>CM053035.1:106724058-107324058 GCA_028564925.1 Lithobates sylvaticus
GAAAACACTAGGGCACAAGCGAATGAAAGAGTGGAGGAATTCATGGACACTTGGCAACCATGGATCATATTCAGACACTCGACAACTTGCTCAGATATCATTACAGAAATTGCAGACCCACCAGACCTGGCGTGAGAGTCTCACGGCATAGGTGAAACTGGATTGATTTAGAACTCCTAGATAGGACGGTTGACCCTTCTACATACTTTCACATCTTCACAGCCTCACATCTTTTCTACTTCTACTCGCATTATTTTTCTGCTCTCCTTCTTTCCTCCCTCTTCTTATCTCCGTCTCCATCATCCCTTTTCTTCTCCTTGCCTTCTTTTACCTCCTCTTCATATACTTTTCCCGCCCTTTCCCTTTCGTCCACCTTTTACTCACCACAATGGTCAATGGTATTCAGTGAACCAGATACTTACATTAGACGTACTACTAGAATTGTCTCCTAACTAAGTTTAAGTGAGATGCTTCCGAACTAAATTCTAGCCCTATAAAGGGACAATAGACTGCTTAGTGATCTCTATTTAGCCTCAGTTCTGATGGCTCATATACATTTCATGCTGTTTAGTTTGATTTTGAGGTTTAGATTACTTGTTTTTGATACCAATGTACGAAAATGGACCCCATTGTGCTTTACTTTCTCTGTATTGTACCTCATTTAAATCCAATAAAATCTTTGAATGAAAAAAAATAAATACCCATACATGAAAAAGGTTATGGACTCCTGAAATCTAAAAGTTCAACTGCACATCATACGTTACTCATAAACTTCAAGATTATATATATTGCTGGCATATAAAACAACATCAATTATAAGCATACAGTATATAAAATTATTCAGTCTAGAGAATGTATCTAGGTATCTGCTACATGATTTTTCAACACAATTATGTTTGAAATTTTAGTACTCTAACCACTTTATTTTTTTTTTTGAATACCACTTCAGACTACATTGCTCAGTATTCCTACATAAACAGCATATGTGAAGACTCAAATGATATTAAACTGATTGTATATGGGCTCAAAATATCCCTATGGGAACAATTGGAGCAGTGCTGTTTATAAATATTGATTTCTAGAGGAATTCTTTATGATGCATTAGATCCACCTAATTGAAATATAATGATCATCAATACCAGCATCAATATATAGCATAATTTTCAGTCTTGTTATCTCTGTCCAAACCATATCTCTGCCCACCATAGCATAGTCCAAACACAATTCACAGCTTGTATGTCTAAAAGAACATCCTAGTAAATAAATATGTGAATAGTATCATAACTAGAAAAATTTTCATAAGTCAGTCCCAAAAGACATATTTTTGGAACTGAAAAGAATATCCACCAATAAATAAATAGCATTCTCACATATACAGTGGTGTGAAAAAGTGTTTGCCCCCCTCCTCATTTCCTGTTCCTTTGCATGTTTGTCACACTTAAGTGTTTCGGAACATTAAACCAATTTAAACAATAGTCAAGGACAACACAAGTAAACACAAAATGCAATTTGTAAATGAAGGTGTTTATTATTTAAGGTGAAAAAAAAATCCAAACCATCATGGCCCTGTGTGAAAAAGTGATTGCCCCCTAAACCTAATAACTGGTTGGGCCACCCTTAGCAGCAACAACTGCAACCAAGCGTTTGCGATAACGTGCAATGAGGCTTTTACAGCATCCTGGAGGAATTTTGGCCCACTCATCTTTGCAGAATTGTCCTAATTCAGTTACATTAGAGGGTTTTCGAGCATGAACGGCCTTTTTAAGGTCATACCACAACATCTCAATAGGATTCAGGTCTGGACTTTGGCTAGGCCACTCCAAAGTCTTCATTTTGTTTTTCTTCAGCCATTCGGTGGTGGACTTGCTGGTGTGTTTAGGATCATTGTCCTGCTGCAGAACCAAAGTTCGTTTCAGCTTGAGTACACGAACAGATGGTTGGACATTCTCCTTCAGGATCTCTTGGTAGACAGCAGAATTCATAGTTCCTTTTATCACGGCAAGTCTTCCAGGTCCTGAAGCAGCAAAACAGCCCCAGACCATCACACTACCACCACCATATTTTACTGTTGGTATAATGTTCTTTTTCTGAAATGCAGTGTTCCTTCTACGCCAGATATACTTGGACACACACCTTCCAAAGAGTTCCACTTTTGTCTCATCGGTCCACAGAATGTTGTCCCAAAAGTCTTGGGGATCATCAAGATGTGTTGTGGAGAAATTGAGACGAGCTTTGATGTTCTTTTTGCTCAGCAGTGGTTTTCTCCTTGGAACTCTGCCATGCAGGCCATTTTTGCCCAGTCTTTTCCTGATGGTGGAGGCATGAACGCTGACCTTAACTGAGGCAAGTGAGGCCTGCAGTTCCTTGGACGTTGTTGTGGGGTCTTTTGTGACCTCTTGGATGAGTCGTCGCTGCGCTCTTGGGGTAATTTTGGGCGGCCGGCCACTCCTGGGAAGGTTCACCACTGTTCCATGTCTTCGCCATTTGTGGATAATGGCTCTCACTGTGGTTCGCTGGATTCCCAAAGCTTTGGAAATGGCTTTATAACCCTTTCCAGACTGATAGATCTCAATTACTTTCTTTCTCAATTCCTGAATTCTTTGGGTCTCGGCATGATGTGTAGCTTTTAAGGATCTTCTGGTGGACCTTACTGTGTCAAGCAGCTCCTATTTAAGTGATGCCTTGATTGTGAACAGGTGTGGCAATAATCAGGCCTGGGTGTGGCTAGAGAAATTGAACTCAGGTGTGGACAACCACAGTTATAGTATGTTTTAACAAGGGGGGCAATCACTTTTTCACACAGGGCCATGATGGGTTGGATTTTTTTTCACCTTTAATAATAAACACCTTCATTTACAAATTGCATTTTGTGTTTACTTGTGTTGTCCTTGACTATTGTTTAAATTGGTTTGATGTTCCAAAACACTTAAGTGTGACAAACATGCAAAGGAACAGGAAATGAGGAAGGGGGCAAACACTTTTTCACACCACTGTACATGTGTCAGCAAATGTCAATATCCCTATAAAATAGGGATGAGCCCACGGTTCAAGTCGAACATCAGGTGTTATTTTGTTCTAAAATGAACCGAACATATGGGGTGTTCCCAGTAAAATTGAGCGCCGCGTAACGCCCCATAATGCACTGCGAGATTGCAGTGCATTGCTGTATGATGATTGGCCAAAATATGGACCTGCATGCTCTGGCCAATCACAGCGCGCTCTGCTGAGAGAGACATAATTGGCAAAAGGCAGGGTGCCTTTTGCCAATCATGGCTCAGGGGGACTAAGTCCACGCCCCACACTATATAAGGCTGCTTACACGGCAGCCATGTGCAGTTTTATTGGCATGAACAGAGAGATAGCTTGAGTTAGATTAAGCAGGGAGGTTATTCAGTTAGTGGCAGTGTATTTGATATATACTCTGCATCCAGTGTAGCCTATATCTACAGTGCATTTGGTGGTGTACTGTTTCTAATACACTTCAGGTGGTTTACACAGTGTCGTATACAGTGTGTACAGTTACTACTACACTTCTGAAGGTGTACACAGTATACAATACAGTGCAGCCATTGTACAGTTTCTAATACAGTGCAGGTGGTGTCCACAGTATCTAATACAGTGTGTACAGTTTCTACTACTTTTCTGGTGGTGTACACAGTATCTAATACAGTGTGTACAGTTTATAATACACTTCAGGTGGTGTACACAGTATCTAATACAGTGTAGTGTGGTGTTGCAAAACAAAAAATACATTATGTCCGGAAGGCCACCAAGGAGAGGAAAACCCTCACTAATAGAGGTCAAGCAGCCTTTGTGTTTACAGTCAACAGTGGTGGTCGTAGACATGGTGCATCCTCTGCAGGTGGCCGTGGGGCACGCTTGCCATTTTTTTATGCTGCTGGCCGTGTTATTGAGCCACAACATGCAGAAGAGTTGGAGGAGTGGATAACAAAGGTATCCTCATCCTCATCCTCCTCTGTCACCAAGGCTCAGAAGTAGTTTGCCTTCCAACGCAGCTACCAAAGCGGCGTATACACTGGCTCCTTGTCCACAGTTACTGCTTCAGTAGCCCCAACATCATGCATGGAGGAGTCCACAGAATTATTCAACCACAGTGTCAAGTACATGCTGCTGGAGGATGCGCAGCGATGTTAAGGCTCCGATGTTGGTTCCCAGGTTGAGGAAGGGAGTAACGTGAGCCTAGAGAGAGGGGGTGCCACAGAAGGACAAGAAACTGGCAGTCATGTTCCTCCAGCTGCAGCATACTGCCACGTTTTCTCCAGTGATGAGTAGGGAGGCCAATCATGGCTCAGGGGGACTAAGTCCACGCCCCACACTATATAAGGCTGCTTACATAGCGGCCGTGTGTAGTGTTTTTGTTGTGGATCGAGAGATAGCTTGAGTTAGATTAAGCAGGCAAGTTATTCAGTTAGTGACAGTGTATTTGATATATATATATATATATATATATATATATATATATATATATACACATACAGTCAGTATAGTGTGTGTATATATATATATATATATATATATATATATATATATATATTCTGCATCCAGTGTAGCCTATGTCTACAGTGAATTCGAATACACTTCAGGCGGTGTATTATTATATATATACATATACAGTCTAGTACAGGGCTCAAAATTTCAAGTCCTGAGCTACTAGCCAGGCCTTAAGTGTTGCTCGCCACCATTTGCCCAACCCAATCCCTACCATGCACCGCCCCTAATTCCGCCCCTATACACGCCCTCATAAATTATCTCATGAAATTACATTTAAATGTTCCATTCAGAATTAAGTTGCAAAAATAAATATTACAACCTTATCAGTGCCCACCATTGCAGCCTCACCTGTGCCCACCATTGCAGCCTCGCCTCACCTGTGCCCACCTTTGCAGTCTCACCTCACCTGTGCCCACCACTGCAGTCTCACCTCACCTGTTCCCACCATTGCAGCCTCACCTCACCTGTGCCCACCATTGCAGTCTCACCTCACCTGTGCCCACCATTGCAGTCTCACCTCACCTGTACCCACCACTGCAGTCTCACCTCACCTGTGCCCACCACTGCAGTCTCACCTCACCTGTGCCCACCACTGCAGTCTCACCTCACCTGTGCCTACCATTCCAGTCTCACCTCACCTGTGCCCACCACTGCAGTCTCACCTCACCTCACCTGTGCCCACCACTGCAGTCTCACCTCACCTCACCTGTGCCCACCATTGCAGTCTCACCTCACCTGTGCTCACCACTGCAGTCTCACCTCACCTGTGCCCACCACTGCAGTCTCACCTCACCTGTGCCCACCACTGCAGTCTCACCTCACCTGTGCCCACCACTGCAGTCTCACCTCACCTCACTTGTGCAGAGGATCATCATGGGGAAGAGGAAAGCCGCAGGATCACGATAGCCTGCTGTTACAATTGCCTCCACAGCTAGGCTGCCAGGGAGTGGGGGGCGAGTACCGCCGGCATGAGGGATTAAACAGGAGCCTTTCTACCATCGATTGGTCCGGGGGAAGAGAGAACAGATCACAGAGCGATAGCCTTCTGTTTACATTGGAAATTCCTCTGCTCAAGATTACACACAACCCCGCCCCCTCCTGACCCCGCGCCTGTTATAGACACTGTGTGATAGACAGAACGCGTCCCAGAATTGTACTGGCGTTCTGTCAATCACAGGCGCGGGGTCAGGAGGGGGCGGGGTTGTGTGTAATCTTGAGCAGAGGAATTTCCAATGTAAACAGAAGGCTATCGCTCTGTGATCTGTTCTCTCTTCCCCCGGACCGATCGAACGGCTCCTGTTAAACCCCTTATGCCGGCGGTACTCGCCCCCCACTCCCTGGCAGCCCAGCTCCTCGCCAGAAACAATTTTCCACTTGCAAAATGCGAGTGGAAAATTTGAGCCCTGGTCTAGTATATATACATATATACTCTGCATTCAGTGTAGCCTATATCTACAGTGCATTCGTGGTGTACTGTTTCTATATATATATATATATATATATCTATATATATATATATATATATATATATATATATATATCTATATATATATATATATATATATATATATATATATATATATATATATATATATATGTATTGTGGAGATGCGACCCCATCTCACAGGTGCAGATAAGCAGCACATGCCTGATTTTGGCAGCTATACTAATTACACACCTGTGGGCTGGGTTCAAAAACATCCCAGGAAGAGCAGTCAGTGCTCAGACTTGGAGACGGCTCCGCCCAGCAGACAGGAAGTCTGGCCAGGAGGTCGGGAGAGTTCCAGGAGAAAGAGACAGGAGCCTAAGACTGCAGGTGGCAGTCTGAAGCAGGCAGGTGTAGCCTGCGACTAAAGCAGCACGAAGCTGACAATGAGTAAGCCAGGAGGCTATTGTTTTGGAATACAGTGATGGTGGAACCCCCCTGCGAGGGAAGATTTCTGTTTGTTTGAACTTTTTCGTTTCCTTTAAAAAAAAGTGGGCTGCCATGCCCTAAAAACACAGGTCTGAAGTGGCACGTTTCTGGAAAATCGCATGCACCACTTGTAGCTAATCACCCCGGATCGTCACAGTATATATATATATATATATATATATATATGTAGTGGTGACACTTTTGCAAGGTGTCCGCTATGTGTAAATTTTGTTATTTTTCTCTCAGAACAGTTTGGCCCCGCTGAGGAGTCTGGGGAAGGGTACTTAAGATGCTGGAGTCACATGTTCGGGGTTCATTCGGCCAGAGTGGCCTGTCCCTGGATCCGGACCGGGGTAGCCCCATCGAGCAATATATCCGATGTTTATACTTCCTTTCTCTCAGAAGACAATCATCCACAGACCAATGGGCAGACAGAGAGAACCAACCAAACCCTCGAGCAATATATCCGATGTTTTACTTCCTTTTCTCAGGACAATTGGGTTTCCCTGCTGCCTCTAGCGGAATTCGCATACAATAATGCCAGTCACTCAACCACTAACCAATCTCCCTTCTTTGCCAATTATGGCTTCCACTTGACTTTTTTACCAGATTTTGTTTCAGAATCCTCAGTTCCGGCAGTTCAGAAGACAGTGGAATTCCTCAAACGCAACAATCAGGTCCTACAAGAAACTATGTCCAAGGCCCAGGCAGATAGCAAGAGGAACTTCGACCAAAAGAGAAGGGGGGAGCTGGTTCTGCAACCGGGAGATCAGGTATGGCTGTCTACATCCAATATCAAATTGATGTGCCCTTCTAAAAAACTTGCACCTAAATTTATGGGACCTTTTCCTGTTAAGAAGAAAAATAATGAAGTAGCCTATGAACTGTCTTTACCTGATTCTCTTAAAGTTCACCCGGTATTTCACGTGTCGTTGTTGAAACCTGCTGTGCCTAATCCCTTCCCTGACAGAGGAACTGACCCGCCTGAACCTGTTTTGGTGGATGGTAACCAGGAATACGAGGTGGAGGCTATCCTCAATTGTAGAAGAAGACATGGGCAAGTACAATTTTTGGTCAAATGGAAGGGTTACGGTCCAGAAAGTAAATTCCTGGGAACCTGACAGCAACTTACATGCAAAAACGGCTAGTTCGTACTTACCTGATTTCCCACCCTGAGAAGGCAAGCCGCCTGGGCATCCGGAGGCTGCTGCCCCTTGTGGGGGGGCAATGTCAAGAACGTTCCAGGCATTTCCGGGCCTTCCGTGCGCACATAGGTGCGCGGCGGGCGCGCACGCGTGCACGTTAGCGTGCGCGGCGGCGCGCACGTGCATGTGCGCATGCGCGGGAACGCAATTGGCGCCAAAACGGGCTTTAAAAGCCCAGCAGTGACACTCAGCCAGTGCTGTGTTGTCTTTAAGCTTCCTGCTTGTCAGCCACCCGAAAACCTGTTCCCGGTCACGGAGCAAAGACCACCCTGCAGCATGGTCAGTTTGACTAGCCCCACAGACCTGCTTGGTCTGGGGCAGGAATCCTTCTGTTCCCGAGTCTCGGAACTGGCTGGTCCGAGGCGCAGTAACTGAAGGAGGATTCAAGTTGTCCGGGTGCGTTCTCAACTTGGAGGGGCATCGCAGCTCGTGTAAGCGACCAGGGAAGGACCCTTCGGAGGAGGGCCAACAAGCTGGCATCCCAAGAAGTGCCTGGTTGCTGGGTTGTCAAGGACACTGACGAATCCACGTTTTCCCAATACTGCCAAGGAGACAGAGAACATTTCAAGTACTGAGGAAAGGTTCCTGTTCCACTTTGATTGCAACCTTTCTTCGAGGTCAGAGACTTTGCAAGTTCAGACAAGTGCTGACTGCCATAATCTCTGGCTAGAGATTTGTTCAGCTTTGAAGCACCCAGCTGCGAGTGGCAACTCTCTTGGTTTGCATTATAGACTTCCTAATAGTCCACAGTTCAAGGTGCCTGAGTTTCTTCACCCTTACCCTCTGTTCCCAGATGAGACTGTCTGTTGGATGTTACCCCTGCAAATAAAAACCTTCCTAAAGGACTTTTATGGTGTCAGCGTCCAAAGTCGTTGGGTACTAACCCTGGGAACCCCTAGACCTGGAAGAACAAGCCAAGTAGAGGTAACCGGTAAGCCCAGAAGTCAAGGCCGCCCCATCGAGGGTTATGGCTGCTACATATATATACAGGTGTATATATACATACAGTCTAGTATATATATATATATATACTCTGCATCCAGTGTAGCCTATATCTACAGTGCATTCGGTGGTGTATAGTTTCTAATACACTTCAGGCGGTATACACAGTATATAATACAGTTTAGTGTGGTGTTGCAAAACAAAAGAAAATATCATATCCGGAAGGCCACCAAGGAGAGGCAGACACTCACAGGCCACTAAAAGGCAAGCATCCTCTATATCTACAGTCAACAGTGGAGGTCATGGACATGGTGCATCCTCTGCAGGTGGCCGTAGGGCACGCTTGTCAGTGTTATGGAGCCACAACATGCAGAAGAGTTGGTGGAGTGGATAACGAAACTGTCTTTATCCTCCTCTGTCACCCAGGCTCAGAGTAATTTGCTTTCCAATGCAGCTGCCAAGGCGGCCTATTTCACTGGCTCCTTGTCCACAGTCCCTCCTTCTGTAGCCCCACCATCATGCATGGAGGAGTCTCCAGAATTATTCAACCACAGTGTTGGTTATATGCTGCTGGAGGATGCGCTGCAATTTGAAGGCTCTGATGTTGGTTCACAAGGTTGAGGAAGGGATTAACGTGAGCCTAGAGAGAAGGGGTGCCACATAAAGACAAGAAATTGGCATTCATGTTCCCCCAGCTACAGCACTCTGCCAAGTTTGCTCCTGTGACGAGGAGGGAGGGGATGATGAGGTCACTGACTGTACTTGGGTGCCTGAGAGAAGAGAGGAGGAGGAGTCCCAACTCCAATGAGGCATGATGTCCTCTAGGGGGCAGCTTAAGGGCAGCCACCTTATTGTATCACACCGCAGAGCTCCACAGGTGCATGGTGCTGCTGACTCCCCGCTGACTTTTAAAAACTCCTTGGTGTGGGCCTTTTTCAACACGTGTGCAGCAGATCACACTGTTGCTGTTTGCAACCTATGTCTGAAACGGATCAAGCGTGGCCACAACAGCCACACTTGGGCACCACATGCTTGACCAGACATGACGACCTGCCATGCAGTCCAATAGCAACAGCACTTGAAAGACCCACATCATAGAAAAAGGCGGACTTCTCCTTGCTCCTCATCTGGGATCTACAACCTTACTATACCTCCAGTCCTCTCAAAAACCTGCACTGAGAGGAATGAAAGTATAGCAATAGGTGTCCCTGTACTTGTAGCCAATGTGCTAGCAGTATACCACCAACTGATTTTAGCAGACAAATTTCCCTACCACAGTTGCTGTACCGTAAAACGAAATTCAGTCCCAGCCATCCACATGCTCAGCGTCTAATGCTAGCTTAGTCAAATTGCTACATTTTTGATATTTTTGATATAACATTTCACAGCAGGGCCTGTCCCTGTGACCAACAAGAGTACCTGTGAGAGGTTACAGTGTTCTGGCACCACCAAAACCAAAGGTCCAATTTTTCTGCCCCTGTTTAACAGTGGCATGTAATTACATTTTTTGATATAATGTTTAACAGCAGGGCCCGTTCCTGCGCCCAACAAGAGTAACTGTGAGGGGTTACTGTGTTCAGGCACCTCCAACACCTAAGGCCCAATTTTTCTGCAGAGTATATAGGACAGGCCGTATAGTATATATACTGCTGATCATAGTATATAGTGCCTGGGGGACACCACGTAATATTTTTTTTTTTGGTGCAGGGTTCCCCTTAATATTCATACCAGACCTGAAAGGCCTGGTATGGATTTGGGGGGGGGGGGCATCCATGCCATTTTTGTTTTGTATTTTTGGTGCCAAAGGGCCTGGTAATGGACTGGGGGTGGAACCCACGCCATTTTTTTCAATGATTTTTATCTATAATGCCGGGATCCGACAATACCTTACAGCCGCGAATAGTTTTAAATGAAATCTTTTCCTTTTTAGAAATGTAATTTTGCTGTAGTACTGTTATAAACATTGGAAAGATGTGCTACTTTACAGGCAGACAGGAGACCCCCCCCCCCCCCCCCCCCCCCCCCCCCCCCCCCCCCCCCCCCCCCCCCCCCCCCCCCCCCCCCTCCCCCCCCCCCCCCCCACCCCCCCCCCCCCCCCCCCCCCCCCCCCCAGGCATGATATTTAAATAAATATTTCATTTTAAAATCACTGCTCCCGAAAACAACGGCCGTTTTTAAAACTTTTTTTTGCATTGATACACGTCCCCTGGGGCAGGACCCGGGTCCCCAAACACTTTTTATGGCAATAACTTGCATATAAGCCTTTAAAATTAGCACTTTTGATTATTCACGTCCCATAGACTTTAACGGTGTTCAACTGGGGGGGGGGGGGGTGTTCGGCTCATCCCTACTATAAAATATGTTTTTTTCTCAAATTTTATAAGTGCTGGTATGTAGAATATGTTCTGAAACATTGAATTCCGTGTATTTGGCAATCCATGTGCTAGTGTTGACTGAGTCAGAAAAGGGTGTATCTTACCAAAATCCCACATATCATTGTAGGTTAGCAAAGTGAACATCCAAATTTCATATAAAAAGATACAGCAATGTGGTTTGGTGGAAAGCAGGAAGCACCAGGAGTGCATCTATGCAACTTACGTGTTAAGCTGACATATTTGCCTGACAGGCTTCTCCAGAGTGGCATTTTTAATTTTTGGAAGATTCTGTTAAAGTTTTTCTTTATATGCTGTATTAGCAGGGAGCTAGAGAAAGACAGAACCCTTATACCTGGAATTGTAACTTCTCACCATCCATAACTGAAAAACGTTTTGGTTATAGATACTTATCTCTAAAACAATCCTTCTTCTTTATCTTCATGTTATTGGGAGAAAAGTGAGAAAATGTGTATTTGGCTCAATAATTCGGAAGTCATTTTTACAATCTAGACCTGCCAACTTTCTCTACAGCCCCCACATTTCAACCCTAAAAGAACAAGCTGTCTACCATCACCTCTTAAAATTACAACATAATTCCATCTAACCTTTTCTCCCCCTTGCTTCAATGTTCAGACCAAAGCTAACATCACTCTTCATCATTTCTCTCTCCAGTAAGTATCTTCTTTTTAGTATGCTCTCATTAAACCGACCATTTGATAAATCTCTTGCTATAGAGATCTCTAGAAGTTTTCCTTTCTCCTCTGATTTTCTCCAAACAAAAAATCTGTCAGACTATCATTGCTTTACAAAAAAAAAAAAAACCCTCGATAAGGTAATTAATTATGTGATTACTGCTAAATCAAAACAATATTCTGTACTAATCATAATAAATCTGTCTGTAGCCGTTGATAGAATTACTGACATATCTCGCTACAATTTATATTTTAATTTCCTCTGGTTGCTAAAACATGGATTTACAGTACTGATGTGTCTATCTAAACCTATTCCTTGTCTAACATTGCAATAACTGTTGATGGAATTCTAATATCGCTAGGTTTTCAAACTTGTGGTTTAGGGATTATTTGACATTTCATTTTTTGTTATCTCCATATTTCTGCACCTCGTTCTCAACGTAAACATTTGTACAAATCTTTCACGTCATTCAAGAACTTTTTTTTTTCATGTACATCAAAATGATAAAAAAAAAACACACCCTTAAAATAAATACTTCCCACCACTTCATGTTACCCGATTTCCCCATTCTACAATGTAATCTTCAACAAAACCACTGCTGCCAAATATCCCTTACCTTTTGTGTTATCCCTTCTAATTATAGATTGAGAAAGAATTTAGACTGAGCAACTCATTCACATTGTGACTTGTGTCAATAGGCAAATGTAGCTTGCTTAGAGGTACTTTCCACTTCTGGGCCCTTTGAACCCTCTTGTATTGAATTTTATTGTAACTGTACTGTCTCCCTTTATTTTGTAAATCACTGTACAAACTGTTGATGCTATATAAATCCTGTATAATAATAATTTGGGATCAGCTTAAGATGCTTTTTGAATCATTCACAGTTCATTGACATGTGCATTTAACCTGCAGTTGAGCTCCCCAGGATCTGCATTTGATTTTCTAAGTTGCATCAGTCTGCTTCAAGCTGAGTTTACATTGCCTATTGACTTGTATGACGGGAGAAGCAAGTTCTGAAGTGAATAAAAGTCACTAAAGGCCCTTTTAATGTTGGTAAAATAGAAATTGTATGTCTCTACTTTTTATAGTTTCTTTAAAAAAAAGCTTCCACTGCACATAAATGATAATGATTCAAGTTTTAGTTTTGTACCTCAGCTTTCACAAGCTGTATTTTCTTTAATCCAATATATTGATGAATTGTAGCAAAAACATTTTTTATTTTTTTCGTTTTCAATAAAGAGCAAAAAAAAAGAAATCTGCAATATGCATTTTACATTGAGGGTCAGTAGAAGAAGGAATGCTCCCATGTGTAAGAGGTCAGTAGCAGGACAAATCCTTACTTATGTTGCTGTTCAATAGGAGGAAGAATTCTCCCTTACCTTGGTGGTCAGCAAGAACAAGAATTCTTCCTTACCTCGGTGGTCAAAGGAAGAAAGAATGCAGTAGATGGTCTGCAGATAGAAGAATTTTCTGTTACATTGGTTGTCAATAAAAGGAAATATACTCCCTTACATTGGTAGTCAGTAGAAGAGGAATTTTCTGATATGTTGGAGGTCAGTAGAAGGAAGAATGCTCCTTTACATTGATGGTCCATAGGAAAAAGAATTCTCCCTTATGTTTGGAGGTCTGTAGAAGGAAGAGTGTTCCTTTGCACTGGTGGTCAGTAGAAATAAGAATTCTCCCTAACAATGGTTGCCAATAGAAAAAAAAAGTCTCCCTTATGTTGGTCGTCAGTAGGAAGACAAATTCTTTGTTACAATGGTTGTCAAAAGAAGGAAGAATTTTCCCGTACATTGGTGATCAGTAGAGAGAAAAAAATGCTCTTTTATTTTGGTCTCAGAAGGAAGAGGAATTTTTGTCTATGTTGACAGTCAGTAGGAGAGGGGATTCTCCCTTGCACTGGTGGTAAATAGCAGGTAGAAGGCTTTCTTACATTGGTGGTCAGTGGGAAGAAGAATGCTCCCTTGCATTGGTGGTCAAAAGAAGGAAGTATTCTCCCTTACATTGGTAGTCATTAGGAGAGGATGAACTCTCCCTTATGTTGGTGTTCAGTAGGAGCAATAATGCTTCTTTGAGGAAAAAAGAAAAAAGATCTAGCGCCGAAGATATTAATGGAAAATAGAGGGATTAACCAGGATTTCTGCCACTTGGATTCTGGTGAATCACCAACAAAAATTTCAAAAAAAGGGGACATGTAGCACAGATATATTATCTCACATTATTATGATTAAAGTGACAAACCCACTACCTAAAAAATGTAATAATATATCACTAAACATAAGTGCAATAAAGTGAATCCAACAGATGTATATAATATGTATAAAATAAAGGGCTTAATATTGCTATGCAAAAAACCTAAATTAAACAATTAACACACTTTTTGAACTTTTCTCATAAGTATTTGCACTTTATGTCATTAATTATTTACAGAGATTTTTTGCATAGCAATATTAAGCACTTTATTTGATACATATTGTATACATCTATTGGATTCACTTCAATGCACTTATGTTTAGTGATAAATACTTTTTTATAGGTAGAGGAAATAATACTCCTTTTATCTTGTTGGTCAAGAATTTCCCTGTATGTTGAAGATCAGTAGAAGGAAGGTTGCTATTTTACTTTGGTCAGTAAAAAGAGTACCCCTTTAAGTTGGTGGTCAATAGGAAGAATGCTCTCTTATGTCGGTGATCTGTAGAAGGAAGAAAGGATATGCTGGTAAGGGAATTTTTATTTATGTTTGTAGCCGAGTGCAGCCGAACCAGCCAATGTGAAAAAATAGGTGCAATATAATTATAGACACTTTCAGGAGTACCCCTATGACAGGAACGCATATGCCCATTTGCTATTGTGGTTGCATGTGTAGCGCTACCCCAGGAGGAGCCGCTGGTAGAACTGGGTGCTCTGCCCTTTTTCCATGTGGAGCCTCACCCCCTGTTGACACCACCAGAATACCTTTGCTAGGGTTCTCCTGGCAGTCACACAAGAAGGATACACAACAGCTGAGGTAAAATGAAGAAGTTGTATTAGTGGAAATCATATGGTAAAGCCCTGTACACACAGGCCGAATGCCGGGTGACATCAGCCAGTTCAATAAAAAATGGGTGACATTCGGCCCGTATATATGCCAGCTGGTCCGACAGAAGCCAGTCGTTTGTCAGACAAGCATGCTGTAAAACCAGCAGCTTACCAGCTCCCAATGGCCAATGGCTGAGAGCATTGATCGGAGTGCTCTGGTGGGGCGGTTGCCTCCCTGTCAGAACACAACAGCTAACTGGGGGAGATTACTGTACTAATGTTAGTACAGCGGCTCTGACCGGAGCGGACACTTTTATTTTGTTCAACCCACAGGGTTGAATGGGAAGAAACTCCAGGTTGAACACATTGCGTCAACACAATAACAATAGAGTACAGTCAGATAACCTTTAAAGTGTGGCCTACTATGTCCTGAAGGACCTAGAGCATAAACAGTAGCCCTATGACCGAAAGATCACTCCTCAAGTGAGACGTAAATGGTTAGCAAGGAAATAATCTGGCTAGCTACCTTAAAGGCCCTCAGGAGAGTCTAGGTTTAAGCCTGAAAACCTAAAAGACCACCTGCACACAGGTATTGCTACCAGAATTGGCCATGGCTGAAAAAATAGTCTGAAGATTAAGACTTCTGCTTGCTTTGTTGGAGCACATTGGGGCAAGTTGCTGTCCCTTTAAGAAGTGGAACCAAAGTTCCCAGTTCCCTTTAAGAGGTGAAGTTGTTGGTGTAGTTCACTTTAAGAGATGAAGTTAAACTTAGGCAGCAAAATCCCCCTTTCATTTGTGTTGTCTAGGCCGAAATACAGTAGATACAACTATGTACTACAGCAGATACGATAGGCAAATAAATCTGCCAAGCAGGGGGTAAAGTGTTAGTTCAGTTAGGAAACCCATGGGTAGTGTCCACAATAGAAAAAAAAACAACAGTAGCTTGCAGCAATAAAGGTTAATGGCATGTTCACCACTGATAAAGGCCAAGGTAGAGAAATGTCAGGCCTGGCTGGCAACAAGAACTAACTGTATCTTATAGTAATGAAGCAGGGGTCAGCGACCCTTTCACCCAGTCATTTTTGTGGCAATCCAGGGAAGCACCAGTTGCTTTGTGGTGGGGGTCCCCTTTGACTAAAGACATCACACACTCCTGCAGCTGAAGGGACCTCCCAACTCGACGTTCAGCTTAACAATCTCCTTCTCAGCTTCCCCAGCTATACTGTACACTTCAGGTAAACCCAGCCAGGTCTGGAATAGCATGGCTTGGCACAGACACACACCCTCCTTCCTGCCAGTAACGTCTCTTTCCAACTCCCCTGTGTCTTATGGGGCCTTTTCTTTTATATTGTCCCGCCCCTTGGCTATTGCTCATAGGCTCTGTAGTTTCACTTCCGCTTTAGTGTGTGGAAAGTCCTGCTTCCAGCCTACAACTCCCAGAAGGCCCTGAATACCTGTATTAGGGTTATGGCAAATGAAAGTGCTGAATGCTGCAATCTTGTGGATAAATAAAGTTCTGCATTCTCAGTAACAATGCATAGTGTTACATATGCATAGTGTGTACATAAAGACCCTTAGTTTGTTTTTGCTGTATACTTAAACTTTAGTTGCACTAGTTACATTTAAAGTGGTTGTAAAGGCAGAATCTTTTTTTTTTTTATCTAGATAAAAAGTCTTCTGTGTGCAGCAGCCCCCCCTCAGCCCCCCTAATAGTTACCTGAGCCCCATCTCGATCCAGAAATGTTGCACAAGAGACACGGGTGTTAGGGACTCTCCCTCCTCTTTGGCTGAGACAGCTGTCAATCAAAGTCAGTGAGCCAATTAGGAGAGATCGGGCCGGGCCATGCCTCCGTGTTTGAATGGACACAGGGAGCTGTGGCTCGGCTTGGGTGCCCCTACAGCAATCTGCTTGCTGTGGAGGAACTCAACAGAAGGGAGGAGCCAGAAGCCCCAAAGAGTGACCAGAGAAAAGAAATATCTGGGCTGCTCTGTGCAAAACCACTACACAGAGCAGGTAAGTATAACATGTTTGTTATTTTTAACAAAAGAAAACAGGAGACTCTAGTATCACTTTAACATTGTTGCAGTTCTACTGATTGCCAGTTTATGAGTCAGTGATCATCTATCCAGTATGGTATCTTTAAATCTGTTTATCTGCCTTCAGTAACCAAAACTGCAATGTGTATCCTCATCCACACATCACAGAAAGCACCCTGATGGCTAACAGAGAACAGAAATAGACTTGAAAATCTTAACATTAATAAGTCACCGAGACCAGATGGCTTGCACCCGAGGGTCCTTAAGGAACTCAGTCACATAATTGCCAGACCATTGTTCCTAATTTTTACAAACGGTCTACTGTCTGGAATGGTACCAGCTGATTGGAGAAAAGCCAATGTAGCACCAATATTTTAAAAAAAGGGCCAAGATACATCCCTGGGAATTACAGACCAGTTAGCTTAACATCGAATGTATGCAAGCTCTTGAAGGGGATGTTAAGGAACTATATACCAAATTTTAGCAATGAAAACTGTATTATAAGCAGTAATCAGGATGGATTCATGAAGAATCGTTCTTGCCAAACCAATGTTTTAGCCTTCTGAGGAGGTGAGCTGCCATCTGGATAAAGGAATGCCCGTAGATGTGGTGTATCTGGATTTTGCAAAAGCATTTGATACAGTTCCCCATAAATGTTTACTGTACAAAGTAAGGTCCGTTGGCATGGACCATAGGGTGAGTATGTGGATTGAAACCTGGCTACAGGGGCGAGTTCAGAGAGTAGTGATAAATGGGGAGTACTCGGAATGGGCAGGGGTGGGTAGTGGGGTCCCCCAGGGTGCTGTCCTGTGACCAATCCTATTTAATTTATTCATAAACGACCTGGAGGATAGGATAAACAGTTCATTCTCTGTATTTGCAGACGATACTAAGCTAAGCGGGGCAATAACTTCTCCGCAGGATGTGGAAACCTTGCAAGAATATCTGAACAAATTAATGGGGTGGGCAACTACATGGCAAATGAGGTTTAATATGGAAAATTGCATTTGGGTGCCAGTATATATGAATGCAATATATTCACTAGGGTGAGAACCTCTGGGGGAATCTAGGATTTAAAAGGACCTGGGGGTCCTAGTAGATGACAGGCTCAGCAATGGCATGCAATCCCAAGCAGCTGCAAGCAAAGCAAACAGAATATTGGCATGCATTAAAAAGGGGATTAACTCCAGAGATAAAGTGATAATTCTCCCATTCTACAAGATTGGTCCAGCTGCACTTGGAGTATGCTGTCCAATTCTGGGCACCAGTCCTCAGGAAGGATGCCCTAGAACTGGAGAGAGTCCAGAGAAGGGCAACAAAACGAACCTTAGTTATGAAGAAAGATTACGAGCACTGAACTTATTCTCTCTGGCGAAGAGACGCTTGAGAGGGGATATGATTTCAATATACAAATACCATACTGGGGACCCCACGATAAGGCTATTCACTGAAATTAGAAGAAAAGCAGTTTAACCTTACACTGTGTAGAGGGTTCCTCACTGTAAGAGCGGTTAGGATGTGGAATTCCCTTCCACAGGCAGTGGTTTCAGTGGGAGCATCGATAATTTCAAAAAAACATTAGATAAGCACCTGAACGACCACAACATACAGGGATATACAATGTAATACCGACATAAAATATCACACATAGGTTGGATTTGATGGACTTGTGTCTTTTTTCAACCTCACCTACTATATGTAACTATGCCTGTTGTATAATTGTATGCATTGTTTACTGCATTACTTGGCCTATTTCATTGTGTAGTGGTAGAGTGTAGAATACTAGCGCTTAAGTTACACATGTGTGAGTGGCCTTACACCCAGAACCAGGTGTGTCAGTGGGGACCGAGCAGTTTCAAGAATCATGGCAGAACAAAGAACCCATCATCACCAGGGGCTTCTTCAAGGGTAAACACTACACATTGGTGGTCAGTAGGAAGAAGAATTTTCCCCTATATCGGTGGTCAGGAGGAAGAATTCTTCTTTACCTTAAAGGTCAGTAGAAGAAAGAATTCGCTCTCAAGTTGGTGGTCAGTCGGAGTAAAATTTCTCCCTTATTTTCAGTCAATAGGAGGAAGAATTCACCCTTTTGTTGGTAGAAGCAAGAATACTCTTTCACATTGGTGGTCAGTAGAAATAAATATTTGATGAGAATCACAGCAAAGGACATACAATTAATACGATTATAATAATAGCATCATCAACAATGAGGATGCAGCATTGGGAAATTGGGAGGAAATGTGGACACAGTTATTACAATCACAAATGTCTTACACAGCAACACTGCTGCTGCTTCTTACCTGCTACCCTAGACAGAGATAACAACAGTGCAACCTCTGACGAAAGTTTAGGATCTTAAATCTTCAAACTGCCAACTGCTCTAACTGCCAAATTTAAATATATAGTCTGCCACAACCCCATAGGTGGGTGGTGCAAATTACTTTGCCCCTCCCTTCTCCCTTCCACAGGTATACTTTAGACCCAGTACAGCCTTTACCTCTGGCCCATACCTTACCTGACATCCATACGTTTTGAAATGATTATTTTCAAATGTAGTGCCCCTGGCCTGGGCTGGCAAAATTTTGTGTATAGCACTGCTGTAGACAGCTTAGCTGCAACTTACTTTTTAGGTTTGATCAGGTTCATCTCTAACCCTGGTGGCTAATTGCTTCTGCCTGAATTATGAATATTCATCTTACGTTAGCCAATCCCTGGGAGGTAAGCCCAGAAGGTGTGGCTGGATAGAACTCAGATGTTTGGGAGAGTCTAATCAGAGCTCTCTCTCTTTCCTGGGGTCCCCTCCCATAGCCTATATGTGATGTAGAAGGGTTGCTAGGCCTCAGCGTGTGCTTGGCTGAGGGCCTTGGAAGAATCTGCACTTAAAGAAACTTGCTGGAGAACAATACCCATGGAAGGTGGGCTGGTGAAGGAACCTATTTACAGAATGGTGTTGCAGGGGAGCTGCCTCTGGACATTGTAAATAGGACCTTTCCCCTAGAGCTCCAGGTGTGCAAGTGCTTTGAAGGTTAAATGCCAGACATTGCTGTAAGGACTATGACTGCTCATATATAGAGATGGGCTGAACACCCCCCTGTTCGGTTTGCACCAAGACCCGAACGGCAAACCCTTTTAAATCTATGATACCTGAATTTGAAAAGTCCAGATTTTGAAGGCTTATATGCAAATTATTGGCCATAAAAAAGGGTATAGGGGCCCTGTCACTGCACTTGGGGACATGTATCAGTACAAAAATGTTTTTAAAAAAGATTTTTTAGGAGCAGTGATTTTAATGATGCTTAAAGTGAAACAATAAAAATGAAAAAATCCGTTAAATATGGTTCCTGGGGTCCCCTTAGTCTTCCTGTATAGTGGTGCATCTGTACCATAGCTAGAACCTACTGCAGCAAAACTGAAATTTTCCAAGAAAAAAAATGAATGAAATTACATTTAATTTGCCAGCGGGTCTGGTATGGATTTTAAGGGGAAAAAACAGCATGTGGTCCTCCCAAAATCCATACCAGACCCTTATCTGAGCATGCAGCCTGGCAGGTCAGGAAAGGGGGAAAGAACCATACCAGGCCACATGCCCTCAACATGGGGGGGGGCTTTGGGCGGGGGGCCCTGGCTCCCCCACCGCAAAGCCTCTTGTCCCCATACTGATGAGCGCGCAGCAGGGAAATTCTGTGTTGGCCGTGTCCCTCAGACACGGCCAATCACAGATCGCTGTAAACAGCCAATCACAGCGTCCGTTTACAGCGCGATTGCCCTGGCCAATGAGATCATCTCTCAGCGCCGTTCCCCCTCCTCACACAGAGACAGCGTGTGAGGAGGGGAGATGAACGGCTGCAGCGCCGTAAGTTTAAAAAAAAAAAATGGAATGCCATCTGTGCCCACTGCCACCACTGCAATCTGTCCCCAATGCCAATTGCCATAACCATATGTGCCCAGTGCCATCCCCAGTGCCATCTGCCAGGGCCATCTGTGCCCAGTGCCATCTGCCAGTGCCATCTGTAGTCAGTGCCATCTGCCAGTGCCATCTGTAGTCAGTGCCATCTGTAGTCAGTGCCACCTGTCATCAGGGTCACATATTAGTGCCATCTGTCATCAGTGTCACGTATTAGTGCCATCTGTCATCAGTGCCACCTGTCAGTGTCACGTGCCATCTGTTATCAGTGTCATCAGTGCCACGTATTAGTGCCGTCTGTCATCAGTGCCACGTATTAGTGCCATCTCTCATCAGTGCCACGTATTAGTGCCACGTGATATCAGTGCCATGTATGAGTGCCATCTCTCATCAGTGCCACATATTAGTGCCATCTGTCATCAGTGTCACGTGTCATCAGTGCCCCGTATTAGTACCATCTGTCATCAGTGCCACGTCAGTGTCACGTGTCATCAGTGCCACGTCAGTGTCACGTGTCATCAGTGCCACGTCAGTGTCACGTGTCATCAGTGCCACGTCAGTGTCTCGTGTCATTGTCCTGGTGCTCCAGGGCCTTCAAAAGTGTAATAGGTAGTCAACAATTTAGATGTGGAATTTATGCTCCTAGAACACGTGATGGCGCTCCCTGCATGTTGGGCCTCTCTATGTGGCCAGGCTGTGTAAAAGTCCCACACATGTGGTATCGTAATAATCAGGAGGAGTAGCAGAATTTATTTTGGGGTGTTATTTGTGGTATACACATGCCATGTGAGAGAAATAACCTATTACAATGACAATTTTGTAGAAAAAAAAAAAGAAAATAATAATTCATTTTGCAAAGAATTGTGGGAGAAAATGACAACATCAAAAAGCTCACCATGCCTCTTACTAAATACCTTGGAATGTCTACTTTCAAAAAAGGGGTCATTTGGGGGGTATTTGCACTTTCCTGACTTGTTCGGGTCGCAAGAAATGAGATAGGCCACCAGTACATCAGGTGTGATCAATTTTGTATAATTCGCACCACAGTTTGTAGAGTCTGTAACTTTCACAAAGACCAAATAATTTCCACTAATTTGGGTTATTTTTACCAAAGATATGTAGCAGTATAAATTGTGGCCAAAATTTATGAAGAAAAATTAATAATTTCCTAAATTGTATCACAGAAACAAAGAAAATGTGTTTTTTTTCCAAATTTTCGGTCTTTTTTCATTTATAGCGCAAAAAATAAAAAACCCAGAGGTGACCAAATACCACCAAATGAAAGTTCTATTTGTGGGAAAAAAAGGACAAAAAATTCATTTGGGTACAGTGTTGCATGACTGAGTAATTGTCAGTCAAAGTGTGAGAGCACCGAAAGCTGAAAATTGGTCTGGATGGGAGGGGGGTTTAAGTGCCTGGTAAGCAAGTGGTTAAAGAGGAAGTAAAGCCATTTAAAAAGATAAAAAAATAAATAAACCCTGCAAGGCAAAGGCATAATGAGCTAGTATGCATAGCATTACCTGAGGTGGAAGCCCCCGTAGCGACTCTCGTTGTCCTCCTCCGACGCTGCCATGATACCCGGAGTGCCGTTAGCAGCGGCATGGTCAGTGCGTCTGCGCGCCGATGTCTACGCCGCATTCGCCATAGACAGCGGTGCCTGTCATTTGCAAATATCTCCTAAACCGTGTAGGTTTAGGAGATATTTATTGGACCTACAGGTAAGCCTTAATCTAGGCTTACCTGTAGGTCAAAGAGGTCTGTAAGGGTTTACAACCACTTTAAGCCCACTACTGCGTCAAAGTACCCCATTATCAGTGGGTCCTACGCTATTCATTTTTGTATGTGTGCGCTGTAATCTTCTGTTCCATTTACACAAAGAGCCGCTGCTCGACCCCACACCCCCCCCCCCCATCTCCTGATTGGCTCACTGGTTGCTAATGACAGCAGTAGCCAAAAGCCAATCAGGTGTGCGAGTTCCTGTAGAGGCAAGGCACTCGTGGACATCACTTGAACAAGAGGGGGCTCAGGTAAGTATTGGGGGGGGGGGGGGACTGTTGCACACAGAAGGTTTTTTACCTTCATGCATAGAATGCACGAAGTTAAAAAACCTTCTGCCTTTACAACCAATACATGACATAAGATTACAGGAACAGTTCATTTCTTTCAGACAGGGCCAGTTTTAGACAAAATGGGGCCCCAAGCAAGAATCAAAGTGGAGACTCCAAGATTATTATGTTTGGAAGCCCAGGTTCACTTAGTGAATTATCCATTCAGATTGTTACCAGAGAAAGAAGTGAGAGACAACCTATTCACTAGAGAGGCCATAGCACGCTACAATCCCATCATAAAATGTTCAATGTTACTTCTTTCTACAGTTTATATACATCTTAGCAGAAATACTAATCATATAATAATAAAATACCATGCTGCCAAATATTCCTCAGCTTACACATTTCCAAAATATTGTCAAGTGAACAGTGACGAAACCTGATAGACGATTGGATAGGCAATCTGCCACAGGCAAAAGTCTTCTTTCTAGTTAGGGCACCTATATAGAACATTTCCAAAGTACAGAATAGCAATCAACAGAGCAAAATAATAAATGCTTGTTAAACTGTATACACCACAAATTACTAGGCAAGCGTGTAAAAAAAAGAAGAACATAATAAAAATATCTTAACCATTTTTAAGTTCCATGAGCAAATACTCCATAATTGACTCATTTAGCAACCAACAGAGAAAAATAAGAAATGCTTGTTGCACTGTATATATCACAGATTACTTGGCAAGCATGTAAAAAAAAGGCACAGATCATAAAAATGTCTTAACCATTTAGGTCCCAGGTGCCATATTAAAAAGGGATAGTATTAGAAATTATTTTAGTTTTTTTTGGTGGGGGATTCTGACTAAAATTAACAATAAAATAAAAATGTGTTTACCTTCCCTTTACATTAGCATTGAACCCTCTGTGTTTTTTAAACTTAAAGGGGTTGTAAACCCTCGTTTTATTTTTTTATTTTTTTAAATAACAAACATGTCATACTTACCTCCACTATGCAGTTTGTTTTGCACAGAGTGGCCCAATCCTCCTCTTCTGGGGTCCCTCAGTGGCACTGGTAGCGGGGTCGTACCCCTTTTAGGGGAAAAGACTACATTCCCCATAATTCCCCAGGCTCCCGGGCTGCTTGTTTCCGCCCGAGAGGCTGCTGGGGGAGGTGATAAAAGGGGAGAGGAGAGACCGCCTCTTCCTCTTCTGACTGGGCTTCCTCTTGTGACTGGTCTTCCTCTTCTGACCGCGCTGGTGACGCGGAGACTTGTTCCTGAGGAGACACCTGTGCGGACCGGGACTGCTGAAGGCCTGAAGCCTGGGCCTTGCAGCAGGTGGAGAGAGACTCTCATCCCTCAGAGTCAGCAGCAGCGGAGCGGAGACTCTTCCCTACAGTCGGTCGGTCGGAGCTGAGGACCGGAACGCAGGGGCTGTGACTGAGGAGACCGGACGCCGCCATTGGAGGGGCCGGAGCTGAGGACGGTACCCCAGGATTGGTGAGAGAGCTGAAAGGCTCATCCTGCATTGCTACACACATTTTCATGCCTATTGAACTGCCAAGGCACAATTTACCTCAGAGCAGCAAATGTTACTTTCTGTGGATTACAAATACACCATTTAAAGCTACATGTGCACCACCTCTACAGATCTATTGCCGGTGAAGAATACTGTACTTATTCAAGGACTGAGCTCTATTGCTAGGGATCAGGCCTGGTCCGTTAGGTAGGCGCAGATAGATTTATTGCACCTCGGGGGTGCATAGCAGACGGTCGCTACACTTGGCGCTCAGTTCCCCATTGCTAGTTTGATACATATATGTGTTCATGTTAAAGTGCATATTGCAGGGACCTGCTAAAGTATTATAAGTCATATGTTTAAATGCATGTTACTATTTCTTTTCCTTACTGCCAAAGTAAAGCCAGTTATTCTTATCTCAGCAGTCTGCTTGTGAGTTCATACCCATTACACTTAGAGTATAAGTAATATTTATATGTGCATAGATACATACCCCTTTACTAACTGTGCCAGAGCGGGTATAGCATATTGCCGGGGGTTGGTGGAGCTGCACTCAGGGACCCAAAACAAACCAGCGGCCCTCTTAACTGGGGGTATCGCTACACGTGGGGGCTCGTCCGGGATCCTGAGTCAGCGGGAAAAAGCCGCCAGAAGGTACCGGCATGGACCCGATAGAAGTGGGACGGTGGTCCGCAACATGGGCCACTGATCCAGCCGCAGCAGCAGTCATTGAACTGCCAGGGATATGGCAGAGAGAGGCAGTCAAGCAGCTCATAATGTCCCTATCCCCATGCCACAAGTCATGGATAATGGACATGAGAAAGGATGCTGGGTATACATACGCCCTAATAGAATGGAAGGAAGAGACTCCAGAGCAGTTCAGGAGCCAAAGCATACGGGCACCGGATGGTCAGACCTATCAATTGCTGCATACGCTGCCGTGCAAGGGAGACTATTCTCCTGTGAAAACTATGCTATCCCCAAAGAAGGAAGAGCAGAAGGGCGCGGAAAGTCCCGCACCCGCACAAACTACTCTTAGTGCAGAACTGTGCGCTGTCCTAGGGGAGATTGTGACTCAGTGCAGAAGAGACCCCGGGGACTACCCGATGTCGGGATACAGGAAACTCCGGATGTTTTCAGGGAGGACACCTGTACCCTCGGGAGAAGAGAGATTTGAAGAGTGGTTAGATGGTGCCACGCAGGCCCTAGAAGAATGGAAGGTCCCAGAAGGTAGAAAGAAGCAAAGGATTGTTGAGAGCCTAAAGGGGCCTGCCTTAGAGGCCATACGCAATCTGAAGACAAGCAAAAAGGATTGCACTGCCCAGGACTACATAGACATCCTGGAAAGTGTGTTTGGTGGGACAGAAAAAGTCACAGAACTTACCTATCAACTGGAACACTGTTACCAGAAGACAGGGGAGAAGCTGTCAGAGTACATGGGACGTATAGACAAGATCCTGCATAGGATTATCCTGAAGAAGGGGATAGATCCGGGGAAGGTAGATGAAGCCCGTGCCCAGCAGGTGATGAGGGGAGCCCAACCCCTGGACCCTGTCGCACTAGTACTACGCACCCGGCAGGATGGGAAGAGCCTGGACTACCCTGATCTCATTCGAATGGTCAGAGAAGAAGAGGCCATGTTGGAAGAGAAAGGGAAAAGCAAGTGATGGGGTCTACAAAACTTCCAGTGGCCACGGTCAGGTCGGCCTTAACCCCTGAAAGAGAGACAGAAGTAGATGCCCTGAAGTTGCAGATGTCCCAGATGATGGAGATACTGACGTCTCTGGTGGCGAAAGAGACGCCCAGTCCCAAGAAGGAATCAAGCAGGAGGGAATTGTTTCCAGCTGTTTCAGCACCAGCATCCCCACCTGACTATGGGGAGATGATCTGTTTTAACTGCGGGGGAATTGGCCATATTGCAGCTGTATGCTCCAGTCCCAAGAAGAAGAAAACAGAAAGTCGCCAGCCGGCGGGAAACGCCAAAGGGCCCCGGTGAAGGAGTCAACCGGGTGCCCATCACCTTCAGTGAGCTCCAAGAAGTATAACGGGAAGAGAAAGCGAGGAGATCGAACCCCTCGGAAGGAACCCAGGGATCCTCAACCAAGGTACACTCCAGAGAAAGGGGGCAAGACCCCTCCGAAGAGACACAGTACTCCTAAACGAGAACCCTTAAAAGTGAGAGATAACAATGTCCCTCAACGGGTTCACACTCCCACTAAGAGGGAGAAAATTAATGCATACCAGGCTCAAGAAAGGATCAAGTGCAAATCAAGTGAGAAAGAAAATAGTCCAAAGAAGAGGACAGCATCAACTCGGCCCTACCCAGAGGAGCTAGTTGGTCCATCTCCTACTGTACCCATCCAAGTGGAGGGAGTATACACGAAGGCCCTCCTAGACACTGGAGCACAAGTGACCCTATTGTACAGGGACTTCTATGACAGATACCTGAGTCATCTGCCATACAGAAGATAGAAGAGTTGGAGATAAGGGGATTGGGAACTCAGTTTCCCCTATGATGGGTACCTACCCATAAGATTGGCCTTTGACCCATCCGTGGCTGGAAAGGCTGAAGTGTTCGACACCCTGGCAGTGGTGTGCCCTCGCCCGCCTGGAACCAGCAAGACCTCCCTGATCATAGGGACAAACACGGACCTAGTCAGAAGGCTTCTGACCCCCCTGGTGAAGAAAGAGAATCTTTCAGCCCCCAAGATCCACCCCATGCTGAAGGCAGCCTACCAGCGGTTGGTCCTAGAGCAGAAGACCCCAAGTGAGGGGATAGGAAGGGTATGGAGGCTTGGAAAAGAAGGAGCAGTGTTACAGCCTGGAGAGGTAACCTGCATGAGAGCCACGGTGAAACTTAACTGGGAGCAGCCTGGCCCCTTTGTAATGTTGGAGCCAGACCCAATGGAGGGTCACTCAGGTCTGGAAGTGATACCAGAAGTAATCTCATTGAAGGACCTGAAGAAGGCTAGAGGAAGAGTCCCTGTCAGTGTGAGGAACCCCACGGAGCAGCCCGTGGAGATCCCTGCCAGGATGCTTCTGGGACAGGTGAGTCCTGCTGTCCCAGTTGGTTGGTCAGAAGTGAAGGGGACGGGTGAAGGAGAAGATGTTTGGAAGAAACTCTCCATGGAAAACCCAAACCTACCTGGAGCTTGGAAAGAGAGAGCCAAGGCCCAGCTGACCAGATGGGAGAAGATTTTCTCTAAAGATGAGTTTGATGTGGGGTGTGCGAGGAGTGCCACCCATCGAATCCGCATGCAAGAGGACAAGCCATTCAGAGAGAGAGTCAGGCGAGTCCCGCTAGCAGATCTGGAGGATCTGAGGGAGCAGCTTGCGGAACTGAAGAAGACGGGAGTGATTCGGGAGTCCAGAAGCCCCTATGCCTCCCCAATTGTGGTAGTCAGGAAGAAGAATGGGTCATTGAGGCTCTGCATTGACTACAGAACTCTCAACAGGAGGACCATTCCTGACCAGTACACCACGCCAAGGATAGAAGATGCCTTACAGAGTTTATCTGGAGCTAAGTGGTTCAGTGTGATGGACCTCAAGAGTGGGTATTACCAAATCCCCATGCATCCAGAAGACAGAGAAAAGACTGCCTTCATAACCCCAGTGGGATTCTTTGAGTTCAACAGGATGCCTCAGGGCCTATCTGGAGCTCCTGCTACATTTCAACGCCTTATGGAAAGGACAGTTGGAGACATGAACCTCATAGAAGTCCTTGTGTATCTGGACGATGTCATTGTCTTTGGAAAGACTTTGGAAGAACATGAAGCCAGATTGGAGAAAGTACTGAAGAGGCTCAGTGAAGAGGGACTCAAACTTTCTCCCGAGAAGTGCCGGTTCTATCAGTCTTCTGTGAACTATCTGGGACACATAGTGTCTGAAAAAGGAGTGGCTACAGACCCTGAGAAGTTGGAGGCAGTTACTTCGTGGCCAAGACCCACAACAGTTACAGAACTTCGGTCTTTCTTGGGGTTCTGCTCCTACTACCGCAGGTTTGTGGATGGGTTTGCCCGCATTGCAAAACCCCTCAACGAGCTGCTCAAGACAGAAGGAGAGGAAGATGGGTTGGGGCCTAGGAGGCCCGGTGAGTCGGTCCAAGACCAATGGAACTCAAGGTGTGAAGAGGCTTTCAGAACCTTGAAGAGAAGTCTCACCACCGCCCCAGTTTTGGCCTACGCTGATCCCACTAGACCATATGAGCTACATGTTGATGCCAGCCATGAGGGCCTAGGTGGAGTACTCTACCAGGAGTATGAAGACCAGCTACGACCAGTGGCCTATGTGAGCCGGAGCCTGACCCCCTCCGAGAAGAACTATCCCACCCACAAGTTGGAGTTCTTAGCCCTCAAATGGGCAGTTGTTGACAAACTGAGAGACTATCTGTATGGGGCTGAGTTTACTGTAAAGACAGATAACAACCCCTTGACCTATCTATTCACCACCGCCAAGATGGATGCAACTGGACACAGATGGTTGGCGGCGTTGTCTGGATTCAATTTCAGCCTCAAGTACAGACCAGGGGCTGGAAATAGAGATGCAGATGCTCTGTCCCGAAGATCCCATGTCATGGTCGATGACTGGGAAGACTGGACCCAAGTGGCACCAGAAGGAGTGCGAGCCCTTTGTCAGGGGGCTGAACTCCAAGCCAGAGGAGGATCCAGAGCTGAAGAGATAGGAGTTACCACAGTGGGAGTCCCAAAGTGTTACTGTGGGGTAACTCAACTAGAAGAAGAGTGTCTACCGAAGCTGTCCAAGAAGGAGTTAAGGTGTGACCAATTGGAAGATCCCATGGGGAGATTGGTCCTGGAAGCCCTGGAAGACAAGAGTCCAGAGGGACTTCGCCTTCACCCTTCCAAAGAAGCTCGCCTACTGAGGAGAGAGTTGGACAAGTTACAGGTGCATCAGGGGGTAGTCTACCGAAGGGGCCCCTCTGATGGCCCAGAAGACAAGTGGCAGTTGTTTCTCCCAGAAAAGCATCGAGAGACTGTGCTGATTGCCTTACATGACCAGCATGGTCACTTGGGAGCAGAGAGAACCTTCCAACTTGTCAGAGACCGGTTTTATTGGCCCTGCATGAGGGCCGAAGTGGAGGAGTATTGCCATTCCTGTGCAAGATGCATTCAGAGAAAGACTTTACCCCATCAAGCTGCCCCAATGGGCCATCTACAGAGTCAAGGCCCAATGGATCTGGTATGCATTGATTTTCTCTGCCTCGAACCCGATTTGAGTGGATTGGGAAATGTTCTGGTGGTAACCGACCATTTCACCCGTTATGCTCAGGCTTTCCCAACCAAGGACCAGAAGGCCTCTACAGTAGCCAAGATACTTTTGGAGTAGTACTTTGTTCACTATGGACTACCACAGAGAATCCATTCAGACCAAGGAAGGTACTTTGAGAGTCGCCTGATCAGGAAGCTACTAGATTCTCTGGGAGTAGAGAAGACTAGAACTACACCCTATCACCCTCAAGGTGATGCCCAGCCTGAAAGGTTCAACAGGACCCTATTGAACATGTTGGGAACTTTGGAAACAGAGAAGAAGCAACATTGGAGTCAACACATTTCAGTTCTAGTGCATGCTTACAATTGCACCACAAGTGATGTGACAGGTTTCTCTCCTTACCGACTTATGTTTGGGAGAGAAGCAAGATTGCCAGTGGATTTGGCCTTCGGCATCTCCTTAGACAATGCCTCTGCTGCCTCCCACAAAGGATATGTGGACAGACTGAGGCACAGTTTGAAGATAGCTTACGAGAAAGCTCAAGCGGCCTCTGACCAGAGGGGGGCCCGAAATAAGAGGAACTTTGATTTGAAAGTTAGAGTACAGGACCTACAGCCTGGGGACTGTGTACTGTTACGCAACCTAGGGATCCCTGGAAAACACAAGATTGCTGATAGATGGAGATCAGAGCCCTATATCATCTGTAGAAAACTTCCAGGATTGCCTGTCTACAAATTGAAGCCAGAAGGAAGAGTGGGGCCTTTGAAGACCTGGCATAGGAATCATTTGCTCCCACTCACTGAAGCAGTCAGAATACCTCCAGCAAGAGACGTACCTGAATCTGTTTCCATTCTGGATACCCCCAGGCCTAATACTCGGTCTCAAACATCCCAAGTTAGGGGTGGACAGGACCCCCAACCAGAAGAAGAAAGAGGAGAACTTGAATGGCTATGGCCTTCCTCAACCCCAAGAAATTCTGCCATAGATCTTCCACTTACTGAAGATGTGGAAGACGGAACATTGAACCCAGAAGCCACAGAGTTTGTGCCATTCAGTGTTGTGCCTGAGTGCTGGGAAGATATCCCTGGTCTCTACTCAGAGGAAGAAGAAGTAGATGTTCCAGAACCAGAGATGTTGCCAGAATGTGTTCCTGAAGAAGTCCCAAGAGAACAGAGAGCTCGCAGAGTTGTGAGGCCTCCCAAGAAGTTAACTTACCCCAAGATGGGAGAAAGTTCAGAGGACTCTGTTACCACAGCAAGGAGAAGTGCTGAACGCCCTGACCCATCCACTGTTCATTTGGTGGAGGGCAACCCCAGCTCACTCTCTGGCACAGTTAAACAGGTCGCCCACACTGAAGTGACCTGTAGACAGGACAGCTCCCCATCTTGTGCTAATTGGTGGAAAGCTCCCCTGTCTAAATTATGTGAACGTGTTGTTTCCGAGAAAGCTTGTAATTTGAACACTGTCTTTGGGGACCAAAGATTCAAAGTGGGGGGAGTGTGTAGCGGGGTCGTACCCCTTTTAGGGGAAAAGACTACATTCCCCATAATTCCCCAGGCTCCCGGGCTGCTTGTTTCCGCCCGAGAGGCTGCTGGGGGAGGTGATAAAAGGGAAGAGGAGAGACCGCCTCTTCCTGTTCTGACTGGGCTTCCTCTTGTGACTGGTCTTCCTCTTCTGACTGTGCTGGTGACGCGAAGACTTGTTCCTGAGGAGACACCTGTGCGGACCGGGACTGCTGAAGGCCTGAAGCCTGGGCCTTGCAGCAGGTGGAGAGAGACTCTCATCCCTCAGAGTCAGCAGCAGCGGAGCGGAGACTCTTCCCTACAGTCGGTCGGTCGGAGCTGAGGACCGGAACGCAGGGGCTGTGACTGAGGAGACCGGACGCCGCCATTGGAGGGACCGGAGCTGAGGACGGTACCCTAGGATTGGTGAGAGAGCTGAAAGGCTCATCCTGCATTGCTACACACATTTTCATGCCTATTGAACTGCCAAGGCACAATTTACCTCAGAGCAGCAAATGTTACTTTCTGTGGATTACAAATACACCATTTAAAGCTACATGTGCACCACCTCTACAGATCTATTGCCGGTGAAGAATACTGTACTTATTCAAGGACTGAGCTCTATTGCTAGGGATCAGGCCTGGTCCGTTAGGTAGGCGCAGATAGATTTATTGCACCTCGGGGGTGCATAGCAGACGGTCGCTACACTTGGCGCTCCGTTCCCCATTGCTAGTTTGATACATATATGTGTTCATGTTAAAGTGCATATTGCAGGGACCTGCTAAAGTATTATAAGTCATATGTTTAAATGCATGTTACTATTTCTTTTCCTTACTGCCAAAGTAAAGCCAGTTATTCTTATCTCAGCAGTCTGCTTGTGAGTTCATACCCATTACACTTAGAGTATAAGTAATATTTATATGTGCATAGATACATACCCCTTTACTAACTGTGCCAGAGCGGGTAGAGCATATTGCCGGGGGTTGGTGGAGCTGCACTCAGGGACCCAAAACAAACCAGCGGCCCTCTTAACTGGGGGTATCGCTACATATGCAAAAGAAAAAACATGAGGGTCTTCAACTCCTTTAAAGTGATACTAAAGTCTAATTTTTTTTTAGTTAAAAATAACAAACATGTCATACTTACCTGCCCTATGCAGTGGTTTTGCACAGAGCAGATCAGATCCTTCTCTTCTCGGGTCCCTCTTCGGCACTCCTGACCCCTCCCTCCTGTTGAGTGCCCCCACAGCAAGCAGCTTGCTATGGGGGAACCTGAGCCGAGCCACAGGGGGGGTCCCTATGCCATTTTTTTTAAATTTGGCACAGGGTTCCGTTCCCCTTAATTTCCATTCCAGACCTGAAGGGTCTGGTATGGATTTTAGGGGGACCCCCACGCAATTTGTTTTTACATTTTGGTTCGGGTTTTTTTCAATGAGTTTTATCTATATTGCAGAGACCCGACAATTCATTACAGCCACAATCAGTTTTATCTGACAATTTTTCCTTTAGAAATGCCAAACAGTTTGCAACTTTGCAGGCATACTATAGAGACCCCCCAGGCAAGATATTTAAAGGAATATTTCATTTTTATTGTTTCACTTTAAGCATTAAAAAAATCACTGCTCCTGAAAAAACGTCTGTTTAAAAAAAAAAAAAAAAATTGCATTGATACATGTCCCCTGGGGCAGGACCCAGGTCCCCAAACACTTTTTATGATAATAACTTGCATATAGGCCTTTAAAATTAGCACTTTTGATTTTTCATGTTAGTGTCCCATAGGCTTTAACTGTGTTCTGGCAGCTTTCAAATTTGCAGCGAAGACTGCATATTGTTTGCTGTTCGGTGAACAGGCAAACACCCGATGTTCGAGTCAAACATAAGTTCGACTCGAACATCTGGCTCATCCCTAGTTATTATACTTTTTGTATTAAGTGTTTATGTTTATTTTAAATATTTTTTTAGGTAGATGGATACTATGAATATTTCAGATTCATTTTACTTTAAATTATCCTGACCTGATGTGAAAAACAAGCAGAAGGGAAAGTGTTTAAAATTGGGAGAAATAAGTAGATTTATGATATGCCCCTGACAAACATGAGAGATGAAATAATGGTCAGACAATGTGTAGTTTACTGATAAGCTTTTGTTGCTGTTCATTTGATAAGTAGAACAAATAAAGTGTTTGCATATTAAGCTATCAGGTGGTGTTGTGTTATTTCAACTGTGTGTAGCGATACCCCCGAAGGAGCTGCTTTGTTTGTTCAGTCCGTTACTCTGCCTCTCAACCCTAATAACAACCCCAACCCCCTCTGGCACACACGTGGCAATAGTGTAAGTACAATGACCAATACACACGTTATGATAAAACACAGAAATTGTCTTTACTGCAATATTTCTGTGGAAGAATAACAGACAGTAACAGTATATATCCAAGTAATCAGCTAGAGAGCAATAACTCAGATTTGAAAGCAATATAGCTCTCAATCCTATATTCAAGCTGCTTTCAGTGGATTACAAACCTGAGAATGTCCCCAAGAGCAGAGGCACATTTAAATGGTAGACATGGGAGCCGTCCAAAAATGTGTTTTGTTTCGTTCCGTTTCGTATAAAAAAAAAACTTAATTCGTGTACGAAATTTAATTCGGATTTGTACGAAATACGAATTTCGGACGAATCGTTACAAATCGTTAATTTGGATAATGAATATCGACACTCTACGAATAATAACGAATTATCCGAATATGTATTAACGTTACATAACACAAGTCTATTGTCTATTGTTCACCAATCACTCAGAGGAAGTACGAAATACGAAATTTTGTTTACGAATACGAAATTTCGTACTTCCTCTGAGTGATTGGTGAACAATAGACTTGTGTTATGTAAAGTTAATACGTTTTCGGATAATTCGTTATTATTCGTAGAGTGTCGATATTCGTTATACTGAATCTCAAATTCATTCGAATCATTCGTCATATCCGCTATAATTTCTTTCAGATTAGTTGAAATTATTTATTTGGTAGTTTGGATTCGGATAATTGGGATCCAAAATTCATAAACGAAATTTCGTATTTCGTACAGAATTCGTATTCGCAAAAATTCGTAATTCGGATTCGTACGAACGTACGAATTTCGAATTTCGAAAAATTTGTACGAATTTCCGATTCGTACGAAACTAATCGCACATGTCTATTAAATGGCAGATAATGCACAATATGACACATTACCTTTACTCAGGTTGGCTCTATGAGCCCTGGCAGGAGGAGAGCAGAGAAATTACTCTCTTTGTGTGACTCTCTGTGTCTTCTGTCCCCTGATACCACAGGCCCAACTTTAAACACTTTATTCAAATCAACATGCAATGGCTTAACCTCCTAGATAATCTGTCCCACACAATCACTGCATATATAGAGCCCTGAATATGTGTGTGTGTGGGTCAGTATGGCACTAGTAGCTTCAGTCCTTTTGAAGAAAAGATAAAACGTTGTGTCTTCAGCTAGCCACTTTCATTAGAGCACTTAAAATCCTGGATAGCAGGGCAAACAACACAACTTGCCCTAGATTATCAAGTGAGGCAGGCAGGATCGTTCTCAGAAAGGTGAAAGGAAAATGATGTCTGTATACAGTGTCCCCAGAAATGGATGGCCTTATCCTTTATCCCTGTGGCACTACAAGTGTCAGCAAGTTGACTTCCAGCAATGATCCCTGTATACAGTGTTCATATAACTCCTTCTGTGGTGCAGTGTCCCTGTTTCCTGCAAATGGGCAAAAGCCCCCTCACCCAGATCTACTGAAGACCTGACTGGTCACCTCACACTGGAACGCTTCACTGTCAGTGCAGGTGCGCCTGGATGTACACCTGGGATCCCCCTCTCTCTGGCTTAATGTCCCGATTGGCAGCGGAGGCCTGAATTGCCTGGTGAAATCACCTGAGAGACAGCATCTCTACCTCAGGTCTGATCTCTTCCTCTGCCTCATGCTGACCAAGAGTCTGCTCAGAAAATGAAAATGGAGTATTTTCTTTCTTTCCTGCCAGCAGAGCATGCTGGGATTTGTAGTCCTGCCTCTTTTAAAAGTCAGTGAGGCCGCTCTGTGCTGAGACTTCATATTTCAGAGTTCTTCTCAGCTGCTCCTTGTTAAAGCCCCATCAATTGGTTCCTGTAACTGCTCTTTTAATTGGCTTTTTTCCTCCAATAGGAATAGCCTAATTCCTGTGTGTGTGAGAAGAGAGGGGGGGGGGGTGAAAAGCCCATGCAGACACTGAGAGGCAGCTCTTTCCCATTTTGAGGCTTGAAAGCCTGTGTATATGGCGTGGCGGCCAGCTTGGCGGGGTCGCGGAAGAAACGAGACACCCGCTACATGTGTTTGGGCTACAGGCAGCAGGAGTGATAAGGTGCCTACAGACACACAGAACATTTGCCTAATTCAGTCATTTATGATTGGAAAGGGGAATGCTCGTATTAGTGTAGCCACCTCCAAGATCATGAACACCATTACATGGCTGAGCCTGCTTGGCAGGACACTGATTGGCCGTGGTGGATCTGCCTAGCCTTCAAATGCTGTTCCCACCATGACAGGATAACATGCATAGATCTCCATCTCCTCTTCCATTGACACAACCCTGTAAGTTTTCCAGATCTGAAACTGTATTTTTGTAAGAAAATAATTCACTAGTATTGTTGTTAGGAAGCCAGCTGCGTGTGCCCCCCTCTAATGAATGTAACAATGCATAAAATGACTGAAAAGCCAGGGCTGGTAGAAGAATTATATACAGTATGCAGACATGAAGATGCATTCAAATCTGAGCACAGAAATATTCAAACACTTCAGACTGTTTTATTAGAGTGTTTTTGCACACATATACACTCGTTTTAGGAGCGTATTTTAAACATTTTATCTGTGTATTCAAGCTTCATGTGTTTCTGTTTTAACCAAAGAAAGGCACTATAGGTACGAGACCAGTTCTTATGCCGTGTACACACGATCGGAATTCTCGTCGGAAAAAGCTCTGATGGTTTTCCCGACGGTATTCCGCTCAAGCTGTCTTGCCTGCACACCGTCACACCAAATTCCGACCGTCAAGAACGCGGTGACGTACAACACTATGTCGAGCTGAGAAAAAATCAAGTTCAATGCTTCCGAGCATGCGTAGGAATTTTGCGTGTCGGAATTGCATACACACGATTGGAATTTCCGATAGAAAGTTTTTCCGTCTGAAAAATTGAGAACATGCTCTCAAATTTTTGCTAGCGGGAATTTGGCTAGCAAAATTCTGATGGAGCCTACACACGGTCGCATTTTCCGATGAAAAGCTCTCATCGGTCTTTTGCTGGCCGAAATTCCGATCATGCGTACGTGGCATTACAGGCTAAAAATGTTGTGACTTGCGCTTAAAAAAATTCTTGAAAATGCTCAATTCAAGCTCTTATAGTCATTCCTATTAAGGGTCTATGGGGTCAAATAAAGTAGCTTGTGTAGCTTTTGGAATTTCAGGCATTGAGCTACAGGGGCCTGAGAACTCATATGTGAATGGCCACTACTGGAATACATAGGACTTTAGATTGATTTGTAGCATCAAACTACAAAACACGCAGGTGTAAGCGGGACCTGAAGCTAAGCCCATATATGCCAACCAAAGAAATGGTTATTATTTTAGCAGGAAATATGTGGGTGATACCTTTAGCTGGCTAACTGAATGTATTTAATATACTATATCTAGTGGCAATCTTCAAGAATATATCATGTGGGGGCGTGGCGACCGGACTCCAGGATGGCCGCTTAACCTGGAGCTCCGCTCGTCCGCAGGAGACATTCGTCAGCCAAACACTATTACCGGCGGAAACATACCTCCACAAAAGGTCAGTGAGATCCCGAGAACCGGAGGCAGTCACTAGGGATGGGCCGGCACAGGAAAAACCCGCCACAGCCACCGAAAATAGCGAGCTACTGCGCCACGAACGGCGCCTCACAAGATGGCGATGACGGCGGGAATGCTGACACTCATACCTTACCTCAGAGTCTGGGAGAGAACGTGTCCGGAACCTACCGCACCGATGGCCACACACTACAGACTCCCAGCGACTCATCCTCCGGTCCCGCAACGCCTACCACACGGAGCCCAGTGAAATCCAGGCCGAGGAGAGAATCCCCATTTAGGCCGCAAAACGCTCCGGCCATGGAGGTAAGCGAACCACACTCATACCAAGCTAGCCAGCATACCATGAAAGGAGAATCAATTATGGACTTTCCTACAACAGATGGGCCCGTGTCTGACACTATAATAAAAGACATGTTGATTTCACTGAGATCATCACTACAGGCTGATATGGTCAGGGGGATTAATCAATGTAAAAGAGAAGTGCACTCACTAGGCCTAAGAATGGACAGAACAGAGCACAAAATGGAGGAATTTACCTCAGCTTATAATGTAATGGTTGACTCAAATGCAGCTCAGGGGGAAGAAATAGGATGGATTAAAGACAAACTAGCAAGTCTAGAGGACCGCTCCAGGAGGAACAACCTCAAATTGAGGGGTATCCCTGAAGAGGTACCCCCGAATCAGTTACTACCATTTGCCCAAGCTTTATTTTCAACTTTTTTACCTCAGGCTACAGCACAAGACCTCATTGTGGACAGAATTCATAGAATTCCTAAACCGTCATTTCTGCCTGCAGAAATTCCCAGAGATGTTCTTCTAAGAGTCCACTATTTCCACATTAAGGATCAAATTTTGCAAATTTCTAGAAAACAAGAAAATTTACCCCCACAATTTGCTAATGTTAAATTGCTCCCTGACCTATCTAGACATACTTTACAACGCAGACGCAATCTTATAACTATTACAAAAGCCCTAAGGAATCATAACATCATTCACAAATGGAAATACCCTGCCACTCTATCCATTGTTCACAATGGCACCACCACCATGATCTCCTCGCTGGATGAAGGTCTAAATTTACTACGTAGATGGAAAATACTACCTGATGCAAGCACCAACTTTCCCGCCATAGCAGGCCCATCACATATCCCTAATGAATGGCAAACAGTGACTCATAAAAAATCTCTTAAAAAATCCGCTGGTATACCAAGCACAGAATTTCAACAGATTACTTGAATGTCTCCTAGGAAGAGTGCCTTATACTCTGTTCCTTGTTACCCTCAGGTTACCATTAGCAGTTCCACCTGCTCTTGGATCGCTTTATGGATCCTTTTTTTATCTATATTTTCTTTTTTTATTTCTTTTTCCTTGATATGCACAGATCTCTCAAGAGCAATTTATCGTCCTACATCTACTCCAGAAATCCATATGACGGCTGTCAACAACCAGGAAAATTCACACCAACTGAAGTGAGTACTTTAATGTCTATCCTCCATATCCTTTATACAATGGACCAATGACGATCTCTTGCTTATCAATCAACGCACATGGTTTGAACCACCCGGCCAAACGATTTTCCTTATGGAAAGAGGTTCATAAACACAAGGCAGATATTGTATGTGTACAAGAAACACACTTCCAACTGGACAACACCCCACAGTGTACCCACAAAGACTTCCCACACATCTACTTAGCATGTAATCCTCTCAAAAAAACTGGAGGCGTTCTAATAGCCCTGAAGAACTCACTTTCATTTCAACACAGAGATTCGTTTACGGATGAAGCTGGCAGATTTATCATTGTCTCAGGCGACATAAACTCTCAACCATTCACTCTGGTTAACCTATATTCACCAAATACACATCAAATTCGCTTCTTCAATAAGGTCCTTCGCAAACTCAAGTCTATGCAGTATGGTAAAGTCCTGATATGCGGAGACTTTAATGCTACTGTAGACCCCCAAGTGGACACATCTTCGGCCAAAATCCGCTCAACACCAGCTCTACAAACCATTCTTCACAAAGAGGAACTGTTCGATGCGTGGAGATGTCTCCATGCTGGTGAAAAGGACTTCACTTTTTTTTCCAACAGACATCGCTCATACTCCCGTATTGACATGTTTCTAACTGATAAATGGTTGTTACAAGATATAACCACAGCTGCCATTCACGAGATTACGTGGTCTGACCACGCAGCGATTTCCTTATCCATTATGGAGAAGGGTGTCTCTTCTTCACCTCCCATCTGGCGGTGTAATAATAGACTAGTACAAGAGCCTTCATCTAACAAACTACTGACACAACACATCACCAATTTTTTCTTAGATAACTATGGTTCAGTTACAAAAACACATGTTTTATGGAACGCCCATAAGGCATACATGAGAGGTATTCTAATACAAATGGGGGCTAGAGCCAAACACCAGAGGTCTCAACAAATTCAAACTATACTCCATGATCTTAGAAAATTTGAAACACAAAATAAAACATCCCCTACCTCAGTAATAACTCACAAGCTTTCTATCCTTAGGGAAAAACTTAGAGAAATTTTATCTCAACAATATGACAGACATATCAGAAGCTTAAAATTGAATTTCTACCATAATGCTAACAAAACAGGTAAACAATTAGCCAACAGATTGAAAGCAAAACGCACTAAGACAAGGATAGCATACTTAAAACACCCCACATTACACCACAAAATTATTCATCCTAAAGATATAGCTGACCAATTTGCAGAATACTATAGTTCACTTTATAATATACATAAGGATACCGCTACGAACCAACCATCTAAGGAAAACATAAATGATTTCCTACAACGCATTCATTTACCCTCGCTATCTACTGAACAATTAGAATATCTTAATACCCCCTTTACCACTTCTGAAGTTGAGAAAGTTATTTCTTCTCTTCCTAACGGTAAATCCCCTGGCCCTGATGGCTTCTCAAATGAATATCTTAAAGCATTTAAACATGTCATAACACCTTATCTCACACATTTATTTAATGACACTGCCGATAGTGCTAGTATGCCCCCAGATATGCTTAAAGCATATATAATTACATTACCTAAACCTGGTAAGGAACCAGACACTCCGGCCAATTATAGACCGATATCACTGCTTAACTCTGATACCAAAGTATATGCCAAATTATTAGCCAATCGTTTATCAAATATTATTCCTTTACTAGTCAAAAATGATCAGATGGGATTCGTGAAGGGGAGACAAACTTCTGACGCAACCAGGAGAATTATAAATGTTTTGTATCATGCTAAATTGCACCGAACGCCTTCTCTGCTGTTATCTATTGACGCAGAGAAGGCGTTCGATAGAGTCCACTGGACATACATGGAGATGACGCTTAGTAAGTTCGGATTCCGGGGTCGTATACTTCAAGCTGTTTTGGCATTGTACTCTTGCCCCACTGCACAGGTATACTCCACAAATGCTTTATCTTCACCCTTTGATATTAGAAATGGAACTAGGCAGGGATGCCCCCTGTCTCCTTCCATTTTTAACCTTATGATGGAACCTCTTGCAGAAACTATAAGGTCTCACCCGCTGATTTCGGGTTTCCAGTTCGGCAACACTAAACACTCCATTAATCTTTTTGCTGATGATGTCATTCTGCTATTGACTAATCCAAAAATTTCTTTACCACATGCTCATGAGGTCCTGCAAGAATTTGGTAAGATCTCATACTATAAAGTGAATTTTTCTAAGTCTTTGATCCTCGCCCTCAAAATTCCACCCAAACTTAAACTTGATCTCCAATCACAATTTCCATATACATGGAGTACTGAAGGTGTTCCATATCTGGGGATTGTCTTGAAAGCCAAAGTTTCTGAACTCGTCAAATCTAATTTGAAACCACTCATTGCCAAACTGGGAACTCAACTCAAAGACTTTTCAATGAAAGAGGTTTCATGGTTTGGTAGGATTGCTGCATTTAAAATGTTGATATTGCCTCAAATACTGTATGTTTTTCGCTCTCTACCACTTCATATCCCACAACATTTTATTAAAAAACTTACTACTATGTGCTGGAAGTATGTGTGGAATGGTAAAAAAGCCAGATGCTCCAGGAACAATCTTATCTCACATAAGAGATTCGGTGGGGCAGGGCTTCCCGATATTCAAGACTACTACTGGGCAGTTAGACTGGACCAACTTAAACATTGGTTCCCGACTAAAGACCCACCAGTTTGGGTAGACATTGAAAATTCATTAATCCCACTATCCATATCCAACGTATGCAATCTTTTACTGACTGATAGCTGGGCTACTTGGGACCTACGTAAATTATCCCCTACAATCCAAATTTCCTTAAAAGCATGGAGACATGCACTAACTACTAATCAAGATGACGTTATAGACTTACCATACAATATACCTCTTTCTATTCTTAGGACGAAACTTCCTGACTTCCCTATAAATGACTTCATTAATATAGGAATTACGATGCTATCTGACTTCTTCGATGTCAATAAGCTCAAATCTGTAACACAATTGACCTCGCAGTATAACCTTACTACTGATATGGCTCCTTACGCATTTCGGATATTAGAGTTACTTCAAACCTTACCTTCTCCTTTAATTACCATTCCACGCAGACTATGGCAGTTTTATTATCCAAGTAGTAAAGAAGTGAAAGGAATTTCTTATTTTTACAATCTTCTACATGATAAATTACAATTTATCAAAACACCTGCCATGCTCAAATGGGAAGCAGAACTCGGCTCTGACTTTTCGGAGGTTCAGTGGCGCCACGCCTTCTCTGAAATTCATTCTGCATCTCATTGTGCTAAACACTGGGAACTTACTATTAAACTCTCCAATAGATGGCATTACACTCCTTGTCGATTGGCATCTTTCTTTACAGGTTTTTCTCCGAATTGTTGGAGGGAGTGTGGCCACTTGGGTAATCTATTACATATGCTTTGGTATTGCCCTACGGTTAAAAGCTTATGGAATAGTGTTTTTCAACATATATCTACCATTACTGGTATACTCACTAAACCAGACCCTGTCTTAGGTATTCTTCATATAAATATCGACAAATTTCCTAAATCATTTAGATCAGTTATAACTCATATTCTGTTAGAAACCAGATTGCTGATTTTGTGCAATTGGAAGTCTAACACTACTATCAATTTATCAGATGTTATTTCTGCAGTACGTAGAAACTATACTTTTGAACGCTTGATGGCACTTAAGAATTCCAAATGTGTACAATTTGATAAATACTGGTCTATATGGCCTAAAGTTTCCTCTCAGGATGATATATAATTCTGTAGATTGTTTGTTATAAATGCTCTATATACGTTCTTTGAATATGTCTTATCTTTCATATGTTAAATAGTCGATGGATACTGACACATATCCCACGTTATGCATATCCTATTATTTATTTCTTTAATGTTTATTTATTTTCTGTATGATTTCATGAAAATACTCAATAAAAATTGAATGATTCAAAAAGAATATATCATGTACTTTATCAGACAACGTGTCTTACTAACAAATAAAAAAATTACATTTATATATATGCAATTACAGCAGACATCAAAGAACAAAAAGCTAATTAAACTAGATAAGAAGACACTGATACAGATCAGTGGAACAAGGACGCTATTCACAAAGGAGTCTGAGCAATAAATGTGAGGTGTGAAAGAAGCATAATTTTATTATGACATTCTGTCCTATTATCTATCATTAGTTAAAGAGCACATTAGTGAGCAACACAAAAGTGATGGTTTAGTAAAAGGGAAGGGACTGTCTTTTTAATGTTTATTGTATATATATATATATACACAGTTGTGCTCATAAGTTTACACACCCTGGCAGAATTTAGGATTTCTTGACCATTTTTGCAGAGAATATGAATGATAACATAAAATCTTTTCTTTCACTCATGGTTAGTGTTTGGCTGAAGCCATTTATTATCAATCAACTGGGTTTACTCTTTTTAAATCATAATGGCAACAGAAACTACCCAAATGACCCGTATCAATAGTTTACATACCCCAGTTCTTAATACCGTGTATTGCCCCCTTTAGCATCAATGACAGCTTGTAGTCTTTTGTGGTATTTGTGGATGTGGCTCTTTATCTTCTCAGATGGTAAAGCTGCTCATTCTTCTTGGCAAAAAGCCTCCAGTTCCTGTAAATTCATGGGCTGTCTTGCATGAACTGCATGTTTGAGATCTCCCTAAAGTGGCTCAATGATATTGAGGTCAGGAGACTGAGATGGCCACTCCAGAACCTTCACTTTATTCGGCTGTAGCCAATGACACGTCGACTTGGCCTTGTGTTTTGGATCATTGTCATTTTGAAATATCCAAGTACGTCCCATGTGCAGCTTCCTGGCTGATGAATGAAAATGTTCCTCCAGTATTTTTTGATAACATACTGCATTCATCTTGCCATCAATTTTGACCACATTTCCTGTGCCTTTGTAGCTCACACATCCCCAAAACATCAGCGATCCATCTTCGTGTTTCACAGTAGGAATGGTGTACCTTTCATCATAACCTTGTTGACTCCTCTCCAAATGTAGTGTTTATGGTTGTGGCCAATAAGCTAAATTTTGGTCTCATCATTCCAAATTACTTTGTCAGAAAGTTTGAGTCTTGTCTCTGTGCTGTTTGGCGTATTGTAAGCGGGATACTTTGTGTCATTTGCGTAGTAATGGCTTTCTTCTGGCGACTCGACCATGCAGCCCATCTTTCTTTAAGTGCCTCCTTATTGTGCATCTTGAAACAGCCACACCACATGTTTTCAGAGAGTCCTGTATTTCACCTGAAGTTATTTGTGGGTTTTTCTTTGCATCCTGAACAATTTTCCTGGCAGTTGTGGCTGAAACATTAATTGGTCTACCTGACCGTGGTTTGGTTTCAACAGAACTCATCATTTTCCACTTCTTGATTAGAGTTTGAACAGTGCTGATTGGCATTCTCAATTCCTTGTATATCTTTTTATATCCCTTGCCTGTTTTATACAGTTCAACTACCTTTTCCCCGCAGATCCTTTGACAATTCTTTTGCTTTCCCCTTGACTCACAATCCAAAAACATCAGTGCAGCACTGAATGAAAGATGCAAGGGTCTGTCAGGAGTCCAGAAACTCATTGACCTTTTATACACACACACTAATTACAAGCAAACAGATCACAGGTGAGGATGGTTACCTTTAATAGCAATTCAAACCCCTTTGTGTCAACTTGTATGCATGTTATCAGGCCAAAATCACCAGGGTGAGTAAACTTTTGATCAGGGTCATTTGGATAGTTTCTGTTGTCATTATGATTTAAAAAGAGTAAACACCGTTGATTGATATTAAATGGCTTCAGCCAAACACTAACTATGAGTGAAAGAAATGTTTTTGTATTATCATTCATATTCTCTGAAAAGTGTTTGGTTCTACGTGTGAGCACGAGGTGATAGGGGCGCTTTGCTTTAATAATTTTTTTATTATTTATTGTTTCTTTTATTTTACACTTTCCCTTTTATTTAATTTTTTGATCACTTTTATTCCTTTTACTTTTATCCTTTTACTTTTATTCCTAATACAAGGAATGTAAACATTCCTTGTAATAGGAATAGGGCATGACAGGTCCTCTTTACAGAGAGATCTGGGGTCTATAAGTCCCCATATCTCTCCTCTATGATGGAAAGTCTGAGAAAAAAAATCGATCTCAGGCTTTCCAGTAAAAAAAAAAAATGCCAGTGTTTACTTCTGCCGGCCTCTGAGGGTCATATCTCCACTCAAAGTACATGACGTCATATGACATCTACCCAGTGGAAGTGATTAAAATGTACTCTGGAATTCATAAAGACTGGCCTGCGCAGACTTTGCAAAAGTGTCTCATGGGCTTTCCAAAAGGGGCACAGCATGCACTAAATATATGTACCTGTCTAGAACTCGTACTTAAATTTGGTGCCACAGCATCTCTAAAGAGAACCGGTGGTCTAAACTTGCTAGCAAGGTAACATCTTCAATGGAGACTTATCAAACTGCAGTACCTCCCTATAATATAATATCCTTAAAATCTCCTAAGATTTCTTATTGTTTTCTAATATAGTAATTTAGGTGAAGTGGATCTAATATACAGTACATAGAAAGGAATTGCAGTTAAAAAAAAAAAAATAACTATGATACAGTGTCGTGGTTAGGGGCTGCTGCCTTCATGGGTTTTAATCCAAAGTTGTTTATGACTTGACTGTTTTTTTTCTTCAGTATTGTATTTTATCATTTTAAGGGTTCATAAATTACATTTCAAACAAATAACTTACAGAGCTCATAAGTATCCAGAAATAGAAATGTGCTACTTTACTGCATTCCAGTGTTCTTAGAGCTTCATGTAATGGATATGAACGTGTTAGCAATATTTTACAAGAGGTAACCCAAACTATAGCTAATATTAATATTTGTTTTATTTAATTAACATCCAAAAAAAGAAAAAAAAAATTACAGTAACAAATGTGTGTTTTTTTTTTTTTTTTTAGTACTACTATTTTTTTTATTATACAAGCATACACATTTATATTTATGACGGTTGATGTGAAGGTCTAGGTTAGAGAGTTGAGCCAAAATACTATTACGCATTTTTGTGGATACATTCTGACCTCTCTTTCTGTATGCAAAAAGAGTTGGTTTCAATTAACTCCACTTTCTTTAAATATGAACTGTCTTTATTTTAAATTTGACGCAGGCATTGCACCACAATGTAGAAGTGGCACAAATGAAAACTACCAGAATTTGGCACACGAGGAGCTATCAGAACCAAAACTGTTGCAGATGTTTCTTTAATTAGGCGCCACACATTAACAAGAGCAATTGATGCCAGAAAAGTGGCACAGCAGCTTTATTGAATTCCCCCCTAAAACTGTAAAGAGTTAGTACATGAAATTTTTGTTATTTAGTGTATAATTTTATTTTATTTTACATGCTTTTTTATACAGTATTTTCCACATTTCCTTGCAGAGCAAGATGTCCAGCAAAATTCAGTGACCGCTGCGTCACATGACCCAATAACCCCCCTCGCTGCTCAGCGCCATTCAGCCAGATCTGATATGGTTACATGATGCAGAGCAGAGAGCGGCGTCATGACGTCACGACGCTCTGTGCGGATGCCGGCCCGCAACTCAATCATAAACAGGAAGTGTCCCCACTCATAACATTAATGCAACTTAATGTGCAGTGCTTAAACACCGCTTATATAATACATGCAAAAATCTTTTAATCCATTATCAAAATGACCAAATCATTTGCAAATTATTATAATAGGGTGAAATATATATATATATATATATATATATATATATATATATATATATATATATATATATATATAATATATATATTTATATATATATATATATATATGAAATATATATTATAAATTATCCAAAATAAAATGTATCTTTATATAAAATTTATCATAAAAATTATATATATAAAAATGTGACATGTGTCATGTGACGCAGCGGTCATGTGATGCAGCGGCGCACTCCAACACAGGGAGTGACGCTGTGACATTCACAACAGGATTGAATACAGATGTAGTCCCTCTCTATATAAGTCGGGTACACACTTACTTCCGGATCTGCTGAGGAAGTCCTGGTTCTGGGGAGGTAATGCATACGGAGGAACAGAGGTGAAGTTACCCGCAGCCACCGCCACTTTGATTGTTATGCTGATTTACCGGGCACTCGGTCATTAGTGCCATATTTGTGAGTTTTTTACTTTTTTATGCAATAAATGTTATGTATATACAGAGAGCACTATGTGTTGCTTTTAATTTCATGATACATGTGATACTGGATGGGAGCTCGCAGGCTTAGGTTATCCATTTGTGAGGAGGTTCTCTGGACAACACATTGCGGATGATTATCTGATACCCCATGATAGGGGAAGGTGTTTCAGACCCTCTATAACGAAAGGGTCCATTGAGTGAGGTGAGCGGCCATCTATTCCAGTGGTGGAGGTTTGATATACTCACAAAGTCACCTGCATGCGATTATATATATTTTCGGATCACTGAAGACACTTGGGATTGTTTTCTTATCTATGGACTTTTAATATATGGACTTTTATGTTCTATGTTATATATATATATATATATATATATATATATATATATATATATATATATTTTTTTTTTTTTTTTGTGTCATTTAGAGCTGCATGTTCCTTTTTAGTGTTTCTACTCATTTGAAATTTTGACCCTTGGTGTTCAGCTGCTATTTCTTTGGGGGGATTATTATATTATTGCGCTGATTTGTCTTTTTATATAAATATATTTTCAATTAGCAACATTTTGTTACAGGATATTGGTGGTCAGCCTGTTTGGATAATGCTGGAGGATGGATGGGGAGTCTGTGTTTTTGATATTTCTTTTGAGATTTGATGGTGGTGAGATTATGCATCGCTGTAACTTTTGCGGCTCTGGGTTTTAGTTCTAGTTCTGGTGCCTCCGCCGAGATTTCACCAGAGTTTTTGTTGTAATTCAGTAACTTGATCTGAAATAGCTTCTCCTTTTTGCATAAGGGTTTCCAACGTCTCCCTTTCAACAATTATTTCTGATCCTGCCTCGCTTTCATCAGAGTCTAAAGTTTCTTCGACTTGCACCACCACGGGTATCTGTTTTTGGAGTTGTGTGGAGGTTTAGCCACTGCCACGAAGGAGCGGGATTTACTGGGTTGTCTATGGCCAGGGCGGCTATTTGGATCAACTCGTCATCCCCTGAAGCCTTACACACAGGTATGCTGGGATACAGGGGTGTGTAGGCAGGTGGTGGCTGAGGGGGTGCATCAGACAGTATGGTGAGGAACGGGTTAGTGGGCAAAAGGACGGGGCGGCTGGTTGTATGTGGGGTCGCTTTTCTTTTGCTTCCACTAAGTGCAATTGTTCTGCTGTAAAAGGCAGCAAGAAAGGTTTTGTGCTGGTAGAACAATGCATTCACATGTATATGCAATAAAGTGCTAAATACCAATATTAAGTGACAATGCTGTAGTGTAAACACAGTGGATTCAATAAAGTGATATTAGTGCAATACTTCCATAAAAAGTGCTTACAAAAATGCTTAACAAAAAATAGCTTACAAACACTGTGAAGTAATAATAAATAAATGAATAAATTAATGTGTCCAATGGAGCAGCTGCATGCAGAGCCAAACTGCGTGCAAAAATGTCCAATATGGTGTGCCTGTGCACAAATGATATAGTTCACTTAAATAAAGTGCATCCCTGTGTCCCAATCCTTTTGTTCAATAAATTATTCCACCATGGAGTCAGGAGCCTCAATGCTTGGCAATATTATTTCAGTGAACCATGGTAATCAGGGTATCCATCATTGCGCTCACAGAGCTCTTACCTTAACCGCTTCCCGACCGGCCACTGCATATATACGTCAGCAGAATGGCTCGGGCAGGCAGAATCACGTACCTGTACGTGATCGTGCATGTGCCTGCCCGTGGGTCGCGCGCGCCGCTAGCGGCGCGCTCGCGACCCGGTCGGGAGCTCCGTGACCCCGGCCGCGGGACCAGCGGACCCGATCGCCGCTGGTATCCCGCGATCGGGTTACGGAGCGGAAGAACGGGGAGAGGTCTATGTAAACAAACCTCTCCCCGCGCTTCCTACACTGACTGTCAGTGATCGGCGGTTCCCTGTCATCGGGAACGCCGATCAATGACGTCACACGTACAGCCACGCCCCCCAACTGTAAAAAAAACACACACACGTCACACTGACTCCTCCCCGCCCCCTAGTGGTTAACCCCCTAACTACAACTGTCATTTACATAGGAATCAGTGCTATTTAAATAGCACTGATTGCTGTATAAATGACAAATGTCCCAAAAATGTGTCAAAAATGTCCGATGTGTCCGCCAAAATGTCGCAGTCACAATAAAAATCGCTGATCGCCGCCATTACTAATAAAAAAAAAAAAATATTAATAAAAATGCTATAAAACTATCCCCTATTTTGTAAACGCTATAACTTTTGCGCAAACTAATCAATAATCGCTAATTGCGATTTTTTTTACCAAAATATGTAGAAGAATACGTATCGGCCTAAACTGAGGAAAAAAAATGTTTTTTATATATTTTTTGGGGATATTTATTATAGCAAAAAGTAAAAAATATTGCATTTTTTTCAAAATTGTCGCTCTATTTTTGTTTATAGCGCAAAAAATAAAAACCGCAGGGGCGATCAAATACCACCAAAAGAAAGCTCTATTTGTGGGAAAAAAAGGACGCCAATTTTGTTTTGGAGCCATGTCGCATGACCGCGCAATTGTTAGTTAAAGCGACGCAGTGCCGAATTGCAAAAAGGGGCCTGGTCCTTTAGCTGCAAATTGGTCCGGGGCTGAAGTGGTTAAACAAGGCATATCACGCTTACGTGCTCCAATGATAGTGGCTAATCTGCTCCTCCTCGTGGTGAAATCCTGGAATCCCTAGGATTTCTAATTAGACCAAAAACAATCAGTGGGCAGTAGCCGTTGTCTAAAGCCCCATACACACGATTGGATTTTCCGATGGGAAATGTTGGATGTCAGGCTGTTGGCGGAAAATCCGACCGTGTGTATGCTCCATCGGACAATTGTTGTCGGACTTTCCACCAACAAATGTTGGCTAGCATGTCTTCAAATTTTCCGCCAACAAATGTGTGCTGTCGGATTTTCCGATTGTGTGTACACTAGTCCATCGGACAAAAGTCCAAAGTACAAACACGCACTCTAGGAAGCAGAAGCGGTTGGTCTTGTAAACTAGCGTTTGTAATGGAGAATTAAAATTTGTGACGTTGCAATTTATGAAATCTCCAAATGCAGCGCACAATTCTCTTCTTTAATGGGATCATAATGAAGCTGCTTTGCTGGTGATACTGATGGAATTATTGCAAACAAATTTTCAAAGGCCTTTTTTTCTAGTTATATCAATAATAATAATATTATTATGTTTTTTTTTTTTTTTTTGTTTGTGCAAGTTACCACAACACCATTATCCCTTAGTTTTTAAGATCAAAGATACAACTATGTTGGTGTGCCTTGACAATTTCACATTGTATTTTTTAAAATGTAACTGCCTACTCCCAAACTGTCATTTGAAGTAAAACACATAGCCAAGTATTATTCTCCACAATTTTTTTATTGTGCATTAAAAATAAAAAAATAAAAAATAGACATGCTATCTGCCAATAGAACTTAACGAAAAAGTGCATTCTATGCATCCAAAAATATAGAAACTATACCAAATCAAGTCATTATTCAACCAAAAAAATATTGTTAAAGCAATAACTCCAAGGCCAATAATAAATAAGTTATCTCCTCTGATTCCGCAACATTTCTGCTTGACGAACAGCCATTCAGAAACGAGCTGAAAAGCACGAAATGAAAAACGCAAACTGAAAAGTGCTAAATGAAAAACGCGAAAAGAAAAGCGCGAATCAACACTCACCAAATGTCTACTAACATGAAATTAGCAGAAGGAGCCCAAAGGGTGGCACTAAAGAGCTGAAAAAACACGTAGTACGTCTAGTGACCATGTTTATTAGACATGTGCACACTGAAATATTTCGTTTTGGAATTTTGTTTTCGTCCGAAAAATTAATTTATTTAGTTACTCCCGAAATTCGTTTTTATTTATTTTGTTTCGTTAAAAAATGCATTCATCTGAAAATCCGAAATAGTTAAGGTCGAATCTGTCATTGAAGGCTTATGGTGTCTGTCGAATGTTCTAAGAATATTCGATGGAGCAGCTAAACTGTACGACGCCGCAATCGTACATTTCCGGTCGAATGTTCCGCCTACAAGCTATAGTAGAATTCTAATGTTGTATGACACTAGTAATAATTATATTTATTATTATTACTAGTCAACCAACATTAGAATTCTTTTATAGCCTATGGGCGGAGCATTTGACCATAAATGTCCACTCGCAGCGACTGCTTCGTCGAATCTTTTCTTTCTATGTCGAATAATCTTGGACTAATAGAGCTAAGGTTAGGCACATTCGACCACAGGTTCGATGGACACAGATCGCTATTGTCAGCGTCATGTCGAATCTCTTATCTATATCGAACTGTTCTTGCAACGAAAATGAAAATAAAGCATTTGTTTATTTCGGTTTTCGGATTCTGCACGTTCGTTATCGTTTGTTAATGAAAATACCCGAAATTTGGACGAAAATGCATTCGGATGAAAACTAATGCACATGTCTAGTGTGTATGCAAGACAAGTTTGAGCCAACACCCTTCAAACAAAATTCCACGGTTTTGTTGGCGGAAAGTCCGATCGTGTGTACGGGGCTTTACCGTACAAGGCCCCACCAATCCATTAAATATCATGCAACTTATACTCTATTCAAACTTATACTCTACTACATATACTCTGTTCAAACTTATACTCTATTACTTATACTCTATTCAAACATACTCTATTATTTAGCATACAGCGATAGAAAGAAAAGAAGCAAAATAATGGTAGGGAACCACTGGTCGTCCACAAGTCCTTCCCAAAAGGAAGTCTACCAAAGACAAAAAATATGAGTCTACCAAAGACAGTCTACCAGAGACAAATTTACGGTGCTTAGCAAAAGCACAATGATCCTGCAAGAATTTCCCCTTATAAACACAGTGTACACATACAGTTTTGTTGAAAGTACATCAGAAGGACACTTTGTTTCTCAAGCATTAAATGTTATAGTGCATTAACTCTTTCTACTCCTTCAACCCCCACCTTCAGATGGGGAATATAACGATCTCACTTCAATAGAAACTAGAGGTAAAACACATCCTACTGGAGCGGCATCAGGGGCCACTCCTATACACCCTAAATCCTAAAATTTTTGCACACCCACCTCCAAAGACAAAATACCCACAACACCAAGACCACACAACATCACAGCACAGAGCCACATAGATCAGTATGTGGTTCAACCCACATAACCCAATCACTTCCTATACTTTTACTTCCACAGAACTTGAAGTTCTTGGATTGGGATTACATTTCTGTCCTACGCTTGATTTAGACCATTTTGATAGTATTAAAGATATCAATCTTTTTGCCAGAAAATTGAATTTCAAGTCATATTGGCATGATCAATCCACCAGTATTAAGGAGAGCTCTGATGTAAAATGGTCTTAAGCAGATTATAGAATGTTAAAATTGGAGAGGGAGGGAGGGAGAGTAAATGCACCAAATTTTGACCAACACGGAAGATACTACTGTCTCTAATCTTACGAACCCTGAGTATTAGAACAAATTGCATAAATTTCCATCTTTTTCTAATTCCAATTTAAAACTTTTTGTTGATCGTGTAACTCAGGATGACCAAAAGATATACTCTAGCTCTAGAGGCTCTAATTTAACATCTACCCAAAGATTTGCCCTCAACCAACTTAAAGCCAGGCAAGATATAATAATTAAACCCTCAGATAAGGGAGGCAATCTGTTATACAGACAACTGAGGATTACATGGCTATGTGTTTGAGAATCCTGGGAAATTACGCTTGGTATTGAAGGATTTCGGTGCATGTGGTCCACGATTTCCAACAGGAATTTTTTTAGGGTTATAGATAATGCATCCAAAAATCTGATTTCGAAGAACACACAGGACTACCTAAATGTACACCACCCAATCATTCCCACCTTCTACGCTTTAACCAAAACTCACAAGTCACTTGAAGATCAACCTGAGAGACCTATAATCTCAGGGGTTGGATGTTTAACTTAACAAGCTAGTTCCTTAATCAATGATTATTTATGCACACACGTGGAAAGTTTGCCAACTTATCTAAAGGACACAATTCATTTATTGACCGTACTGGATGGACTGTCTGTTCCAACCCATACTATTCTTACCTCTTTTTCTTGGTGAAAGGGATCTTGATGCCATCCCCTACAATGCCTTCATTACAGAGATGTTGTATTTTATCTTGACACATAGTGCATTCACCTTCGATGGCTCCCACTACCTCCAGGTGCAGGGGATGGCCATAGGGACCAAATGTGCCCCGTCGTACACAAACCTGTACCTGGGGGGTGGGAACGTGAGGCGTTTGCATTGCATCAGTATTCATATAGCTGTGCCACACTTTATTGTGGCACAGGTACATCGATGATATACAGATGTTTTGAACAGGCCCCTATGAACTTTTGACAATATTTATTGAAGCATTAAACTGTAATAACTACAATTTGTCTTTTACTTCAAACTGGCATGTTGACACTCTCCCCTTTTTGGACCTGATTATTCATAAAAGCCCCAAGGGAGACATTACCACCAATCTCTATCGTAAAGATACAGTGGGCAACTCACTGTTACATTTTCAAAGTGCACACTCCTCACATCTGATAAGGTCAATACCCAAGGGGCAATATTTGTGAGCTAAGCGCAATTGCAGCAATGAAGCAGATTTTCAAACACAAGCTTCAAATCTACGGGAACGGTTTACGGACCGTAGCTATAGCCAAAAGTCACTTAAGAAAACTTATAGAAATGCAGAAAATAATCCCCGTGTTTTTTTGCTTTTTCAAGGCGATTTGCCGCCCTTTTCTGGTGTGCAAAACTTGCGCCCTATAACTAAATATAACAATAAACACTTAGCATTGAAACGCATTTTGAAAACCCGCTGGCACCTTTTGAAAGATGATCCATTGTCGAGTGTATTTATAGAACCTGAACCACACATTATATTCAAACATAATCAATCTCTCCGTGATATTTTGGTGTTAAGCCACTTTTCTACCCCAAAAAATATCAGGATCCTTGTGGCTTGCTACCCCGCGGCACCTACCGCTACGGTGCATGCGATTATTGTCAATATATACAACCAGGCAAATTTGTATGCCTACCATCGGGTGAAAACTTGACTAAGTATCATTTTGTAAACTGAAATACCATTGGTATAGTTTATTTGGCTGTGGAGGCCAGTATGTGGGCAAAATCAAACGTAATTTTTGGAGACGGATTAAAGATCATGTTACGGACATACATGGAGGTATTACAGAGAAAGCTATACCTTTGCTCAGGTTCACAATTATTAAACCGACTCTCTCAAATTCCAAGTATTTGCCAGAGTTCACCCCCCAGAAAGGGGGGGGGGGTGATTTTGACCAAAATTTTTTACAATGGGGGGCCAAATGGATTTGCAGACTCAAAGCTACCTACCCGCCAGGGTTAAACGACGCCATTAGCTATGCTCCGTTTCTTTAGTGACAGTTGTGGTCTATGGTTTCCAGACCATCCCTTTACCCCCTCCGCTTCTTCCTCTTCCCCCTTCCCCCCTGTAAAAGACCCTCTAGCCAGAGACTGAATTGTTAATAAGAAATCTTATATCAATATGCTGTATACCCTTTTATACTGTTTGAATTTAAGCTTGTACTGTAAATGCACTTAGGCAAATTATGGGCTAAATGAAGGATAGGCAAGTAAGCTGCAATGACATTTTTAGTACATTTCCTCCAACTGTGTTCTATTCTCTGTGTCCACTTTATTTATAGTGATTTGAATAGCCTTTTATTGTTTTTTTACATAGATTTATTCACGGTTCCATCTATGCTGCATGTATAAGTAAAAGCTTAGGTGTGGCTTGATTCTCTCTTCATTTTTGCCTCTTGTAACTTGGGACACATTTTTATGACCCAGTTCTGGCCCTTTTTGACTGTTTAAGGTAAGATTCTCTTGCTCCCCACTCCTCTGCCCCCTCTCTTTTTCCCGTTTCCCCAACTCCCCCCCATCCTTCCCTTTCCCCAGTCCCCCCTCCCTTTCCCTCTCTATTCTTTCTTTCCCTTTTTTCTTTCCTATTTGGTTTCCCAGTTTCCCTCTTCCCTCTCCCCTCCCCCCTTTTTTTATATTACTATTAAGTTTATTTTATAACCATCATCACATAGGAGTCTGTTGTCTCTTGGGGAGGGGGATATGGAGTAAATCCCCACAGGCTTCTCCTCAACCAGCTGACAAAAATTACACAGGTGAATCAGCATATTTCTCTGTATGGTCCCCTATATGCTTTTAGGTATTAATGTAGACATTAGAACATTGATTATATACATATTTCACATAAAAAAATGTGTCCTCCCTACCCACCCTCTTTGCCCATGACATGGTGCATGTAACAAGCTCTACTAGGATACCCTTATATAAAAAAAATGTAAGCAATGTGACCCAGTAGATTAAAAGCTATTAACCAGAATAACTAAATTTACTGAACACCTCTAATGACAGAGTGGCTACACTCACCCTCTCTTATGAACAGACAACTTCCATGGAGTCTGGAAAACATATAAAGGAGTTCCTGGGGCATAATAAAGGATAGAGAAAAGAAGAAAAGGAAAAAATAACATTGCAATAAGAAGCACAAAAACATAAAGGTTGAATATAAAAAATGTATATTGAAAATTATATATGCATCATATTTTGGTTGTCAATGTCTTTAAAATAACTGCGTATCACCAAAGAGTGGTACTGTGGATATGATATGAAATAGAGCGTGCCACGTCCCACTCCCGATATTTGAAATTTAATGAAAAAGACAACTCATTTTGTTGAAAATTATGGACTTTGCAGGCATAAAACACAGGTTTGTAAAAATTTAACAAATTTTATTTACAAAATAGACATAAAATTGCTAGATGCAAAAAACATACAGAGATTTGCAAGAAACACATATTGCTTCAAAGCTTATAGATTACACTGCCAATGTAGTCAACTTGGATCATATATCGTTCGAAAACTCTAATAATAATATTCAGATCTAACAAGTAATATTTTGACATAAAAAAATGTATACAGGCAGTGTATCGTAGGTAGCTTAGCTTGATTGCCCTACATGGTACACGTTGTATAAACGCTTTATCAGGAGCTTTTTGCGTTCTCTAAAAATAAATAAACAAGATTAAGAAAAATTTATATATAAACTCACATGTAATTCGTGTAGTACATACAAAAGTATATTATTGTGTGACTGTGCTCATATAGATTGGTTGTCAATGTGTTTTAGATATGTATTCCCATACAAAAATATATAAATAGAGAAAATGTATTATTAGAATCTCTTCATGACTTCTTATTGTAGATGTTTGGTGGGGGCCCTTTGTATGTCCAGTTAAACCAGCCATTTTCAATGGCTTATGTCAATTGCTTAAGTCATCTTTGATTATTCAGGAGTCATTGGTAGAATTATTTGACCTGCACTAATAACACCAGGGAAGCCAAGGAAGGGAAACCCACCAAAATAGCTTCACCAGAGGACCAACAGCAGTGTAACCAGTAGAAAAACTTTATTGGGATTGCTCATCAAAAAACAGCATTTAGCCAAAAAAGGCATAAAGAATCCCCCATTCAAAGTTAAAATCATGGATTGATAATGTTGTCACCTTAAAACAAATGGAGCCTGGGCTACTATCACATAGGAACACACTGTCATTCATACATTTTCAGCATTAAGTTAGTGCTAAGCGGGAAAGTTAGAGCCGTCAGGACATCGCCGACCATCAGTTATGCCTTAGATCAGACTAAATACAAGTGCATCATGGCTCCAGAAAAAACTTTAGGCTCAACTCATTGAGTCCCTTAGGGGGTCATAGTCCCCAGTTTATCTGTAAGCCAGTCCTTAGATGGTGTTTTGACAAACTCAGACTGTACCAGCATGTAATTCAGATGTCTTGCCCTCCTTAATACCATAAATGGTCTTTTACCAACAATAGTTTCCAAATCCTGAGAATGAGTAAGACATGCCTCTTCCCATGGAGCACCATACTGCGTTATGATCCTCACAGGGCACTCACTGTCTTTTTCTTGAGTCTTTCTCTAAATCTTTAGTATTGTTTTCTTGTCTCACGCCTGTAGACACCCTCCTCTGAACAATTCCTATGGATCTTCATGAACTGTCCAACAAGAATTCCTTTTATCAAGAATTTTGGATGTTGACTAGAGGCATGAAGCAGGGTTATTGGCTTCAGTCATTTTTTGATAGGTTTTAGTAACTAACCTGTTGTATTCAAGCTAAATAATGAGCTCTAAGAATGAGATTATTTGACCTGCAGTTGACCACGTTTTTACCTGCATTTGACCTGCTTCAAGGGGGTTGTACATTTCCATATACTCGTATGGGGCTTAAAAACCTGTTTGAAATGAACAAAAGTCTGTTAACACAGGCCTAAACCAAGTCTATTTTTAACTAAAGTTGCTAAAATAAGCATGTGACGGACCTCGTACTCAATATGTCCGCCGTAAATGCTTCCTCCGTCCGGTACCACACAATCCAAGACCCATTAGCTCAGCCAGTCACCAGACAACACCAGTGTAGGCTACATCAGGAATGAATCTTTATTTGACATGTCACACTTATATACAGCTAGATGACTCACACCTAACCTAATTAGCATGAGCTAATTATCTTAATAAACACTGGACTCCTTCATTCAATTGCAGGGTTAATTAGCACACACAACAATAGGTAAAAAGCTTCTACAAGCCAGACTATACTCATTAACCCAACAGACAGGTGGCTGGAGTTCTCTTGCTAATATGCCAAATACACATACAGATTCTATGTGTATTGGGGGGCCAGCATGGACCTGAATCCAAGTATCACCAGCTCAGGGGTCCCAGGCTTGCAGCTCAAAGAGCACCGTTCCCCCAAATGCCAGGGCCCATAGTCGCAAGGCAACAGGCTCGCACTCAGTCCCCTCCAACAGCCCGTGTCCCGGCTAGGTCCGTCACATTTCTCCCCTTTCGGCAGGAGACTAACACAGGAGGAGACCCCAGACGGGTTGACTCCGAAGTTAGTCAGTGGTTCCAGTCCTCTAATGCCTGTACACACACAGTACCCCAAACAAATTGTTCCAAACAGAGCACGACTCACCCAGCCAACTTCTGCCTCTCTCATAGAACATATCCGCCGCTGGGGAGAGGCCTGGACTGGCCCTTCTCCCTGGAGTCTTTTCAGCCGCTGGAGAGAAGACAGGGTGACTGGGCTCACTCCATCATGCTGTTGGGGATCTGGGCCGACAGCCCAGCATCCCTGGGGTATACAGGTGGGGACTGCAGTCCCATCCCCCTTTACAGGAAATCTGCCCTCTGTTAGTTGTGGGCAGAGGCCAGCAGCACTTTGTTCCATTGCCAGCAGTTCAGGTGGGTGTAGGAGCTTCCCTACATCATCTCCTCCAGCTAATTGTTGGGGAGAGAGGCCGACTGCCCCAGCTCCCTGGAACTCCACAGTTGTTGCTGGTGCTGGACAGAGGTGGGTAGCACTCTGCCCTGTTGCCAGCACTTCTGCTGGGGACTCCACATCCTCCGCTCTGGCAAACCATTGGGGCAGGAGGCTGGCTTCCTTTTCCATTCCCTCATCTGGCTGCTGGGACAACATGTCTCTGGTACTGTCTCCCAGGTGCACAAATCTTTGCTGGGGAGGAAAGATCGCTTTCTCCACCCTGGCCAACTGTTGGGGAGGGACGACAAACACCTCCTCTCCCTTCTCCCCCTGTATCTGCTGCTGGGAAGTGATTGCCACCTTCTCTCCCTGAGCCTCCATAACTGCCACCGGTGTGGGGCAGAGGTCTTGGACCCTCTGTCCGGTGACCTGCGCTTCAGCTGGAGAAGTTCCTTGTAACTCCACGGATACTGCCGTTGGTGCTGGGCAGAGCTCAGTGAAGTTTGGCCCTAATACCAGCTCTTCTGATGGAGGCTCATGAGGTTGTTTTTCCTCAGCAGAAAAGTCTATTAAATCCCCAGTCTCTACAACTGATGGCTGGGGATAGAGGTTCACCACCTGTCCGTGGAACCTAGAAGATGCCATCGGTGCTGGGCAGAGGTTAGCAGAGCTCTGCCCTGTTGTCAGCACTTCCTGCATCCGCCATAAGACCTCCGCGTCCATAGCTGCGGGGGCAGGTGGGCAAAGCACTCTGTTACTATGCCACTTTGCCGCCTCTTCAGCCAGGATTTCAGAGCTGTCTGCTGGTATTTCCTCATAGTCCCAGGCAAAGGGAGCCCCACCCTGCTGCTGAGCAGAGTCTAGCAGCTGTATGTAGGCGATCTCCAGCTCCCATTCCTGAACGGCCAGGAACTCCAAATCTTCCTGTGCCCAGAGCACTTCCGAGATGTTCAATCTTTGCTCTCTGTGCTCCATTATTTCCTCCAAACGCCACTCCAGATCACTCCCAAAGTCGGGGTCCTCGGACAGCCTCCAGTACAACAATCCCAGGCCATTATAATCAAAGCCTTCCGTGGGCCTGTCATCCGCTGTCCACGGGCACACTTGGGCTACATACCACCGGAGGGCTCTGTAGCTCTCGTCCAAACGCATTTCTGCCCGGATCAGCCTGCTTAACTCAGCTGTCCACTCCTGCTTCGGTTGTTCCCCCAATAACAACATTCGTACTTCATACTGCGACCAGTACCTTACATGGATGGAGGGGAGACCTTTTCCCTGGTGTCGCTGCTCACAGGCTAGCGCTTCTTTCCAGAGTTGTAGGCGAACAGAATCATACCATCCCAGCAGGACCTGCACCGATACTGCTCCTCTGTGTCTCTCGCAACCTCCTTCCAAATTCCTCTTCCATGACGTATCTGTACCTCTGCTATCCGGGCCTTGGATCCAGGTGATGGTTTGGATGTGTTCACGACAAGGAAGCACGATCCCACCGCTGCCAGCCAATTGTGACGGACCTCGTACCCAAGATGTCCGCCGTAACTGCTTCCTCTGTCCGGTACCACACAATCCAAGACCCATTAGCTCAGCCAGTCACCAGACAACACCAGTGTAGGCTACATCAGGAATGAATCTTTATTTGACATGTCACACTTATATACAGCTAGATGACTCACACCTAACCTAATTAGCATGAGCTAATTATCTTAATAAACACTGGACTCCTTCATTCAATTGCAGGGTTAATTAGCACACACAACAATAGGTAAAAAGCTTCTACAAGCCAGACTATACTCATTAACCCAACAGACAGGTGGCTGGAGTTCTCTTGCTAATATGCCAAATACACATACAGATTCTATGTGTATTGGGGGGCCAGCATGGACCTGAATCCAAGTATCACCAGCTCAGGGGTCCCAGGCTTGCAGCTCAAAGAGCACCGTTCCCCCAAATGCCAGGGCCCATAGTCGCAAGGCAACAGGCTCGCACTCAGTCCCCTCCAACAGCCCGTGTCCTGGCTAGGTCCGTCACAAAGCACATCCCATCAAGGAATAAAGTAAATACCTACCACTCCTGCTGTCTTCACTACATTGTTTTCTGAAACCTATACTTTTGTGAGTGTCAATTTGCTGTGTCCCCACAGCTCAGTGGTTTTTCCAGCTGATCTTCACATCAGTGTTGTGTTTTGTAGAAATGTGGAAGACAGCTGAAAGATCAAATGGGCACTAAGGGAGACACAACAAATAAATATTCCTGGAAGCGTCGGTTTTGAAAGACACTTTAGAGGAGGAGTTATACAACAACTTTTTTTTACCTAAGAAGGAGGAAAGTTAAGATTCAACATTGAATTTATTATTTCCAACCTACTTCAATGGCAGTGTGCTTGGATGAGAATGGAGTTGTTAAAAACTGTCCTGGGGGAGAGATAATGAGGAGAGCTTTCATTATTGCCAGCATCTGTTATCAGTCACAGAGATATTCTAGCTTGTGGATGTGTAAGTCACACATTACACACCAGAACCCACCAGCTGTTCTAAAACATGCAGATGTATCACACCGGTCATTCTCAAAGTGGCATTCTTCCAAGGCCAGGCTTAATTACTAAATTTAAGGTGACTTAATACTTGCTCCTAGCACTTTCAGTAATTAAGCACTAGATAGATCGTAAATCTACAATGCACATTCAGCCCATATTTCCTTTTTAGTCTGGCATACATGTACTGAGGTACTGAGGACCTTTATTTAGGTCTTAAAGTGTATCAGGAAAAGAATATCTAGACAATACTGCAATCAAATCCAGTTTGCACTAAAATAAAAGTATATTTTAAAACCTAAAAACATATTTTTTATATTTCTTGGGGAAACAAAATACTGTAGGTACAGAACTGTGAGATGAAGTTGTGAAATATACAACCCTTCACAAATTGTTGGTACCCTTCCACAAGAAAAAATAATTAAAATTTTCTCTGAAATAACTTGAAACGTAATTGCTGTCCATCGTTGTTTATGTCAAATTCAATAAAACCAGACTTTGCTTTAGATTCTTACTTCAACAGAATATTTAAAATAATAAAACAAATAAAAATTGCAATGAACAATAAATGATGGGACCCCTAACCTAATATGCACAACCTTTTGAGGCAATCACTGCAAATAAGCAACTTCTACACCAGCCAGTAGGTAGTTTGGACTACAGACTTTTGGGTCCCAAACCCGAACAATTTACTGTATGTTTGGGTTCGAGTTCGGTGTTCGGTAATGCAGGGCAGCCAATCAACATTCGTATAACTCGTGTGCCCTTAGAAGCCATCACAGCCATGCATACTAATGGCATGGCTGTGATTGGCCAGTGCAGCATGTGACCCAGCCTCTATATAAGCTAGAAACGCATAGTCACTCTGCTTTAGATAGTGTAGGGAAAGGTTGCTGCCTCTGCTTTGAGGGAGAGAATTAGATAGGAGTCCTGATTCAGAAATCTAATTACTCAGCGATCTACCTTGATTTTCTTGTGTGGGTGCAGTGCACAATCTTTTTACACTGTCCTGAGCTCAGTGCCAGAGAAAAGATAACGTTTATCTGTCTGTTAGTTAGGTTGGCATCGGCGGGCATTTTATGTAATCATATGTTACTGTGAGATACACCCTTTAGATACTGTTGGTCTATTCTGCTATTCTAAAAACACCCATTTAGGGCCATAAATTTTTTTTAGCAGTGTTTGCTGCATATCTGTATGTGTGAGATACACACTTTAGATACTGTTCTACTATTCTGCTATTCAAAAAAAGAATAATTTAGGGCAAAAAAAAAAAATTTTGGTGCGTTTTCGGGAAGCAAGGGACAATAAGATTAAAGCCTTAAATCTGCTCCACGTAGCCAGAACTTCCCTTACTCCCTGTGTTTTTCTAAGCACAGATGCTGAGAAAGCGTTTGATCGGGTGAATTGGCAATATATGTTTACAGTCCTTCGACACCTGGGACTAGGGGATACTATTATTCAATGGATTAATGCAATTTACTCACAACCTACGGCTCAGGTTAAAGCCAATGGGATTCTCTCTGATTCCTTTTCTATACAGAATGGTACTAGACAGGGATGTCCACTTTTTACCTTATCTCTAGAACCATTCTTGAATAGAATCCGTTTGAACCCAGACATCCAGGGCATAAGGGACAGATGATATGCTCTTTTCCTTGACAAATCCTGCTATCTTGCTCCCTAACCTACTACGGGAGTTCGAGATTTATGGATCACTTTCCAACATAAAAATCAACCTCCATAAATCAGAAGCCATGGGGATAGAGATACCTCTTCATGTGCTGATTACACTTAAGTCCAGCTTCAAATTTAAATGGACGGAGACAGCTCTGCAGTATTTAGGCACCTATCTCCCTATGGATATGTCATGTATATTTAAACTTAATTTCTCCCCGCTTTTGTCTAAAATCCGTACGCTTCTGGAGACTTGGAATATGGGCTTGCTCTCATGGTTTGGTAGAATTGTGCATTCTACCTAAATTTCTGTATTTACTCCAAGCCCTACCAATTAGAATTCCTTTATCCTACTTTAAACAAGTTAATTCGCTCTTTATTAAGTTTGTGTGGGCGTACAAGAAGCCACGACTTTCTTTTCATTGTCCATGTCTAGCGTGGGGTCAGGGCTGACGTTGAAGTCCCCGCCCAGGATTAGTCTACCCTCCTGGAAGTCAGCCAGTTTGGAGAGAACTTGATCTATGAATGTAAGTTGTTGGGAATTAGGTGCGTATACTGTGGCAAACGTATATGTCTGTCCCAGTATAGTGCCTTTCAACAACACATAACATTACATGGTCCAAGGGTAGGAATTGACAGTTTTTTATGTATAGCTATGGCCGTGCCCCTGGATTTGGGTCTTGGAGAATTACACATGAACCATTGCGAGAATAGGTGGGTGGGCAATTTGGGGAGGGAAGTGTTTGTGAAATGGGTCTCCTGCAAAACCTGCGCCCCCAGTCTTTTCAATTCTAGCCATAGCCTATTTCGTTTGTTAGGAGAGCACAGGCCCCATACATTATATGTAACTACCTTAATTGTGGCCATGTTGCAGCAGAGGTGTTTGTCCAGGCGACCTTCTCGTTGCAGTAGAGTTCGGTGAGAGTAGGTTTTGGTTCCTCCTTCCTAGTGAGAGAAAATCGGTAGACTTAAGCAAAGAAGTGAGAAAGAATAAAGAGAGATCAGTCACTTGTGCAGGAAACGGGGAAGGTCGTTCTTAGTGCGCAACACAGCCCATCTGCCATTCTTTGATGCTTGGAGGCTAAACGGAAAGCCCCAGTGGTATGTAAGACCTTCCGCCTGGATCTCAGTCAATAGCAGACGCAGGGCCCTGCGCTGCATGAGGGTTCTTCTGGAAAGGTCTTGGTAGAAAGACAGGGGGGCCCCATCAAAATCAAAGGTCGGTCTGTTGCGCATTTTTTGCATTATGCGTTCTTTAAGCGAATATTTGTGGAGCTTGCAGATGACATCCCTAGGTCTCTCAGGGTCATCCAATGGGGGTCTAAGCGCCCTGTGTGCCCTATCTATTTCAATAGGAACAGAAGCTGGGAGATTTAAAATGTCACGAAACACCCCCTGCAGTGAGGGAATGATGTCTTTGGGTGCAGTGGCTTCTGGTAGGCCGCGTATGCGGATGTTTGCCCGCCTGCTGCTGTTCTCCATGTCATCTAATTGGCAAATGAGGGCTTCTATTTGCTGGTCATGTGCAGAGGACTGGTCTCTGAGCATAGCTACGGTGGGCACAGAGTCATCAAATTTCTGCTCCAGTGTCTCAAGTCTGTGACCCAGCTCAGTTGTGTCAGTTTTCAGCTGACGAGCTGACAATGTCCTGTTTGAATGCTTTTTCAACTCTGTTAGTGAAGTGCTCTAAGTCAGCCTTAGTGTGAAGAGACCATAGGTGCTGCCTGATGTCCCTGTCCCATGTCAGATCAGCTATCCCTGAGCCCTGTTCCTGTGATGTTGTGGAGTGGGGGGGGCAGGGGGGACAGTGTCACTTACCACCCTAGGAGAGGGGATGGGAGACAGTGCAGGCTGTGCCTCGTGGTGTTCTAGTGAGGCCGCTCGTTCCGGCGCCATCTTGGATTTCCCCTTCTCTTGCTGCTTGCTGCTGACGAGGGGTGTCCATGAGGAAGGATTCTAGCAATCCCTGGCAGGTTTGGTAGGATCTTTTGGGCTGCGAGGATGTCCGCCGCCGCTGTGACATGCCCTGGGCGGAAAAACGGGGGATAATCGCCCCTGTAGTTGGTGATAGTGCTGCGGACCGGACGGAGCTCAGGCGCGGCACGTCCTTACTCCTCCATAGCCAGACCACGCCCCAGGAGGGCCTTTTTAAATTGAACTTTTGGCCAGCACAGCTACAACATTTTTTGGACACTATACCTAATCCTGGAAATTTTGCTCGCCCTTTGACGACACTTTAGATACTGTTCTTCTATTGTGCTATTCAAAAAAATAATTTAGGGCAACAAATTTTTTTTTTGAATAGCATTTTCTGCATATTTGTACGTGTGAGATACATCCTTTAGATACTGTTGCTCTATTCTGCTATTCTAAAAACACAGATTTAGGGCAAAAATTAATATTTTACAGTGTTTCCTGCATATCTGTACATGTGAGATACACACTTTAGATACTGTTTTTCTATTCTGCTATTCAAAAAAATAATAATTTAGGGCAAAAAAAACTTTCCTGTTTGGGGAAAAACCCCACACCACGCAGGAGTTGTGGAGGGACATGGAACAGCAGACCGATGAGTGGTTGGTGACAGTGAGCCTCAAGCCCAGCCTGGTGGTGTGCAATAATAGGCGATATCTCGTAGCAGCTCTGGGCCTAGCCAGTTTGACGCACATCCCTTGCCTGGCGCATGTGCTGAAATTGGTGGTCCAGAGGTTCATTAAAAATTACCCCCATATGCCAGAGCTGCTGCAGAAAGTGCAGGCCGTCTGTGTGCACTTTCGGCGTTCTCACCTTACTGCTGCTCGCCTGTCAGCGCTGCAGCGTAACTTTGGCCTTCCCGCTCCCCGCCTCATATGTGACGTGCCTACAAGGTGGAACTCCATCTTGCACATGCTGTCCAGACTGTGCGAGCAGCAGCAGGCGATAGTGGAGTCTCAGCTGCAGCACGCACGCGTAAGTCGCTCTGCGGAACAGCACCACTTCACCACCAATAACTGGGCCTCCATGCGAGACCTGTGTGCCTTGTTGCGCTGTTTCGAGTACTCCACCAACATGGCCAGTGCCGATGACGCCGTTCTCAGCGTTACTATACCAGTTCTATGCCTCCTTGAAAAAACGCTTCGGGCGATGATGGAAGAGGATGTGGCACAGAAGGAGGAGGAGGAGGAAGAGGGATAATTTTCAAGGCTTTCAGGGCAGTCATTCACAAGTGGCTATGAGGGTGGGTTCCTGCACCAACAAACGCCAGGTACACAATTGTCCAGCAAGGGCACAGTTCTGGAGGATGACGAGGTGGAGGATGAGGAGGAGGAACCATGTTCACAGCAGGGTGGCACCCAGACCAGCTCATGGCCATCACTGGTGCGTGGCTTGGGGGATACAGAGGACACAGACGATACACCTTCCACAGAGGACAGCTTTTCGTTGCCTCTGGGCAGCCTGGCACACATGAGCGATTACATGCTGCAGTGTCTCCACAACGACCACCGAGTTGCCCACATTCTAACTGGTGCTGATTACTGGGTGGCCACGCTGCTGGATCCCTGTTACAAGGACAATATACCGTCCTTAAATTCCCTCACTAGAGCATGATTTTAAGATGCGCGAGTACCAGCGCAAGCTGGTAGACGCGCTGCTGGTGGCATTCCCACCTGACAGCAGGGGCATGGTGGAAGCACAAGGCGAAGGCAGAGGAGGAGGAAGAGGTTGCCAACGCAGCTGGGGCACTGCCAGCACCTCAGAAGGCAGGGTTAGCATGGCCGAAATGTGGAAAAGCTTTGTCAGCACGCCACAACAACCAGCACCACCAGCTGAGATGGAACGTCTTAGCAGGAGGCAGCATTTCACCAACATGGTGGAGCAGTATGTGTGCACAGGCCTACATGTACTGAATGAGGGGTGTGCCCCCTTCAACTTCTGGGTCTCCAAATTGGGCACATGGCCTGAGCTTGCCCTTTACGCCTTCGAGGTGCTGGCCTGCCCTGCAGCCAGTGTATTATCTGAAAGTGTATTTAGCACGGCAGAGGGCGTTATCACAGACAAGCGCAGCCGCCTGTCCAGAGCCAATGTGGACAAGCTCACGTTCATTAACCACATGCCGACCGCGCTATAGTCGAAAGACGTCTACAGCGCGGTCGGGTTTCCCTGAGTGGACGTCCTACGGACGTCCTCTCAGAAACTTGCTCCCGCGCGCGCCCCCTGGGGCGCGCACTCGGGAACATCCGTGACCGCCGGGTCCCGAGGACCCGGCGCATCACGGATCACGGTAAACGGCCGCTGATAGCGGCCGTTTACCACGTGATCGCTCCGTCAAATGACGGAGCGATCACATGTACACAAACCGGCGTCACGTCATGACGCCGGTTCCTCCCTCCCCTCTCTGTACCGATCGGTACAGAGAAGGGAGAAGCGGAGGGGAGACGGGACCAGCGCTGTGGGCTGGATGTGTAGTGCCCACAGCGCTGGTCAATACACTGCCACCGCTGTGCAATACTCTGCCTACTCTGCCACCACTGTGCAATGCTCTGCCACCGCTGTGCAATACTCTGCCTACTCTGCCACCACTGTGCAATGCTCTGCCACCACTGTGCAATGCTCTGCCTACTCTGCCACCACTGTGCAATGCTCTGCCACCGCTGTGCAATACTCTGCCACCACTGTGCAACGCTCTGCCACCACTGTGTAACGCTCTGCCACCACTGTGCAACGCTCTGCCACCACTGTGCAACGCTCTGCAACCACTGTGCAACGCTCTGCAACCACTGTGCAACGCTCTGCAACCACTGTGCAATGCTCTGCCCCCACTGTGCAACGCTCCGCAACCACTGTGCAATGCTCTGCCCCCACTGTGCAACGCTCCGCAACCACTGTGCAACGCTCCGCCACCACTGTGCAACGCTCCGCCACCACTGTGCAACGCTCCGCCACCACTGTGCAACGCTCCGCCACCACTGTGCAATGCTCTGCAACCACTGTGCAATACTCTAACAATACTGTGCAACACTAATACTCTGCCAATACTCGCCAATACTCTGCCAATACTCTGCCAATACTCGCCAATACTCTGCCAATACTCGCCAATACTCTGCCAATACTCGCCAATACTCTGCCAATACTCGCCAATACTCTGCCAATACTCGCCAATACTCTGCAATAATTTTTAATAGAAACAAAGAATTTTTTTTTTTCTTTTTTAACGAATTTTCTGTATTTTTTGATTTATAGCGCAAAAAATAAAAAACCCAGCGGTGATCAAATACCACCAAAAGAAAGCTGTATTTGTGTGAAAAAAAGGACACAAAATTAATTTGGGTACAGTGTTGCATGACGGAGTAATTGTCATTCAAAGTGTGAGAGCACCGAAAGCTGAAAATTGGTCTGGTTAGGAAGGGTGTTTAACTGCCCAGTGGTCAAGTGGTTAAAATAAACCAGGCATGAATCCCACAGGACTTGTCCCTACCTTGTGCAGAATAGACATGTATACCAGTGTTCTGACAAAAACTGTCCGGCCATCGGATAGTGTCCGCCCCGTACTGCGCAGGCGCAGCGCTTGTGCAGTACGGAGGACAAGGAGATTCCGAAAATCTCCGCCTGCGCAGTGAGTGCAGGTTCAAGCCCCACCATCCAAGTGGATATACGGTAGCACATAGTAACAGGGCCGCTTGCCGCGCTTCGGTAAGGCCTCGCTTTGCTCTGCTATTTTTTAGTCTAACTATATGTCCACTTGGATGGTGGGGCTTGAACCTGGACTCACAGCGCAGGCGCCTTTCGTCTTCAGAGATTTTCGGAATCCCCTTGTACTCCGTACTGCGCAAGCGCAGTACAGGGCGGACACTATACGACGGTGGACAGAATTCGACACATCGCCGGCCTTACCCAGCCATTGTTGTATTTTTGATCTTTCTCACTCTTCTGGGGTGTACCATAATTAAAAAAAAATACAATTAAAAACAAAAAACAGTGTTGGCTACCTCGTCCTCCTAGGTCAAGATTAATATTTTTTATTTCAAAGTATTTTATTTTGTATTACAAAAATAATACATTTTTTCTTCTGTTTTTGCTGTGAGGTTGATTACCAGGTATTTAATGGAAGAGGTACTCCATTGGAAATTAAAGTTCTTTTGTAAGAGGTTTATAGTGTCTGGTGGAATGGAAATGTTGAGGGCTTGTTTCTTTGAATAATTTACTCGCAGGTCTGAGATCTTGGAAAATTCATCTAAGGAGTGGCAAAGATTGGGGACAGAGGTTATAGGGGAGGTAAGGAATAGAAGGATGTCTTCTGCAAACAGGCCACATTTGTGAACCTGAGAGCGAGATTGAACTCCTTGTATGTTGGGGTCTCAGCAAATGGAGATGGCAAGTGTCTCAATTGCTATTGCAAAGATTAGCGGAGATAAAGGACAGCCTTGTCTGGTGCCTTTGGCTATATGTATTGGTTTGGAGTAGTGGCCTTGAAGACTAATATAGGCGTTAGGATTTGAATAAAGAGCTCGAATCAGGCCCATAAACTTGTCGCCAAAGCCCCAAAATTCAAGGATTGTAAAGATGTATGGCCAGGAGACCGAATCGAAGGCCTTTTGAAGGTACAGTGATAAAAGCATGCCTGATTGTTTTGGACCTCCTGGCCAGTTTGTCTGGAGGATGGAGACTATGTCTATGGCTCTTCTGATCTGATCAGGGCCCTGTCTGCCTGGGATGAACCCCACTTGATCCTTATGAACATATCGGTTAATGAAGGAAGCTAGACTATTTTCAATAAGTTTGGTAAGGATTTTTAAGTCGCTATTGATGAGGGCGATGGGTCTATAATTACTGACGTCTTCCGGGTTTTTATCCGGTTTCGGTATTACTGCAATGTAGGCTGTGTTTAGGTGAGGATCAAGTGGGGTTCCCTGTGTCTTTGCGTTAAATTTTTTTGTCAAATGTGGAGTCAGGGTGGTGGTAAATGTCTTGTAATAGGGGTTAGGGAGACCATCGGTGCCTGGAGCAGAACCTGATTTGAGGTTCTTAATAACTTCCTGTACCTCTTCTTCTGAGAAGGGGGCCTTCAGCATATTATTTTCATTTTTTATGTATTTTATGTTATTTTAAGTTATTTCCCTATCCACATTTGTTTGCAGAGCACTTGCCATGCTCGTGACAAAATTTTTCTGCCATTTGACTTCAATGGGGTTCGGGTTCAAAGTCAAGTTCGGTCCTGAACTCAAACTTTTTTGCAAAGTTCGGCCGAACCCGTCGAACCCGAACATTCAGGTGTCCGCTCAACTCTAGTCTTGAGCAAACTGCTCCAGCTTTCTCAGGCTTGAATAAGGATACAATTAAGTTTCAGACCAATGTAGGATTTGGTCCAAACTTTGGCTCTTTGGTGTTTAGCATGTTTGTGAGACAGCCAAGATGAACCACCAGCTGCTGGTGTATCAGCAACCACTGATGCATTACCAGTCCTATTTATCTGCCAGCCAGGAGATTCCCAGCCAGCAGTTGAACAAAGTAAACAAATGTCCATAGCTATATTTGGCCAATAATATCAGCCAGCATCCCTGCCCTTTATCTACAATCAAGCTGGCGACCTGGGAATCTGTCAGTTGCAACTGGGAGTAAGACATGAGCAGACATGTCAGCCTTTTTGTTTTGGTGGGTCGATAGGCATCATTTACTATGATTAAAGATTGATCTACAAGGGTGGACAACATGGTTAACCACGTTCAGACCGGACCATTTTGCTGGCTTAAGACCAGAGCACTTTTTGCGATTCGGCACTGCGTCGCTTTAACTGACAATTGCACGGTCGTGCAACATGGCTCCCAAACAAAATTGATGTCCTTTTTTTCCCACAAATAGAGCTTTCTTTTGGTGGTATTTGATCACCCCTGCGGTTTTTATTTTTTGCGCTATAAACAAAAAAAGAGCAACAAATTTGAAAAAAACACATTATTTTTTACTTTTTGCTATAATAAATATCCCCCAAAAATATTTTTTTTCCTCAGTTTAGGCTGATACGTATTCTTCTACATATTTTTGGTTTAAAAAATCGCAATAACCGATTATTGATTGGTTTGCGCAAAAATAATAGCGTTTACAAAATAGGGGACAGTTTTATATCATTTTTATTAATAATTATTTTTTTACTAGTAATGGCGGCGATCAGCGATTTTTATTGTGACTGAGATATTATGGCAGACACATCGGACATTTTTGACACAATTTTGGGACCATTGTCGTTTATACAGCAATCAGTGCTATACAAATGCACTGATTCCTGTGTAAATGACACTGGCAGTGAAGGGGTTAACCAGGGGGTGGCAAGGTAGGGGTTAAGTGTGTCCTAGGGGCATGTTGCTAACTGTGGGGGGCGTGGCTGTGTGTGACCATCACTGATCTCTGCCCCAATCACAGGGAGCAGAGATCAGTGTCACTTGCTAGGCAGAACGGGGAGATGCTGTTTACTTCCGCATTTCCCTGTTCGTCCTCCCCTGACACGATCGCGAATATCCCTGCGGCGATCGAGTCCACGGGACCCGCGATCGGACTCACAGGGGTCCTGACCGGCACGCACGCAATGGCATGGCTGCATATTTAAAGGGACATACCTGTACACCCTTATGCCTGTCCGTGCCATTCTGCCGACGTATATGTGTGTGTGCTGGTCTGGAAGTGGTTAATGATGGATTAAAACTGTGGGATATTTATTTTTATTTTTTTTAAATAAAGGACTTGTCAAACATGTATGTTTAGTTACATAGTATTTTTATTTTTTATCTGAATGACTAAAGGGCAATCATTCAAGTAGGGGAGATGGCAGATATCTTAGGACCCTTTATCTTAAAGGGGGCTTCCACATTCTGAACTTCTTTTAAATCCACTGTCACTCAAAATTCAATGGATGGTGTAATCAGACACTGATGTACCGTGGAGTTCAGCTTGTATCTCTTAGGAAGTTTTCCTTGGCTGCTTGTCTATCATTTACACTGGGACTCAAAATTTCAAGTACCGAGCCACTAGCCAGGCCTTAGGAGTTACTCGCCACCAGTTGCCCAACCAAACCCCTACTCTGCCCCACCCCTAATTCCTCCCCTAAACACCCCCTTATGAATTATCTCATGAAATGACACTGTTAAATGTTTTATGCAGCATTACGTTACAAAAATAAACATTAACAACAACTTTATCAGTGCACATTAGTGCAGCCTCAGCAGTGCCCATCAATGCAGCCTATCAGTGCAGTATATCAGTGCCGCCTCATCAGTGACCATCAGTGCAGCCTCATCAGTGTCTATCAGTGCAGCCTATCAGTGCCCATCAATGCAGTCTATCAGTACCCATCGATGCAGCCTCATCAGTGCTCATTAGTGCCCATCAATGCAGCCTAACAGTGTCCATTAGTGCAGCCTCATCAGTGCCCATCAGCGCAGCCTATCAGTGCCCATCAGTGCAGCCTCATCAGTGCCCATCAATGTAGCCTCATCAGTGTCCATCAGTGCAGCTTTATCAGTGCCCATGAATGCAGCCTATCAGTGCCCATCAGTGCAGCCTCATCAGTGACCCTCAGCACAGCATATCAGTGTCCATCAATGCAGCCTCATCAATGTCCATCAACGCAGCCTCATCAGTTTCCATCAGTGCAACCTTTCAGTGCCCATCAATGCAGCCTCATCAGTGCCCATCAATGAAGTCTCATCAGGGCCCATCAATGCAGCCTATCAGTGCCCATCAGCACATGCTATATGTGCCCATCAGTGCAGCCTCATCAGTGTCCATCAATGCAGCCTATTAGTGCCCATTAATGCAGCCTTATCAGTGCCCATCAGTGCAGCCTCATCAATGCAGCCTCATCAGTGCAGCTTTATCAGTTCCCATCAATGCAGCCTATCAGTGCCCATCAGTGCAGCCTCACCAGTGACCCTCAGCACAGCATATCAGTGTCCATAAATGTCCATCAATGCAGCCTCATCAGTGTCCATCAGTGCAACCTTTCAGTGCCCATCAATGCATCCTCATCAGTGCCCATCAATGAAGTCTCATCAGGTCCCATCAATGCAGCCTATTAGTGCCCATCAGCACAGCCTATCAGTGCCCATCAATGCAGCCTATCACTGCCTATCTGTGCCCATCAGTGCAGCCTCATCAGTGTCCATCAATGCAGCCTATTAGTGCCCATTAATGCATCCTTATCAGTGCCCATCAGTGCAGCCTCATCAATGCTCATCAATGCAGCCTATCAGTGCCCATCGGTGCAGCCTCAGTGCCCATCAATTCAGTCTATCAGTGCCCAACAATGCAGTCTACACAGTGCCAATCAATGCAGCCTTTCAGTGCCCATCAGCCCAGCCTATCAGTTTCCATTATTGCAGCCTACCAGTGCTCATCAATGCAGCCTCATCAGTGGCCATCAATGCACCCTATCAGTGCAGCCTATCAGTGCCCATCAATGCAACCTCATCAGTGCCCATCAATGCAGCCTATCAGTGCCCATAAGTGCAGCCTATCAGTGCAGGCTATCAGTGCCCATCGATGCAGCCTATCACTGCACAGCAACCACTAGACATGTGCAAACTGAAATATTTTGTTTTGGAATTTCGTTTTCTTCTGAAAAATTAATTTATTTAGTTACTCCCGAAATTCGTTTTTATTTATTTTGTTTTTCGTTAAAAATTGCATTCGTCCGAAAATCCAAATGAATTAAGGTCGAATCTGTCATTGAAGGCTTATGGTGTCTGTCGAAAGTTCAAAGAAGATTCGACGAAGCAGCTAAACTGTATGACTCTGTATAGTTTAGCTGCAATTCCACCCAATTCCAGCAGCAATCTTTCCTCTCTACGTCGAATCTTTCCTTTCTACGTTGAATTTTTCCTTTCTACGTCGAATCTTTTCTCTCAATGTAGAATAATTTTGGACTAATAGAGTTAAGGTTAGGCACATTCGACCACAGGTTCAATGGACACAGATTGTTATTGTCAGAGTCGAATCTCCTATCTATATCGAACTGTTGTCACAACGAAAATAAAGCATTTGTTTATGTCGGATCTTTCGTTTTTCGGACTCTGCACTTTCGTTATCGTTTGTTAAAACGATAACGAAAATACCTGAAATTCGGACAAAAATGCATTCGGACGAAAACGAATGCACATGTCTAGCGACCACAGGGAGGAGAGCAGTCTGGATCACACAGGGAGAGGATCTCCCGCTGTGACAGAGCTTGGATCTAATACACCAGCCACTGTCAAACAATGTCCGTCTCCTGGACAGGCTCCAATGATAGACGTCACACTACTTCAATTTCCCATTAAAAAATGTTATACTTATGTTGGCCAAGAATGTTTGTATCAAATTTGCTTGCAATGTTATGTGCAAAAGTAGTAATTTTTTTTCGTGTTTGACTCCACAGTTTCCTTTCAACCCACAGGAATGGCAGGCTGTTGCTTCCCAATTCCAACATCAGTTGGATTTTCCCAACTGTGGTGGGGTGATTGATAGGAAGCATGTGCGTATTGTCCCACCACCCAACTCTGGCTCTTATTATTATAATTATAAGGGCTTTTGCAGTATAGTGATGCTAGCGGTGGTGTCTGCAAAAGATGAGTTCCTGTACCTTGATATTGGGAAAAACGTCCGCAACTTGGACGGAGGAGTGACTGCACAGACAAAATTCTACCATCGGCTACAGAATGGCAGCTTAAATTTGCCACCTCCTGAGGACAATCTCGAGGGCCTCAATTTTGTATTTGTTGCAGATGAGGCCTTTGCTCTGGGGGGAACATCTTATGAGGCCCTTTCCCATGAGAAACCTCACCCCAGAGCAGAGGATATACAACTATAGGCTGTCTACGTGCCCAAAGGGTTGTAGAGAATGCATTTGGAATACTGTTAAGTCGGTTCAGGCTTTTTCTAACAGCAATTAACCTGGCCGAATACAAGCTAAACCATGTAGTATTGTGCAGCTGCATCCTGCACAATTACTTATGCAGGGATGCAAGCAGCTACCTTACCTCCCTTCCAAGTGAGGTTGACTTTTCTGTGTCTGGCCCAGCTGATCCTGCTGTGATGACGGTTCTGGAAAGTGGCCATGCTGGGTTGCCCTCCCAAGCAGCCCAAAGTGTCTGGCAACAGTATATGGAGTACTTTGTGGGTAAAGGGGCAGAGGCTTTGCAGAAAAATGTTGCTGATCCTAAATACATTTTTGATTTGATACTAAACTCCTATTTCATTTGAATGACTGTTTGTGTTTCTTATCTGTCTCCTAGGTTCTCAAATGGCCTTAATTTTGGCCAGTTTCTACAATAGTGCAAACGTAACTTATTTGCTCCATGAGGTGACAATCTCTTCTTCAGCTAACTATTATGTTGTGCTGTGGGTCTGCTACACACACACAATGTTATTGTTGTTAATGTATGTAATGCATTAATGATATTAATGATAAAAAGATTCAGCCTTTTCAACTCCTTTAATGAATTTCTTTTGCCACATTTTAGAGCACATTTTCACTGTAACTACACCAACTTAACAAATACACTGGTATTCAGCATTGAAATAAGAAGACACACATTGTTTAGTATAAAAAATTTTACTCCAAGCACATTCACATGTGTGTTTTAAAAGGTTTTTGAACAAACCAACATCTTGGTGTATAACATGTATGTTTGACATTATTTTGCCTTTTTTGAGGCTAAACAGGAATGTTTAAAAACATAACATACACATCCCCAACTCAGGAACTTACAAAGTTTGACTTTTCTAAAGTGAAGACCATATGAGACATTAGTATCCCAAAACTGTGTTGATGTTGCCTTCCTCAGATGGGGTGATCTCACCTCTCTAAAAGACAAAATTTGAAGCCACGTACACATAGAGGCATAACTGTTAAAAGTCCCTTATGATCTCCTGCCTAAAATGTGTGTAGGTACAAACGGGTTATTTCTCACCTCGTCTTTCAGGACAGCACCTGTTCCCGGTACCTAAAGTGCTGACAGACTTGATTAAAAGGGAATGGAAGGATCCAGAGAGGGCCCCTTTCTTCTCCAGGTCACTCAAAAGGATTTCCCTTTGATGAGGATAACGCACAAGTTTAAAATAAGAGACCCAAGCTTGATGCAGCTTTTTCGCAGGTGTCGCGAAACACGGATTTAGCTTTTGAGGACATGGGGGTCTTAAAGGACACTATGGACAAAAGAGCTGATTCCTTATTGAAGAAAGCTTGGGATTCTACAATGATTAATCTCAAGCCAGCTATGGTATCTACAGTGGTGGGCAGGAATTTGGAGCACTGGCTGGAACAACTGAAGGGCCATATTGAGGCAGGCACCTCTCGGAAAGATTTGTTAGAGACCTTGCCAGTCCTACAGAAGGCAGTAGGTTATATGGCGGATGCTTCAGCCGAGTCTATTCAAATCTCTGCAAGGTCTTCGGCCTTGATCAACTCGGCTAGAAGAGCTTTGTGGGTCAAGACTTGGTCGGGGGACCTCCAAAGCAAAGTTATGTGGCCTACCCTTTGAGGGGAACCTAGTATTCGGTCCGGATCTTGACACTGTTCTAGATAGAACGGTAGACAAGAAAAAAGCATTCCCTACCAAAAAGAAAGTGACACCACAGCCTAAAAAGAATTTTCATCCTTTTTTCCAGACCCGGGACTCAAAGGAAACAGGACAGAATTGACCTTGGAAGTCTCAAATGGGCAGAGGGAAGTCTGGGGTGTTGTTTCATCCCCCAGTCAACCCGCTAAGACCCAGTGAAGGTCTCCAGACTGTGGGAGGAAGGGAGGGGGCAACATCCAGTGCGTTTGTGCTCAAGGTGATTTCAGAGGGGTACGTACTGGAGTTATCGGAAAGACCACCGTCCCGTTTTTATGTGACACAGCTCCCCGGGGATCAAGAAAAGTCAGTGGCAATGTCATCGTTTTTGCAGGAGTTCCTGCAACAAAAAGTAATCATCCCAGTACCACAGCGGGAAGAAGAACTAGGGTTCTATTCGCATGTTTTTCTGGTGAAAAAGCAGTCAGGGAAATTTAGGCTAATTCTGAATTTAAAGATCTTAAATATGTCCATACGGTACAAGAAGTTTCGAATGGACACGATTTACTCTGTAAGGAAACTCCTGCCCCCAGGGTGCTTCCTAGCCTCCATAGACTTGAGGGACGCATACCTACATGTTCCCATAAAGCCAGAGTCACAGAAATATCTGCGTCTGGTGATCAGGGCAGGAAGAGTGGTGTCTCATTTTCAGTTCCGGGCTCTCCCGTTCGGTCTCTCTGCTTCTCCAAGGATCTTCACGAAGATCCCCTCTCAAGTGATCGTTTTCCTGGGCTATGTAATCGACTCGGTGCAGGAAAAGATTTTCCTTCCAGAGGAGAAAATAGTAAAGGTACAGTAAAGAGAGTACAGACAAATCTGTCCGTCTCAGTACGGGCAGCCATGTCCACACTGGGGCTTCTCACAGCTTCCATCCCTGCTTTTCAGTGGGCCTGCCTCCATGTAAGGGACCTCCAGCAGGCAATTTTACAGAGTTGGGCCTACGGGGAGTCTCTGGAAAAGCAGATAAGGATCCCATCACCAGTGAGAAGAAAGTTATGGTGGTGGAGGGATCAGACAAATCTGAGCAAGGGTTTGTTCTGGATTTTTCCTTCAGCCAAGATTCTCACAACAGATGCAAGCTCCTGGGGGTGGGGTGCACATCTCGAGAGTCAGTTGGCTCAGGGTTCTTGGTCAGTGGAGGAATCCAGGAGATCCTCAAACTGGAGGGAACTGAGGGCAATTTTTCTGGGGTCGTGGGCCTTCAGGCAGACTATCAGAGGCCAGCACATCCAGATAGTGTCGGACAACGCCACAGCAGTAAATATCAAGGCAGGGGGGCACAAGGAGCAGGTGTCTTCTAGACCTGGCCCTTCAGACTCTGTCCTGGGCAGAGGACAACGTAGCATCCCTAACAGCAGTTCATCTGAAGGGCAGCCTGAACCAGATAGACTTTCTAAGCAGGAAAAGGGAGCTAGAGTCTGAATCAGGAGGTTTTTCAGCAGATTTTGAACAGATGGGGAATGCCCCAGATAGACCTTTTTGCATCAGAGACGAATGCAAAGGTTCCAGTCTTCTTTTCCCTGAACAGGCTGGACCAAGCGGAGGGTCTGGAAGCGCTGGCTCAGCGCTGGACCTTCCGTTTGTGTTACGCTTTTCCCCCTATACAAATGATCCCCATAGTGCTCAGGAAGCTTCAGGGGGAGAGTGGCCCTGTATTGGCCCAAGAGGCCCTGGTTTTCAGGCCTACTAAAGTTGGCGGTAGAGCCCCATTGGGTATTGCTGGCCCGACATAGGTCAACTCAACCTGGCGGCTTGGTTACCAAGGAGCAAATCCTCAGGAGTAAGAGTTTGTCCAAGAATTTAATTAGTACCTTACTAAATAGTAGGAAGAAGGTCACAAGGGCCATTTATTTTAAGACCTGGAAATGCTTTAATTTCTGGTGCGATTCAAAGAATTACTCTCCAAAGAGAACCTTTCGGTTCTGGAATTTTTACAGGACGGAATAGAAAAGGGGTTGGCAGCAAGCACCTTGAAGGTTCAGGTGGCTGCATTATCTGTTTTTCTAGAGAGAAGGTTATCTCTAGACCCTTGGGCAATCAGATTTTTCAAGGCATTAGCTAGACTTAGACCAGTGCCTTTTAAATGTTTCCCCAAATGGGATCTTTCAGTTGTCTTACAGGGTCTGACTAAAAGACCCTTTGAGCCACCAGAAGAGACCACAATTAAGTTATGGTCTTTAAAGTTAGCACTGCTGATAGCAGTCACTTCGGCTAGAAGGGTCAGTGAGCTTCAACAAAGCCTGGGGAATGCCCAGGAAAAAACCCAAGCCTATTTTACCAACAGCTAGCAGAAAACCAAATTAACCTGTCTAACAGTGCGTTAAAAACAGGAGTTTAGTCTGCACGCATTTGCAAACGCATGCGTAAGCCACAGAGCCTCGTCACGGCACCCTGATATCTGTGGTCCTAACACTAAAGTATAAGTGTCCCCACAGTGGAGGCACATGCATTCTAATGGATAGATGAGGGCAGGTGGACTGAAGGGGAGCCCACCCCTTCTTAAAGGTACAGGAGCACACCAAGCACCCAGCAAGTTGCACAATGGCTGCAAAGGTGTTGGTGCGTTGCTGGACCAATACAAACACCAACGTGATAATGATACAAAAAACTCGCCACCACCCTCATCTATAGCTGGCTATAGCAGTAAACAGCATTGGAAGGCTGAAACAGATAAGAAACAAAGCCTGGGGAATGCCCAGGAAAAAAACCAAGCCTACTTACCACCAGCTAGCAGAAAACCAAATTAGCCTGTCTAACAGTGCGTTAAAAACAGGGGTTTAGTCCGCACGCATTTGCAAACGCATGCGTAAGCCACAGAGCCTCATCACGACACCCTGATATCTGTGGTCCTAACACTAAAATATGTGTCCCCACAGTTTTTCCTGGGCATTCCCCAGGCTTTGTTGTTATCTGTTTCAGCCTTCCAATGCTGCTTACTGCGAGTTTTTTGTATCATTATCAGTGAGCTTCAAGCATTGTCCATCATTGAGCCTTTCTTGATGATTTTCCCAGATCGGGTAGTACTGAGAACAGACCCGGGTTTTTTGCCGAAGGTGGCTTCAGTTTTCCACAGAGCTCAAGAGATAATCCTACCAAAGCTTTGTCCAAATCCAACAGGCCCTAAAGAAAGAGAATTTCATAGTCTGGACGTGAGGAGATGCGTTTTACGCTATCTAGAGATAATAAAGGAGTTTAGAAGATCCAATTCTCTTCTTGTTTTGTTTTCTGGGTCTCGTAAGGGTTACGGAGCTTCTAAGAGCACGATTGTTAGGTGGCTTCGGATGGCTATCCATGAAGCTTATAGAGCTATGGAAATAGAGCCTCCCGCAGGGGTGGTGGCCCATTCAACTCGGGCTGTAGCTACATCCTGAGCGGAACGAGCTGGAGCCTCACCAGGGCGAATCTGTAAGGCAGCCACATGGACGAGTTATTCCACTTTTACTCGTCATTTTAGGACGGACCTGCTTTCAGCAGCAGAGCAGTCGTTTGGCAGGAAGGTCCTGCAAGCGGTGGTCCCACCCTAAGAGTAAGTACTCGTTTGTCATCTCCAAGTGCTGTCCTGAAAGGCGAGGTGAGAAAACCTTAGTTAGACTTACCGGTAACGGTATTTGTACGAGTCTTTCAGCACAGCGCCAATGACCCTCCCTTGGGTTAAAAATGTTTATAAGATATTTATAAATGTTAATGTGTTGTGGTTGCCATGTTCTGCTTATGTACTTTCAGCATGGCCAGAGGTACTCGGTAACAACTGAGGCCATGGTGGAAGTGTCCAGGCTTTAAAGGAATAAACTGCAGTGTTTCCTGGGAAGTGGGTGGAGCTGCGCTCTCTCCAGGTGCTGTCCTGAAAGACTTGGTAAGTCTCAGTAATGCCGCGTACACACGAAGGGACAATCCCCCGGGATTATCCTCTAGACTCAAGTCCAGCGGACAATCCCCTCGTGTGTGGGCGTCGGCGGACTTTTTGGCGCCAAAAGTCCGGCGGACTAAGTTTTAAGTTTTGTTTTAAAATTATCCGCTGGACTGGGCAGTCCAGCAGACAATCCCGCCGTTAGTAGGCTAGTCCGCCGGACTTTTTAAAATGAACGGACTTGCCGCTCATCGGCAAGTCCGTTCATTTAGCACGTGACTTCAGGTTACGTAGCTAGCGTAGGCAGTAAATGCCGCCGCGCTAGCTCCGTGACCTGGCATGGATTTAAAGGGACTCCCTACGCCGAAAAACGGCGTGGGGGTCCCCCCCCCCCCAAATCCATGTCAGACCCTTATCCGAGCACGCAGCCCGGCAGGCCAGGAAAGGGGTGGGGACGAGCGAGCACCCCCCCCTCCTGAGCCGTACCAGGCCGCGTGCCCTCAACATGGGGGGTGCCCTGGGGAAAGGGGGGCCGTGCGGCCCCCCCCACCCCAAAGCACCTTGTCCCCATGTTGATGAGGACAAGGGCCTCTTCCCGACAACCCTGGCCGTTGGTTGTCGGGGTCTGCGGGCGGGGGCTTATCGGAATCTGGGAGCCCCCTTTTATAAGGGGGCCCCCAGATCCCAGCCCCCCACCCTATGTGAATGAGTATGGGGTACGATGTACCCCTACCCATTCACCTAAAGTGTAAAATGTAAAGTAAAGAAACCACACTTTTGAAAAAATAATTTATTGCACTGCTCCGGGGGTCTTCTTCCGTCTTGGGGGGTCTTCTCGTCGGACTCCTCCGCCATTTACGTAGCTCTTTTACCGAGCGGAGAAGTCCGGCTACCTTCTTCGTCGTCGCCGCCGTCGTCTGGGGGTCTCGATCCGCCTTCGGGGGTCTTCGGGGGTCTTCCGTTGTCTTCCGGGGTCTCTTCTGTTCTTGCCGCTGTCGTCGCTTTCTGCGCCGCCTTCTTCTTCCGCCTTCTTCTTCTTCTTCTTCTTGTTCTTCTTCCTCCGATGTTGACACGTCGCTCCCTCTGGCCGGAATGGCAGAGCCGCGCTGTGCTGGGACTTATATAGTGACAAGGGGACAGGGTCACATGCTCATGTCACATGGTGACCCCGCCCCCTTGTGATGTCACAGTCCCGGAGGATGCTGGGACTGTGACATCACAGGGGGCGGGGTCACCATGTGACATGAGCATGTGACCCTGTCCCCTTGTCACTATATAAGTCCCAGCACAGCGCGGCTCTGCCATTCCGGCCAGAGGGAGCGACGTGTCAACATCGGAGGAAGAAGAACAAGAACAAGAAGAAGAAGGCGGAAGAAGAAGGCGGCGCAGAAAGCGACGACAGCGGCAAGAACAGAAGAGACCCCGGAAGACACCGGAAGACCCCCGAAGACCCCCGAAGGCTGATCGAGACCCCCAGACGACGGCGGCGACGACGAAGAAGGTAGCCGGACTTCTCCGCTCGGTAAAAGAGCTACGTTAATGGCGGAGGAGTCCAGCGAGAAGACCCCCCAAGACGGAAGAAGACCCCCGGAGCAGTGCAATAAATTATTTTTTCAAAAGTGTGGTTTCTTTACTTTACATTTTACACTTTAGGTGAATGGGTAGGGGTACATCGTACCCCATACTCATTCACATGGGGTGGGGGGCCGGGATCTGGGGGCCCCCTTATAAAAGGGGGCTCCCAGATTCCGATAAGCCCCCGCCCGCAGACCCCGACAACCAACGGCCAGGGTTGTCGGGAAGAGGCCCTTGTCCTCATCAACATGGGGACAAGGTGCTTTGGGGTGGGGGGGGCCTTTCCCCAGGGCACCCCCCATGTTGAGGGCACGCGGCCTGGTACGGCTCAGGAGGGGGGGGGCGCTCGCTCGTCCCCACCCCTTTCCTGGCCTGCCGGGCTGCGTGCTCGGATAAGGGTCTGACATGGATTTGGGGGGGACGTTTTTCGGCGTGGGGATTCCCTTTAAATCCATGCCAGGTGACGGAGCTAGCGCGCCGGCATTTACTGCCTACGCTAGCTACGTACCTGAAGTTACGTTCGAAATGAACGGACTGCTCCGTGTGTGGGCAAGTCCGTTCATTTTCAAAAGTCCAGCGGACTTTGTTCAGCGGACTGTCCGCCGGAGAAGTCCGGGCGTGTGTGGGCAAGTCCACATGCTCGGAAAGTCCGGCGGACCCAGCTGGAAAGTCCGGCGGATTGTCCGCTGGACTAGGTCCGCCGGCAAAAGTCCGCACGTGTGTACGCGGCATAAGTCTAACTAAGATTTTTTTAAAGCCTCAAAACACACAGTGTGTCAACATGTGCTATCTGCCATCACGGGATATCAATGTACACGTTTTGGGGGTGCAACCCCTTCCTCAAAACTAAAGTAGGTGAGAGGAAGGGGTTGCACCCCAGAAACACGTCCATTGATCCCCCATGATGGGGGCTAGCGCATGTTGACACACTGTGTGTTTTGAGGCTTTAAAAAAATCTTAGAAAAACAAAAAAAAACAACAAAAAAAAATCCAATTCACTTTGCACTGCAAGTGCCAGATTTTTTGCCAGATTTTATCCAGCAGTACTGGGAGCTGCCGTGTCTATGGCATGGTCTACGTCAAAAGTAGGGATTACTGCAATAAAATCAAGAGGAAGGCAGTGAAGGAGAAACTGAAGCCTCTGTATCCCACGACAGACATCAATTCTTTGAAGGCCAAAATTGGTAGCCTGCGTAGTACATATAATAGGGAGTGCAATAAGGTCATGTTATCCCAGAGATTGGGAGCAGCAGCAGTTGACATATATGTCCCCAGGCTGTGGTACTACAACAGCCTGCGTTTTTTGTCAGACCAAACAGAGCCACTCCCATCACTCTCAACGCTTCCTTCCACTTTGGCTACAGCTCCTGAGGTCCACCCTGGTCCTTCCACACAGGAAGAAGATGTGGAGGAGCCCAGCTTGACCCAGGTATAGCATTGTTGAACATATTTGTAGACAAAAATTGAATGATGTTAACTAGACGTTATTGATCCCAAATTTCTGCCCTAACAAAGTAGATATATCAATAGACAGTAGTGGCCAAAAATGATTGGGAAAAGAATGAAAAATGCTGGGGTCAGAATGATAGTCTTTTCTATTTGTTAACACTTAATTTGCAACAGTCATGAGCTCAAAATTGCTAAAAATATTTTCATACACAGGAAAGTCTCAGTCAGGAGGAACCGGTGCCCATCAGCCAAACTGAGTCCCAGATTCCTCCCCTACTCCCTCCTTCTAAAAGGGCCAGGAAGACGAGAAACCTGGATGACGCTGTGGCTGCCTTCCTCAGGCATGCAACAAGTGCCATTAGCACGGCACCAGATGCACAGGAGGCATTTGGCTGCATGACCACAATTAAGCTGAAAGATATGGAGGCGGACCAACGCAGTATGTGCGAGAAGCTGATCCTGCAGCTCCTCAACAAGGGGAGGAGGAGCCAAATTACCCAGAAAACCCACATCTGCGATTTAGAGGACAATCCTCCACAGACACCACAGCCACCCCACCCACCCCACCAGCATGGTGGACCATGGCAAATGCAGCCCCAACACCCCCAACAAGCCCACTGGGCTGGGGATTTTCACCCCTACAATTTGTAATTAGTTCTACTTTCTTTTTTTGTGCAGAGAGTGCATTTTTTTATTTAATTTAGTTTATTTGTGTGGAAAGAAGCATTGAGAGCTATGACCTGGGTTTGGTCTGTTCTTCTCCAAAAATGCAGGCTGTTGTAAGACCACAGCCTGGGGACATATATGTCATCTGCTACTGCTCCCGATCTCTCGGAGTCCAGGACCGCATTGTGCTCCCTATTGAATGGACTCCTCAGGTTAGTTTTTCACTCCACATAAATGATGTCTGCCAACTTTTTCTCTACCGCTGCATTCCAATTGATTTGTATAGGACCTTGTACTCCCTATTAAATAAAAAATATTTAGTTTGAAAAATACTTGGCTATGTGTTTTACTTAACCACTTTCAGACCGGACCAATTTGCAGCCAAAGGACCAGGCCCCTTTTTGCGATTCGGCACTGCGTCGTTTTAACTGACAATTGCGCGGTCGTGCGACGTGGCTCCCAAACAAAATTGACGTCCTTTTTTTCCCACAAATAGAGCTTTCTTTTGGTGGTATTTGATCGCCCCTGCGGTTTTTATTTTTTGCGCTATAAACAAAAATAGAGCGACAATTTTGAAAAAAATGCATTATTTTTTATTTTTTGCTATAATAAATATCCCCCAAAAATATATAAAAAAACATTTTTTTTTCCTCAGTTTAGGCCGATACGTATTCTTCTACATATTTTTGGTAAAAGAAATCGCAATAAGCGATTATTGATCGGTTTGCGCAGAAGTTATAGCGTTTACAAGATAGGGGATAGTTTTATAGCATTTTTATTAATAATTTTTTTTTATTATTAATGGCGGAGATCTGCGATTTTTTTTGTGACTGCGACTTTATGGCGGACACATCGGACATTTTTGACACATTTTGGGACCATTGTCATTTTTACAGCAATTAATGCATTTAAATGCATTGATTTCTGTATAAATGACACTGGCAGTTTAGGGGTTAACCACAAGGTGGCAGTGTAGGGGTTAAGTATGCCTAGGGGTGTTTTTTTTTTTACTGTGGGGGGGCGTGGCTGTCAGCTAGTGAATGCTGATCTCTGCTCCAATCACAGGGAGCAGAGATCGGCGTCACTAGTTGCTAGGCAGAACGGGGAGATGCTGTTTATCTCGGCATCTCCCCGTTCAGCCGCTCCGTGAGACGATCGCGGGAGTCCCCGCGGCGATCGAGTCCGCGGGGACCGCGGCCGGACTCACGGGGGTCCCGACCGGCGCGGGAGCACGCCGCTCCCGGCGCGCTCCCGATGGCACGGACAGGCTAAAGGAGGGACGTATATATACGCCCTCCTGCCTGTACGTGCCATTCTGTCGACGTATATCGTCGTGCGCCGGTCGGCAAGTGGTTAAAAAAGGACAGTTTTTTTGTAAGTAGGCAGGTACATTTCAAAAATACAATGTTAAATTAACAAGGAACACCAACATAGTTGTATCTTTGAGCTTAAAAACTACAGGATAATAGTGATGTTGTGGTAACTTGACCCAAAATAAAAAAATAAAACAAATATTATTCTGGATATCACTAGAAAAAAAAAGCCTTTTGAAATACGTTTGTCAGAACTCTGTCAACATCACCAGCAAAGCAGCTTCATTATTATCCCATTATAAAGAAGAAGAGAATGTGCGCTGCATTGAGAGATTGCATAATTTGCCGCATCACGAATGTGATATCTCCATTACGAACGCTAGTTTTTACAAGACCGACCGCTTCTGGCTTATCCTTGCTAACGAGCATGCGTGTTTGTACTTTGGACTTTTGTCCGATGGACTTGTGTACACACGCTCTGAAAATCTGACAACACACATTTTTTTGCGGAAAATTTGAAAACCTGCTAGCCAACATTTGTTCGCGGAAAATCCGACAACAATTGTCCGATGGAGCATACACAAAGTTGGATTTTCCACCAACAACCTGTCATCGAACATTTCCCATCGGAAAGTCCGATGGTGTGTACGAGGCATTAGTCTAAAATATCACTATGATCCAATTATTTAGATTCTTTTCTGGGGTACCAACAAAGTTATCCAGGTCATTTAAGAATATCTATGTAGAATGAGCAATAATTTATCACCGTTTACACTTTATTTGCTTTACTCTTTCATATACCAAAGACATGCAGGTATACATGAGACAATTGATTGAGTACATTCGGTCCAAATTTCGGTTAGGGACTAGACAATATTTGGACCATAACTGTCCTTGCAAAAGAAAAGCTGGTCTAAGGTTGTACTTTTGTCAAAGAAACATGCTGGAAACCCAACATCTGATCAGTAGGGATGAGCCGAACACCCCCGGGTTCGGTTCGCACCAGAACCCGCAAACGGACCTAAAGTCCGTGCGAGCATTAGAACCCTATTAGTTACAATAGATGCGAACGTTTGAAATCAAAAGTGTTAATTTTAAAGGCTAATATGCATGTTATTGTCATAAAAAGTGTTTGGGGACCTGGGTCCTGCCCCAGGGGACATGTATCAGGAGCAGTGATTTTAATAATGCTTAAAGTGAAACAATAAAAGTGTAATATTCCTTTAAATTTCGTACCTGGGGGGTGTCTCTAGTATGCCTGTGAAGGGGCGCATTTTTCCTGTGCTTAGAACTGTCCCTGCACAAAGTGTAATTTTTGCAGAAAAAAAAAGCTATTTAAAATCACTCGCGGCTAATAAATTGACGGCTCCCGTAACACAGAGAACAGTCATTCATTGAAAGTCATTGATAAAAATAAAGTAATTGATAAAAAATTAAAAAAAATTAAAAAAAGCGTGGGGGTCCCCCCAAATTCAATAACCAGGCCCTTCAGGTCTGCTATGGATATTAAGGGGAACCCCAGCCAAAAAAAAATAGCGTGGGGTCCCCCTCAAAATCCATACCAGACCCTTGAGGTCTGGGATGGATTTTAAGGGGAACCCCGGCCAAAAAAAAAAAAATGGCGTGGGGTCCCCCTCAAAATCCATACCAGACCCTTATCCAAGCACGCAACCTGGCAGGCCGCAGGAAAAGAGGGGGGACGAGAGCGGCCCCCCCTCCCTCCTGAACCATACCAGGCCACATGCCCTCAACATTGGGAGGGTGCTTTGGGGGTCTGAGACCCCCCAAAGCACCTTGTCCCCATGTTGATGAGGACAAGGGCCTCGTCCCCACAACCCTGGCCATTGGTTGTGGGGGTCTGCGGGCGGGGGCTTATCGGAATCTGGAAGCCCCGTTTAACAAGGGGACCCCCAGATCCCACCCCCCCCCGTGTGAAATGGTAAGGGGGTACAAAAATACCCCTACCATTTCACCAAAAAAGTGTCAAAATGGTAAAAATGACAGGAGACGGTCTTTGACAATTCCTTTATCAAAATCTTCTTTCTTCTGGTCTTCTTCCTTCTTCCTTTCTTCATCCTTCAGTTTTTTCATCTTCTCCTTCTGGCATCTTCTTCCATCTTCTTCTTCCATCATCTTCTTCCTCCGATCCGCTTCTTCTTGCTCTGGTCTTCTCGTCCGGCATCTTCTTCCACGGCGTCCGGGTCTCTTCTTGGGCTGCTCCGCGCAATGGGAGGCTCCCGCTGTGTGAGGCTTCGCTGCGTCTGACAGGTCTTTTATAACATCTGACGTCATGGGGAAAGCCATAGGGAATTGCCCATGTCGTCTCCGTGCGTCAGAGGGGGGTGGGGTTACCAGGTGGCCCCGCCCTCCGTTATAAAAGACCTGTCAGACGCAGCGAAGCCTCACACAGCGGGAGCCTCCCATTGCGCGGAGCGGCGCAGAAGAGACGCCGACGCCATGGAAAAAGATGCCAGAGCAAGAAGAAGCGGATTGGAGGAAGAAGAAGATGGAAGAAGATGCCGGAAGGAGAAGATGAAGAAACCGAAGGATGAAGAAAGGAAGAAGAAAGAAGATCAGAAGAAAGAAGATTTTAATAAAGGAATTGTCAAAGACCGTCTCCTATCATTTTTACAATTTTGACACTTTTTTGGTGAAATGGTAGGGGTACTTTTGTACCCCCTTACCATTTCACACAGGGGGGGGCGGGATCTGGGGGTCCCCTTGTTAAAGGGGGCTTCCAGATTCCGATAAGCCCCCCGCCCGCAGACCCCCACAACCAATGGCCAGGGTTGTGGGGACGAGGCCCTTGTCCTCATCAATATGGGGACAAGGTGCTTTGGGGGGTCTCAGACCCCCAAAGCACCCTCCCAATGTTGAGGGCATGTGGCCTGGTACGGATCAGGAGGGAGGGGGGGCCGCACTCGTCCCCCCTCTTTTCCTGCGGCCTGCCAGGTTGCGTGCTCGGATAAGGGTCTGGTATGGATTTTGAGGGGGACCCCACGCCATTTTTTTTTTGGCCGGGGTTCCCCTTAAAATCCATCCCAGACCTCACGGGTCTGGTATGGATTTTGAGGGGGACCCCACGCCATTTTTTTTTTTGGCTGGGGTCCCCCTTAATATCCATAGCAGACCTGAAGGGCCTGGTTATTGAATTTGGGGGGACCCCCACGCTTTTTTTTTTTTTTTATCAATGACTTTTTTTTTTATCAATGGCTTTCAATGAATGACAGTTCTCTGTGTTACGGGATCCGTCAATTCATTAGCGAGTGATTTTAAATAGCTTTTTTTCCTGCAAAAATTACACTTTGTGCAGGGACAGTTCTAAGCACAGGAAACATGCGCCCCTTCACAGGCATACTATAGACACCCCCCAGATGTGATACTGCAATGCTGTACTAACAGCACACACTAAATCCCAAAAATCACAGCACATAATGTCAGCAGTCAGCAGTCTGCGACTGGCGCAGTGCATTGCGGGCCGCTCGCATCACACGAATTTGATGCGAGCGGCCCAAATAGTTCTGGGCTCGCCGAGCGGGTGAACGCCCGATGTTCGATTCGAACATGGGTTCGAATCGAACACCGGGCTTATCTTTAGTGATCAGAGCCATTGGCGCTGATTAGTGTGTTCTAGCGGGGGGGGGGGAGAACAAAGAGACACAGTGGAAGAGATCACTGCACTAACATTGCTGGGTTGAATGAAAAACAAAACTGAATGTGTGTACCATGCATATGGCGTTGTTTCATGTTAAGCTGGCCATTTGTGGATCGAAATTCAGTTCAGTTCAGTAGGGACCAGCCTATTTCGATCAATGTATGGCCATTGTGGTTGAACCGCAGTCAATCTACTGATCGACTTCTGTTCAACTGCTCAGTTGGAAAAAAAGTTATTTGATCAGCACTGCAGCGCTGATATATGTATTCTGACAGGGGGGAAGCCTCCCTGCTGTTAGAATACCGTACAATGACACAGTGGGTACGATCCACCTCAAATGTATGGATGAGGGGATCTGGTCAGTTTTTTATGTTGGTTCAACATAACTGACCCATGTATGGCCAGCTTAAAAGTACCATCAAATGTGTCCACATCTGTAAGTACTATTTTGCTCTTTGCCTGATATCTGAGAATTTGATTTCTGTTGATTCATAGGCTGCTTTCACACTGAGGTGCTTTACAGGCGCTATAGCGCTAAACATAGTGCCTGCATAGCACCTGTAAAAGCCTCTCCTCTCACTCCAGTGTGAAAGCCCAAGTGCTTTCACCCTGGATCGGTGCGCTGGCAGGACGGTAAAAAAAGTCCTGCAAGCAGCATCTTTGGAGCGCTGTAAGAGCTCCTAAAGAGCCCCTGCCCATTGAAATCAGCGGCGCTTTGCTGGCGGTTTTAACCCTTTTTCGTCCGCTAGTGGGGGTTAAAAGCGCCCCACTAGCGGCCGAAACCCTCCACAAAAATTACGGTAAATCGCTGCTAAAAATAGCGCTGCTTTACCGCCAACGCCCCAGTGTGAAAAAGTAGCCTAAGTGGTGGATGCTTTTATTCTGTCAGGTCACACTATATTGCATATGTTGCAATAGTAGATATGTTGTACTTAGAACTTTTAGTAAGATGTAGTGAACTACACTGATAAATCCTTGACAGGCATAGTTAAGTGTACCTTGCAAAGGCTCAAGTGAAATGAAGAAGAAAAACATTATTTGCCAACCTAATAAATATTAGCACAGCCTTTAAAACACGACTTTGTGACATACAGATTGCTACTTTGCTTGTGTATCGTCAGCTTCCACACAGTCCACACTGTCAGCTCTGGATAAATTACAACATCTGCCATTTTTCTCCGGCTTCACGGTTACTTTTAGTGCATTCCTCCTTCAATTCCTTATCTAATTTAGGACCGCTGTTTTAAACACAGAGGGAATAGAAAACAAACTTTAACTAGTTAGAATAAAAGAATCAACACAGAATAAGCCATAATGATGCGTTTTATATCTTCCCATAATTATTTTTTTGTAGCGACACTGAGCGGGATGTCTGCGAGTTACAGAAAAAATATCATCAGATGAAAACATTAAAGCTTTCGTAAAAAAAATTTATGGAAAATATATATATACACACAGCTGGTAAAAAAAAACTATTGAACATGTTACCATTTTTCTAGGTAAATATAAGGTGCTATTGATATAACAAAATATTACCACATGTCGGTAACAACCCATGCAATCCATACATACAAAGAAACCAAAACAAATAGATTCAGTAATTAAGTTACCGTATGTGTAATAAAATGGAAATCAAAATTAATAAAATAGTGAAGCACTTTCAACTAAACACTCTAAAGTGACAAGTACAATAATTATACAAAAAAAAAATATATATATATATATATATATATATATATATATATATATATATATATATATATATATATAGCGCCCTCTACCTTAGGTAGGTGCTAGAGTAGTGGCTTTGTTTTGTACTGTCAGCGCAATAAAATTTAGGCAGGCCTATGTTGTGGGCTAGGCTTGTTTGTTTTGATCTGGGGGCAGGGGAGTGGTTTAGTGTAACAGCAGGTGACTGACGTGTTTCAGCTCTTGGGCGCCCCTTTTGGTTTTCAGAAAGTTCTGGAAAAGAGGCAGGGCAGAAAGCTGTAGTGACAGGGGGTGTATGTGGGACCCCCGACCAATCCCCAACTAGGATTGGCAGGGGGCAGGCCTCCTATATATATCCATGGTAAGCCTGCTGTGGGAGGAGTTGTCAGGTGGAAGAACTGAATGATGGAGTGTTAGACTGTCGTGGTTTGAGGGAACCCCCTTTCTTGGGGGGGAGTGAACTCAGGCCAGGAGCTCGGGAGCTGGGAGGGAGCCTCTGTTCCAGGTCATTGAGAGGTGTCCTGGAACAGGAGCAGGAAGAGGACAGTTGGTAGCACTGCCAAGAAAGTCATTCAGGAGGGATACATGCTGGGGTCAGGGAGTGAGAAGCACAGTGTGAAGCTCTGGAAGAGACATGCCAGAATTTGGATGTGGAGCCAGAGGGAGAGACTGTGGTGTTGTTTTGGTGTCAAGTCATTGCAGCCACGAGGGCTGGCAGGATTTGCATTGGACGTGCTGGGATCAGTAGGCCACCAAGTGTCAGTTAGCACATTCATTCTTCTCTACTAAAATGGTTGCTACCTCAAAGGGGACTGCAGACCCTTGCCTGTAATGGGCTATTAGGAAAACTTTAGGACTTATTCAGAGTGAGGCCTAGCCATGTGCTAATGCAGACAGGAACTTAGATTTGGACAGTGAAGTGAAGCAAGTGATCTCAAGTAGTGTGCTGGAGGAGATAAGCAGAGAAAGAGACTGTCAAATCTACACTCAACCAACATTGATTTCATTGAGAAGCATTCATTATCTGGGCATCTCATGTCCCTTTTCCCCATCCAAGTTTAATCCCCTAATAAAAAACATCAAAAACAAGCAAGAGACTGTTCATTGTCTGGGGAAGTGTGCAAAAATGGATGTCTGACCAGCAAGGTGAAATGTGTGGATTCTACAACATATAGTGACCCCACGAGGGCACTGCTTTTTTTTTTTGAAGGTCCCACCGAGATCCACCTTCATGGTTAACCTTCATGGAGGGTGGAGCCACGCCCTGGAGGTAGCTAACAAGTTCTAGCTAGCAGCAAACACCATGAGGCAGCTGAAGATGGCAGAGGGCAATTGGCTGATGCAGGCACTGGTAGACACTGGCCAGGAGCGGGCGCTGGTAGACACTGGCGTTTGGCTGGAGATTCACAGAGGATCCACATTGGGGATGACTGATGGAGTGGAGCGGCTGTGTCTTCTCTGTCCCCAGTGCCAGATCCCAAAGGCGGGAGTGACTGCTTGGGCCCGGTGCGGCCATTGTGGGGAGCCACTAACCAGGCTGGGACCTGTTCAGCAGGAGTCAAGGTACTACAGTGTCAACCTGCTTTCAGGACTTTGTATGCCGCAGGCAGCCACGGGAGACTCAGAGAGGGCCAGAGATCACCAACCAAAGGTGGAGAGGTGTTATGACCAGGCGACTCCTCCATGAAGCTACTGGACATATGTGACAAAGAGGACGCTGCCGTGACCAGGGGCCTGGCGACTGCACATGCCAGTGTGCAGGAACCGGATGACATCCCTGAAGAGCTTGCCTGTCCCGGCAAGTCCCTTGCTGAGCCAATGCTAGAGGGAGGTGTGTCTCCAGGTGAGCTGGATGAGGTTAGCAAGGGCCGGGTCATTGATTGGGGCTCCCCCAGAATACTGGAGAAGTTTGGGTCTTTGGAGGGACTATTTGAGTGGTCATCCCCGAAGGAGAGTTCCAAAGAGGAGGAGTGGGAGACAGGAGGTTCCCATTCCACAGAGACCCAGTTAGAGGCAGGAGAAAGTACTCAGCCCACAGTATGGACCCCTATCTCTTGCAGCAAACTCTTTGAAAGCAGACCCTCCACTCCCCAGACCAGAGCACCCACCCACAGGTAGTGGGTGGTAAAGTCCCAGGATGCATGTGTCTTGCCAGGGAAGGGGAAGCCTAAAGAATTGCCAAGGTTCTCCCGCTTCCAGGGGGAGATACAGAGAAGGGTTGCTCTGGAGTGGGGTCTGGACAAACCATATGTCCCCTCCCAGATAATGGACATCGTGGAGATCTCCTGGGGAGAGTGGGAGGATGACCTTGTCTGGGATTTTCTGCATGTTCCAAGGTTTTTGCGGGTGCCAGAAAGTGATGTCTGGGCCTGGTTTGTGAACATTTGGGAGGAATGGAAGCTGGGACGTGCCATCTATCAAGATCGGGCTCTGTCAGAGAGGAGGGGGATAGCAGGAGGAGGTTGCCGGATCCCCACTTCTATGTGTGAGGAGGTAGAATGTGATAGAGTATTCCTGCGCTACCGTGGAGAGGGACGGGTGGGGGATGGGAGGGAAGGGTTGACTGAAGGGGGACTGCTGCAAGCACCAAATGTAGGTCAGACCGTACCTACTGAACAATGTATAGAAAAGTGGGGGTGATGCTGCGCTGTTCCCCAGGGGAATGTATTAGATCTGCCTCAAGGTGGCAGTATTGGGGCAAAGGCGTGAACCCCTAATGTATACAATGGTAATAGACAATGGTATTGTCTCGTCTACCAGTTAGATCCAAACTCTGAGTGTGAGGTGAATGATACCTAGTGGTAAGCACAATGTACTGCGATCAATAAATATACTGATAAAAGTGGTGGCCGATAAATATGTAAACAGTGCGAGAGTGTCAAAAATGACTAATGGCACATTCATATAATAGCTAGTAAAACATCATAAATATGAGACATAAAAAATATCAATAAAATATATAAAAAATATATTAGGTGAACATATGGTGTAGATCAATATAAAATATAAAGTGCATACTGCAAAGAATAAATATATATAACCGTGACGTGTCAGTATATATAGTAAAACTGTGAGTTGCTGGTATATATAATAACACTGGCTATGCGATACAGTGTAGAAAAAGTTGATATCTCAATCTGCGGAGTGTGATGATAAGATGATAGTGCAGAAAGTAAGATGCACTGACAAGAATAAAAAATTAAACAGTGAATGAAAGTGCACAATGCATTTAAGGTGCAGATAGTGAAGCATAAGTGGAGCTAGTCTGCTTGACTAGAGAGAGTTATACATATATAGATATGCACAAAAAGACTGGGTTGCAAAAAAAAAAAAATGCAGAATGCGATTTGCAAAAAACTGAGTCGCAAAAAAACGCAGAATGCGATTTAACAGAAAAAATGCGATTTCAACAGAAAAAAATGCAAAATAGAGTAGCACAAAGTTGTTATATAAGAACAAGGCTGGAAATTAATATCCGTAAAGAGGTAAAGAGGTAAATGTGACCAAAATCAAGTAGCATGCACATAGGTCCGTGATTTAGAGAAAAAGTCCTTGACAGTTTGATAACTGTGATTACAAATCTCGGTGTAAGTGATATGATCCTTATACAGAAGTGGTGTTCGTGCAGTGGGGTGTCATAAAATAGTGGGGGGCGTTCCTCTTCGTGCGGGGCACACTATGATAAGTAATGGACCCTTACCTTGCGGTAAAGGGTTAACCGCATAAAGATAGTAATATGGGTTCTGCTGTCCTCTTCTTCTGACGTGCTGCTCTGCCTAGGAAGGTGTTGGTATCTTTAGCCTTATCTCTCTCGGCAATCGCCGGAGTGGTAGGTGAAAAATAAAGGGGGAGCCATATAGTGTAGTACGTTTAAATAATAGCTTAGTAAGCAGTTTATTCAAGCATTAAAATCGAAACTCACAGTAAAAAACTCACAAAATAAAAATAAAGGTTTTGCTTATCTCCAAACGAGCACCGAACTCGTTATCTTTCAGGTATGAATGCCTCTCTGTGTCCCTACGCGTGGCGTCATGTGACTTCAGACTTTTGCAACCCAGTCTTTTTGTGCATATCTATATATGTATAACTCTCTCTAGTCAAGCAGACTAGCTCCACTTATGCTTCACTATCTGCACCTTAAATGCATTGTGCACTTTCATTCACTGTTTAATTTTTTATTCTTGTCAGTGCATCTTACTTTCTGCACTATCATCTTATCATCACACTCCGCAGATTGAGATATCAACTTTTTCTACACTGTATCGCATAGCCAGTGTTATTATATATACCAGCAACTCACAGTTTTACTATATATACCGACACGTCACGGTTATATATATTTATTCTTTGCAGTATGCACTTTATATTTTATATTGATCTACACCATATGTTCACCTAATATATTTTTTATATATTTTATTGATATTTTTTATGTCTCATATTTATGATGTTTTACTAGCTATTATATGAATGTGCCATTAGTCATTTTTGACACTCTCGCACTGTTTACATATTTATCGGCCACCACTTTTATCAGTATATTTATTGATCGCAGTACATTGTGCTTACCACTAGGTATCATTCACCACACACTCAGAGTTTGGATCTAACTGGTAGACGAGACAATACCATTGTCTATTACCATTGTATACATTAGGGGTTCACGCCTTTGCCCCAATACTGCCACCTTGAGGCAGATCTAATACATTCCCCTGGGGAACAGCGCAGCATCACCCCCACTTTTCTATGTGTGAGGAGGACTGCTGTGCCGTGCAGCCACCATAGAAGCAGGCACCAGGACTGCAGGAAGTGGCAGGGTTGTGAGTGGTTTTCCGCTTTGATATTTATTTTTGTAGGGACAGCCTTTGCCTGCCACCCAGTGTGCCTGATGAAAGGACTGTTGATCACGGACACTTTGGGTGTACTGTCCTTGCCCACCTCTTTGCATCTTGTTGTCCGACCTGGTGATGTAAACGGGTGACCTGCCCCCTTCTGACGTCATGTGACGTCACATAACGTCAGAGGGGGCTGGGTCACCAGTTTACTTCACTAGATGGCCCCCGCCCTCAGCTATATAACAGCTGTCATTGCAAAAAGCCTGCAGTAGTGGGATGCCTCCCATGGAGGCTGAGTTTTTCATTTTTTTTTTTCTCTCGGGTCGTCTGCGTTGACATCGAAGATGAATGGACATTGCGGGACACTTTTTTTTAATAAAGGACTTGTCCCAAACTGTCTACTGTAATTTTTACCACTTTTTTTGGTGAATGTGTAGGGGTACAATGTCCCCGACACCCATTCACATGAGGTGGCGGGATCTGCTGGTCCCATGACACATGACATCAGAAGGGGGCAGGGTGACCCATTTACATCACCAGGTGGCCCCACCCTCAGCTATAAAACAGCTGTCATTGCAAAAAGCCTGCAGTCGCGGTACGCCTCCCATAGAGGCAGAGTTTTTCTATCTTTTTCTTTCTCGGGTCGTCGTTGCTGTCATCCAAGATGGAGTTACATTGCGGGACACTTTGTTTTTTTAATAAAGGACTTGTCCAAAACTGTTAACTGTAATTTTTACCATTTTGACACTTTTTTTGGTCAATGTATCAGGTACAATGTACCTGATACCCATTCACATGGGGGGCCAAGATCTGGGGGCCCCCTTGTTAAAGGGGGCTTTCAGATTCCGATAAGCCCCCCCCGCCCGCAGACACCCACAACCAACGGGCAAGGGTTGTGAGGAAGAGGCCCTTGTCCCCATCAACATGAGGACAAGATGTTTTGGGGGACCCCAAAACACCCTCCCCATGTTGAGGGCATGTGGCCTGGTACAGTTTAGGAGGGGGGGTACTCCAGGTTGCGTGCTCAGATAAGGGTCTGGTATGGATTTTTGGGGGGGCCCCCATGCCATTTTTTTATATTTTGGCGTGAGGTTCCCCTTAAAATTCATACCAGATTTTAAGGGTTTGGTAAGGATTTTGGGGGGGACCCCCATTCATCTTTTTTTTTTAAATTTTGATGAGGGCCTTGCAATGGATTTAGAAATGTAATTTTGCTGTGGTACTGTTCTAAACACGGGAAAGGTGCGCTACTTTACAGGCATACTAAGGACACCCCCCAGGCATGATATTTAAAGGAATATTCATTTTTATTGTTTCACTTTAATAATTATTAAAATCACTGCTCCTGAAAAAAAGACAGTTTTTAAAACTTTTTTTGCATTGATACATGTTTCCTGGGGTAGGACCCGGGTCCCCAAACACTTTTTATGGCAATAACATGCATATAATCCTTTAAAATTAGCACAAATGATTTGCCTGTTCGCAAGTTCTGGTGTGAACCAAACTCGGGGGTGTTCGGCTCATCCCTAATGTCTAGCAGCAGAAAAACACACAGAACCTTTAAAAGCACATAATTAGGCTAGGTCACATCTGTGCTGGGTTCAGAATGCATGTAATCACAATGATTTCTGCACCTGCATGCAGCCGCACACAAAACGCTGCACAGAGAATGAGCGAGGATGCTATTAACTCATAATGCACCCAAACACACTGAAAAATGCAGCGCGGTTTTCCACACATAGAAAGGCATGGTGCAAAAGCACCATGCAATTTCCATGCGGCTGCATTTAAAAAAAAGGTGCAGGTGCCTTTAATATGCAGGAAACGCAGGTACAGTCCATTCAAGAGCAGAGCCGCATAGATGTGTACCTATCCTTATGGACCATTCACAAATCAAGATTACATTTACTATGCTGAGTGTATAAACCACTGTTATTGTAATCATTAAAAATGATCTGTCTATAATAATCCCCCATAATCCCCAAAATTCAGCCCGAATTCGGACCTGAAGCGGACCAATTGACGCACAGCGTTTTTGTGCAATATGCACCAGACTCGCTGCGGAGATATGTGAACCGGCTCCGTAGAGAGCCAGTCAAAATTTCCTGCTATTAAGAATTGGATGCGGTGATCCCCATGCAATTCGCAATGGTATGAACCCAGTCTTAAAGAATAAATATTAGAACCTTACTGGTACCAGAGAAGGACAGTGAAACCAAAATTCAAAAAAAAAAAATTATTATAAAAAATTTAAAAAACATGTTGACATATTCATAAAATAATGAAATAGGTGCTTATTTGGCTGATACAGGCCATATATATAAAAACTTCAACAATATTTCTTTGCTAGTAATTTAAGAGGTCGATGAGTTTCACAAACATGGCTTCCTCAGGACCTCAATATCTTGACTGCAAAGAAAAAATAGCCTATCCAAGAGAAAAAACATACTGTATCCATCTCGGACAACTTACATTCACCAATTAGAGCCCAGCAAAAGCCGATGGTGTAACGAATGGTGCAAGGCTGCGGTATGCCATGTGGCACACAACAGGGCCAAATACAAAATTGTGGGTAAATTGTCCTACATGAAGGAGCGCAAGTAGTTAGGTGACTGGCCTATCAATAAGGCTTAGCCTATATTCAAATAGAAAATAATAATAACAAAGGGTATTTCTCTTACTCAGTAAATAATCTCAAGAAAAAGGTGTAATCAGCATTAAGAGAGGATCACGGTACCAAGGTGTTCAATCCACTAATGCCCCCGTACACACGGTCGGATTTTCTGATGGAAAATGTGCGATCGGATCATGTTGTTGGAAAATTCGACCGTGTGTGGGCTCCATCTGACTTTTTCAGTCGGATTTTCAGACGCACAAAGTTTGAGAGCAGGATCTAAAATCTTCCGATAACAAAATCTGATCACGTCAATTCCAATCATGTGTAGCCTAGTCCGACGCACAAAGTGCCACGCATGCTCAGAATAAAGTACGAGACGGAAACGCTCGGTCTGGTAAAACTAGTGTTCGTAATAGATATAGCACATTCGTCACGCTGCAATGTTAGAAACTGTTTAATGCAGCGCATTCTCTTTTTCTTTATAATGCTAGAAGAATGAAGTTGTTTTGCTGCTCATATTCACACAGACTTCTCACAAACGTATTTCTTTATTCTTTCTCCTGATTTCATGAATAGAATATTTTTATTTGTCAGATCTCCCGAATCATTTTGGATTTTTAGGTTTTAATATTTTTTATAAATTTTGTGGTTGCTTTTTTAACCACTTCCCGCCCGGTCAATAGCAAATTGACGTCCGGGAAGTGGTTTCGTTATCCTGACTGGGCTTCATATGACGTCCTTCAGGATAACAGCCGCCACGCACCCGTGGGGGCGCGCATCGCGGCGATCGGTGGAGCGGTGTGTCAGTCTGACACACCGCTACACTGATCTCGGTAAAGAGCCTCCGGCGGAGGCTCTTTACCACGTGATCAGCCGTGTCCAATCACGGCTGATCACGATGTACACAGGAAGAGCCGTTGATCGGCTTTTCCTCACTCGCGTCTGATAGACGCGAGTAGAGGAGAGCCGATCGGCGGCTCTCCTGACAGGGGGGGTATGCGCTGATTGTTTATCAGCGCAGCCCCCCCTCAGATGCCCACACTAGACCACCAGGGAAGCCCCCAGGACCACCAGGGAAGCCCCCAATACCACCAGGGAAGCCCCCAGCATGTGGATGGCCAGGTACATCCCCCATGGCCATCCACATGTTAAAAAAAATGCCAAAAATATGCCAATCAGTGCCCACAGATGGGCACTGATTGGCACATCATATTTAATAAAAAAAAAAGTTAAAAAAAGGGATGCAAAAAGGGATGCCCAGCAATGCCACCCATCAGTGTCATCAGTGCCACTCATCAGCGTCCATCAGTGCCACCTATCAGTGCCCATCCGTGCCCACCCATGCCCACCTATCAGTGCCCATCCATGCCACCTATATGTGTGCATCAGTGCCGCCTATGAGTGCCCGTCAGTGCCGCCTATGAGTGCCCGTCAGTGCCGCCTATGAGTGCCCATCAGTGCCACCTGAGTGCCCATCAGTGCCGCATACCAGTGCCACCTATCAATGCCCATCAGTGCCACCTATCAGTGCCCATCAGTGCCGCCTATCAGTGCCCATCATCAGTGCCACCTCATCGGTGCCCCCTAATTGGTGCCACCTCATCGGTGCCCATCAGTGCCGCCTTATCAGTGCCCATTAGTGCCGCCTTATCAGTGCCCGTCATTGAAGAAGAAAACGCACTTATTTACAAAAAAAATTAACAGTGACAAAGAAAAACTTGTTTTTTTGCAAAATTTTGGTCTTTTTTTGTTTCTTGCGCAAAAAATAAAAATCGCAGAGGTGATCAAATACCACCAAAAGAAAGCTCTATTTGTTGGAACAAAATGATAAAAAATTTGTTTGGGTACAGAGTAGCATGACCGCGCAATTGTCATTCAAATTGCGACATCGCTGAAAGCTGAAAATTGGCTTGGGCGGGAAGGTGTCTAAGTGTCTGGTATTGAAGTGGTTAATCAAGATCTCCTTTTTTGAACATTTTGGTCATCTTCCTAATTTTTTTTGTGTGTTTTGTGTGTCGACTTACCACAACACTATTATTATCTTTTTATTTTATTGTTTTATTTTTTTAATCTCGAGGAGGTTGGTTGGTGTTGGTGTCCCTTGTTAATTTGACTTTTGTATTTTTGAAATGTACCTGCCTACTCACAAATAAATTGTCCCTTTTGAAGTAAAACACATAGGCAAGTATTTTTTTAACCCAAAAAAACTTTATTAGGTGTCATAATCAAATAAAGAGGGAGGCAACGCTGGAGAAACTGGTAAAATCATTGAAGCCTTTGTACCCCAGGGTAGACATCAATTATTTAAATAGAAAAAATGTAGCTGGAAATGTAGCACTCCAAAATATTCAACTTTATTGCGGCTATCCAGCTAAATTTTTTCTACTTCAGTTCCTGTTGCAAACAGAGCCGGCAACCCGTGGGATTGTGGAGACAGCTGTTTTGGGAGAGGTCATTACTTTGGAGCGGTGATTTTTTGTATATCAATTATTTAACCACCTCAATAAAGTGCATTTTCACCCCTTCCTGCCCAAGCCATTTTTCAGATTTCAGCACTGTCACACTTTGAATGACAATTGCGCGGTCATACAACACTGTACCCAGATGAAATTGTTAATATTTCGTCCCCACAAATAGAGCTTTCTTTTGGTGGTATTTGATCACCTCTGCAATTTTTATTTTTTGTGCTATAAACAAAAGAAGAGGGACAAGTTTGAAAAAAAAACAATATTTTTTACTTTTTGCTATAATAAATATCCCATTTAAAAAAAAAAATAATAACAATTTTTCCTCAGTTTAGGCCGATACGTATTCTTCTACATGTTTTTGGTAAAAAAAATCACAATAAGCGTTTATTGATTGGTTTGCACAAAAGTTATAGCGCCTACAATATAGAGGATAGATTTATAGCATTTTTATAATTTTTTAAACTTTTTAAAAATCAATGACTTTCAATGACTGTTCTCTGTATTACGGGGATGGGAGACGACAATTCATTATAGCCGCGAGTGCTTTTAAATGACTTCAACCTCAAAAGTTTGGGTCCCCATTCACTTCAATGGGGTTCGGGGTCAATTTCGGGTCAAGTTCGGTCCCAGTTTCTCCAGTGCTGCCTGCCTCTTTCTTAGGTTCTTGTAAAAGGGGTGGTTCACCTGCCACAGGCAGGGCAGCTCCCTGAACATGTCAATGAAGATGGGGAAAAATTGACCTTGAATGGATCCATATTCTCTGCAAGACACAACACAAGACAAACCCTAATGTCAGCCTAAATTCTTCTAATCTTGTCCCAATATAAGCCTCAATCTAGAAGCAGTATAGGCCAGTGATGTACCAAGTTCAAATTGTACCTTTGTTCGAACAATCGGCGCTACTGCTACTCTTTCCTCCACTCACAGATCGTACATACGACGCACGTGTGTTAAGTTTTATATACAGTGCGCATGCTTGAAACTCCGCCCGCCCCTGACGTTCTTTCTAGTCTATTCCCCGCCTCTTCTCTTTCGGCGCAGTGGGGGGAGCACATGGCAGAGTCACAGCAGGTGCATGCTAATTCCACTAACGAGGAGGACGACGACAATTCATTATAGCCGCGAGTGCTTTTAAATAACTTTTTTTCCTGCAGAAATGACACTTTGTGCAGGGACAGTTCCAAGCATGGGAAACATGCGCCCATTTACAGGCATACTATACACACCCTCCAGGTACGCAATTTAAAGGAATATTACACTTTTATTGTTTCGCTTTAAGCATTATTAAAATCACTGCTCCCAAAAAAACGTCCGTTTTTAAAACTTGTTTTTGCATTGATACATGTGCCCTGGGGCAGGACCCAGGTCCCCAAACACTTTTTATGACAATAACTTTTTAAAAATCAATGACTTTCAATGACTGTTCTCTGTATTACGGGGACGGGAGACGACAATTCATTATAGCCGCGAGTGCTTTTAAATGACTTCAACCTCAAAAGTTTGGGTCCCCATTGACTTCAATGGGGTTCGGGGTCAATTTCGGGTCAAGTTCGGTCCCGAACTCGAACTTTTTTGCAAAGTTCGGTCGAACCCCTCGAACCCGAACATCCAGGTGTCCGCTCAACTCTATTCACAAGGTTCTAATATTTATATATATTCTTTATTTGCTATGAGCAATAATAGGTAAAGTTGATTGATGTTCGCAATCATTAAAATGAAATCGACATGGCAATCACTTCCTGTCATGAATCTTTCAGTATGTAGGAGGGGCGTTACGCCGGGTACCTAGAACAAGTCACTTGCCTAGCACATGGGTACCTTTTACTTGTGCTGAGCACCATGTACACTTGAACAAATAAACTAGACTCTATGCATGACTCTACCTCTTCATATCTGTGCACAGGCTGGAAACCTCTGCGTTGCTGATCTGCTCTTGTTGCTATGGTAGAAAACTGCTCACAGAGAGGGTGTTGAGAACAACTTCTCCTGTAAGAGGCTATCCCACCTGTCACATGAATATGCTTAAAAACAGACCACCTGCCAAACCATCTGTTACCCTTGATAACTACTGTAGCTTTGCTCTATATTAACTCTTTGTACTGATGTCTTCATACCCCAAGGTGCTAGTGGCTGTAGGCTATGTGTGCCGGTTACTTGCATTACACCCCTTTAGTAAATTCAGATCAGGCAAAGGCAAAGTTTCAAAAGCTTTACTGGAACTATGTGGAATTAGATGAATCACAAGATAACAGTTCAATATAAAATGCAGTCTTTTCCTAACATCTCTAACTACATGCTTGTTGCTGCCCAGCATACCTGCACAGGAAAGAGTCCATTCTTGGCTGAGTCTCTGGTTGATATCTTCAGAGAAGACTGCAAGTCTGAACAATTCTCCTACATGTGGAAGTTTCCAGGACACAGGTTGGTAGCAGCTTTGCTGGAAACTGCACAGAAGCACTCTCCCACACATTGCTGAGTGTCTGTGCATTTCCTTTACATGTAACAGGCTGTGTTGTGGGACTACAAGGCTCAGCAGCCCCAGGCATGTTGGTATGCTCTTCGGGCATGCAATCTCCAGGGAGAACAGTCAGAATGAGAAGGTAGCTGAAGGAAGAAAGGGACAGAGCCCTCTGGGGGATGCTGGAGGAGTGGGTTACATAGCAGCTGTCAGCCTGTCTTCTCCCATATGGCTGGACTTGTCTGGGCAGAGCTATCTCTTGATTTTATATGCATTGGGAAGGGGTCTGAGCCCAGCAGCAGCCCACCCAAAAAAAAAATAAAAAGAGGAAATAAGTTATACCTTTCACACCCTGCTGGGCAGCAGCTAGCTAGCAAATTCCAACCTGCTTGCAAGCAGGCCTATTATTTTCCACATATGTAGTATAACACCCAATGAAACAGAAGTCTAATAATCATGTAGACTGTAAATTACTTTGTAATTAACAAAATCTTTCTAGGTGAGCAATGGCTGGGATATTGTGGCAACCACATCCAATACAAACGATATTCCCAAACACTAAATATGAGGAGGGGGGGTAGGGGATTATAGCTGGGTGTGACATTTCCAGGGACACTATATTGCTGTGTGTAGAATGGGGACCATGGATTTTTTAGATACGGAGTGCTGCTGAGCCAGAAAAGGAGGCACATCGACATTTCTAAAGATATCATTGTACTACGCCGGGGATGGGAGCAGTTAGTTGCATGGTTGTTGGTGCATGGTTGCAGTCCAGTAAATTGCTGAACACAGAAACAATTCCAGAGGGGTACTAAATTAGCAAATGCATATATACAATATGGTTTTGTTTTTGTTTTAGTTTTTTCGGTCGCACATAAGCAAATCTCTTTCCCTGCTACATGCCCTCACATGCACACTCCGGTTAGTTACTTTAATTTTCACCATGTCGCTATTTCATGAAAAGTAGGGAGATAGCTGGACAGTACATAACTGTGGTACTAAGCCTATTGTAGGCATTTAATTCAATTGATTAGATTTAGAATCATTATATTATTCGGTGTATTGGAATGGAATAGGATCATCAGCCATTATACCGTAAAGGCTCTTGCAATAGCAATCAATTCAAATATAATACATAAATTGTGAAATTCACTCTGTGCCCTGATACCAGTACATTCATAATTCTTTAACACAGTATTTTTTTGTTTTTTGTTTTTGCAAAGTTCGTGTCCAGCACTATCTGGAATCATATTCTCCAGTGCAGATTTTTCTAGGTTTATGTTCTCCTGTGTCACTTCAGTGACACTAATGAACCCTTTTTTCACAAGTGTAAATTACTTCTTTTTTTGCTTCTTCAAGAAATGACCTTATTATCTCTCTTTGCGCACAGATTATAGTGTGTGGACTATAGCTATATTTATACCCAAAGATAGTATCTCCTTTGGATCATCTCTTGCTTCCCTAGAAATTAACACTAACTCAGTCTTTCTTAATAACTCAGTTTCTCATGCTAAGTTATTAGGTTAGATGCCCTCTTTTGTATCCTCAGTAAATCTCAGAAAATGTCTAATGAGAAACCAGATATACCACTGAACTGTACAACAGTGAGGTTGCCCACTGTTGATTTTATGCTATAATTTCCATCATGTAAATGTTATCTGTATGAACAGTCTAGACCAGTCTTTCTCAGCCCTTTTTGAGATGCAGAAGAATCCTTGAAATAAATTGAATGTCTCTTGCTAAATGATTACATCTCTAGTTTACAGTAAATTTGCATGGTCAGTAAATTGTGAATAAAATGAATACACAAAATAAATAAAACAAACAACTGTGAAAATTGTAGTGCCCCTTACATTGGTGGCAGTGTATGGTCCAATACATTGGTGACCAACAGGGATGAGCTGAACACCCCCCAGTTCAGTTCTCAGCAGAACATGCGAACAGGCAAAAAAATCGTTCTAACACTCTTGGTGAGAGCAGGAACAGGCCCTGCTGTGAAATACTATATCAAAAATTTTAATTACATGCCCCTATTAAACAGGGGCAGAAAAATTGGGTCTTTGGTGGTGGTGGTACCAAATCAATGTAATATCAAAAATTACTATATCTACAATTGTAATTACATGCCCCTGTTAAACAGGAGCAGAAAATTGGGCCTTTGGTGGTGATGGTGCCACAACTCTGTAAGCCCTCAGAGTTACTCTTTTTGGGTGCTGGGACAGCCCTGCTGTGAAATATTATATCAAAAATTGTAATTACATGCCCTTTGTTAAACAGGGGCAGAAAAATTGGACCTTGGGTGGTGGTGGTGGTGCCCTAAATCAAAAATATTGTTGGAAGCTAGCATCAAGATTGATGAGGAATAGCATAGTCAGCATAGGCAGTCTTTAAGGGATCCCACATCCATAGCAAATTCAATCAGTTACATCAGCATCCGGTGCTTGATAGCTGCTGATCCAAGACTGATTCATTTTTATGAATGTGAGCCTATCAATGGAGTCTGTGGACAGGCACATTCTTTGATCCGTTACAAACCCCCCAGCAGCACTGAATGCGCGTTCAAAAAGCATGCTGGATGCAGAACAGGCCAGAAGCTCAATTGCATATTGAGCAAGTTCTGGCCAGTGGTCCATCCTCAAGACCCAGTAACCCAGTGGATGCAGTGTTGGAAAGGTCTCCAAGTCTGCTCATGCCCCTGGATATTCCTGCACCAAGTAATGCAGATGCTGGCGATGGTTGCTTAAACCGATCAGACCTTGGCTCTGAGGACTGAAAAATTGTTTAAACGCATCAGTCAGCCGGACACCTTCTCCACCGCTCTTCCTCTGACTGAACGAAGCCTCAGCAACACGTTGTCCAGCACCAGGAAATTGTAACCTCCCAGGGTCCGGAAATGCATTGTACAAACCTTTTTTCAAGGCCTCCTGAAGATGTTTCATCCTCTGCTCCCTCTGCGAAGGCAGGATGAGTTCTGCAACCATACCCTTGTAATGTGGATCAAGAAGGGTTGCCAGCCAGTAATGATCCCTCTCCTTGATACCACGAACCCTAGGGTCCTTTTGCAGGCTTTGCAGAATCAGGGAGGCCATGCAGCGTACGTTTGCTGAGGCATTAGATTCTGAGTCCTCTGGGTCACTAAGGATCACATGATCTGTAACTACCTCCTCCCAGCCACGCACAACTCTTTGGGTTTCTGTGGACTGAAAACCATCCCATGAAGACTGCTGCTGAGTGTTATCCTCTACATCCATGCTGACACAATCCTCCTTCTTTTTGTGTGTTTGGCGGGCCCGAAGGAATTCCATATGGATAAAGGGGGCCTTGAGAGGTAAAGAAGTCCTCCTCTTCCTCCCGCTGTTCTGCCTCAAGTGCGTTGTCCATGATTCCACAAAGCATGTGCTCCAACAGGAAGACTAGAGGGACAGTGTCACTGATGCATGCATTGTCGCTGCTCACCATCCTTTTGACCTCCTCAAATGGTGGCAGGGCAGTGCATGCATCCTTGATCAGTAGCCACTGGCATAGCAAAAAGAAGCCAAGCTCCTCTGACCCTGTCCTTGTGCCATACTCGCACAAGTACTCATTGATGGCCCTCTGCTGTGTGTGCAGCCGCTGCAGCATTGCCAATGTTGAGTTACACCTGGTGGGCATGTCACAAATGAGGCGGTTGGTGGGCAGGTTGCATTCCCTTTGAATGTCAGCCAGCCGAGCACTGGCATTGTATGACCGGCAGAAATGACCACAGACTTTTCTGGCCTGCCTCAGGAGATTCTGTAAGCCTGGGTACCGGCTCAAGAACACCTGCACCACAAAATTCAGGATGTGTGCCAAACATGGAACATGGGTCAAGTGTCCCTGTCGGAGGGCGGAGAGAAGGTTGGTGCCATTGTCACCTACAACCATTCCTGGCTGAAGCTGGCATGGTGCCAACCACCTCTGAGCCTGCCCCTGCAGAGCTGATAGAATCTCTGCCTCAGTGTGGCTCCTGTCCCCTAGGCAGACCAACTCAAGCACTGCATGGCATCTTTTAGCCTGAATGCTTGCACAGCCCCTTGAACACTTACAGATCACTGCTGGTTCAGAGGACAAATCTGCTGAAGAGGCCATAGAGCAAGAAGAAGAGGAGGGGGTGAAGGAGAGAGCTGTGGCAGAATCACCACTAGCATTTTGGAGGCGTGGTGGTGGAACAAGCTCCAACAACACTGAACCCTGTCCTGCATCCTTCCCAGCTGCCAGCAGAGTTACTCAGTGCACCGTGAAGGAAAGGTAATGTCCCTGCCCATGCCTGCTGGATCTTGGGTGATTTAAGATTGTATGTTCAATTCCCTTTCATTTGAAAGTGGTTGGAATTTCCTGATGTATGGCCAGCTTAAGATTCTGCCTATTTCAAGCAACCAGTTACAACTGAAGCCCATTCCACATGTCTTATTCAGACAAAATTTTAAAAAGAAAACATCAAATGCAACCTTAATACTATGATGTGTGGTGTGAACAAGTGTGGTAGGCAAGTCATGTGAATCCAAAATTAGAAGCTCTCAGATTTTACTAGATGCAATTTGTGGACATGTACTGGACATCTGGACTACTGGGAGTTTTCCAGAGGGGCCGATGGCTCAGTGGGCCGGTCAGGCACAGTCCTGGAGCAGCTCCTTACTGACAGTGAGTAATGGTGATTTCACTCCTGTCACCAAGGAGCAGATGCTGACACTTGCTGGACAGTAGGGATGAGCCGAACACCCCCGGGTTCGGTTCGCACCAGAACCTGCGAACGGACCAAAAGTTTGCACGAATGTTCGAACCCTATTAATTACAATGGACACCCACGTTCGAAATCTAAAGTGCTATTTATAACGGCCAATATGCATGTTATTATCCTAAAAAGGGTTTGGGGACCACGGTCCTGCCCCTGGGGACATGTATCAATGCAAAAAGAAGTTTTAAAAACAGAAGCCAGAAGTTTTTTCTGGAGCAGTCATTTTAATGATGCATAAAGTGAAAAAAAAAGTGAAATATTCCTTTAAATATCGTACCTGCGGGGTGTCTAAAGTATGCCTGTGAAGTGGCATGTGTTTCCCATGTTTAGAACTGTCCCTGCACAAAATGACATTTGTAAAGAAAAAAAGAAGCCATTTAACCACTTAAGCCCCGGACCAATTTGCAGCCAAAGGACCAGGCCCCTTTTTGTGATTCGGCACTGTGACGCTTTATTTGACAACTGCGCGGCCATGCGACGTGGCTCCCAAACAAAATTGGCGTCCTTTTTTTCCCACAAATAGAGCGTTCTTTTGGTGGTATTTGATCACCTCTGCGGTTTTTATTTTTTGCGCTTTAATCAAAAATAGTGCAATAATTTTGAAAAAAAATCAATATTTTTTACTTTTTGCTATAATAAATATCCCCAAAAAATATATAAAAAAACTTTTTTTTCCTCAGTTTAGGCCGATATACGTATTCTTCTACATATTTTTGGTAAAAAAAAAAAATCGCAATTAGCAATTATTGATTGCTTTGCGCAAAAGTTATAGCGTTTACAAAATAGGGGATAGTTTTATAGCATTTTTAATGGTGGCGATCAGCGATTTTTATTGTGACTGCGACATTATGGCGGACACATCGGACATTTTTGACACATTTTTGGGACCATTGTCATTTATACAGCAATCAGTGCTATTTGAATTCAGGTGGATGCTGTGCAGGAGGCACTGACTGAATATTAGGCAGATTCCTGTGTTGCACAAATCAACTAGTTACATAGTTACATAGTTACATAGTTAGCTAGGCCGAAAAAAGACACAAGTCCATCCAGTTCAACCATAAAAAAAAGAAATAATAAATAAAAATAAAATATATCGTACAATCCAATAAACCCCATTCTATACCCACAGTTGATCCAGAGGAAAGCAAAAAAAAAAAAAAAACCCCAACTACACAACACCAGCAAATTCAGATGTATGCTGTGCAGTGTGCAGGAGGCACACTACACCCACTGTAACAGCGCTAGGTTAGGAAGCAAAGCAAAGTTGACACTGTCCCTGCCTATCCTGCTCTCTCCCTGAACACTACACTCACTGTAACAGCACTATCTAAAGAAGTATAAAGCACAACTGACACTGTCCCTGCCTATTCTTCTCTCTATGAACGCCGCACAACACTACACAAGGCCGCCGCACTGGCGGCCTTATATAGTGTGGGGGGTGTACTAAACCCCCCTGAGCTATAATTGGCTGCAGGCATTATGGCTCTCCTCGCTGCCGGCGCTGGGATTGGCCAAGCATGCTGGGTCACAGTGCATGCTTGGCCAATCATCAGCCAGCAATGCACTGTGACTGGCGCAGTGCATTGTGGGCCGTTCGTATCACACAAATTTGATGCGAACGGCCCACAAAGTTCTGGTTTCGACGAACGGACGATGTTCGATTCGAACATGGGTACTAATCGAAAACCGTGCTCATCCCTACTGGAGAGAGGATTAGGCTTTCTGCTATCTCCAGCCTGCAGGGAGAGATAGACAGCCGGCAGTCTTTCCTTCCTCTCTCCTCTTATCACTTGTCACATGACCGGAGAGAGGAATGAGAAGCTCCCTTCAGAACTGTGAGTAAACGTGGGAGGGGGAGGAGAGGGGGGACACTCTGATGTGAAGGGGGTGCTGATGGGGACACTCTTATGTAAGGGGGTGCTGATGAGGACACTGATATAAGAGGGTGCTGAAGGGGACACTCTGTTGTAAGGGGGTCCTGATGGGACCACTCTGATGTAAGGGTGTGCTAATGGGGACACTCTGATGGAAGGGGGTGCTAATGGGGACACTCTGGTGCTGATGAAGATACTCTGATGTAAGGGGTGCTCATGGGTACACTCTGATGTAAGGGGGCTGCTGATGGGGACACTCTGATGTAAGGAGGGGTGCTGATGGGACCACTCTGATGTAAGGGGGTGCTGATGGGGACACTGATGTAAGGGGGTGCTGATGGGGACACACTGATGTGAAGGGGGGTGCTGATGGGGACACTCTGATGTAAGGGGGTGCTGTTGGAGACACTCTGATGTAAGGGGGGTGCTGTTGGGGACACTCAAAATTAAAGTGGGCCGGTCTGGATGAAGTCCAGGGCCAAATTTTTGTACCAGTCCAGCCCTGGTGGTATGTAAAGAATGAAGAAATAGCTGATCTAAACACACAGTGCTAATTTTAGATGTAAGGGACTAAAAGAAGACAATCCATTGTACACCCCAGACCCAAAAGTGGGCTCTCAGGAACAAGAAGCAAGAAAATTATTCTAATCACAATACAGTGGCACCATTGAAAAACCTATACATTACAACATTTAATTAATTAGTAATTACACCTCAATGCCTCGATTTAAAAAAATGCTCCATGATTGTTGTTACGTTGTTAGTTATGCCATAACTTGTTTTTCACGTTTGTCAAATTAGTTTTGCATTGTTCTTTCAAATGAAAGAAAATTATTTTAACACTTGGTGGATTGAACAGGTTTATGAGAATAATGTTATAACTTGTTTTCTAAAGTGTTGATGGAGCCAGATTTGATCCAGATACCAAATAAGAAAATGAAAAAGAAAAAAAAAAAAAGATTACACCAACCTTATATGTATAACTACACGGTGTTAGTACATTTTAGTACATATTAACCCTGCAATTGTAGATGTTTTTGTACTTTGAAAAAAGCTGAACTGCAAACAACAGAATATAGAAATTAAATACATACAGTATCTCGCAAAAGTGAGTACACCCCTCACATTTTTTTATATGTTTTCATGTGACAACACTGAAAAAATGACACTATGCTACAATGTAAAGTAGTGAGTGTATAGCTTGTATAACAGTGTAAATTTGCTGTCCCCTCAAAATAACTCAACACACAGCCATTAATGTCTAAACTGCTGGCAACAAAAGTGAGTACAATTCTAAGTGAAAATGTCCAAATTGGGCCCAATTAGCCATTTTCCCTCCTGTCATGTGACTCGTTATGCCCCGTACACACAGTCGGATTTTCCGACGGAAAATGTCCTATCGGACAACGTTGTCGGAAATTCCGACCGTGTGTAGGCTCCATCAGACTTTTTCCGTCGGATTTTCCGACGGACAAAGTTTTATCTCCTGCTCTCAAATTTTCCGACAACAAAGTCCTATCTGACTTTTTCCGATCGTGTGTAGCAAAATCCGACGGACAAAGTGCCACGCATGCTCAGATCACATTACAAGACCAAAGCTATTGACTACTAGCCTCTACATAGTCCCGTCGTAGGCAACAAACGTCACCACGTTCAGAATGATCGGATTTTCCGACAACTTTGTCCGACCGTGTGTATGCAACACCAGTGTCGGACAAAATCCGTCGGAAAAAATCCGATGGATTTTGTGGTCGGATTTTCTGACCGTGTGTACGGGGCATAAGTGTCATAAAGTCTCAGGTGTGAATGGGGAGCATGTGTTGTTAATTTGGTATTATCGCTCTCACTCTGGTCACTGGAAGTTCAGCATGGCACCTCAGGGCAAAGAACTCTCTGAGGATCTGAAAACAATAATTATTGCTCTACATAAAGATGGCCTAGGCTATAAGAAAGTTGCCAAGACCCTAAAACTGAGCTGCATCAAGGTGGCCAAGACCATACAGCAGTTTAGCAGGACAGGTTCCACTCAGAACAGGCCTTGCCATGGTCGACCAAAGAAGTTAAGTGCACATGCTCAGTGTCATATCCAGAGGTTGTCTTTGGGAAATAGACATAAGAGTGCGGCCAGCATTGCTGCAGAGGTTGAAGGGGCGAAGGGCCAGGGGGGTCAGCCTGTCAGTGCTCAGACCATACGCCACACGCTGCATCAAATTGGTCTGAATGGCTGTCCTCAGAAAGAAAGCCTCTTCTAAAGATGATGCACAAGAAAGCCTGCAAACAGTTTGCTGAAGGCAAGCAGACTAAGGACATGGATTACTGGAACCATGTCCTGTAGTCTGAGGAGACCAAGATAAGCGTATTTGGTTCAGATGGTGTCAAGCGTGTGTCGCGACAACCAGGTGAGGAATAGAAAGACAAGTGTTTCTTTCCTACAGTCAAGCATGGTGGTGGGATTGTCATGGTTTGGGGCTGTATGAGTGCTGCCGGCACTGGGGAGCTACAGTTCATTGAGAGAACCATGAATGCCAACATGTACTGTGACATACTGAAGCAGAGCATGACCCCCTTCGGAGACTGAGCCGCAGGGCAGTATTCCAACATGATAATGATCCCAAACACACCTCCAAGTTGACCACTGCCTTGCTAAAGAAGCTGAGGGTAAAGGTGATGGACTGGCCAAGCATGTCTCCAGACTTAAACCATATTGAACATCTGTGGTGCACCCTCAAATGGCAGGTGTAGAAGTGCAAGGTCTCTAACATGCACCCAGTGGCGGAACTACCGCCATAGCGGCACATGCAGCCGCTATGGGGCCCGCAGCCCAGTGGGGCCCTTGAGGACAGGCGCCGCGGGTGGCTCAGGCGGGTCCGCGGGTGGCTCCGCGGGTGGCTCAGGCGGGTCCGCGGGTGGCTCCGCGGGTGGCTCCGCGGGTGGCTCAGACGGGTCCGCGGGCGGCTCAGGCGGGTCCGCGGGTGGCTCCGCGGGCCCGCGGGTGAGAGCGGGCAGGTCCGTGGACGTGAGCGGTCTGGCCAATCAGGGATCTGGGGCGGGGGGAGCAGAGAGATGACATCATCTCTCACCGCCTGGTGCCCGCCCTGCATCCCTGCAGTGAAGTTCCCCCTTCACTGTGCAGTCAGCCGGAAGCAGAGAGATGACATTATCTCTCTGCTGCCTGACTGCTAACCTGCTGCAAGTGACAATCCGTAACGGTGTGGCAGGTGACAACCCATAATGTGTGGCAGGCGACGTGGCAAGTGACAACCCGTAATGTGTGGCAGGCGACATGGCAAGTGACAACCCGTAATGTGTGGCAGGCGACATGGCAAGTGACAACCCGTAATGTGTGGCAGGTGACGTGGCAAGTGACAACCCGTAAGGTGTGGCAGGCGAAGTGGCAAGTGACAACCCGTAATGTGTGGCAGGCAACGTGGCAAGTGACAACCCGTAATGTGTGGCAGGTGACGTGGCAAGTGACAACCCGTACTGTGTGGCAGGCGACGTGGCAAGTGACAACCCGTAATGTGTGGCAGGCAACGTGGCAAGTGACAATCCGTGACATGACAATCTGTAATGTGGCAGGTGACGGGGCAAGTGACAACCCGGGACGTGGCAAGTGACAATCCATAATGTGTGGCAGGTGACGTGGAAAGTGACAATCCGTGATGTGGTAAGTGGACAATCCGCAACATGCGGCAGGTGACATTCCGCAACATGTGACAAGTGACAATCTGCATCTGGTGGCAGGCAACGTGGCAAGTGGACAATCCGCAACGTGTGGCAGGTGATGTGGCAAGTGACAATCCGTAATGTGTGGCAAGTGACGATCCAGGACGTGGCAAGTGACAATCCATAATGTGTGGCAGGTGACGTGGCAAGTGACAACCCAGGACATGGCAAGTGACAATCCGTAATGTGTGGCAGGTGACGTGGCAAGTGAAAATCCGTGACATGGCAAGTGACAATTTGTAATGTGTGTCAAGTGACGTGGCAAGTGACAAACCGGGACGTGGCAAGTGACCATCAGTAATGTGTGGCAAGTGACAATCCATTATGTGTGGCAGGTGACATTCTGCAACGTGTGACAATTGACAATCTGCATCTGGTGGCCGGCGATGGTGGCAAGTGGCACACGCTCTGGGCTCCCACTGATTCTGCATTATGGTGAGTTGAACTATTTCATTTTATATAACAGAACATAAATTGGTTAGAAGGCATGGAGATCAGCAATGTGTGTCCTTCAGGGGCTGCATACAGTATACTGCATACTTTGTTGTTCAAAATTAATATAAGCTGTTGCCTGGGTACTGTGCCACATGAGTGTGGAAATTTGTTGTTCGGTGGCATTAGTTAATTTTTTTCGTGGGGGGGCTATATGCAGGGGGCGGGGGCCCATACAACATTTTGCTATGGGGCCCTATGATTTCTAGTTACGCCCCTGCATGCACCAGCTCCGTGATGTTGTCATGGAGGAGTGGAAGAGGACTCCAGTGGCAACCTGTGAAGCTCTAGTGAACTCCATGACCAAGAAGGTTAAGGCAGTGCTGGAAAATAATGGTGGCCACACAAAATTCTGACACTGTGGGCCCAATTTGGACATTCACATTTAGGGGTGTACTCACTTTAGTTGCCAGCGGTTTAAACATTAATGGCTGTATGTTGAGTTATTTTGAGGGAACAGCAAATTTACACTGTTATACAAGCTGTACACTCACTACTTTACATTGTAGCAAAGTGTAATTTCTTCAGTAAAAATATTTACAAAAATGTGAGGGGTGTACTCACTTTTGTGAGATACTGTATATGGAAGCCATTTTACTGCCAAGAGATTTGCATTTCTGTCTATTCTGTGCTGTGATTTACAAAACCCTATTTCATAGCACAGTCAGGTGGAAGACACAACTTATCACTAGGAAATACAGTGGTGTTATCTCTTCACTCTAAGGATGCTGACTGGACAATCAATAAGCTGCAGTAGGCAGTGACACTAGTTCTAGTGACCTGGGGACCCCAAGGGATTCCCTTAAAGTGATAGTTAAGTTACATACTTACATTACTTGTATCCTCTCTGTTTTATAAAAATCTAAATTACTGTGGTGTGTTTTTTTTTAAAGTTTTAATCCTAAATACCTTTTCTCACACCGCCACTTTGCGGTCACGTGATTCCACTCTCCTTCCCTGATCTAAGGAGAGCAACGGGAGGAGCTGAGATTCCCCTCTGATGTCAGCCGGCCAACAGAGAGAGGTCACGTGACCACAGAACGGTGCTTTCACAGGAGGTATTTAGGATTATAATTGAAAAAAACTGACCCACAATATTTTAGATCTTCCTAAAACAAAGGGGGTACAAGTAATGTGATTATGTATTGTAGCGTAAATGGAGAGGGGGGGTCGGGGAGCAGATCAACTCTCACACACAGACTGAGCTGACAGGCAGGGAGGGAGTGGAAGAGGGAGAGCCTGCAGGCTGATGAGGCACATAAACTGACCATGGTATTATGGATCAGCAGCGGTGATTACCGTGGTAAGCATACTAAGGGGGACACAGGAACAGACAGGATTGACCAGGTATTTTGGAGCAAATTACACTGCAACAGCACTATGCTGTTATTCATGCTTTAAAGGAAGAGAAGGTGTTTTTCTTTTTCTTTTTTTGGGGGGGGGGGGGGGGAGTTTAACCGTTTTAATTTGCAGAGATTTTTTTTTCACTTCCTATTTTGTCTATGGGACAGGGAGTGAAGGAAAATCTCCCCAATGGGACACAGATGGTAAAAATAAATTCTTGCAGGGGTTATAACCTTCCTTACTCTTTCCCAAATATAAAAAAAGTTTTGCCTAATTTCTGCTAATTCTGCTTTAATAATATATCAGTGTTTTATATGTCTGCTTGTAGTCAACCTTCAAACTGCCCTGGTGTCAACCTTAAAGTGTATCTATGGTCAAAATGTCAAATAATATATTAATTTCTACATTATATTTAAGTTATTGCTAACCTTCTTATATTAATCTGAATGATCTTGAAGTTTGTAAACTTACTTGTGAAGATCCCCATATATTCTGTGACATATATATCCACTATGCCCTGTGAGTAGACACTGCTGTGTCACAAATTTCACAGAGCTTTCCTTCTGAACTACAGAGGTGCTGCAAGGAGGAGTTTCAGGAGGTGGAGTCAGTACAAGAATGACTGCTTGCAGGCAGCTAGGTACCATGGGATATATAGTCCTTAGAAAATGAAAGTAAAAAGCAAGGAAGAAGCAGCAAAGCATGCAGGGAATCAAGGAAATTGTGTAAAGAGAAGGCCAGCAGACAATATTTGATTGTCAAACATAACATTTGTATTGCTATTACAATGCTGATGTTATAAAAAGAAAGTGTATGTTGTGACCATAGATTTTCTTTTAATAACCGCCAGTAAAGAAGCAATCACTGTGGGAGGGTATGAAACCTACTGTTCACTGTACAAATGGTCTGCCAACTAATGAAATATTGCTGGAGACATTTCTTAGAAATGTCATGAAAAACTGTGGAAAACAAATAGAGAACGCGTGACTTTCCTATCTTAAGGCAGAATCTAAGACCGCACACTGTCTCCATTCTCCCTGATGGCCAACAGAACCTTATCATAATGAAGTCTGCTTATTTTCCACAAAGATGGTGTCAACTTGGGGTGGAAGCAATATACCAGTGGATTGATTATGATCCTTATTTTATAGCGCAAAGTAAGTGTTATATTGATTTTGCCATGGAGAAAAGTGTGGCTGATAAAAAAATCCCTGCGAGTCTTAATTTAATTCCTACGGTTTCAGTTATATATAGCTGGCTTTAAATTAACGTGAACCTTGTGGTATAATGCAAGGTCTTCTTATAATTTGCAGGCCCCCTTTCTCTGTAATAATCGCTGGCTGATAGTATGCTCAGAAGTTGCCTGTAAAGAAAAAAAATTGATTTTATTCTTACCTTACCCCCTGACATCCACATTTCTGGATGTGACTTCACTATCCTTTTGAGGAGGTTCTTGTAGAAAAATGAGTACCTGGATTTTGATGATAAGACACTCTACTGCATTGAATGAGTGGCTGCTTGCACGATTTACCTACTCTATAGTCTTCCGAATCTTGCCAGAAGGACTCCCCTCACTCCCTCCACTACTGAATTAAACATCTTTGATATTCATTCACGTTGAGAGCAGTATACACATAGTATCTTATTCTTTTTCATAAAGTAAAAAAAATTGGGACCCGTTAATAGGAGATAATACAGATCTACTAATGAAAATGAGTGTGGCCTCTGTAGTGAATTGCTATATGTAAAGACCATTAGAAACGTGTACCATCATCCAGGAATCTAGAAATAAAGGGATTGAGAACCTAGTCCCAAACCAGGCTGCCACAAAGACATGGGGGCAATTGGACTATTGCGGTACAGTAAAGCAATAAAATTTGAATTGTATAACAAATATATAAAAAATACAAAAGATTTTTATTTGTGCAGGAAACATAATCAATTACAGATTAAAACATGATAACAGTTCATATATATCACCAAAATAATTTAACCCCAGATGGGGAGAATCGCAGTGGGACAATTGATCACAGATGGCTTCTCTCTCAACTAGTTTTGCTGACTATAGCCGCTTCGTCGGGAGGGTATCTGTAATTTAATTAGCAGATTGATCAGAGAACAATATGGTTGCTTGAAGGCATAAGCGATAAAGAACTTATAATACAGCATAATAATTGAACTATTGAACTAATAATTGAATTGATTTATATAGATAGAGGGGTAGGAGGAGCAAGGCTGCTTATCCATGTCCCAAAAGGCACCAGGTGCAAGGCGCCACCACCAAGGGTGGGTCCCCCGCAGCGACTCGGGGGAGCTACCAATCATGATGAACTGGAATCTGGGTAAATAAAATAGGGCAAGAAGAATAGGTATGCTGTGGACTTAAAACCACAAAATAGTGGACAAGTGAAAAATTGTGAATGGAGTGGCGAAGAGGGATATAGGACTGGGATCGGAGGTGAGAATTATAGAGAAAGGGTGAATTGAATTGTGGTGCAAAAAATAGGCAATGTGAACATTAAGGAAGGTGTGAATTAAAAACATGAAATAATGAACAAGTGAATTCAATAAATATGTGAATGTGGAGTGAGAAGGGTATTGAAAGAGGAGCATGGTGGATGTGGGGAGTGAAGGGATGGGGAATAGGAGGGGGAGGAGAAAGTGAAGCAAGAAAAAAGGAAAAAGGCTAAAGGAAAGGCCAGTGGGGGACAGAAGGGGGAAAGGGACAAGACCAAGCAGGGAGGAATTAAGAAGAAGAGTGAGGGAGAGGGAAGGGAAGGAGACGTGGAGAACAGGAGAGGAAGGAAACAAGGGAAGGGGAGAGGGGAAAAAAGGGGGGGGGGGGGAGGGGAGGTGATAGGCAGTCAAAAGAGATTGACACCAAGTGAAATATTAGGGGAGTAGGGGACACAGCATGTACCTGGTAATAAGATGTAAAAAGTTTAGGTGTCCCAGGAAAGGCAATCCCACTGAGGGAGACGGTACCAACGTGTGCAGCTGCAGTATATAGCACTACAGACAAATGGCAAAGGGTGGAAGCATGTTAAGGCATATCCACCCATGCCAAAGTCACCTATAAGGAAAAAGGATGGTATCAAGGTTAGAAAAGCCAGTGCCAGTACCTTAGGGTAGGGGGTGCTGCAATAAAGCTATATATTCCCAGGTTACTTACTGAGGGCTGACTGAGGCACCCAATCCCGGGTTCCCAAGTCCAGAGCATCAGTACACAGGCAGATGCCAGTTATTTGTAGCTCCCGACCAAGCAACGTTGAACACAGGCCGGCGATCGGGGCCCTCTAAGTTTTTGTAGCCCTATGTCCACTTGGATGGTGGGGCTTACATCTCGACTCATGGCGCAGGCGCTGTTCATCTTCGGAGATTTTCCGAAAATCCCTATGCTCAGTACTGCGCATGCGCAGTACACAGCGGACACTTGGTGATAGCCGGACTGTTCATGACAGAACACCGGGACCGACCCCTCCACCAGGAAGCCCACCGGGCCACCGCGGAAGGACGCACAGATGGAGAGCCCTGCACCAGCGTCTGTCATAAGGGGACAGAAGGGGGGGAAACAGCAGGGCTCAAATATAGTGAAAAATCAAGGGAATAGTTAACAATAAAGAATCTACAAGGATTGAAAATAGAGATATATATATAAATATAATATAACATAAGGTAGATATGATTAGTATATAGGGATTGGATGAATACCCTATAAAGCCAGTGCAGCCCTAGTAAAATCACGACAGAGGCCCAAAGGTAGAAAGGGGGCCAGGGGCTGAAAAACATGATGGGGTGCACGATGTTAGTGATTGGGCAGTTAGCCTGTAATATGGTAATAGAGTCTGTCTGGCCCAACCTTTGGATATCCGTGGTGAATGGTTGCATCAAGGCTAAATGTTGCAAAAAATTTATAAACTGAGGGTAGTTATATGTAATGTAAGATCTACTAATGATAACCTCTGAGAGCAAATCTCTCCTGGATGTTTATGCATTAGTCTGCAATTAGACCCCAACTTCCTCTGAATCATGGATGCCACACACCAGAGGCACTTGATTGTAACAAAAAGTATGTGGCACTTATGATTCAGTAGAGGAAGAAGGAAACTTATGCATGTTCCAAGTTCACAATCTGTGTCAGTCCGCAGGTGTGGATTTTGGTGCTCACTTGCAATATTGTTTTCCAAGTATACAACCCATGGACAGACTTCAGGAGCACTCATAGCATTAATCTTTCCGTATTGTAACACAAAGGCAAAGGTTAAAACACATCTACAATGACTATTTTTTGTGCAATAAACATGCTTTTTTGCAGGCAATTGGATAACCCCACTACTGGTGTCAGCCTATTTAACTCATACAGGGAGTATCACGATTGAACATCTCTACCCAGGAGTAATCAATAACCCACAGCTATCTGTTTGCTATATACTGGATATGCACAATACATTATCCTTCAAAGAACTGAAACCATATAGTATATAGAGAATTAACTCTTTAAAGGAAATGCATTTAATTAGTTGTTATCATTTAACCCTAATGGATGAGTAGTTTCTGGACAGGGTATCAGTCTTGCCTCCTCCTTTAATAAGATCTTACCTCTAACCCCTCCATGTTTCATTAAATTTACTTTTTTTAATCCTATAACTTTTCATTTTTTTAACAAGTAAAGATTTTATTGAGTTTGCTTAAAAATTTAAATTTTTAACAGGACCATATAAAAGGTACATAGTATTGCTCGGGTACAGTAAAACTATACCATAGTAAGATCATATACAGATAGCAGGTAATGTAAACATATACTAAGGAGGAGAGAGTTCAGAGTATATTAGAGGCCATAACAGCCAATTCCCTGAGCATCCAGGTAGCAGAATGAGATAGGAAGGGGGAATAGTAGGAGGGCAAGAAAGAGTAGGAATATCTAGGAGGCAGGACGAGACTGGCCATAGGGCACACCGGGCCACATGTCCTTGTGGGATGCAAGGCAGCTGTGGCAGCTGGGTTGCTCCTTGAGCCCATGCAGCTTATCCAGCCTTTCTGTTCAGCTCTTGGGGGCAGAAATTACAGGACAGCTCACCTGTGACCACGAAGGGGGAGGAGCTGGAGGAGACCCCATGGCCTGATGTTGGGATAGGTGTCACTGCTGTCGCCTGCCAGAGACACCATGACCTGAACCGGAGAGAAGGTGAGTGCTAGACTGCTGTTAAAAAAAAAAAGACAATTTGTGATTTTTAACTCTCATGAGATGATGCTTTGGTGTGCTGTGCCTTTATTTTACATTTTTCTATCCTCTGTTCAGTATGTGCAAAAGCCTCTAGCAACCAATCAGTGAGCAGTAGTGATGTGTAGTAACCTCTAGCAACCAATCCTACTCACTGATTGGTTGCTAGAGGTTACTGCACATCATTACTGTTCACTATTGATTTGCACTAATATCTAGCAACCAACTAGTGAGCAGTAACAATGTGCGGTAACCTCTTTCAACCAATGAGTGGTAATGATGGGCAGTAACCTCTAGCAATCAATCAGTGAGCGGTAAGGATTTGCAGTAACCTCTAGGAACCAATCAACAAACAGAAATGATGTGCTATAACCTCTAGCAAGAAAAGGGAGCGAATGGCCGAAACAGTGATAATTTTAGTGCCACATCCAAAATTATTTCAGAAAGAAAGAGGTTCCCCTAGAAGGACTTTAAAGGCAACTATAGGGTATTTAAAGATGTACTGAAAGTAACATATTATAGTAGTAGAAAATAATTTATTAAAGATAAAGCATAAATTAAAAAATATACTGAAACATTGATTAACTGAACGCAGTCAGTTTGTTTCACCATAAAGAACGTTTACATGATAACCTCCTTACACCGTTATATGCTATAACCTCTAGCAACCAGTCTGGGAGTCCCGATCGACCTGGTCATGGAGCTGAACAAAGGCCACATTGTATTTGTTTGGCTCAGTTAAATAGTAAACCGGAAGCGATGACCTGAAATAACTTCCGGTTTACTTGGAAATACACAGTGCCATTTTTAAAATATAAAAGCATTTAATCACACGATCTTATTGTGATTGCATGCTTTTAAAGGCCACCAGAGCTCTTCACAAAGAGTACCTGTCACATGCCTATTGCTGGCACATGGGATGTTTACATTCTTTGTGACAGCAATAAAAGTGATTCATTTTTTTTTAAAAGTGTCCAAAAAAATCAAAAGTGCCTCGTCCCCCCGTGCTTGAGCGCAAAGGCGAATGCATGCGTCGGTCCCACAAGCACTCAAATAGTGATCGTCCCACACATGTGAAGTATCAATGCGAACGTCAATTAATGGGCAGTAATTTTAGCACCAGACCTCCTATGGACATCTAAAGGGGTAACCTGTAAAGTATTTTAAAGCGCCTCCGATGGATAGTAAAATGTATGTGGTTTGTCACTGTTGCATGGGCCTGCGCAATTTTAAAGCGTGACTTGTTTGGTACCCATTTACTCAGTGTTACATCATCTTTTATATTTTACAAAGAAATTGGGTTATGTTTTTTGCACTAGAATTCAATAAATTGTATTATTTCCCTAAAAATTGTTGTGCAAATACAGTGTGACAAAAAAATTGCAAAACCCACAAATTTTTTCTCTAGGGCCTATGCTTTAAAAAAAAATATAAATAATTTTATATATATATATATATATATATATATATATATATATATATATATATATATATATATAAAATATGTTTGTAAGTTCTGAGTCATTTTCTAGCAAAAAAACAGGCTAAATATTATTAAAAGACATTGAGACACTGGCATTATTTGTAGTTTGGTTTAAAACAAAAGTCTATTTTTTGTTCCAGTCTGGGCCTGCTAGAAGGGACTACGAAAGGAGGGGGGGAGAGAGGAGAGAAAAAATAAGGAGTGGAGGTGGTACTGGACGTTCAGCTCCGGGGGAAGAGAAGTGAACAATCAACATGCCCATACAGCAAGCACAGCAAGTTACAGTGTTATATTTCTAGCTTTTACCCATGCCTCACAAATTTTGGTAATGGTTTTGCCCCAGATAGGTAAGTTTATAAAGTGGTAGGACTTTATTTACCATGGATCTCCACTGTTGCAACATGGGAGGGTCCTCCACCTTCCATTTTGAAAGTATAATTTTCTTAGCATAATAGTGCAAAAAAGGTGTGCTGTTCCTGAAAATGTAAGTTATGTAACCAAAAAAATTGACAAACTAAATGTCATATGAAAAGCAACTGTCATATGAAAAGCGATAAAGTGCTGGTGCAAAAAAAAAAAAAAAGACTAATCTCATGAATCAATTATACATGCCGTACTCCTGTGATGAATCCAGGAAAAAACATGATAATCTAGTAAACCACAATGAAGTGCTAATGTGAAAATTGTATACTGTCCTTTAAATAAAATGTATATGATGTACACATGGAATGAATCAACAAATTACACAATCCTAAATGCAAACATATATAAAAGTGCTAGTTCTGATAGTGAAAGAAGTGCAAATGATCACAATCCACATGTAAATATTAAGTCTATGGAAGAGGTGCCCAGTGCTGCACACCTCTAAATCACTTCATAAGTGCTCAGTGAGGCAAATGTGCTCCTAACTGTAGCCAGATGGCCTCTTACCAGAACAAATGGATCTCGTTTACAGAGATCAAAAACAGCCCAAGTAGTATCTCCACAACAATCCACTGATATTATTTCCTCACGACACTCACTTTTTAAGGAGAGAATAACTCAGAACAGCAACATATGAGGGATAGGGAGAAGCCTCCTAGTGTGAATCAAACAAGTACGTTTATTAAGAACGATAAAAGATGCACTTACAGTGAGGTAGAAATATTCAAGCAGTGTATAACAAGCCAGCAGCGGTATCATCCATCCACCAGCCACAGGAACATCACACGCTGTCTTCGCCCGGCACTTTTCCCCAAAAATGGCATCTTCTGGGATCGGAGGATATATTTTGCACCATTTCAACCCAATCCACATTTCCAGGATTTATTGGTTACAGCAGTTAACGTTTTCTTTAAGTAGGTCAGCGCAAAATACACATTTTTTTTTTGTTTTTGGATTACTTCCCAGCATAATACACTGTATAAAAGAGAAACAGCTTTTTATGAAGGATGGTATCAATAGTGTCATATATTCCTAACAATAGCAACAGTGGATCCATGGGGACTGTCAGTTCACCCACTGTACCCATACCACCCATCAATCAGTTCCAGAGCCACCGACAATGAGACAGAAGCATCTCCCAAGTAGAGTGCCATCGGCCTAAAGGGTAATTTCCTTCTCCGGGGTACCCACTACTCCACCAACCCTAACAAAGGGCATAAGAAGTATGGCAAGGGGCTCTATAGTGAGAGCAAAAAGGACGGTGACAAGGGGCAGCCATGTCTTGTCCTGCTAAGGCCCCTTTCACACCGGGGCGTTTTTCATGCGGTGCAGCGCTAAAAATAGCGCCTGTTCACCGCATGTAAAAATACGGCCCCTTTAACTCCAGTGTGAAAGCCGGCAGGCTTTCACACTGGAGCGGTGCGCTAGCAGGATGACAAAAAAAGTCCTGCTAGCAGCATCTTTGGAGCGGTATAGGAGCGGTGTGTTCACCGCTCCTATACCGCTCCTTCCCATTGTTTAGAATGGGACACCGCGGTAAAACCGCGGCAATACCGCCGCAAAGCGCCGATACGGCGGCGCTCTGCGGGGGTGTTTAACCCTTTTTTTCGGCCGCTCGCGGGGGGTAAAACCGCACTGCGAGCGGCCGAATACCGCGGTTAAAACGACGGTAAAGCAGCGCTAAATATAGCGCTGCTTTACCGTCACCCGTGTGAAAGGGGCCTAAGTAGATTAAAGGCAGTAGAAAGCACATCCCCAGTGTGAATCGTAGCTGTGGGTAAGGCATAAAGGTACTGCAACTAAGAGATACATTGAGAGCCAAATCCAAACTTCTGAAGGACTGTCCACAAATATATCCATTCAACTGAATCAAAGACCTTCACCAAGTCCAACAAGGCATTCACCCTAGGGGAGGACTGTGAGGACACGGAGGAGGCCAGAATAGTGAACAGTCTTCAAAGTTTGATATCCGTGCCCTTGCCAGGTATAAAAACAGACCGGTCACTATAAATTAACAGTGTGGTCAGAAGCATCTCAGGCATTCTGGGGGCCAACACATCTATGTGGGATTTGTAAATCTTAGATGGAAGACCATCTGCTCCAGGAGTTTTCCCAGACTATAACGAGTAATTTGCCTATTGAACCTCCTACAGAGTGATGGGGGTGTCTAAACATTGTTGAAATTCAAGAGTGAAGGTAAAACCATGCAAAATCAAGCGGGTCTGGCTGCAGAGTAGAGCTCCAACACTTTTTTTTTAACTGAACTTTATTGCGAATCTTTGCAGCTGGAGCTCCACTGTCACAGGAAACGTGTGACTCACAACTCCACCTTTTGTATTTTTAAATGAACTTTAATGTAACAAACAACAAATAGACAATACTACAGGAAGTGGTTAACATTTCCCATCTTTGGTGATGATGGAAGATGTTAATGTTGGAAGAAGAATACAATCCATGTATCTAAGCATAATCTCATTGTCCTTTTTTGTTCCACCTTCATGCCAACTAACAGGGCCAAGATTGAGACACACATGGATCTCCACGCAAAAATAAAGTTTTACGGTTCAATGGGATGTCGGCATTAAACCTACATCTTCTTGAAAATCATACATGCTCTTGTCCAAATATCCACTTAACGATCTCCCGGCCATATTGTACTGAGGATGAGGGGCACTGTAGGCAAAGCGATGTGCTGGTACATCACTGCCTACTCCCAGGTTTAGGGTGCGTGTATGTTCACCCCCCACCCAGCTCCCGCTGTGATTGTACACAACGGGAGCCTTTCAGAAAGTTCCGACCAATGATTCACACCTGGGACCAGCTGATCGGCTGTGTCAAATCACAGCCTAGAGCTCTGTATTGGGTTGTGTACAGAGGGAGTGATATGTCAGTGATCATTAGTATGAAGCAGCACACTGTGCACACATTACACCTAGTTAAGGAATATAGTTAACTAACTGTTAACCCCTTTCCAGCCAGCGTCATATTTTTAGCACTGATCACTGTATTAGTGTCAATGGTGATGTCAGTGGCAATTAGTTAGTTCCCTCCAGCTGCAGTTAGTGTCAGATCGCACTATCACAGTCCCATTATAAGTCATTTATCTACGCCATTTGTAGTATATGTAGCAATATGGACCACAAACTGTAAAGTACAGTGATCATCCAGTGTTTCCATGCATTGCATGTCCCTCTAGTGCTCAGTGTTATCAAGTGACATCATATTTGTGAGCCAAATGAAAGGGATTGTGGGATGAGTAGCTATAAAAGAAGCAAAAAGTCCACGCAGAGCTCTCTGTCTCCTGGGCCTGACGTAAAATGGACCTCTCTGAGCATGAAGGGTCACGATAAGGGTTGAGCGAACCCGAACTGTAAAGTTCGGGTCCGTACCGGACTTTTGGGTGTCCGGGAGCCAGACCCGAACCCGAACTATTGGCTGTAAGTTCGGGTTCGGGTCTGGTGTTCGGCGATGTATTGGCGCCTTTTTAACAGCTGCAGTCGACGCTATCGACGCTAGTTTCACTAGTGTGCCCTAGAAGCCATCACAGCCATGCCTACTAATGGCATGGCTGTGATTGGCCAGTGCAGCATGTGACCCAGCCTCTATATATAGGTCAGACACACAGCACACAGCGTCATTCTGCTATAGACAGGTTCCTGTGCTGCTGAGAGAGAGGATTTTTAGGAGTTAGTGTGATAAAGTCAGTCAGTCAGTCCACATTCCTTTAATTTTCTTCTAATTAGTTAGATCAGTGAGCGATCTAGATAGCTAGAGTAGGGTAGGGAGTTTCTTTATTAAGCAAAAGAAAGAGGCGAGAGAGAGAATTATTGAAGAGATTCCTAAATCAATTGTACCCTGGCTGGGGTGCAGTGCACAGTCTTAACAGTGCCATGAGGCCAGTGCCAGAATAAATATAAAAGTTTTACCTGCAAGCTCAGTGCACCATTAGGACCAACACTGCATATAGTAAGAGATACACCATAGTCTGTCTGTATTCTGATATTGGAAAAACATTGCAAAAAAAATGAATTTTGCTGTGTTTTTTTTTTCCCCAATAGCATTTTCTGCGTGTTCATACACGCTTTACATACTGTCCGTGTATTCTGATATTGGAAAAACATTGCAAAAAAATTAAATTTTGCTGTGTTTTTTTTTTTCCCAATAGCATTTTCTCCGCTTTCATAAACGCTTTAGATACTGTCCGTGTATTCTGACATTGGAAAAACATTGCAAAAAAATTTAATTTTGCTGTGTTTTTTTTTTTTCCCAATAGCATTTTCTGCGCTTTCATAAACGCTTTAGATACTGTCCGTGTATTCTGATATTGGAAAAACATTGCAAAAAAATGTAATTTTGCTGTGTTTTTTTTCCCAATAGCATTTTCTGCGTTTCATAAACGCTTTAGATACTGTCCGTGTATTCTGATATTGGAAAAACATTGCAAAAAAATGTAATTTTGCTGTGTTTTTTTTTCCTAATAGCATTTTCTGCGTGTTCATACACGCTTTACATACTGTCCGTGTATTCTGATATTGGAAAAACATTGCAAAAAAATTAAATTTTGCTGTGTTTTTTTTTTTCCCAATAGCATTTTCTGCGTGTTCATACACGCTTTACATACTGTTCGTGTATTCTGATATTGGAAAAACATTGCAAAAAAATTTAATTTTGCTGTTTTTTTTTCCCCAATAGCATTTTCTGCGTGTTCATACACGCTTTACATACTGTCCGTGTATTCTGATATTGGAAAAACATTGCAAAAAAATTAAATTTTGCTGTGTTTTTTTTTTCCCAATAGCATTTTCTGCGTGTTCATACACGCTTTACATACTGTCCGTGTATTCTGATATTGGAAAAACATTGCAAAAAAATTAAATTTTGCTGTGTTTTTTTTTTTTTTCCCCAATAGCATTTTCTGCGCTTTCATAAACGCTTTAGATACTGTCCGTGTATTCTGATATTGGAAAAACATTGCAAAAAAATGTAATTTTGCTGTGTTTTTTTTCCCAATAGCATTTTCTGCGTTTTTCATAAACGCTTTAGATACTGTCCGTGTATTCTGATATTGGAAAAACATTGCAAAAAAATGTAATTTTGCTGTGTTTTTTTTTCCCAATAGCATTTTCTGCGTGTTCATACATACACGCTGTAGACACTATCCGTGTATTCTGATATTGGAAAAACATTGCAAAAAAATTTAATTTTGCAGTGTTTTTTTTTTTCCCAATAGCATTTTCTGCGTTTTCATAAACGCTTTAGATACTGTCCGTGCATTCTGATATTGGAAAAACATTGCAAAAAAATTTTATTTTGCTGTGTTTTTTTTCCCAATAGCATTTTCTGCGTTTTCATAAACGCTTTAGATACTGTCCGTGTATTCTGATATTGGAAAAACATTGCAAAAAAAATTAATTATGCTGTGTTTTTTTTTCTTCCCAATAGCATTTTCTGCGTTTTCATAAACGCTTTAGATACTGTCCGTGTATTCTGATATTGGAAAAACATTGCAAAAACATTTAATTTTGCTGTTTTTTTTTTTTTTTTTTCCCAATAGCATTTTCTGCGTTTTCATAAACACTTTAGATACTGTCCGTGTATTCTGATATTGGAAAAACATTGCAAAAAAAATTATTTTGCAGTGTTTTTTTTTCCCAATAGCATTTTCTGCGTTTTCATAAACGCTTTAGACACTGTACGTGTATTCTGCTATTGACAAAAACACCCATTTAGGGCGAGATCATAAATTTTGAAAATATGAGGAGATCATCAAAAAAGGGACGTGGCCCGGGTCGTGGTGCTGCTGGTGGCGCTCCTGTTGCAGGGAGAGGACGTGGTCGATCTGTGCCAGCTACACGCACTAGTGAAACACCTTCCTCAGGTGCGAGTAGGCGACAGAGCCTGCAGCGGTATTTTGGCGCGCCTAATGAGGCTGTACGAATGTTGAGGCCAGGACAAGTACAGGCGATAGTAGATTGGGTTGCTGACAGTGCCTCCGGTTCCTTCACATTGTCTCCCACCCAGTCTACGGATGAAAGTTAATAATTTTTTCCAGAAAGTGCGTATTCTGGGGTATTCCCACCATATGTGCGGCATCGTGCCGTTGAGTTTCTGAGGTTCTAAATGACTTCCTGTACCTCTTCTGCTGAGAAGGGGGCCTCCAGCATTTTATTTTTTTATGTTATTTTAAGTTATTTCCCTATCCACATTTGTTTGCAGATCACTTGCCATGCTCTTAACAACATTTTGTTGCCATTTGCAGCCCTCTAGCCCTTTCCATGACTTTTTTACAGCCATTTTAGTGTTAAAAAGTCCGGGTCCCATTGACTTCAATGGGGTTCGGAGTTCGGGGTCAAGTTCGGGTCAAGTTCGGTCCCGAACCCGGACTTTTTTCAAAAGTTCGGCCGAACCCGCCGAACCCGAACTTCCAGGTGTCCGCTCAACTCTAGTCACGACCTACCAATCGGTATATCACATTCCAACCCAGATGAGAGTGACCTAGCTCTATTGCTGTTCATCTGACATCCATCCAGCACCACTCTGGTCGCCTGCCAACCAGTATACTGAGCTTCACATCGGGAGATCGATAGAGCGGATCCGCTGCACGAGTGTCGCCACATAAGATACTGTCCGGAAGACATCATTGGTGAGAGGGCAATTACCCAACCTTTGCAAATCCTTTATCACGATTCCACTGGGACACTTTACACAGACATCTTTACCTTAGGAATCATTTACTGAACTTACTTTGAACACTGTGCATAGACACACTTCTTTACAAGGAACCTATTGCTTCTTAGCACACCTTATTGGATTACAGTTAATAAGCTCCTAAATGCCGGTGAAGACCATCAGATCTGCAATGGGGACATTACTGTCATTACTGCTATAAGGGCCCTTATACCATCACCTTTAATGCTACGTACACACGATCTGACTTTTCGGCCGGACAATCCACCGGACTTTCCAGCGGAGGTCCGCCGGACTTTCCGAACGTGCGGACATGCCCACACACGCCCGGACTTTTCCGGCAGACAATCCGCCGGAGTTTTGGCGGAGGTCCACCGGACTTTTACACGGAGTAAAGTCCGTTCATTTAGAACATGACTCCAGGTAGATGGGACTAGCGAAGGAAGTCAATGCCGCCGCCTCGATCGGCGAGATTGACACCTCGCTAGCCTCATCACCTGGTATGGATTTAAAGGGAATCCCTACGCTGAAAAAACGGCGTGGGGGCCCCCCCCAGATCCATATCAGACCCTTATCCGAGCACGCAGCCCGGCCGGTCAGGAAAGGGGGTGGGGATGAGCGAGCGCCCCCCCTGAGCCGTACCAGGCCGCGTGCCCTCAACATGGTTGGGGTGCCTTGGGGAAAGGGGGCCCTGCCCCCCCACCCCAAAGCACCTTGTCCCCATGTTGATGAGGACAAGGGCCTCTTCCCGACAACCCTGGCCGTTGGTTGTCTGTGGGCGGGGGGCTTATCGGAATCCGGGAGCCCCCTTCAATAAGGGGGCCCCCAGATTCCGGGCCCCCCACCCTATATGAATCAGTATGGGGTACGATGTACCCCTACTCATTCATCTGGTGAAAAAAGTGCAAATAAAAAAACAACACACATTTTTAAAATACTTTATTACACAGCTCTGGGGGTCTTCTTCCGTCTTGGGGGGTCTTCTTGCCGGACTCCTCTGCTATCTTCTGCTAGCTCTTTTACTAGCAGAGGAGCCCGGCTTTCTCCTTCGTCGCCGCCGCTGTCTGGGGGTCTTGTTCCGACTTCGGGGGTCTTGTCCCGCTCTTCTGTTCTTCTTGCCGGGCCTCCTTTTCTTCTTCCAGCTCTTTTACTAGCGGTGGCCCGGGCTTCTGTTGCCGTCGCCTTTGCTGTCGCCGCCGCCTTCTGCTTCTTGTTCTTCTTTCTTCATCCAATGTTGACACAACGCTGTCTCCGCTTCTAATTGCCAGACGCATTGTGCTGTGACTTATATAGGGACAAGGGGCGGGGCCACCGTCTCATGTCACATGGTGACCCCACCCCCTTATGATGTCACAGTCCCAGCATCCTCCAGGACTCCCCCCCATGTTGAGGGCACGCGGCCTGGTACAGCTCAGGAGGGGCGCTCATTTGTCCCCACCCCCTTTCCTGACCGGCCAGGCTGCGTGCTCAGATAAGGGTCTGATATGGATTTGGGGGGGACCCCCACACCGTTTTTTTTGGTGTAGGGACTCCCCTTTAAATCCATACCAGGTGACGAGGCTAGCGAGGTGTCAATCTCGCCGATCAAGGCGGCGGCATTGACTTCCTTCGCTCGTCCCGTCTACCTGGAGTCACGTTCTAAATGAACAGACTTTACTCCGTGTGTGGGGCAAGTCCGTTCATTTCAAAAGTCCCGCGGACTTGCACACAGACGGCCGGATTGTCCGCCGGACTGCTGAGTCCGGCGGACAATTTTGAGTCAAAACTTCTTACTAAGTCTTTTGGAAAGAAAAAGTCAGCCGGAGCCCACACACGGTCGGATTGTCCGCTCCTGTGTACGCGGCATTAGTCTGACCTCTCATTAGGGTAACAGTTATAGGCAGGCCAAGGACTCCCTCTTAAGAAGTGTGTCAGTATATTCAGGTAGCTGTGTTTATCCTTACAGGTGCTAGCAGTACTTCATTGATCCAGTGTATATAATATACTGTTCTACTTGATAATATCTTGCTTTGTGTTATTGGGAGGAATTCCTTTGCTGAGTTGGCGCTGTTGCCTAAAACTCAGCAGATCCATTACCTCCTCTTTGTGACAATATCCTTTTTAATCTGTTCTAGTAAACATTACCAGAACGTAAACACACAGAGTTGCCTGATTTATTGTAAAGAATCAACAACCCCCACGCTAAAAGTGCTAATTAGTGATTAGGCTTGCCGCTGCTGTACATGACAAAAAATTGAAAAAACGGTATGAATACCACAGTGCTGCCAGGCCTAGATGATTACAATAAAGTGCAAATGCTGTGCATAAAAAAATAAGTGAAAAAACACATTCAATAAAACAAAAAAATTATCAAGCATGTAGCCAGTGAAAACCTGAAAATAACGTGCAAATGAGCATAAATGATCTAATTGGAAAGTCCCTCTCACAGGTTCCTTCCGCAAGTGCTACTGTGCAATGAAATGGTGCAAATTGAAATTAAGCATGTGGCCAGTGAAAGTTCAAAATGACGTGCAAATAAACATATAGCAACTTTCAATTGGTAAGTTCCTTTCGCAAGTTCCTTCCAAAAGTGCTGCTGTGCTAACAAACACACAATGCTGTAAACAGGTGCACACAAGTTCCACCCCCCCCCCCCCCCCTTATGGTTGAACTCACCAGATCCAACGGACCCCCAAGCAGTACTGCGTTGCAGGTCTATCCAGCTTAATGTGGTGAGCGGGGTGATAAAAAATACCAACTCCTGGGTGCGATCCTTCCTGAGGTTTTTTCAGGCACAAACATATAGAGAAAGAGCCCGCATGGTGAAGTACGTCTTGTTTAGTTCATTAAAATCAATCTTTACAAAGTTCCAATTTTTAAAACAATCTTTACAAGGTTGCAAAGTAGAGGGCAAACGGATAAGACATCAATTAATAGTCCATTTGTTGCAGAAGTCAATAGGTTCTCTCACAACCTGACTTCAATCAAACAAGCATGGGACATGATGTCTGATTTATTACTTTAAGGTGGTACAAGGATGTCAGAACCCAGAGTGTTATGCCGCGTACACCCTACCGGTTTTCCCGTCGGAATAAACTCTGAAGGTTCCGCTCAAGCTGTCTTGCATACACATGGTCACACCAAATTCCGATCGCCAAGAACGCGGTGATGTACAACACATACAACAGCACTATAAAAAGGAAGTTCAATAGCCACTGTGCCACCCTTTGGGCTCCTTCTGCTGATCTCGTGTTTATCTTGTGTTAGTTAGTTTGGTTAGAGACGATTCACGCTTTTCAGACTCGTGCTTTTCAGTCTGTTTTACTGCTGTTCAGTATGTGATAATTTTTCAATAATCCAAAAAAAAGGAGATCTTGATGAAATAAAAAAAAAGATGACTATAAAAAATAATTCTTAACATTATTATGGAGAGCTGGCTTTTAAAAAATAAAAGATTATTCATGAGATCACGAGAAATAATAAAGAAATAAGTTTGTCAGAACTCTGTGTGAATATGAGCAGCAAAACAACTTCATTATTCTAGCATTATAAAGCACAAAAGAATGCGATGCATTAAAAGATAACAGAATTAGCAGCGTGAGGAATGTGCTATCTCCATTACGAACGCTAATTTTACCAGACCGAGCGCTTTCCGTCTCGTACTTGCTTCAGAGCATTTTTGGTACGTTGGAACAGCATACAGGTGAGTGTTTTTTCCGATAGGAATTTGTTCCGTCGGAAAAAGTCTGTCTGAATTTTCGACGTAAAAAGTCTGATGGGGCATACACACGGTCGGAATATACGATGAAAAGCTCCCGTCTGACTTTTTCTGTCAGAAATTCAGATCGTGTGTACACGGCATTAGGTGAGTTGGAATGTTCACCAGGAAATGGCAGTGCAGATGAGCAGGTAATTCCAAGCAGTCCCTTAGGGGGTTGTGCTACATATATAAATATATATATATACAAATAAAAATTCCAGTACGTATCCCATAGTTTGAAGGCACTATAACTTTCAAGCAAACCAATCAATATACACTTATTGGGATTTTTCTTTGTATCAAAAACATGCAGCAGAATACATTTTGGACAAAATGTATGAATCAAATTTTTTTTGGTTATGTTTTTGTAGCGGCCATAACCCCTAGGGGCGACCTTGAATTTTCTGGGCTTACCAATTACCTCCTCGTAGCTCGTCGGTTGTTGTCTAGGGGTTCCCAGGGTTAGTACCCAGTAACTTCATATGCTGACACACAAAAGTCCTTTTTAGGATTTTTATTTTGCAGGGGTAACATCCAACTATAACATAGTCTCAGGTGGGAATAGAGGGCACGGGTGATAAAACGCAGGCACTTTGAACCTTGAAGTAGCCGCTCGCAACTGGGTGTTTCACTGCTGGATAAACTATGTAAACAAGGCAGATCGCCATTCTGTGAGAGGGGAAGATGGAGATCTTGTGCTAAGCAGGAACACGGATCTCTATCTTCCCCCAGTCAAAGCACCCCCCCCCCCCACACACACACACACAGTAAGTAAGCACTCCCAGGGAACACATTTAATCCTGATCACATTAGCTGTTAACCCCTTCTCTGCCAGTGTCATTAATACAGTAACAGAGCATATTTTTTAGCACTGATCACTTTAATAATGTCACTGGTACCCAAAAAGTATCAAAAGTGTCAGTTAGGTGTCCGATTTGTCCGCCGCAAAATATCGCAGTCCCGCTATAAGTCGCTGATCCCAGCCATTACTAGTAAAAATAATAAATAAAGTATAAAGAAAAATATCCCATAGTTTTTTTAGACACTACCAATATACCAAAATCAATATACGCTTATTGGGATATTTTTATCAAAAATATGTAGCAGAATACATATTGGCCTAAATTAATGAAGAAATTAGATTTTTTTCCAATTTTCATATTGCATATGTTTTATAGTATAAAGATAAAAAAAAAATGTCTTTTTTTTTAAATTGTCGGTCTCCTTTTTGTTTTTAGCACAAACAATAAATACAGCAAAAAATTCAAAAAAATAACTATTTGTGGGAAAAAAAGGAACTCAATTATATTTGGGTACAGCGTAGCACGACTGCGCAATTCTCAGTTAAAGTAACACAGTGCCGTATGGCAAAAAATGGTCTGGTCATGAAGGGGGTAAAACCTTCTGGGGCTGAAGAGGTTAATAGATTTTAAAATGACTACCATGATTGTTCTTTTCATGACCAATAAACCATGAGGCCCCACTACCAGTCTCAAGTTGTCAGAAATGTTCCTGAAATAGAGTCTAAGGGCTCTTTCACACGGACGGACCGTATGTCCGTTTTTCATCCATCCGTTTTCGGATGAAAAACGGACATACAAGTATCCCTATGGGATAGCGGGTGTCAGCGGATGAGCATCCGCTGACACCCGCTCTCGTCCGTGCCCGCCATGCTCCGTTTCTGCAGACGGAGGAAAACCCAATTTTTTCATCCGTCTGCAGAGCGGATCGGGTGACGACGGACGCTACGGTCCGTCGTCACCCGATCTCCCATAGGGGAGAGCGGCGCTCTGACAGGTCCGTCCCTGCAGTGCAGAGACGGACCTGTCATCCTACTGCTCAGCGGAGATCACTACGGCGATCCCAGCTGAGCAAGCGGCTATCCACGGGGCGGATCTGCACTGATCCGCCCCGTGTGAAAGAGCCCTAACATTTGAACACATCATGCAATACACCACATACTAGTTCCTACATGTTGTTAGCTCATTTATACATTGTAAATAGCCCCCACATCAAATTTTTGTTTCTTTTTTTTATCAAAATGGGCATATACTACATTGTACAATTATCACATCATTAATTGCCTTTCAAACACATCTCCTTTTACAGGGAGCTTTTCTTCTCCTGCCTAAACTAACTCTAAACCAACCAATCTTTGATCATTTTACACTTCCTAAAAGTTGCAATTGGATAAATTTCAACTCTATTTTTTTATATCTTTTAATCTTACATCTTGTTGCACTTTTTGCCAGTTTATCCTTATAATTTGTCTTATTTGATCTGCCGATGGCAAGATTTAAAACAAAAAAAAAATAGAACTGATCATATCTCTTATTTTTTCTATTCCTAGTTTTGATTAGATCTTTCCTATTTAAATTACTTGCTCTTAGAAATGGCTTTTCAGTCTCCTTTTCATACCCTCTTTTTTCTAACCTCACATTTAACTGTAACTTGCTATACAAAGTCTTCCTCTTGCATATTATTCCACTTTAAATGTACTAACAGTCTATAAGGAATAGTTTGTTTCCCGATGAGTAATATGGTTGCTATTACAGTGTAGAAAAACAGAAGCTGTGTCTTTGTTATAGCCAAGAGTAATCATTTAATTTTTATCAATGATAACAACTTCACACTTTCACCAAAATTAGCTCTTAAAATCCTCTTGAGGCGGCAATCTTCTCATTCTCCATTCATGCATGGAAGCTTTAGTATGGCTTCTATGAGTGGATGGGGGGGGGGGGGGGGGGGGTGAAAAGGGCAGACAGTCCCTCGACTCATATCAACCCCCAAAGCATTGGATGACTACCATTGTGGGGATAGGTTGGATCAGAGGACTGAAGATTTCAACTATTTATTTATTTAATATTTCTTTATTACAGGTATACTTATATAGTTAAATTGATTGTAAGGGTTTGTTTTTTTTTGTTTTTTAATAACAAACATATCATACTTACCTCCACTGTGCAGCTTGTTTTGCACAGAGTGGCGCCAAACCTGCTTTCTGGGGTCCCCCGGCTCCTCTCCACATCAGATAACCCCCTAGGAGAAGCACTCCTGGGGGATTACCTTGCGGGCGCGCTCCCCGAGTCCAGCATTCGGCATCCATAGCCGCCGAATTTACGACTTTGGCCCCGCCCCCAGTGCCCGCATCATTGGATTTGATTGACAGCAGTGGGAGCCAATGGCTGCTTTACTATCAATCTATTCAATCAAGAGCTGAGAATCCCAGGCAGAGAGACAGCACGTAACCGTCAGGTCAAGTTCTAGGGCTCAGGTAAGTAAAACGGGGGGGGGGGGCTGGGGGGTTCCGGTCACTGGCAGGTGTTTTTTCACCTTAGTGCATAGGATGCATTAAAGTGAAAAAACATGAAGGTTTACAACCCCTTTAAATCTGCAGCCAGTAACACAAATGATACTTCACATTGATATAAGTACTGTCCCTTGTGCTGATTCTTTTAAAAATGTTTTGACTAAACTTAGGCTTTAAATTAGGACTACCTTTAGGATATAAAACTGCTCTGTTTCCTGAAAGGGTTTACCTATAGAAAATATCTAGTGGTATGCCTACAGACAAGGTAGGGGGGTTAACAGACAAGTACTCATTCAAAATGAATCCCCAATCTCACATTCCTTTATATTGTGACAATGCTATGCCCTGCCACCGTGCTATGCCCTGCCAACCAGAATTCTCACCTGGGCAGGTTGAGGGGCTCCAGAGGAAAGTTTCCTCAATGGCTAGTAAATCTCAGTTTGGGTAGTGGAGCCTCGAGATTTCGTAGTGACTTAGGTCAGAAGAAATCATCAGAAAGAAAAAAAAAAGTCAGTGGCGTTGCCCTTCTCGCCTACTCAATATGCCCTTAAATCTCTACTCTTTTAAGTGAGGTCTCACAATATAGTCACAATTTCAATCTTTTCCCTTCATAACAATTCAGTGAAGTGCAGTAAAACTGTTCTATAGAACTAGAACCTTCCTTAGAAAACATCTGATGCACCATAAATCCTAAAAGACCTATGTTACCAATTTCTGACCAACATTGTCATGTGTGTAGGACTACTAATCAGGATTCATCTTCAGAATTCCCTAAAAAGATTAAATTCTGTGAAATCAAAATCAGAAGTGCATAGTTTAAACCTTTCTGTAAAACTTTAACATATATTAGGTAGTTCAACTCCAGAAATATTAATGGTAATCAATGTCATATTCTTCTACAATTCCCAACAATTTATCATTCCCCATGCCCCCTTGTTTCCTACCCATCCAGGAGACTTTCTTGAATTGACTTGAACATGAATTCACCTAAAGGGATCATGTCTGGTTTATTTTGAGGCGTGGATCAAATTTTCTGAGATTTTTGAGCCAATTGTGTTGCAGACTTATTCTTTCCAAATAAATCTGATCTGGAATCTGTAGTCCAGTAATCCCTATATTTCTCAGACATTTTCATTACTCAACAAGATTTTTCCTTTTTCAGAATCAAGGGGAAAACCTTTTCCTTGACTAAAGTCCTCTTTATTTCTAGCACCTTTTTCTAATGTCCTATCCTTCTTTTATGACTTTTTTTTGTCTGTGTTAAACATAAATGTATCAATCCTGCGCCTTAGATAATCTAGATCTCAATTCTTCCTTTAATTCACAAGATTCTTTTGTAATCACATCATACTCTCTTTCTCAGATTTCCATAACACTAGTTTCATTAATTGTCTGGCATGCTTTACATGTGACTGATCTCCACTTGCAACAAATTCAGTATCACTTTCAAACTAAGATACTGATTTTAGGATTTAAAATCCTCTAGGGACTATTCCTGCTTCCTCATATTGTTTGGGGGTTGTAACAGTCAAAAACAAATTAATTTCTTTGTCCAATGCATTAAAAATGTGATATTCCATAACTTGAGTTCTTATTGCCTTTGCAACTATACCACTATAATGAGTCATTCTCATGGGCACTATGGCCCATACAGCGTGAATGAGTCATTTGTTTATTCAGCTGGAGTCATCAGGAGCTGCATGCATAATGCTTATTTTACTCTTTTGATGTGCAGCCAATACATAAATACAACTGAATGTCCTCATTTAATAGGTGCGGGGGTGAGTGGGCAACCTTGAACACTTCCAGTAATTGTGTATCTTGTCTGCCTGACTGCAGAATTCCTGTATCCATTTTATCCCTGTCAGTGGAGTTTCTACTCCCTGTCTCCAATTCAAGCATTGGTGTTCAATACAAAGCAATAGTTCTCAAAATTTGTAACATAAAGTGTGTGGCCCTCACAAATTTGCGAGGGAGATACATGAAGGGTGAAGATGGACCTTTTCTCCATGCTTTCCCATTAACTCATTGGGCGCCAAAGCTTAGGTCACATGAGAGGACTACCCCTAGGGTGGGTTCTTCTGGGATACGTTAGGTACTTGGGATAGGGTCACTGCATTACACATGGGGTACCTTTGCTCTGTGCCATTTCCATCAATGCCCTGGGACAAGGCTGAGGCCACTGTGGGGTGAATACTCAACTCTACTTTTAGAGATGAACATATACCATGTACGCCTGTATCGTAACTGTTCTCCAGTAAACTCTCTGGTCCCCGTGACAATTTGCACCTTTTCTGTAACTTGCATTTAGGAGGAACATGCTGAGCCCTGTCCACATCCACCCATCCAGTGTATCATAGCAACCTCACTCCCAGTAACGTTATGGGGTCCCGCCATGCCCCTAGAGCAGACTCCATGCATGCACTTGATTTCCTTTAACTCTTCCGTATCAGCTTACAGGCTGGGGGCCTCTGCGGTACGAGTCTGCTCCTGTTGCTATGGGAGACAGACTGCTCACAGAGAGAGTGCTGACAACAACTCCCTCTTGCAAGAGGCTATCCTACCTGCCCCAGGCACAAGCTTCACGACAGGCTGCTTGGTAAACCTTCATTACTCCAGGCAACTGCTTACATCTGCACATTGCATCAACTTTGGTACTGACGTCTTCATACCCCAAAGAACCTCAGTGACCCAAACTGCAGAAAAGTGTCAGCCACCTGCATCACACCCCCTGAATAACACCTGACCAGGTGATTTCAAAGCTTTACTTAGGAAAGTGCAAAAACATTTCAGAGTCCAACATGTAAAAATTGTATTTCTCCTACAGCCCTAATACTAACTCAGGCTATGTGTTGTCCCAGCACACCTGCAAAAAGTAGAGTCCATGTACGATCAATGAATCCAAAAGTGGCATTTTTCATTGTGGGTTGCTTTGGGGACAAGCCCCAGGTCCTAATGACCTTTTGCATCATGGCAGTAGCAAGCAACATTCTTTCACTCCTCATGTACAGGTCTCCGATCGTTTCCCTCATGGGGTTCTCTTACAGGCTCTGGGCCTCTCCATATGGGGGCTCCTTGCTCTGGACCACTGTCCCTGCTTTATATCATAGGACCAGTGGGTCGGACCTAAAGATAACCTGCCAAAACTAGGAAGGACATTAACCCTTATCCTCCTGCTCCGGGGCAGCACCTAATTGCCATTATTTCAATCCACTTACACACAGACTGATGAATATACATCTAAAAAGGAATTGACTCAAGAGAAACTACAATTTTACCTTCTGTTTCAGTCCAAAGGTGTGGATCTCAGTCCTCACTTGCAATGTTGTAGTCAAAGTATACAATCCAGGGACAGAATCCAAGAGCATTTACAGCATTATTCTCTCTTTGCTATACCACAAATGCAAAGGTTAAAAACATTTCAAATACATCCGGCCAATAACTGTTTACTGGGGAGCAACTCCTTCCTTTTTGACAAGTGGTTCCATCAGGCTGGTGGAACTGTCATGGGAGTTTGTATGGCATCCACATACCCCAATCTTTTCTTTGCTGTTTGGGAGCAGGCGTGGGTTTTCATTGTACAGTATCATTAATATGAAATTTATCAGGATGTGGCCCTTCTATTTTGATCATTTGTTTTAGTCATCTGGTGTGGTAGTCAAAAGAAGAAGTTATTTCTAACATATTAAAATGATGCAGGGGATTAAAAAAGGAATACCAAAGAGCAAGGAAGTAAAATAGGAAATATCTAATCAAAACTTGGAACTGGAAAAGTGATTAAAAAAATAATCGGTTCTATTTTTCCCTTAGATTGGAATGGAAAGGCAAATCAGAAGAGTTCTAAGAAAAAAATGGCAAATAGTGCAACAAGATTTAAAGCTAAAGTACAGAGTTTAAAAGTATCCCATTGCAACTTTCTGTTGCAGCTTCCTGCCCCACTCCTGGAACAAAATAGTCAGGCTGCTTGTCAGCTATTTATTAGAAGTTTTGTTTTCTGTGAATAAATACAAAGCCTCCTCTGCTTGGTGGAGATTGCAACGTCATCTGCCCACCTCTCTGCCTCAGCCAATCAGAGGAAGTTTGTATTCATTCATAGAATACAAAGCTTTCGATGAATAGCTCAACAGCACTTGACTCTATTTTGTTCCAGGAGTTAGACAGGAAGTCGCTGCCCCACTGCTGCAACACAGTGCTGTATACTGTATATAGCTGAGGCTAATAGTTATCTGAGTTAATAGAGCCCCCCCCCCCCCCCAAAAAAAAAAAGCACACCTGTTAATGCAGTAAATAGTTCCTTTGGGCTTGCTTGGTCCAAACTATTTAAAGGGACATTAAACGTGGAGTTAGGGTTTAGGTTTGCACCCTCCCATCTGTGTGTAAAAAACCCTCCTATGCATGCATATAAACCTTCCTATCTGCCCTATATAAACCCTTCTCTCCATGCATATAAACCCTCCCATCTGCCCTATATAGACCCTCTGGTTCTTGCATACAAACCCTCCCATCTGCATTATGCAATTAATGCATATAAATGATCCACGCAATGGATGGTTTCAGCTTCCATAGTACTCTTGTTGCAAATGCTAGTTATAAATTGGGGTGGTTGCCATCTTTTTTTATGGCATGTTTGCTGGATTTGGCATGGGGACACATTGGATGCCTTCAGCTGCCATTGTGCTCTTGCTGGGCGTACAGTGTGTTACTGTGCTTTTAAGGAGAAGTGGACTTCCTCCAAGCAAATCTTCCCCTAATTTATCCACTGCTATATGTATTCCAACTTGGAGATTCTCAAATATAGAGTAAGGACTGTAGTATACAGAGGAGCCTTCACAAGGCACTGTGAATTTCACATGTATTTGCAAATGTGTGCAACTGTCAGGAGCATCAAGTGCTCCTGCTCCTCATTCCAGCATTCTGGTTTTGGCTATGGCATTCTCCTTGTCTGTTTGTCCTCCTGCAAGGGGATTCATTTGGCCAGTCTCTGGGTGGAAACCAAACCTGTTATAAACCAGCCAAACACTCACTCACATGCTTGTGATAGAGAGTGATATGTGTGTAATTCCTGATCAAGCCTCCCTGTCTGTCTGCCCTGCTCCGCTAATTTGGATTTCCCTGTGTATGACCTTGGATAGAATATTGGACTATTACCTGAACTCAGCCTGCCTTTTACCTAGACTGTCATAGAACTACTCTGCTTGTCTGCCAACCACAAGTACCTGTTTGCTTTGCTCAGTTCGCACCTGCCCTGGCATGGTGGCCAGGCACTATAGCATTGTGTATAAGACCTGGGGGCAATAGAGTACTAGTAGGCCTGCTTTCCTTATGGGAAAGGGGGCTGCTATAGGTGAAGAACACAGTAGCCAGCTATAGTGTCTGACCACTTGCATTGGGGTAGGCATGACAGCAACTAATCTCTTTTGTTGTTTTTATCATGAATTGTTAAACAGGATAAATTTGTTGTTTTTGCGGGCTTGTAGGTTGGTGGAATTTAACGCTGCCCCAGCCGGGATGGCTAGTGTTAATTGTGTTCCAAGGTTTTTCTCGGCAGGTTTTTTTGTTGGGACCAACCCTCCAGTCCTGTGTGCTATAAAAGGGGACAGGGGCTTGGACCCAGAGGATCACACTTACAGAGATAGAGAGAAATGTGTGAGAATTGCCTATTGCTGCTGCTGGAGTCTGGATCGCCAGTACTTCCGAGTTATCACTAGGACTAGCAGTACTCCCTGAAAATACCATCCATGAAATCTGCCAAGAATGGACTCTTTCCTATGCAGGTATGCTGGGGCAGCCACAAGCCTGAAGTTAGGGACTAGTGATGTTAAGAAAAGACTGCACTTTATTTTGAACTGTTGTGTTAATTTAATTTTCAGTAAAGCTTACATATTTAGCCTACAGCTCGGGCCACTAAGCACAGTGGGGTATGACGATAACGATACACAAGTTAATACAGTGTGAAGATACAGGTGGTTACCAAGGGTAACAAAGGTTTCTCTAGCAGCCTGTCATAAGCTTGTACATGTGGCAGGTTGGATTGCTTCTAGCAGGAGGAGTTGTCAGCACTCTCTCCATGAGCAGGTCTGTCTCACATAGAAATGGGAGAAGATCACCGCCCCAGCACGTACACAGGTACAGAAGAGTTAAGTGGAATCAGCGCTAGGTGCACAGCAGGTCTCCATACCATTACCAGCAATGAGGTAATGGTGATACGCTGGACACGTGGAGAAGACATTGGTCCCTGCTAAATGCACAAGTGACCATGGTGATGTACAGTAACATCAAAAGAGTTTATTAGTGTGTGAGATAGTGATCCTGAACAAGCATAGCCCAGAAGAACCAGTCCCAGAGTAGGCCTCTTAAGTGACACTTGCTTGGTGCCCAACAAGGAGGGAAATGCAGAGTACATACCACCTGCCTCCCCCCTGCAGGATAGCTGGTAAGTGTGCTAGGGATTTTTTGGTTTGTTTGTGATATGCATATTGCACTTTTACATCCATGTGTGCAAATTCTCTCCTTTGCACTCTCCTATATGTGCCTATAAACCCTTCCATCCACACCCTATAAACCTTGTTAGGGGTAATTGACTTGGTCACCATGTATTCACATGGTTTATTTATGTTTTAGCTACTGAAAGATATTACATTTTGTCTCAAACGCTTTCATTGTCATTTTTGCTGGCCAGCTTTGTCTGCTTGTAATGTGGTAAAAATATAAATACTAGCATATGAAATAAAAATAATTCATATCCTGAATATTATTATTACATAATTTACCCAATTCATACATCAGTTTTACACTGTTTTCCATTACAGCGGCCTTTTAAGGTTTTGGTATTAAAAGATACAGTAGGGGGAGTAAGGGGAGCAGCTTAAAGAGGAACTGCAGTCTGCTCACATAATTTGTAACAAAACATCTTTGCCATTCTGAAGCTTATACTGTGATCAGGTACTTGCCAAATATGCTGCAGAAATCTCTTTGCACGGAGTCTGGCTGCAGCCATTTTAACTGTGGGTAGCTGAAGCTGCTGCCTGTTCACTTTCTGGATTTACACAGACACAAAGAGGCACGCCTCCAGCTCTGCAGCCCTGTAGCTCTCATTGGCCCTCTTATGACTCATCCCCCTGCCTTCCTGGCAAACTCGCATGAGAGTGAGAGAGAGAGAGGGAGAGCTGTGCATGATGTCATAAGCCTAGGCTTTTTACCAGACAAGAAAGAGGAAGTGGGCTGTATAAGGCAATGTTTCTCAACTCCAGTCCTCAAGGCGCCCCAACAGGTCATGTTTTCAGACTTTTCATTATTTTGCACTAGTGATTTAATCAGTTTAATTGCCTTAGTAATTACCACAGCCGTTTCATCTGAGGGCAATCCTGAAAACATGACCTGTTGGTGTCGACTTGAGGACTGGAGTTGAGAAACACTGGTATAAGGTATGTACTGGCAGGAAAAAAAAGGTTTTACTATCCAATAAGAGCAGAACATTTAATAGATGGAAAGTTGAAAAAAATTACTGACGGTCCGCTTTAATTTCTTTTTTTAAATTATAGCAGTGTATTAGGTCAAACTGTTAAACACCATGGAACCTTATTAGTTAAATTATGAATATGATTTGGTCCAGTGTTGCGGCTTAGAAGCTGATATGTGAATTTCTTTCCTTTTTCCCCAGTTTATTCCTTTGATCTTATCTGTCCACCATGCACTAAGTATACCCCCTGGACTTGTGAATGTCTGCACGTTGTTTATGTCTTCTGTTCTTTAGGCTTCATTAGATGGATTATTGCTTTTCAGTGGCTATATATCTCCGTTGTGTTTAGGACATCTGGTGCATTGTCCTCCACTTATTATTTCTTGTGTCTGTTCCCCACTGATAACCTATATTTTCCTGTGTGATTTCAAGGTATCAGGTTTAATTTATGGACATTTTAACCTGCTTCAGATATTTTAATAGCAAGCTTCATATTTTAACATTATATACTGTGTATTTTAATACTGCCCTAGAAATTTACAAATTTACAACAACATCCTAACAGCTTAAAGGGGTTGTAAAGGTAAACGTTTTTTCACCTTAATGCATTCTATGCATTAAGGTGAAAAAACATCAGACAGACAATGCCGCCCCCCCCCCCCCCCATCCCCCTCGTTTTACTTACCTGACCCCTCAAAAGTCCTGCGCTCACCCCCAACGTCCTCTTCGCCGCTCACCCTAGCCGTTGATTGGCTAGAGTGGATGGATTGAAAGGAGCGCAGCCATTGGCTCGTGCTGCTGTCAATCACATCCAATGACGCGGCGCACCGGTGGCAGGGCCGAGTGATACAGTGAGCGGCTACGGCCACCAGCTGTATCACGGGAGCGCGCCCGCAAGCACTCCACACCATGCGAGGGAGCTCGCATGAAGTTGTGGAGTCCTTGAGGGAGGGAGCCGAGACAGCTGCCGAGGGACCCCAGAAGACCAGGTTCAGGGCCACTCTGTGCAAAACGAGCTGCACAGTGGAGGTAGGTATAGCATGTTTGTTATTTAAAAAAAAAAAAAAATTTCCTTTAGTGACCCTTTAATCTTCTGTGGCATGTTTCTGGAAGGACACTACTGCAAAGGTAATAAAAGAAATTACCCCCAAGGATCAGGTGGTTTAGAGAGTTGAAGAAGATCCAGGCAGGAGTTATCCTTTTTCCCTCCCTAATTTAGCCTTCTCTTTACAAATAAGCTTAGGAAGAGTCTATGGGTTTGATTTACTAAAGGGTAAAAAAGACTGTGCACTTTGCAAAGTGCAGTTGCACACTGCAAGTGCACTTGCTCCAGAGCTTAGTAAATGAGCAGAAAATAGAAATTCATTGACGGACACAGCTCCATTAATCTTGAACATAGGGTTATTACGCCACCTTCAGGAGAGGACTAGGGAGAACATGTAATACATGTGAAAAACAACAGAACTGTACAGTTCCGCCCAGGGGGCGGTCCCTCTGGCAATAACCTCTCAGCCTGCTTCCTGCAGCTCAGTACGTCAACAAGCAGTATAACGTAAAGTAATAGGAGGGGTGGGTGCTGTGTCCGTCAATGAACTTCAGAGAAAAGGATTTTACGGTGAGTACAAAAATCCTATTTTCTATTTCGTTCATTGATGGATACAGCTTCATTAATCTTGACCGTAGGGACGTCCACAAGCAGTGTGGTGGGAACAGCAAACATAACTTCACCCACAACCAGAGGTGCTCTCCAATGGAAGAGTCACCACCTGAACCAACCGCATCAGAACTTGCGGCCAACATATGCATCAGAATGCATTGACAATCAAAATGTAACTTTCTCTAACAAGAAGAAAGAGTGTAAATTGCAACAATTACACAGCCGCCTGCAAAACTTTGCGGCCAAAGCAGGCATGCGCTTACATCAACTTAGAAACGTAGAACTTTGTGAAAGTGTGAACGGACAAGCAAGTCGCTGCCTTACACACCTGGAAGACTGACGCTTGATGTCGGAAAGCCCAAGAGGTCCCAATTGCCCTGGTGGAATGGGCTGTGACAGGAAAGGGGGGCACCTCCTTCTTCAAGGCGTAAGCCTGGACCACGATCTGTCTGATCCACCTAGAAATGGTGGTCGACGAGACCGCCAGACCTTTTTTTGGACCAGCTACCGAAACGAGAGAATATGACTTCCGGAAAGGAGCCGTGGCAGACAGATATACACTTATGCCGCGTACACACGGTCAGAATTCTCGTCAGAAAAAGCTCTGATGGTTTTTCCGTCTGAATTTCGACGGAATTTCGCTCAAACTGTCTTGCCTACACACAGTCACACCAAATTCCGATGGTCAGTAACACAGCGGCATAAAACACGTTGGACAGCACTATAAAAGGGAAGTTTAATGCTTCCGAGCATGCGTCAAATTGTTTCCGAGCATGTGTCGGAATTGCATACACACGATCGGAAAATCCGATAGAAAGGTTTTCCATCGGAAAAATTGAGAACAGGTTCTCAATCCAAAGTCCGTCGGAAATTTCGACAGAAAAAGACTGTTTCCATCAGAAATTCCGACCGTGTGTACGCGGCATTAGAGCCCGGACCACATCCAGGGAATGGAGGGCCACCTCCTTAGGATGTGTCGGTTTAGGACACAGAGATGGTAACACAATGTCTTCATTGAGATGGAAGGCCAAAACCACCTTCGGCAGAAAAGAAGGTTGTGGACTCAACACCACCTTATCCCTGTGGATAATCAGATAGGGCGACTTGCATGACTAGGCCGCCAGCTCAGAAACCCTCCTGGCAGGTGTACTAGCCACTAGAAAAAACACTTTCTGAGAAAGAGTCAACAAGGAAATTTCCCTGATGTTCTCAAACGGCGGTTTCTAAAGCACCGATAGTACCAGGTTCAGATCCCACGAAGGAAGGGGTGGACGCACCGGAGAGACTACATGCTGGACCCCTTGCACAAAGGTGCTCACCGATGAGTGAGATGCCAAGGGTCGTTGGAAAAAAAACAGCCAGGGCTGATATCTAAAAGTGATATGTAGGAATGGACTTCTGCGCTACTACTAAATAGTGATAGATATAAATAAATATAAAAAAATAAAAATAAAATCGAATTAAATGCTGCTAAGTCTAAATAAATGATCACAAATCAATTCCAATGTATATATAAGTGTACTCAGGTGTACGTGACTTTGCGCAAAAAAAATATTAAAGTGCTAATTTCAACAGTATAAAGAAGTGTAAAGTGTCTTATGCATAAATTAATAAAGTGCTACAATCATCATAATGCAATACTGATACTGTGCATATAATAAAGTGCATATAATAAAGTGCATAATATAAATGCTCTTAATGTGATGACAAGAAATCCACAATGTGTTCACAATAAATAATGTATCCAATGGAACTGGTACATACAGACTAATGCCGTATGTTGCGGTGTCCATTATGGTGTGCAAATGCACAATTGATATAGTTCACTTCGGTAAAGTGCATAGGTGTGCTCAAATCCTTCGGATGTGGTAATGGAATCACATCAATTAGTGGCTTAGGTGCTTGCAGGGTTTCTTTTTTTTTTCAGTGAACAAAATGGGTGAAAAATCCAATATCGTGCTCACAGAGCCCTTACCTTCTCCAGGCATACATTACGCTTTCTCTATTGGTTGGTCTTTGTCTTCCCCGGTAACCGTATTCCCAGTATTGTTAGGGTGAAGTTCCTCCAAATTCCATCATAATGGTTATATGTAAAGAGAAGGTTGCTTGCAATGGTGTATTACCCAGGTAAAATAGCTTTAATTTTTAAAATTAATTCTGCTTACATAAAAATAATTAAAATTGGCCAAATATATGGTTATCAGAGGGCAAAAATAGCAGACAGCAATGTTTTACAGCCCTACTTGGTTGACTTCCGGTCCGCGGCGCTTACTTCCGGTTCGCGTTTGTTTACATCCGGTTATTGCGTACCCACGCGGTACGTCACGTTACGCACCTCGTGACTTTTTCAAGGAACCGGATTGGATGATTCCTTCATCCTTTTATAGTTCCTTGAAAAAGTCACGAGGTGCGTAACGTGACGTAACGCGTGGGTACGCAATAACCGGATGTAAACAAACGCGAACCGGAAGTAAGCGCCGCGGACCGGAAGTCAACCAAGAAGGGCTGTAAAACATTGCTGTCTGCTGTTTTTGCCCTCTGATAACTATATATTTGGCCAATTTTAATTATTTTTATGTAAGCAGAATTAATTTTAAAAATTAAAGCTATTTTACCTGGGTAATACACCATTGCAAGCAACCTTCTCTTTACATATAACCATTATGATGGAATTTGGAGGAACTTCACCCTAACAATACTGGGAATACGGTTACCGGGGAAGACAAAGACCAACCAATAGAGAAAGCGTAATGTATGCCTGGAGAAGGTAAGGGCTCTGTGAGCACGATATTGGATTTTTCACCCATTTTGTTCACTGAAAAAAAAAGAAACCCTGCAAGCACCTAAGCCACTAATTAATGTGATTCCATTACCACGTCCGAAGGATTTGAGCACAGGGCTGATATCTGTCCCTTGATGGTGCTAAAAGCCAACTTCCGCTCTACTCCACGACTTCTGATCGGACGTTCTCGTAGTCTCATCGACCATGTAGAGAGGTATAGCCTGATCGCTCGAAGCTCGAGCACATTGATCGGTAACTGGGATTCCTCCCATACCAGAGGCCCTGGGTTGATTGTACTCCCAGTACTCCATCCCAGCCGGTCAGGCTGGCGTCTGTTGTGATCACCGTCCAACGAAGAGGTAGGAACGATTTCCCGGACCGAAGGGCCAGAGATCTTAGTCACCAGAGAAGAGAGTCCCTGACTAACTGGCTCACCTGAATCTGCCGATCCAGGGATAACGGAGAATTGTCCCATTTGGACAATATCTCCTTCTGCAAGACTCTGGTGTGAAACTGGGCGTACGCTACCACCTCGAAGGTGGCAACTATGAGGCCCAGAACTCACATGCAGAAATGCAGCTACGACCACCTGTGGTTCATCAGCAGCTTCACCGCGGCTCTGAGAGTCTGCAGTTTGTCTGTAGGGAGAAACACTCTCGCTTCCACGGAGTCCATCAGTAAGCCTAGGTACTCCAGGCGCTGAGTCAGCACTAGTACCGACTTTTTGAGGTTCAACACCCACCCAAATTCCTGTAGAGTTTGCAGTTTGCATGGTGATCGCCACATCCTCCCTTAATTCTGAGGCGGAAGCTGCTCTCAGAAGGAGATCGTCTAGGTAACCCACGATTGCGATCCCACGTTGTCGCAACAACGCCAAAATTGGAGCCAATACATTGGTAAAGACTCAGGGTGCTGAAGCCAGGTCAAAGGGGAGAGCCACAAACTGGTAGTGGTCTTCCCCTACTGCAAATCGCAGAAACCTCTGAGGCATATGGGTATGTGCAGGTACGCGTCCTGGATATCCAGAGATGCCAGGGAGTCCCCCTGATGGAGTTCAGCGACTACAGAGCGAACTGATTCCATTCTGAACCTCTGTACTTTCACAAAGCAATTGAGGGCTTTTAGGTCCAGGATTGGATGTACCCCTTCCTTTTTGGGGACCACAAACAGATTGGAATAGAATCCCTGAAACCTTTCCGTTTCTGGAACAGGCACTATCACCCCGTGGATCAGGTCCCTTACTGCCCCATACAGGGCCTCCCGGTGAGTCAGGAGTTACAGTACGCTGGAGGGATGAATCTGTTTGGTGGCCAAGAGAGGAATTCTATCTTGTAGCCCGATTAAATCACTTTGTAGACCAATTGGTCGGACAGCCGAGAGGTCCACCGAGCTGCAAACTCCCAACCCAACCCAACCTTCATGTGGTAGCACTATTGCTCGCTGGCCTTCTGGGCTTGCGAGTCCAGGGACGCTTCTGTCCCTTAGTAGTCTCCCTGTCGGACTGGGAGTCCCGGGCGGACGAAAAAGCCTCTTTTGAGCAGAAAAGGAGGGCCCTTGCCTGCGGCATGTCTCCTTACCCTTCCTGTACTGTGGGAGCAATGTGCTCTTTCCACCTGTGACATTCTTAATAATGTCATCCAGCGAGGCGCCAAATAGCCACTCACCAAGGAAGGGCAAATCTGTCAAGGCTTTTTTAGATGCCTGGTCCGCAGAACAGCATTTCAGCTAGATCAGGCACTGCAGCACCACTGCTGATACTGATGCTCTGGAGAGCAAGGGAAGTCTATCCAGGGCCGCATCACAGACATACTTAAGGCCATGCACCAACTGGTCTGCTAGTTCCACACAGACTGGAGGAGACTGCTGCTTCTCCAATTCACGGTGCAATAGTTTTGCCCACTCAGTAAGGGTCTGCGACACTAATGCCGTGGCCAGTACCGGTCGCAGTGCTGACCCCACTACCGTAAACATGGACCGGGCCATTGCCTCGGCCCTCCTGTCGGTAGGGTCCTTAAATGCAGGAGCCCCTTCTACCGGGATTGTGGTTACTTTGTTTAACCTGGATACTGGGGTGTCCATGACCGGGGGAGCCGACCATTTTTTAAGAAGGCTCTCCTCAAAAGGGTAATGCACCGCCATTCTTTTTGGGACCAAAAAGGTCCGTTGCGGGCTTCCCCATTCCTTGTATATGAACTTATCAAAGTAAGTCAGATACGGGAACACCTTAGGTGTACAGGCTGGTTTATGGGACCCAAAAGGGACAGCCACCTCGGCAGAGGATCCTGCCGCATCCTGTATTTTAAGGGTATCACGCACAGCGGTGATAAGTGCTCCAACTAGTGCTTTTTCCTGTGCGGACCCAGACACAGAATCATCCTCACTGTCCGATCGGTCCTGGTCAGTGTCCCCTGACACATCAGAGCAGGGGCCGCCAGTCACTGCGGGGCCCAAGTCTAAATTTGAGCTTTCACCAGAGGACGGGGGGCAGGGAGCATTTTTTACCCCCCTTGCGCCTGCACACCGCCTCCACCCTGGCAACGAATGCTTCAAGAACCGCCGATAAAGCGTCCAAAGGCACTTCACTATTTGCAGGCGAGCCGGTTGCAATTGAAGTCTGGGGAAGAAATGCCAGCTTCTGACGCCATGCTGACCCACCCCGTCTGCCACCCTTGGGGACTTAGGCCAAGGTGCGCAATCCCACCCTCCTAGCTGCTACAGACTGAGGGGACCCACTGCAGGACTCACCACCCTGATCGAGTGCTGCGCTGTACTGTTACTGATGGCTGTGTCCTGTGTCTGCTCACAAGTGTGCAGGAACAAAAAACGCGATATTCTGAGGCACAGGAACCAGTGCTGTGGAGAAAAACCGCGCTGAGGCTACAAGAAAATGGCTGCCGGGTGCCCTTGTATAGAAAAAAATCACAGGGAAAATGGCCACCGAACTCCGAGAAAATGCCTGCTGACCATGCTTCTCACAGAGGCTAACAGAAAATGGCCGACGATGAAAACTGTACAGACAATACACAGACAATGGCAGCGTTCAGCGCTATGGTGGCAGCACATGCAGAGCCCACAGACACCAGCAGAGACACAAATGACAGCACAGGGACCCAGACAGCCAGCGCAGCCCCCAATCAAGGATCAGAGCCCCCCGGAGGACCCCTGGCCCAGGTACACACACCGCACTACAGCCCAGTCATGTAGAATCCTCCACAAGGGGGGGAAACAGGGACAGGGAGAGAAGAAAGGGAGAAGAGGCACCCCCTAATCGACCTCCCAGGGAATGCCCAGCTGCTCTGTCCTGCCGAGACAGGGAGAGCTGTACTTACCATCCGGACAAGCTGGAGGCATCCCATCACAGACCCACCCCGAGCAGTACAGGGGGGCTGCGGGCCACGGCACACTGTGACAAAGACATCCGTAGTCCAGTCATATGTGTGCCCCAGAGCATTGCGCTCACCGGCCATCCCTACAGCCTGAGGGGCATTTCGTGGCCAACCCAGCGCGTAGCTAGGGCCTGCACACGCTCGATGGCCATGCTGGGGAGACTACAAGGATCTATATTATTCAGCCTGTCACCCAGCCGGCTGTTGATAGAAGATCACAGGATCTTAAAATCTTGCGCAAAAGGCAAAAAATCTAGAAAAAAATCCCAGGGCCGATGGTCCCGGCAGAGAGCCTAGGTCCTTCTCCTTCACTAGGCAGAAAAAAACTGAGCTGCAGGAAGCAGGCTGAGGGGTTATTGCCAGAGGGACTGCCCCCTGGGCGGAACTGTACAGTTCTGTTGTTTTTCACATGTATTACATGTTCTGCCTAGTCCTCTCCTGAAGGTGGTGTAATAACCTTACGGTCAAGATTAATAGAGCTGTGTCCGTCAATGAACGAAAGAGAAACTCTGCTGACTTCTATCATCCAATCATGTGCAGCAAATATGCTCTTTTTTTTGTCATTTTCCTTGCATGTAATTGGGTATTCTTTGAAAAGTGAAGCCTTAGCTCATTTACTAATCTCTGGAGCAACTGCACTTGCAGAGGGCAACTGCACTTTGCATAGTGCATTGTCTTTTTGCCTTTAGTAAATCAACCCTTATGAGTACTACTTTAGAGCCGTATTTCTTTTTAAAGTGATCTTTGCCATTGCAAAAATATTTATTTTGTGATGAGGGTTAAAGTACAATACAACTGCAGCAGGGTTTTTTGTGCAATTGAAATGGGCTGGAGAGTTAAGGTTCATGAACTAGAATAACAGGCAAAGGCCTGGACATTTAACATATATTGGGAATTTTTTTAGATGGAGCCCTCAGCATGGTGTAGCCCTTAGCATGGTGAGTTAATCATCATAGCGGAACTCCTTATAAAAGTGGAACTGAAACCAAAGTCTCTTAGTAAATAGGCATGCTGGTAACAGCACCAGCAGAAAACTAATTTCTTACGACTCTGTAGGTGGTTGACCTATGGATGACACAAACCCAGCGAGTGTGCACAATTTTTTAGCTATCTGTAGAAACAATGAAAATCAATACTTCACTGGCATATCCTTGATAAAGATAAGGAATTTCTCTGACCCCATGTCTCTGAGGAGCTCATGCCTGCTATTGGCAACAAAGTTGAATGACTGTTCTCTTAGACTTAAATCCCAACATAAACCTTTTTTACCTCAGCCCTCCAGTAACCCCTGCCCTCCTCAGAGCCCAAACATGTATTTTTTTTAGTCTTACCCTTTTCGGAGGGCAAATTATGCACATGGCCCTCTTCCTCTCTTTTCATAGGTGGTAAGCCCTCTATGAAGCAGTTGTCTCTGCACCACTACACTAGGAGAGCAGTGCACCAAGGAGATGCCCCATCAGAGTTTCAATAAAACTGAGAAGAATGAGGACATCTTGTGGCAGAAAGAGATTACTATGGGGAACAGCTCCAGAATGGGGGTAAATATTGCAACTAGAGCAGTTGTTTTGTTTACAAACCCCTTTGACTACCTGGATTTTGGCAATAATATTGCTAGTAGTGGTTAGTCACGTTCAACTGAACTTGTAATGCAATGTTGCAGAAGTGTTGTAGCCTATCCAGTCTACGTCTTCAGTTCCGATGAGTGTCAGGAAGATACTTCAGCATTTTATCCATACCTTAAGAAACCTTAATCAAGTTACCATGGAATGTATAGATGCTGATTGTTCAAGAACAGGTTGGGAAGTTTTGAAAGTTGTGAAACCACCCTTTTCTAGCTACACAACTCCATTGTTTGCATCAGGAAGCTTGTATAGGTTTTTATAACTAAAGGTGGAAATTGTTGTCAGATGGCTTCAATATTGTCTAGCATTAAAGCTAAAATGATCAGTTTTCCATCTTCACATAACCATAAAGGCAAATTTTTCATATATTATGAATAAATGTACCATAGAAAAATCAACTTATATATTTTGGACAAACCATACTTAATCACAACCGATATACAGTGGTGTGAAAAAGTGTTTGCCCTCTTCCTCATTTCCTGTTCCTTTGCATGTTTGTCACACTTAAGTGTTTCGGAACATCAAACCAATTTAAACAATAGTCAAGGACAACACAAGTAAACACAAAATGCAATTTGTAAATGAAGGTGTTTATTATTAAAGGTGAAAAAAAATCCAAACCATCATGGCCCTGTGTGAAAAAGTGATTGCCCCCTAAACCTAATAACTGGTTGGGCCACCCTTAGCAGCAACAACTGCAACCAAGCGTTTGCGATAACGTGCAATGAGGCTTTTACAGCGTCCTGGAGGAATTTTGGCCCACTCATCTTTGCTGAATTGTCCTAATTCAGTTACATTAGAGGGTTTTCGAGCATGAACGGCCTTTTTAAGGTCATACCACAACATCTCAATAGGATTCAGGTCAGGACTTTGGCTAGGCCACTCCAAAGTCTTCATTTTGTTTTTCTTCAGCCATTCGGTGGTGGACTTGCTGGTGTGTTTAGGATCATTGTCCTGCTGCAGAAGTTCGTTTCAGCTTGAGTACACGAACAGATGGTCGGACATTCTCCTTCAGGATCTCTTGGTAGACAGCAGAATTCATAGTTCCTTTTATCACGGCAAGTCTTCCAGGTCCTGAAGCAGCAAAACAGCCCCAGACCATCACACTACCACCACCATATTTTACTGTTGGTATAATGTTCTTTTTCTGAAATGCAGTGTTCCTTCTACGCCAGATATACTTGGACACACACCTTCCAAAGAGTTCCACTTTTGTCTCATCGGTCCACAGAATGTTGTCCCAAAAGTCTTGGGGATCATCAAGATGTGTTGTGGAGAAATTGAGATGAGCTTTGATGTTCTTTTTGCTCAGCAGTGGTTTTCTCCTTGGAACTCTGCCATGCAGGCCATTTTTGCCCAGTCTTTTACTGATGGTGGAGGCATGAACGCTGACCTTAACTGAGGCAAGTGAGGCCTGCAGTTCCTTGGAGGTTGTTGTGGGGTCTTTTGTGACCTCTTGGATGAGTCGTCGCTGCGCTCTTGGGGTAATTTTGGGCGGGCGGCCACTCCTGGGAAGGTTCACCACTGTTCCATGTCTTCGCCATTTGTGGATAATGGCTCTCACTGTGGTTCGCTGGATTCCCAAAGCTTTGGAAATGGCTTTATAACCCTTTCCAGACTGATAGATCTCAATTACTTTCTTTCTCAATTGTTCCTGAATTTCTTTGGGTCTCGGCATGATGTGTAGCTTTTAAGGATCTTCTGGTGGACCTTACTGTGTCAAGCAGCTCCTATTTAAGTGATGCCTTGATTGTGAACAGGTGTGGCAATAATCAGGCCTGGGTGTGGCTAGAGAAATTGAACTCAGGTGTGGACAACCACAGTTATAGTATGTTTTAACAAGGGGGGCAATCACTTTTTCACACAGGGCCATGATGGTTTGGATTTTTTTTCACCTTTAATAATAAACACCTTCATTTACAAATTGCATTTTGTGTTTACTTGTGTTGTCCTTGACTATTGTTTAAATTGGTTTGATGTTCCGAAACACTTAAGTGTGACAAACATGAAAAGGAACAGGAAATGAGGAAGGGGGCAAACACTTTTTCACACCACTGCATTATAAATTAACATTGGTTCCTTAAAAAACAACTCTCCAGGCAAACTTTTTTTTTGTGTAAAGAAGAGTCATATTTTTATTTCCCTTTGCCAACATGGGGAGATTTAATTTTGTTTTCTGTCCAGGTGGCTGGAATTGAGAAATTCTTCCCACCAGAGTCAATGATGGCAACAATTACCCAACAGGGGTCTTCACCCTTTCCCACTGTGCCTTAAAAATTTTTTTATTATTGTCTGTGCCCGAAATGGAGTGGCTTGGGTTGTGTTTGTTGTTGCAAATGCACAGAAAGGGAAGATAAAAGTATAGAAAGAAGTTTTAAATGCCTACCTGCTTCCTTTTCTTAAAGGGGGATTCCACCCTAAAGTGGAACTCCCGCTTTTCGGAACCCTCCCCCCTTCCGGTGTCACATTTGGCACCTTTCAGGGGGGAGGGGGGTGCAGATACCTGTCTAAGACAGGTATCTGCACCCACTTCCGGGCATAAACTCCCACGGGAGTTTACATCACTTCCTGTCCCGGCGCGCTGTCTGCCGGGACACACACGTGTCCCGGCAGACAGCGCTGAAGATTCTCATTGCGCCGCGCGACTCGCGCATGCGCAGTAGGGAATCGGGAAGTGAAGCCACTTCCTGATTCCCTCACCGAGAATGGCGCCGGCTACAGCAGGGAGCCGAGCGATCGATCGGCCTCTGCTGCCGACACCGCTGGACCCTGGAACAGGTAAGTGTCCATTTTTTAAAAGTCAGCAGCTGCAGTATTTGTAGCTGCTGGCTTTTAAATTTTTTTTTTTCAGTACAGTCCCGCTTTAAGTGTTTTTTATTGACTTGCAATCTGCCTTAGAAAAAATAAAATACAATTTGACTACTCCAGGAAAGTCAATTTCCTAGTACAACCCCTCCCTCTCTGCATGTCAGAGCATTTGATCTACTAAAACTGGAGAGTGCAAAATCTGGTGCAGCTGTGCATGATATATATGGAGCTTTAAGAGGAGTGGTGTGGTTTCAGGGGCTGGGCGGCACTCAAGCAAAAAGTATCTGAGTAGAGAGGGGAAGTGACCTCAGTCACATGTGGTGGAGGAAGCGTTCCCCACCCACCCGGTAGGTAGTAGGGTCGGTTTTGAATAAGGGTTCCCTAGCGGGGCAGTTTTCTTGGGTCGCTGGAAGAGCAGAAGGAGAAGGACATGTATGGAACATGTAGTACTCATCCATTGGATGGGAGTGGATAGTGTACTTCAAGGTTAAGAGGGGTTTAACCCGGAAGGGTAAAAAGGTTAGGTCACTGCTGACAGGTTGGGTACCGCATCCGAGTCCGGGGTTTGCCGACTGGAGGCAAGAGTTTAAAAGTTAAACTTAGTTGTCTCAGTGACCAGTGGTGGTGTTTTTCCCCATAATGATGACCCAGTTAATAAGGAGTTGGAGGTGACGGTTTAAAAATGGTTAAAAGAGTTATTTAAGACTTTACATTTTATTAATAAAAGGCTGGCTGGCCATTTACTCCACACCTTGTCTGTCTTTTGTTACAAGTGGGGCTATGTGGGGGTAGTAGCATAAGTAGTCTGTAGCTGGTCTTAAGTCCTACATATGTCATGTTAAATCTGAATTGAACAAGCTGAAGTTAGAAGCTGGTTGGCTACCATGCACAGCTGCACCAGATTTTGCCCTCCCCAGTTTTAGTAAATCAACCCCATAGTCTATTCTTCTTATAATGCCCCGTACACATGGTTGGATTTTCCAACGGAAGATGTTCGATGGGAGCTTTTTGTCAGAAATTCCGACCGTGTGTAGGCTCCATCGGACATTTTCCATCGGAATCTGTCACACAAAATTTGAGAGCTGGTTCTCAAATTTTCCAACAACAAAATCCGTTGTCGGAAATTCCGATTGTGTGTACACAATTCCGACGCACAAAGTTCCATGCATGCTCAGAATCAAGCAGAAGAGCCGCACTGGCTATTGAACTTAATTTTTCTTGGCTCGTCATACATGTTGTATGTCACTGCATTTTTGATGTTCGCAATTTCCGACCAACTTTGTGTGACCGTGTGTATGCAAGACAAGTTTGAGCCAACATCCGTCAGAAAAGAAAACATGGATTTTGTTGTCGGAATGTCCGATCGTGTGTACGGGGCATAAGAGTGTCTAATTGCTTTCAGAGCTGACCCAGTATTTGCGCCCCACCTCTCTCCACCCTACAGAACTTTTTATGTAGTTGGAAGGAATGAAGAGAAATACTATAGAGTGTCACTTGAATGACAGCTCTGAGTCTGCTGGGGCTGCTGGCAATATGTCCAGTTACATAATTTACATGCTTTTATTGGTAAATTACATGTATAAAATATGTTGGTCTTATGTGAAGATTTTTGTTCAAATTAATAATATAGCAACAGGGTCTAATAAATAAATTGAGATATGTAACAGCAAATCCAATCTGCAATGTTTACAGGCAGATCATATGGTTTCCTGGAGACTCACCACTCTGAGAACAGCAATCACACATCACATGTGAGCGTTGCACTGCTCGGGCCAAAGTCCAAATGTTTGAGAATGGTTTAAAGGTAACTACAATGGTTAAGTCATATTTTTTTAATCCTTTTTCAGGTTTACGCATTCCAAAAACAGGGGGGAACAGGCTAGACCATAGCATTGAGCCCTCCCCATGTTAAAGACATGTGGCCTAGTATGGTTCAGGAGGGGGTTGAATGCTCACTGCCCTCCCCTTTCCTGGCCAGCATAAAGGTCTTGTGCCCATGCCTTTTTTTTCTTCTTTGCAAGGGGTTCCCACTTAAAGTCCATACCAGACCATCATTGAGGATAAGGGTCTGGTTTAGATATTGAAGGGGGGCCCATGGGTTTGTTGTACTTGTTTTTTGCATTTGGATAACAGTCTGGTATAGATGTTGAGGGTTGAGGGAGATCTACCTGTCACTTTTTTTTACAAACAGAACAAATCAGACAGGAAATGTAATTTGGTGCCAATACTACACAGGGTCGGTGCTACCATAAGCCGGCTTAGGCAGCTGCCTTATGGTGCTAGGAAGGGGGGGGGCGCAAAATACCCAGCTGCTTGCACAGGTGGGGAGCCGGATCCTCTTCTTTCCTCACTCAGCACTCCAGCCTGGCATTAAGGTCCGTGGCTTCCCCAGATCTGAGTCCTGCCCGTCTGAGTCAGCTAGCAAGTCTGCAGCGTTAGATCCCCACACCCCCTCAATGGCTGCTAAGACCGCCAGCATCCTAACAACCAGTCACATCACTTGTGCACCCCGCCCTCTTCAGCAAGATCCTCTGCCCAGCTCCTGCCCCCTGCAGCAAGATTCCTCTTAAAGCTCACGCCCCCTGCCTGCCTGCTGCAGGGACTTATCTAAAAGGTATGTTTTCTATCAATCTATGGGTGTACTGTGATGGTTTACAACTCTAATGGGGACACCAGCTCCACTGGGACACTCTGATGGGGATACCTGCTCTCTGATAGGGACACTCTGATGGGGATACCAGCTCTATGGTGTTACTCTGAGGGAATACCTGCTCCATGGGGTTACCTGCACTCTGATGGGGACACCTGCTCTATGGGGTCACTCTGATGGGGGCACCTTCTCTCTGATGGGATCACTCTGAGGGGAGACCTGCTCTCTGATGGGGACACTCTGAAGGGATATTTGCTCCATGGGGACACCTGCTCTCTCATAGGGGCACCTGCTTGCAGATGGGGTCACTCTGATGGGGACACCTGCTCTATGGGGTCACTCTGAGGGGATACCTGCTCCATGGGGACATTCTGATGGCAAACCTGCTCTCTGATGGGGTCACTGTGATGTGGAAACCTGCTTTATGGGGTCACTGATGGGGCACCTGCTTTATGAGGTCACTCTGAGGGAATACCTGCTCCATAGGGACACTTGCTCTCTGATAGGGTCACTCCGATAGGGACACCTGCTCTATGGGGTCACTCTAATGGGGAAATCTGCTCTCTGATGAGGTAACTCTGATGGGGACACCTGCTCTATGGGGTCACTCTGGTGGGGACACCCTGATTTGGACACCTGATGGAAGGGGACACACTGATGGGGACACCTGTTCTTGGGGTCATGCTGATGGGGACACCTGCTCTATGGGGTCACTCTGATAGGGACACCTGCTCTCTAAATGGGTCACTCTGATGGGAACATCTGCTCTCTGATTGGGTCACCTGATGTAAGGGGGCACACTGATGGGGACACCTGCTCTATGGGGTCACTCTGATCAGCGCCGTCTTTAAGGCAGGGCAAAAGGGGCATCTGCCTGGGCCCTGTCATTGTTGTGGGGCCCAAAGCAGCTGCCTCATACTTGCCAACTATCCCAGTTTAAATTCCCTCGTCCCTTGAGGTTTTAGTCTTGTGCTGTGTCCTGATATCTCAGTGTGAAGTTCTGTTACTAATGCTGCCCAGCTCTGCCCTATTGTGTACAGATGACTTACCTGCAGACCCTGTGTTTACATGTAAATACAGGCATTGTTATGTAAATAGCAGCAGCATTTATATTTAAATAGTGGCGGACTGGCAACATTCATATTTAAATAGAGGCAGTATTCATATGTATATCATGCCCCCCTGAGGTCATATCCACCATCACCTATACTGAATGCTGTCCACTGGTAAGATAAAGAGGCATGCTTGAAAGTCTTGCCTACATCTGTGGTCATTAAGCCTACCATCAGCCTGCAAAGGTAAGTAAATTAGTGGGGGGAGGGTAGTGTGGGGTGTACAGAGGTAGGCAGAGTAGTTATTACACTTTTGGGTGCACAGGTGAGCAAGGAGGGGATGTATGGAGGTAAGATAGGTGGGTGCAAAGATGTGCAGAGGAGGTAGGTAGAGTTAAAGGGGAGGGGGATTGGAGTGGAGAGGATGGGGGAGGTTTGGGTTGCAGAGGTTAGCAACAATTAATGGCACTGCTGTGTATCTGCTAAAGGGCAGCACACTTCTGTGGTGTCAGAAAAGCGATTTCATATGCTTTCCCAACACACACAAATGTGAATGCAGGCTAAATGTCTGTTACATTGGTGGTCAGTGTAAATCGTCTCATTAAATTGGTGCTTGGTGTAGAATCCTTTCATTCACACTAGTGGCCAGTGTGAATGTCCCCCTTACATTGGTGGTCAGTGTAAATCCCTCCTTACATTGGTGGTTACTGTAAATGCTTCTATTACATTAGTGGTCAGTGTAAACACCTATTACATTAGTGGTCAGTGTAAACCCCGATTACATTGGTGGCCAGTGTTGAAACTCCTCTTTATATATGTAGTCATTGATCACACCCTCCCCTCCCCCCAGCACTGCCACTGATCCTAGGAGTCCTAGAATCCCTAGGAGTTTTCTGTCTATTAATGTGTCCCCTCACCGCCCCAGTCCATGGTGTACAGGCAGTGAGGAGATGATGTGCTGTAACCTCTAGCAACCAATCGGTAAGCAGTAATGATGTGCAGTAACCAATCAGTGAGCAGTATTGATGTACAGTAATCTCTAGCAACCAATCAACAAGCAGAAGTCATGTGCTGTAACCTCTAGCAACTAATCAGTGAGCCGTGATGTTTGCTGTAACCTCTAGCAACCAGTCAGTGAACGGTTATGATACACTGTAACCTCTGGCAACCAATCGCAATCGCTGCCTATTCTGATTCAGTACACTGATTTGGGGGCGAAACTGCATGGGAGGGGCCCAAGAATTTTTTTTTGCCCAGGGTCCAATCAATATTAAAGATGTCCCTGACTCTAATGAGGACACTTTCTCTCTTATGGGGACACCTGCTGTATGGGGACATTCTGATAGGGACACCCGATCTATGGTGGCACTCTGATGGGGAAATCTGATGTGAGGGGTACTGTGATAGGGACACCTGGTCTATGGGGGAACACTAATGGGGACACCTGATGTAAAGAGGCACTCTGATGGGTACACCTGATGTAAAGGTGTTTACATCAGGTGGGAATAAGTTCTCCGGCCATTTATTTTATTTTTTTCTTAGCGCAGTTTCTTTTATCTTTTTTCTAGGTTTATGTGATTACCTAATAGTGTTCAGCTTGCAATTAGTCTCGCTCTTACATTGTGTTTGCGCTGATTGTTCCCCTTTTTACATAAATTGCAGCAGTTTTTAATATGAGTGTTATGCGTTTACTAATAAGCATGCAAAGTGTCATGTAAATGTGCCTTCAATGTTTTGAAAGAAAGATCTACTTTAAAGAACTGAAGTTGTTTTATAATTCATCTTTTAATCGCTAAGAAAACTAAGTCCAAAGGTCACAAGTGGCTTTTCTATGGTAATTGTATCTGTTCTGCAATTTTAAAGATAGACTATATAGATCTGTGAATATGAAGTGCTGGACATTTAAAAAAAAATACTAGTTCATCTAATCTATGTAGAGGATGAAAGCTTTGTATCTGTGTATTGGAAATGCGGATGGACTGGGTAAACTGTTCATATCTGTATTTATGGCATCAAAGCAGTATACTAATTGTAGCACTACTCCCGTAAGAGCCACTACAAATTTGCCCAGGTTTTTTTTTTTACCCTTCTACTCAGAAAGCAGTTCTTTTTGATGTTTTTATATTTTGGGTAACTTGGATAGGGTTGGGGATCTGAGTGGGATATTCCAAAAATAACTATGTATAAAGTGAGGACCTCAAACTTCCTTCTGCAGAACTGTAAGCAAAGTCTTTGTAAAAGCAGACTGGGGACTTGGCTCTTTAGTAGTATCAACTAAGGCACAGAAGCCTCCTCTTTTGAGCAATTAGAGCAGAGTCCCTTTATGAAGAACTCGATAGCAGGCCCGGACTGGGACAAAAAATAAGACTGGGCATTTTGGATTGAGCAGCCCATGACATGTTAACTGGCCCCTTCCCTACTATCCACCCTGACAGATCCCATGAGAAAGGAGAGGGGGAACCCAGAGGTGTGGGGGGGAGGTGAGGTGGGACCAGGAAAGAGCATGGGGGGATGGAGAGCACAGGGAAGAACCTTGAGAACATGGGGTGGGGTGAGAGCACAGGGAGGAAGAGAATAGCACAAGGGGCAGCGGAGAGCATAGGGGGAGGTGGAGAGCAAAGGGGGCAGCAGAGAGCATGGGGGGAGGTGGATAGCACAGGGAGGGCGGTGGAGGGCATGGGGGAGATGGAGAGCACAGGGAGGGTGGTGGAGAGCATGGGGGGAGATAGAAAGCACAGGGAGAGCGGCAGAGAGCATGAGGGGAGGTGGAGAGCACAGGGAGGGTGGTGGAGAGCATGGGGGGGAGATGGAGAGCACAGGGAGGGCAGCAGAGAGCATGGGGGGAGATGGAGAGCACAGGGAGGGCGGTGGAGACCATGGGGGGATATGGAGAGCACAGGGAGGGCGGCGGAGAGCACATGGAGGGTGGTGGAGAGCACAGGGAGGGCGGTGGAGAGCACAGGGCGGTGGAGAGCATGGGGGGAGATGGAGAGCACAGGGAGGGCGGTGGAGAGTATGGGGGAGGTGGAGAACACAGGGGGGCTGGTGGAGAGCATGAGGGGAGGTGGAGAGCACAGGGAGGGTGGTGGAGAGCATGAGGGTGATAGGCAGAGCACAGGGAGGGCAGCAGAGGGCATGGGGGGAGATGGAGAGCACAAGGAAGGCAGCAGAGAGCATGGGGGGAGATGGATAGCACAGGGAGGGCGGTGGAGAGCACAGGGGGGTTGGTGGAGAGCATGGGGGGAGATTGAGAGCACAGGGAGGGCGGTGGAGAGCACAGGGAGGGCGGTGGAGAGCACAGGGAGGGTGGTGGAGCGCATGGGGGAGATGGAGAGCACAGAAAGGGCGGCGGAGAGCATGGGGGGAGGTGGAGAGCATGGGGGGTGGTGGAGAGCATAGAGAGGGCGGTGGAGAGCACAGGAAGGGCAGTGGAGAGCACAGGAAGGGCGGTGGAGAGCATGGGGGGAGATGGAGAGCACAGGGAGGGTGGTGGAGAGCACAGGGAGGGCGGTGGAGAGCACAGGGAGGGCGGTGGAGAGCATGGGGGAGGTGGAGAACACAGGGGGGCTGGTGGAGAGCACAGGGAGGCTGGTGGAGAGCACGGGGGTGGCAGAGAGCACGGGGGTGGCAGAGAGCATGGGGGTGGCAGAGAGCATGGGGGGAGGTGGAGAGCACAGGGAGGGCGGTGGAGGGCACAGGGAGGGCGGTGGAGGGCACAGGGGGGCTGGTGGAGGGCATGGGGGGAGATGGAGAGCACAGGGAGGGTGGTGGAGAGCATGGGGGGAGATGAAGAGCACAGGGAGGGCGGCAGAGAGCATGAGGGGAGATGGAGAGCACAGGGAGGGCGGCAGAGAGCATGAGGGGAGATGGAGAGCACAGGGAGGGCGGCAGAGAGCATGAGGGGAGGTGGAGAGCACAGGGAGGGTGGTGGAGAGCATGGGGGGAGATGGCAAGCACAGGGAGGGCAGCAGAGAGCATGGGGGGAGATGGAGAGCACAGGGAGGGCGGTGGAGAGCACAGGGGGGTTGGTGGAGAGCATGGGGGGAGATGGAGAGAACAGGGAGGGTGGGTGGAGAGCACAGGGAGGTCGGCGGAGAGCATGGGGGGAGGTGGAGAGCACGGGGGTGGCAGAGAGCATGGGGGGTGGCAGAGAGCATGGGGAGGTGGAGCGCACTGGGGGGTGGCAGAGAGCATGGGGCACACTGGGGGTGTGGCAGAGAGCATGGGGGTGGCAGAGAGCATGGGGAGGTGGAGCGCACTGGGGGGGTGGCAGAGAGCATGGGGCGCACTGGGAGGGGGTGGCAGAGAGCACAGGAGTGACAGAGAGTATGGGGGGTGGCAGAGAGCATGGGGGGGAGGTGGAGCACACTGGGGGGGTGGCAGAGAGCATGAGCAGGCAAAGAGTATGGGTTGTGTGGAGAGCCCGGGGGGGGCAGCAGAAATAAGCAGGATAGGAGCGGTGGGGGCGGCTGCATATAGAACAATTATTCTCTCCATCTTCCTCCTGCAGTCTACCTCTCGCTGGCATTCCGATACTGCAGGAGGAAGATGGAGAGAATGATTGTTCTATATGCAGCCACCCACCAGCGCTCCTCCTATCCAGGTTACAGAGGGGTGAGCGCAGAGCACGGGCTGCACTCACGTTTTCTGTTGGCTTCAAGTTGTCAGGGCTCAGCAGCAGGTGTCTGCTCTGGCTCCTCCCCCTCCTCAGTCACGCCCCCTGGTACCGATGGCTGACCTATAAGGGCAGCTGCAGAGAGGCCGAAGGCTTCTCATCTAGCTCCACCCCCCTCTACGTGCCCCCGGCACCGATGGGCTGAGTTTAACTGGCAGCCAGGTGGCCGCGGAGAGGCTGCATGAGTGGCGCAGGCTCAAAGAGCCTTGTGCCCTGCATGGACTTGCAGCCTGGGGGCCACGGCCCACCGGGCAATTGCCCGGTTTGCCCTATGGTCAATCTGGGCCTACTCGATAGACTGAGCTCTTCAGGACACCGGCTGATGTCCCCTTTACACACATACAGCTGACTCTCTATCACAGGGGTCTCCAAACTTTCAAAATAAAGGGCCAGTTTACTGTCCTTCAGACTTTAAGGGGACAAGTCTGAAGGATGTGCCTGGTGGGAGTAAATAATGCCTGAAATAGTTGTGTCATTGGTAGGAATAGTGCCCCGTTGTTGTCAGTGAAAGGAGTAATGCCCCATTGTTTGTGTCAGTGGCAGGAATTATGCCCCATTGCTGGTGCTAATAGCAGGAATGATACCTCAAGAGCCCAATAAGGGCAAACAAAGGGTCGCATCCAGCCCTAGGGCACTGCTTTAGCATGGGGGGGGCAGCATCCCACAGTCTCTAAGATCTAAGATCTCTCTCATAGACATGTGCGAATAGTTTCGTACAAATTGGAAATTCGTACAAATTTTTCGAAATTCGTACATTCGTACGAATCCAAATTACAAATTTTTACGAATACGAATTCTGTACGAAATACGAAATTTCGTTTACGAATTTCGGATCCAAATTATCCGAATCCAAACTACCAAATAACTAATTTCAACTAATATGAAAGAAATTATAGCGGATATAACGAATGATTCGAATGAATTTGAGATTCAGTATAACGAATATCGACACTCCGAAAATGTATTAACGTTACATAACACAAGTCTATTGTCTATTGTTCACCAATCACTCAGAGGAAGTACGAAATACGAAATTTCGTATTTGTAAACTAAATTTCGTATTTCGTACTTCCTATGAGTGATTGGTGAACAATAGACAATAGACTTGTGTCATGTAACGTTAATACGTTTTCGGATAATTAGTTTATTCATAGAGTGTCGATATTCGTTATCCAAATTAACGATTCGTACCAAATTCGTATTTCGTACGAATCCGAATTAAATTACGATTTTTTTCTATACGAAACAGAACGGAACGAAACGAAACTAATTTTTTGACGACTCCCATGTCTACTCTCTCAGCAGTTTGTACTCACAAAATGTCCTTGAAAGTTGGTTGCCTCTTTCCAAAATGATACCAGACTAGATATTCATACAACCGTGCCGCAATCAGCTCTCTGCAAGTTCAGCAAAGCAGGCCCCCGCCTGAGTCCTCAGCACCTTGCAAGCACATGCCAGGAATTCCTAAGGGGGCAAGCACCCCTCCCCCACTTAGGCTGTGTCCCTCTCCTACAGGAAAAGACCTCAAAAGCTTTGTGTCTCAGAGTATTTACACAGACTCCCAGCAGCTATCTGGGCCATCCTCCCAGGGATTGGCCATTGCTGTATAAAGATTCATGCTGCCCATTTGCCTTGCTCCACACCTATGTTCCAGAGAGATACACAGTTCTCTAGAAAGCAGAGAGAGCAATCAAACCTGCAGCAGGTAAAATACCCAACAGGCAAAAACAATCAACACAGCTTCACAGATTACAGTGAGCGCAACTAAATTAGCCTAGCAAAACAGCAGCCCCACTGGATACAGTGAATCAGAACTAAATTGGCCTAGTCCTAGCACAAAGCTAGAAGGGTGATACATATTTCCTACAAATATTTCTACAAGTGCTTCTTCAAGTACAGTCAGAGTTAATATTGAAAGATTTTAAATGGAAAGACACAAACCTATCAAAAATGTTTCCATGTCTAGACTACGTATCAGAACTGATTCATCCATCTAAGACATTGATCTTGTTCTTGTTTAATTTCCAACCTGTATAAATAAATGTCCCGAATCTCTGTGAAGAGGAAATTTGTATCTAGAGTAGAGAATATTGTAATGGTACAGAATCAATTTGACCAAGGGGGGTTCAATTGATCAGACAAAAAAAAAAAGATGTGAAATTTTCATTATTTATTAGTAATGTTTTAATTTTTTCATTACTTATTTATATCGCACCTTCAACGTCCATGGGGCTGTACAAAGGGTTTAATGCATAAAATGTTAAAATGAGAAGTAAATACACTTGGATGTCAATATTTACAAAGCAATAACATACATTATACAATAAGGACAATTTATAAAGCAAATTAGTGAAACAATCTGTGAAAATCCAGCTGACTCGTGTTGTGTTGTGCCTGTGCCTGTGCACTACCTCCATATAAAACCCAGCACACTACCCTTTCATGTGTTGTGGACTTTAGTGATAGGTGGGAGAAGGTAATTTGCTCTTGTTAGGTAGACAATTTGGTAAAAAGGCAGAACAGTGGCTTAGTGTTTAGCACAGGGATATTCAAACTACGGCCCTCCAGCTGTTGTGAAACTACACATCCCATGAGGCATTGTAAAACTCTGACATTCACAGACACGACTAGGCATGATGGGAATTGTAGTTCCTGAACAACTGGAGGGCCATAGTTCGAAGACCCCTGGACTTTAGCACTTCTGCCTTGCAGCACTAGGTTCCTTGATTCAGATCCCAACCAAGACACTACCTGCATAGAGTTTGTATGTTCTACCTGTGCTTGTGTGGGTTTCTGCTGGGTACCCAGGTTTCCTTCTACACTCCAAAGATGTGCTGGTAGGTTACTAGGCTCTAATATAAAACTTAGCTCATGTATGTACGCATGTGTAAGCTCCTTGAGGGCAGGAACTGATATGAATGCACAACATATAAAGCTCTGTGCAAATGTAATAAATAAAATCTGTTTAGACTTGTTTGCAGTATAGGACATTTGGTTTTCTGTTTAAGTGTGTTTTGCCATTTCTATTTTTAAACTGCAAGTCACATTCTTCATTAGCATCTCATACTACTGACCAGTATAACCACAGTTCCTCTGCAATAGCTTTCACATGACAGCCTTTATCATTTATTTATTTTTTATAACTTGGAAAAGCTCAAACTCTTAAGTGGATTAAATTGCCAGAGTATTTTGAAGGTTTTTAATCTAGGTATTGGCATAGCTAGAAGTTGTTAGTTACATTCAGTTAGACTTGTTTGTAAGGTTGAATACATTTCACTACTCATCCTAATGGCTTCCTTGGATCAAACAATTGTCAGTATCAGGAACATACCCCATCATTCATAGCTTATGGGTAACTCATTTAACGTAAAGGGGTTGTAAACTCTCAAGTTTTTTTCACCTGGATGCATTCTATATATTCCTTTTACTTACCTGAACCCGGTCATTCCAGAGACGAGAACACCAGCTTCAGCTGGTGTCTCAGGTCCTGATTGGATAGATTGATAGCAGCACAGCCATTGGCTCCCGCTGCTGTCAATCAAATCCAATGAAACGGGAGTCGGGGGCAGGGCTGAGTCCTGCTGTCTGTGTCAATGGACCCAGCAGCAGGACATGGGAGCGCGCCCGTACGAGTGCACCTATGGAGAGTGGCTTTTCAACGGGGGCACTCGAGAAGAGGAGGAGCCAGGAGCGCCACTGAGGGACTCTGTGTAAAACCAACTGCACAGAGGAGGTAAGTTTTTTTTTTTTTTTAAACAAACCTATACATATACTTTAACCCAATCACCATGGTGTCATAAAATCAAGGCCAATACTGGTCAACCAAGAACATAACAGGTGTGAAAACACTATGGGATTGATTTAATACCCAATCGCATGCAAGGAAAATAAAAAAAACAGCATTTTTGCCTGCACATGATTGTATGAAGGAAGTCAATAGAGCTTCTGCTCATTTACTAAGCTCTGGAGCAACTGCTCTTGTAGAATGCAACTGCAGTTTTCAAAATGCACAGTCTATTTGCCTTTAGTAAATCAACCCCTATGTTCTTGAGGAATCAGCATCTGCCTTTACACATTTTTTAACACTGCAGTGATTGGATTTGTTTACTATATTTGAAGCAAAAAATATATTTTTTTGTTTTTTAAGTCAGGTAAATATACAGTGTCCATTATATTTATTATTTATTGCCAGCATATAGAGGTATAGGTTCCTTATTACTAAGGATAAAAAACAATTTTTTGTTGCGCTTAAAATAACAACTGCATGCAAAGATGTATTATAAACAGGATGGGCGGAAGGGAATTAAAAGTGTCCAGGGATGGGACACTAATAAATATAACAGCAGTAAGTCCATAAAAAGTTATCCAAAGAATGACTCCTAATGTGAATTTGTTTGGTAGAAAAGGGGGGAGTCTGTAGCCTGGGTATATAACCTCAGGGAAAAGTTACTGGCACAAAACAGGAGGCAGCACGCTGAAGGGCAGAAAACACCTTGGAGAGAAATACAAAAAGAGAGAAACCAGCAGCGCCAACCTGAGTGCAGTAGTTTAACACACGTTTTTTAATTACAGTAGAAATACACTCTGAGTTGAAAAAAACAGGCACATCATAATGAGGAGGTCCCAATGGGCAGTAGGATAGGCGACAGGGCTCCACAGGGGGTGATCCTGTGCAGTCTTGTCTGAATTAGGCCTCACTCTGAATAAGTCCCAACAGTTCAATAATAGCCATTTGCTGGCAGGGGTCTGCAGTCCCCTTTGGTGTAGCAACCAAATAGTGATGGAAAAGGACATTTGTGCTAACTGAAACTTGGTGGACTACTGATCCCAGAAAGTCTGGTGCAAATCCGGCCAACTGTCTTGGCTGCAGCAACTTGATTTTAACAACACCATAGTCTCCTCCTATGGCTTCACATCCAATCCTGGCATGTCCCCAGAGCTTCTCACTGTGCTTCTCACTCTCTGACCCTGGAATGGATCCCTCCTGAATGACTTGCCCGGTAGTGCTCCTCAATGTCTTCCTCCTGCTCCCATTCAGGACAAGTCTCAATGACCATGTCATATATAGGAGACCTGCCCCCTGCCAATCCTATTTAGGGATTGGCCAGGGCTCCAAGATACACTCCATGCCACTCCCATCCTCTGCCCTGCCTCTTTTCCAGAACCCTCTGTAAACAGAGTGTCAGGTCACCTGAGTCCAGGTGACAGATGCACACCATTGGAGTCAGGAGTGCACCGCTAAGGTAGTGGACCCTACAGCTGACTGCTGTGGATGGAACTCTGGGATGTTCAGGAAGGCAGGTCCACTGGTGCACCAACACGGATCCCACTGGGAGCTAGAGCATAATATTCCCCAGGGCACGGAGTCTAAGAGCCAGCAGGTGTTAGAGTGCAGGTCCTAAGGCTGATACACAGACCAGGTAAGAGACAGACAGGGCATGAAAGTATTACTGCAGATTCATGACAGTACCCCCTCTTTTACAAGGCCCCCTCCTCCCTTGTTTGGGCCCAGGCCTTGGAGGGGAACCTTAAATGAAACCTCCTCAAAATACGATGTACAAAGACATCAGATGCGGGGATCCAAGACCTCTCCTCAGGACCAAAACATTCCCAATGCACGAGGTACTAAACACTGCCATTACAGAGCCGGGAATCCAGAATTTGGCTAACCTGACTGGAACCAATGCAGGGAGAGGACGAGAGAACTTATTGAGGACTAAAGGCTTCAGGAGGGAAACGTGAAAAGAGTTTGAGATCTTGAGACTTTTAGGGATTTGAAGTTTAAAACAAACCGAATTTAACTTAGAAATTGTGGTGTATGGGCCAATGAATCTTGGGGCAAATTTCAGAGAAGGAACCCAGAGCTTGATGTTCCTGGTGGAAAACCAGACCTTGTCTCTAGGCTGTAGAGAAGGCGGCTTACGCCTACGACGTTTGGCAAAACCTTTAAATTTATCAGCAGCTGCCCGGAGGGAATCATGAACATGAATAGAAATATAATTGAATGATTGTTGAACAGGTCATAGAAAGAGGGAGCAGAGGGTGTCTTCCATAAACTGTGAAAAAGGGTGTCGAAAATACAATGGTGATACTGAAACCAATCTAATGTGTACAATTATATAAAAAAATATATACAGAATGTCCAATATATAAAAAATAATGTATGGTTGGGTGGAAACCAGAACATACAAATACAAATACTGGAAATGTGATATAAACCAGTGATAAAATAAATGAAGTGTAGTCCAACATGGGCCAAATCATCCACCACAGAGTAGGGATGGGATAGAAGAACCCAAATACTGAACACTGTTCAGTATGAAGAGCATCAAGAATATTGCATCCTCAACAATGGAAAGAAGTGCGTGTGCCCTTACCGGAACTGGTGGACTCCAATGTCAGCAACATGGAATCATACAGGCATGGTGCCACAGATGGCCAATGTATGGAACTCCAAAGGGACCAGGAACTCTGGTATGGAATCCAAGGAAGGGATGGAAAACCACCAAATGGACCTCCAAATCTTGGGAACGTCAAGCTGGATCAGGATGGTGGAATCCACAGGATACTGGAGCCACTCCCATTGAAATAATAGGTGGAGAAAGAAAATGCTTCCACAGTGCAGATCAAAAAAGGTATTTTTTTTCCAAAAACCCACGTACAAGGATAAAAAATGTGATCACGAAAATAAAAGGCAATGTGGAGTGCGATAAGCCAACCCCTACGCGTTTCAACCATGGGTCTTCAACAGGGGAATCTATCATATATACTCTGCATCCAGTGTAGCCTATATCTACAGTGCATTCGGTGGTATACTATTTGAAATACACTTTTAGGCGGTGTATTAATATATATATATATATATATATATATATATATATATATATATATATATATATATATATATATATATATATATATATATATATATAATCTTGTATGTATGTATATATATATATATATATATATATATATATATATATATATATATATATATATACATATACACACTCTGCATTCTTTGTAGCCTACAGTATGTACAGTTTCTACTACACTTCTGGTGATGTACACAGTATACAGTACAGTGCAGCCATTGTACAATTTCTAATACAGTGCAGGCGGTGTACACAGTATCTAATACAGTGTGTACAGTTTCTACTACTTTTATGGTGGTGTACACAGTATCTAATACAGTGTGTACAGTTTCTACTACACCTCTAGTGGTACACACAGTATACAATACAGTGCACCTATAGTACAGTTTCTAATACAGTGCAGGCGGTGTTCACAGTATCTAATACAGTGTGTACAGTTTCTACTACACTTCTGGTTGTGTACACAGTATACAATATAGTGCAGTCGTAGTACAGTTTCTAATATAGTGCAGGCGGTGTACACAGTATCTAATACATTGTGCACAGTTTCTACTACTTTTCTGGTGGTGTACACAGTATCTAATACAGTGTGTACAGTTTCTATTATATTGCAGGTGATGTATACAGTATCTAATATGGTGCAGTGTGAAAGAAAGTGCAGCGCTAAAAAAGTGAACAGTAATGTTACCCTTCAACAAACAGGAAATTCCTCAATGGTGATTTAAGGAAGTAATTGTATATAAACCTAAAGTGAAAAAATAATAAAGAATACAAATAATATTTGTAGTGAACAAAAAAAATCCCAAAGAATTCCTCAATGGTGATTCAGAAAATAGTTCTATGTAAACTTGTAGTAAAAATGACATGTACAAGTAATATTTGTGATAAGCAAAAATGTCCCAAAGTGATGCAATACAGGTGACGTCAAGCAAGGATGATCCTAAACTGAATCCTCTGGTACACACACTCGTGGAAGAATGGAAATAGATGTACGCTTACCAGAACTGGTGGAGTTGCTGACAGGGAGTCAAACAGGCATAACGAGGCTCTGGACGGCCTACGACCTCGATGTTCCAGGGCGGGCGGATAGACTCTATGGAACCACTCACGACTTCGCCAACAGGATACAATCGGTCAAAGTGAAGACAGCTGGCATGGATTCTGGATCCTCATGGATAAGACAAGGACTCCTGGATGGTCGCTTGATAGGCAAAATGGAATAAGCCAATAGTGGACACCCACTGTTGGATTGGCTCTGCAGACTCCTCTTCTCCGGCGCCGATACCTGCAGCTTTCCTGCCAATTCCCTGGACAGGTTTGTTGGTCCTCTGGGCTTGTACGGCCCTCTGTTGGATTGGCTCTGCAGACTCCTCTTCTCCGGCGCCGATACCTGCAGCTTTCCTGCCAATTCCCTGGACAGGTTTGTTGGTCCTCTGGGCTTGTACGGCCCTCTAGAACAGTCCAGCTACTTTATAAGATATGCGGCACATTTGGCACCGTGTTCTAACACCATAGGATTGGTTCTAGGAGCTGTGACTGATAGCAGTACGTCCGCCTTGTAGGGCATATCTTATAAAGTAGCTGGACTGTTCTAGAGGGCCGTACAAGCCCAGAGGACCAACAAACCTGTCCAGGGAATTGGCAGGAAAGCTGCAGGTATCGGCGCCGGAGAAGAGGAGTCTGCAGAGCCAATCCAACAGAGGGCCGTACAAGCCCAGAGGACCAACAAACCTGTCCAGGGAATTGGCAGGAAAGCTGCAGGTATCGGCGCCGGAGAAGAGGAGTCTGCAGAGCCAATCCAACAGTGGGTGTCCACTATTGGCTTATTCCATTTTGCCTATCAAGCGACCATCCAGGAGTCCTTGTCTTATCCATGAGGATCCAGAATCCATGCCAGCTGTCTTCACTTTGACCGATTGTATCCTGTTGGCGAAGTCGTGAGTGGTTCCATAGAGTCTATCCGCCCGCCCTGGAACATCGAGGTCGTAGGCCGTCCAGAGCCTCTTTATGCCTGTTTGACTCCCTGTCAGCAACTCCACCAGTTCTGGTAAGCGTACATCTATTTCCATTCTTCCACGAGTGTGTGTACCAGAGGATTCAGTTTAGGATCATCCTTGCTTGACGTCACCTGTATTGCATCACTTTGGGACATTTTTGCTTATCACAAATATTACTTGTACATGTCATTTTTACTACAAAGGAATTCTTTGAGATTTTTTTTGTTCACTACAAATATTATTTGTATTCTTTATAATTTTTTCACTTTAGGTTTATATACAATTATTTCCTTAAATCACCATTGAGGAATTTCCTGTTTGTTGAAGGGTAACATTACTGTTCACTTTTTTAGCGCTGCACTTTCTTTCACATTACCCATTGAATATTTGTCTTATTCTAGCGCAGCTGCTTCATTTCGCATTGTGTGTTTATATTTGAGTTTAGCGCTATAATTTTTCCCATTTTTCTAATATGGTGCATCCTCTGCAGGTGGTCGTGGGGCACGCTTGTCCTTTTTTTCTGCTGCTGGCCGTGTTATTGAGCCACAACATACCGAAGAGTTGTAGAGGATAACAAAGCTGTCCTCATCCTCCCCATCCTCTGTCACCCAGGCTCAGAGTAGTTTGCCTTCCAACACAGCTGCCAAAGTGGGCAATTCCACCGGCTCCTTGTCCACAGTCACTCCTTCCGTAGCCCCACCATCATGCACAGAGGAGTCCCCATAATTATTCAACCACAGTGTAGGGTACATGCTGCTGGAGGATGCGCAGAGATTTGAAGTCTCCGATGTTGGTTCCCAGGTTGAGGAAGAGAGTAACATGAGCCTAGAGAAAGGGGGTGCCACAGAAGGACAAGAAACTGGCAGTCATATTCCCCCAGCTGCAGCATACTGCCAAGTTTGTTCCAGTGACAAGGAGGGAGGGGATGATGAGGTCACTGACTGTACTTGGGTGCCTGAGAGAAGAGAGGAGGAGGAGGCATAACTCCAACGAGGTAGGCTGTCCTCTAGGGGGCAACTTAAGGGAAGCCACCCTATTGCATCACACCGCAGAGCTCCACGGGTGCAGGGCGCTGCTGACTCCCCACTGACTTTCAAAGGTTCCTTGTTGTGGGCCTTTTTCAACACGTGTGCAGCAGATCGCACTGTTGCTGTTTGCAATCTATGTCTGAAGTGGATCAAGCATGGCCAGAACAATAGCCGCTTGGGCACCACATGCTTGACCAGACATATGATGACCTGCCATGCAGTCCGTTAGGCAACAGCACTTGAAAGACTCACATCAAAGGAAGAGGCGGACTTCTCCTTGCTCCTCATTTGGGATCTTCAACCCTACTATACCTCCAGTCCTCTCAGAAACCTGCACTGAAAGGAATGAAGGTATAGCAATAGGTGTCCCAAGTACTTGCAGCCAATCTGCTAGCAATACACCACCAATGGGTTTTAGCAGGCAAATTTCCCTACCCCTGTTGCTGAACCGTAAAAAGAAATTCGATCATAGCCATCCACATTTTCAGCGTCTAAATGCTAGCTTGGCAAAAATTGCTAGCACTGCAACTGCTGTCTTTTCAGCTGGTAGTCTCTGCCCCCTTTCATGAATTTGTGGAATGTGCTGTACCTCAGTGGCAGGTTCCAAAATGTCATTTATTTTCACGGAAAGCCATTCCGGCTCTCTACCGGCATGGGGAAGGCAATGTTTTGGCGGTCAGCAGTAAGGTTCATTATACCGCTGACTCATGGTCCAGCAGGCATGGGCAGGGATGTTACCTTTCCTTCACAAAGCACTCTGCTGGCATCTGGGAAGGATGCAGCACAGAGTTCAGTGTTGTTGGAGCTTGTTCCGCCACCCCGCCTCCAAAATGCTAGTGTTGATTATGCCACAGCTCTTTCCTCCAGCCCCTCCTCTTCTTCTTCCTCTATGGCCTCTTCGGCAGATTTGTCCTCTGAACCAGCGGTGCTCCGTAAGCGTTCAAGGGGCTGCACAAGCAGTCAGGCTAAAAGATGCCGTGTGGTGCTTACATTTGGTCTGCCTAGGGGACAGGAGCCACACTGGGGCAGAGATTCTGTCAGCTCTGCATGGGCAGGCTCAGAGGTGGTTGATGCCATGCCAGCTTCAGCACCAACTTTCTATCCACCCTCCGACAGGGACACTTGACCCATGTTCCATGTTTGGCACATGTCCTGAATTTGGTGGTGCAGCGGTTCTTGAGCAGGTACCCAGGCTTACAAGATACCCTGAGGCAGGCCAGAAAAGTCTGTGGTCATTTTCGCCGGTCATACAGTGCCAGTACTCGGCTGGCTAACATTTGAAGGGAATGCAACCTGCCCACCAACCGCCTCATTTGTGACATGCCCACCAGGTGGAACTCAACGTTGGCAATGCTACAGCGGCTGCACACACAGCAGAGGGCCATTAATGAGTACCTGTGGGAGTATGGCACCAGGACAGGGTCAGGGGAGCTTGGCTTCTTTTCGCCACGCCAGTGGCTACTGATCAAGGATGCATGCACTGTTCTGTCACCATTTGAGGAGGCCACAAGGATGGTGAGCAGCGACAATGCATGCATCAGTGACACTGTCCCTCTAGTCTTCCTGCTGGAGCACACGATTCATGGACAGGGCACTTGAGGCAGAACAGCGGGAGGAAGAGGAGGACTTCCTTTCCTCTCAAGGCCCCCTTTATTCATATAGCATTCCTGCGGGCCTGCCAAACACACAGGAAGAAGAGGAGGAGGAGGATTGTGTCAGCATGGATGTAGCGGATATCACTCAGCAGCAGTCTTCATGGGATGGTTTTCAGTCCTCAGAAACCCAAGGAGTTGTACGTGGCTGGGAGGAGGTAGATACGGATAATGTGATCCTTAGTGACCCAGAGGATTCAGGATTGAATGCCTCTGCAAACTTATGCTGCATGGCCTCCCTGATTCTGCAAAGCCTTTGAAAGGACCCTAGGAATTGTGGTATCAAGGCGAGGGATCATTATTGGCTGGCAACCCTTCTTGATCCACGTTACAAGGGTAAAGTTGCAGAACTCATCCTGCCTTTGCAGATGGAGCAGAGGATGAAAAATCTTCAGGGGGCCTCGAAGAAAGGTTTTTGATATAATATTTCACAGCAGGGCCTGTTCCTGTGCCCAACAAGAGTATCTGTGAGAGGTTACAGTGTTGTGGCACCACCACCTCCCAACGCTCAATTTTTCTGCCCCTGTTTTTATAAGGGGCATGTAATTATAATTATTAAAATATTAGTTAAGCATGGCCCGCTCCTGCATCCAAGAAGAGTAACTGTGAGGGGTTACAGTGTTGTGGAACCACCACCCAAGGCCCAATTATCTGCCCCAGTTTAACAGGGGCATGTAATTAATATTTTTGAAATAATAGTTAAGCATTCTTTCCTGTGCCCAACAAGAGTAATGTGAAGGGTTACAGTGTGCTTTCCGAACGCACATTCAGTGTTGCTGGAAGGTTTGTAATGGATCAAAGATTGCACCTGTCCACAGACTCTTTTGATAGGCTCACAGTCCTAAAAATGAATCAGTTTTGGATCAGCAGCTATCAAGCACCTAAAGCTGATGTAACTGATTGAATACTGCCTATGCTGACTATCCTATTCCTCCTCAATCTTGATGATGCTAGCTTCCAACAATATTTTTCGGTTTAGGACACCACAACCACCACCCAAGGCCCAATTTTTCTGCCCCTGTTTAACAGGGGCATGTAATTACAATTTTTGATATAATATTTCACAGCAGGGCCCATTCCTGCACCCAGCAAGAGTATCTGTGAGAGGTTACAGTGTTGTGGCCCCACCAAAAAAAATTCCAAAAAATTGTTTTGGAATGTGGGGAACCCTCCAAGACATGACGCCACTTCCCCAATGCCAATGTACTTGCAAGAAGTTCCCCATCACCAAAGCTGAGAAGTTTTTTGGGATTCTAAAGAATTGAAGAAGCACAGCTCCCACCCCAGTACATTGCAGTCAGTTTACAGTATAAAATACAGTGCAGTCGGTGTACAGTATTTAATACAGTGCAGTCGGTGTACAGTATATAATACACTTCAGGCGGTGTACAGTATATAATACAGTGCAGTCGGTGTACAATATATAATACAGTGCAGGCAGTGTACAGTATATAATACAGTGCAGGTGGTGTACAGTATATAATACAGTGCACCGACTGCACTGTATTATATACTGTACACCGACTGCACTGTATTATATACTGTACACTGACTGCAATGTATTATATACTGTACACACTGTATTATATACTGTGTGCACCGCCTGCACTGTATTGTATACTGTACACCACCTGAACTGTATTATATACTGTACACTGACTGCAATGTATTATATACTGTATACACTGTATTATTTATTGTGTACACTGACTGCACTGTATTATATACTGTACACAAGCCTACACTGTATTATATACTGTACACTGACTGCAATGTCCCTGACAAAGTGGGAAATGCTATGTCCCTGTTTAAATGTTTTGGCTTTGTGTACAGTTTTCCAACTAATTTTATACTATAATAAACTTGTATCTGGATAATAATATCACACTATGACACTTCAATTCTAGATCCACTTACAGCAATAAAACCTGAGAGGGGTTATAACAACTTTCCACTCCGTCTAAAACAAAGCTCTGGTTCTTATACTAAATTGAGAACCGGGAGGCCTGGTTCCCAATCACCTGATCTCTGGCATAGAATCTGATTGGCTTATATAGTGATCAATCACTGTACAGCTCGCCCCTGTGCTGTTTTCTTCTCCTGGATAGAGAAAAATAAACATTTTTTTTTCTTCTTGCTAGGAGAGAAAATTGTAAACAAAGAAAAATGGTTGTAAAAAAAATAAAAATAATAACAAGTTAACAATAATAATAAGTTAGAGGGGTTTTTAAACTAGGCGACAGGGGGGAGGGTCCAGAGGTAATGATAGTCAGCGCGGAACATATTCCAGAGGGTAGTATTGGGGGCATTAGTGATAGGTTGACCAAAGCACATAAACCCAACATAAGTATAGTAGCAAGTCCTAGTTGCAATCTCGGAACAACCAATAAGAGGATAATATGCGACCAGTCTAAACTACGTGGCATGTTCACCAATGCCAGGAGCCTGGCGGACAAGATGGGTGAACTAGAGATACTGTTGTACGAGGGGGATTTGGATTTTGTGGAAACTTCAGAGACCTGGTTCAACAGCTCTCATGATTGGCTGGCAACCATTCAAGGGTATACCCTTTATCACAAGGATAGAGAGGGTAAAAAAGGAGGAGGGGTATGTCTGTATATCAAAAATAATGTACAAGTGAATGTGAGAGATGACATCACTAAGGGAGCTAGGGAGGAGGTGGAATCCTTATGGGTAGAGCTCCAAAGGGATGGAGCTAAAGGCAAAATAATACTGAAAGTATGCTATAGGTCCCCTAACCTGAGGGAGGAAGGGGAGACAGGTCTCCTATCACAAATTGGATTAGCATCAAGGATGGGAAGTGTTATCATAAAGGGGCATTTTCTTTATCCAGACATAGACTGGGCAGAGGAAACCACGCATTCATCTAAGGCTAGCCAGTTCCTAAATGTCTTGCAGGACAATTTTATGGGTCAGATGGTAGACGCACCAACTAGAAATAAAGCGTTACTGTATCTACTGATTACCAACAATACTGACCTAATCACGGATGTGGAAATACGGGGCAATTTAGGTAACAGCGATCACAGGTCAATTGGCTTCAATATAAATCAGACAAATAGGAAACATAAGGGGAATACAAAGACACTGAATTTCAAAAGAGCCAACTTCCCTAAACTACGAACCTTGCTAGAAGGCATAAATCGGGATAACATTTTAGGAACAATGAACACGGAGGAGAGATGGGTTTGCTTTAAGAGCATATTAAATATAGGGCATTAGCCAATGCATCCCATTGGGTAATAAATGTAACAGAGCGAGCAAAAGTCCTGGATTTTATAAAGAATACAACAAGAAATGTAATGCCGCGTACACACGGTCGGAATTCTCGTCGGAAAAAGCTCTGATGGTTTTCCCGTCGGAATTCCGATGGAATTTCGCTCAAACTGTCTTGCCTACACATGGTCACACCAAATTCCGATGGTCAATAACACCGCGGCATACAACACGTTCGACAGCACTATAAAAGGGAAGTTTAATGCTTCTGAGCATGCGTCGAATTGTTTCCGAGCATGCATCGCAATTTTGCTGGTCGGAATTGCATACACACGATCGGAAAATCCGATAGAAAGGTTTTCCATCGGAAAAATTAAGAACAGGTTCTCAATCCAAAGTCCGTCAGAAATTCCTACAGAAAAAGACCAATGGGCATACACACGATCGGAAAATCCGATGAAAAGCTTCCATCGGACTGTTTCCATCGGAAATTCCGACCGTGTGTACGCGGCATAAGGGTGCAATAAGGATAGCTAAGATAGAACATGAAAGACACATAATGGAGGAGAGCAAAAAAAATCCCAAGAAATTCTTTAAGTATGTAAACAGTAAAAAAAGGAGGACAGACCATATTGGCCCTATAAAAAATGAGGAAGGACATCTAGTTACAAAGGATGGGGAGATGGCAAAGGTATTGAATTTAGTCTTCTCCTCAGTCTTTACAAGGGAATCGGGGGGCTTCAGTAACCAAAACTGCCGTGTTTATCCTCATGACACATCACAGGAAGCACCTACATGGTTAACAGAGGACAGAATTAAAATTAGACTTGGGAAACTTAACATTAATAAATCACAGGGACCAGATGGCTTGCACCCGAGAGTATTTAGGGAACTCAGTCAAGTAATTGCCAGACCATTGTTCCTAATTTTTACTGACAGTCTACTGACTGGAATGGTACCAGCTGATTGGAGAACCAATATTTAAAAAGGGCCCAAAATACATCCCTGGGGATTACAGACCAGTTTTGCCTAGCATCGATAGTATGTAAACTCTTGGAGGGGATGATAAGGGACTATATACAAGATTTTAGTAATGAGAATGGTATCATTAGCAGTAATCAGCATGGATTCATGAAGAATCGTTATTGCCAAACCAATCTACTAACCTTCTATGAGCAGGTGAGTTGCCATCTCGATAAAGGAATGCCGTAGATGTGGTGTATCTGGATTTTGCAAAAACATTTGATACAGTTCCCCATAAACGTTTACTGTACAAAATAAGGTCTGTTGGCATGGACCATATTGTGAGTACATGGATTGAAAACTGGCTACAAGGCCGAGTTCAGAGGGTGGTGATAAATGAGGAGTACTTGGAATGGTCAGGGGTGGGTAGTGGGGTCCCTGAGGGTTCTGTGCTTGGACCAATCCTGTTTAATTTGTTCATAAATGACTTGGAGGATGGGGTAAACAGTTCAATCTCTGTATTTGTGGACGATACTAAGCTAAGCAGGGCAATCATTTCTCCACAGGATGTGGAAACCTTGCAAAAAGATCTGAACAAATGAATGGGGTGGGCAACTACATGGCAAACGAGGTTCAATGTAGAAAAATGTAAAATAATGCATTTTAGCAGCAAAAATATGAATGCAATCTATACATTGGGGGGAGAACCTCTGGGGGAATCTAGGATGGAAAAGGACCTGGGGTCCTAGTAGATAATAGGCTCAGCAATGACATGCAATGCCAAGCTGCTGCTAACAAAGCAAACAGAATATTGGCATGCATTAAAAAGGGGATTAATTTCAGAGATAAAACGATAATTCTCCCGCTCTACAAGACTCTGGTGCGGCCGCACCTAGATTATGCTGTCCAGTTCTCAGGAAGGATGTACTTGAAATCGAGCGAGTACAAAGAAGGGCAACAAAGCTAATAAAGGGTCTGGAGGATATTAGTTATGAGGAAAGGTTGCGAGCACTGAACTCATTCTCTCTGGAGAAGAGACGCTTGAGAGGGGATATGATTTCAATTTACAAATACCGTACTGGTGACTCCACAATAGGGATAAAACTTTTTTGCGGAAGGGAGTTTAACAAGACTCGTGGACACTCATTAAAATTAAAAGAAAAGAGGTTTAACCTTAAACTACGTAGAGGGTTCTTAACTGTAAGAGCGGCAAGGATGTGGAATTCCCTTCCACAGGCGGTGGTCTCAGCAGGGAGCATCGATAGTTTCAAGAAACTATTAGATATGCACCTGAACAACCACAAAATACAAGGATATACAAGGTAATACTGACATATAATCGCACACATAGGTTGGAGTTGATGGACTTGGGTCTTTTTTAACCTCACCTACTATGTATACTATGTATGTATTAACAAAATATAGATAAAATAGCTAGATCAGGGTTTGGTCAAGGTCAGTGTCAGGCTTAGAGTTAGGGTTGAGGTTAGGGTGAAAGATCATAGCCAGGGCCAAATGCCAGAGACAAAGTTAAAGGTGCAATTCTGGTGCAGTTCTGCATAGAAATCAGCTTCCACAATTTTCATTTTGTTAAAGCTTTAATTAAACAAATTGAAGTTAGAAGCTGATTGGCTATCATGCACAGCTGCACCAGATTTTGCACTCTTCAGTTTTAGTAAATCAACTCCAGTGTGTTTTTGGGAGGATTAAAAAAGGCAAAATGTGCACTTTTGTTTTTTGGTCCTTACTATTGTTTTAAAAAAATAATATACACATACTGTATGTTGTATTGCTGAAATCATTAGGAGGAGAAGAATTAATTTTGGGTAAAATCAAGAAATATACAACTACCATTAAAAAAAAAAAAAATGTTTTTTTTTTACTATTTTGTGCCAGTTTTCCATTAAAAATAATAATATTAAAAGTAGAATATATCCATGTCCATTTACCACTAAAGCCCCTTTCACACTGGGGTGGGGAGCCGCGGTGACGGTAAAGCAGTGCTATATTTAGCGCTGCTTTACCGTCGTTTTAGCCGCGGTTTTCGGCCGCTAACGGTGCGGTTTTACCCCCCACGAGCGGCCGAAAAAGGGTTAAAGACCCCCCGCAGAGCGCCGCCGTAGCAGCGCTTTGCGGCGGTATTGCCAATGGGAAGGAGCGGTATAGGAGCGGTGAACACACCGCTCCTATACCGCTCCAAAGATGCTGCTAGCAGGACTTTTTTGACCGTCCTGCTAGCGCACCGCTCCAGTGTGAAAGCCGCCGGCTTTCACACTGGAGTTAAAGGGGCCGGATTTTTTTTAGGCGGTATACAGGCGCTATTTTTAGCGCTGTACCGCCTGAAAAACGCCCCAGTGTGAAAGGGGCCTAAATGAAAGCCCAGTTTATGCTGAAAAAAGAAAACAAGGTATAATTTACCAAGATGCACTAACAAAATTGGAATGCACAGTCTTACTAACACATAACAAGTGTCAAAGTTTTGCAACACGTGTTATGTGTTATGTGTTAGTAAAACTGTGCATTCCAATTTTGTCAGTGTATCTTGGTAAACTATTTCTTTTTTCAGCATAAACTGGGCTTTCATTTAGTGGTAAATGGACATGGATATATATGCGTTCAGTTGTTAAGATTTGTTTTACCGTTTTCATGAAAGTGTTATTAATTTACATAATTGAAATAAACATCATCTATAAGACTTCACTCAAATGGGCCCTGAGATCTGTACATCATGAATAAGCTGTTTGTTTATGCAATTGGAATCCTAATTTAAGGAGCAAGCAGGGGGCAGGGGCATGGCCCCGAACACACACTGTCTATGATACATTTTACATACATGCTTGTATAATAATTGCAATGTGTCACAGACCATATTTATTTATTACTGAAATTGTTTTAACTGTTTTTATAATGTTTACACTAAAATTATGTGGAATGTTTATTGTGATCATATTAAATGTTGGTATACTATGAATAATTAACTAAATTGAATTTATTAATCCATTTATTACCTAATGCCTGCATAATTATTACTTTCTCCAAGTGTATTTGAAAGTACAAAGTCTCCGCTGTAACAGCTTACACAGATTTCTTTATTCACATATGCATGTAAACCTGTGACAGTATGCCAAAGTCAGCTGTTAGAGTCCTGTACAGCTCTGTTCAGGATTTTCTCTTATCCAGCCTTGTTCCCAGGGCAGCCATCAGAAGATCTGGGGGCCCTTACACAGCTTTAGGCCTGGCCCCCCTGGGCCTGACCACCAACACCCACCAGAGGCCATTCCATTGGCCATCCCACCAAGTCTCTCAGAGCACTCACTTTTATTTTTACAATCTTACAACTTAGTATATGAAAAGGAAATGTGTATTCCAAGTCCTCAGTGCTTTCAAGATTTAACAGTACGAAATTATATTTTGGCCAAAAAATATGAAGACTGCTACCACGATAAGGTAGACTGTTTTTAGTAGGACCCTACACTAACACTAACTGCACTACTTTTTCAATGCCCCCCCCCCCCCCCCCAATCCATTGTCCCATAGCAGATCTGAGAAAACAAATAAAAACTCTAAAACTAAAAAAAAACTCATATTCAGCAAAGAGACATCCCAATCCAGCAAAGAGATGGCCCAATCCAGCACTCAGCCCCCCCTCACACCTGTACACACTCGGCCCCTCCTCACACCTGTACATACTCAGCCCTCTTCATACCTGTACACACTCAGCACCCCTCACCTCTTTACGCACTCAGAACCCCCTCACACCTGTACATACTCAGCCCCCCTCACACCTGTACGCACTCAGCCCCTCCTCACACCTGTATGCACTCAGCCCCCCCCCCCACACCTGTACACACTCAGCCCCTCTTCACACCAGTACGCACTCAGGCCCCACTCACACTCAGCCCCCTCATACCTGTACACACTCATCCCCCTCACACCTGCATACACTCAGCTCCCTCCTCATACCTGTACACACTTAGCAACCTCCTCACACCTGTATGCACTCAGCCCCCCCTCACACCTGTACGCACTCAGCCCCTCCTTACACCTGCAAACACTCAACTCCTCCTCACACCTGTACGCACTCAGCTCCCCTCACACCTGTACATACTAAGCCCCCTCACACCCACACACACTTAGCCCCTCCTCACACCTGTATGCACTCAGCCCCCTCCCCACACCTGTATGCACTTAGCCACTCTTCACACCTGTACACACTCAGCCCCCACTCACACTCATACACACTCAGCCCCCCTCACGCCTGTATGCACTCAGCCCCCTCACACCTGTATGCACTCAGCCCCCTCCTCACACCTGTATGCACTCAGCCCCCTCCTCACACCTGTACACACTCAGCCCCTCTTCACACTTGTATGCACTCACCCCCCCTCACACCTGTACACACTAAGCCCCTCCTCACACCTGTACGCACTCAGCCCCCCTCACACCTGCACGCACTTAGCCCCCTCTTCACACCTGTATGCACTCAGCCCCTCCTGACACCTGTACACACTCAGCCCCTCCTGACACCTGTACGCACTCAGCCCCCCTCACACCTGCATGCACTTAGCCCCTTCCTCACACCTATATGCACTCAGCCCCCTCAAACATACAAACACACACGCATGTACACAAACACACACATGCACACACATAGACACAGACACACATGTACACACACAGACACACACATGTACACACACACACAGACACGTGTACACACACAGACACATGTACAAACACACACATACAAAGACACATACACACAGACACACACACACACATACCCCCCTCCTTCACTTGTACACACAGCCCTTACTTGTAAGGTGATCTTCCTAGTCCCAGCTCTTGTTTTCACATGTCGCTGAGCCACAGAGAGCAGAGTACAGTCTACAATATAGTACAGGCAGCACATACCAGGAGTGCACATTCAGGATGTAGCCAGAGGTGGCAGCAAAGAGACAAATGTTAGCTCAATGACACAGAGCAGCAGCCGACTCCCATGCATACAGAAAGCCAGCGCAGCCACGGAGCACCCGTGCACCTGTAACTGTTTTCTCCCAGCCCCGCCAGGTGACTGGGCCCCATCGGGACCCAGGGCCCCCTACAAGTGTACGAGCTGTCCCCGTCTGATGGTGGCCCTGCTTGTTCCACTTACTTGTTACAGCTCTGTTCAGCTCTGTTCAGGCATTGCTTATTTTCATTCTTGTTGTAGCTCTCTCTCTCAACCCTGCTACAGTCCAGCTTTTCCTTTTGACTTTTCTTACAATTCAGTCCTGATTTTCCAGCATGCATCAGCACATCCTAATGATGTGTTTTTTCAAAGTGTTTTTTGTTGTTGTTTCTTTTATGGAATTTGTTTTTTTAAATAACGTGTGGAATATGTTCTTTTACGATTATAAATAATATCTTTGCCGTGGTATTTAAACTATATAACATGAACACTTTAATGAAATATTTCTGAGACTTTATGTAAAGTCTTAAATTATTGCAAGTTCTCTCAGCTGAAGACAAGCAAATCCTGGAATACAATTTAAGTAACGATATACTTCTCAATGCAGTTCTCAAACAGGAGAGGTATGCATTTCTGCAACTAGGAGGCACTGCAGGGGAAAGGCTCCAGTTTAGTTTGCTTGGGTGCTTCCTTGTACCTCCTATAGTTGGGTGATTGTTAGGATGTAGATGATAGTTTCTGTCCTCTGAGGCCTTAATTGACAGGTAAGAGGGTAAATGTGTCTAATTGTGTCTGATGTGTCTGAATTTTTTTATTTTTATAACCTAATGATTCATATTAATGTCCTCCACAATTACAGCATAATGTTTACCTATAGTCTGGTCAGTTAATTGATTTTCCTTTTCCTCCTCTCAGTAAAATGTTGAGCCCAACATCTAGAGTTTGAAAACATTTCCACGGTGCAATTTCTGCTAAGAGCAAAGCTGAAATTCACCAGCAGCATCTTCCTGTAAGGAAGTGTTCCAAACAACGGCCTCAGAAAGATATATAATCCCTTGATTGATAGAGAAAATGACACATCAAAATCAGGAGAACATTTATCAAGCTCCTGCAAGAGCAATATATGCTTCTGGATCAGCATTGTCAATCACTGAAAATGCATATTGGCAGGAAGCTTTTACATTGTTATGAGGGAAGGGGGGATACCTGTTCTCATGTATAGTTGAAATGTTCTTATTATATACAGTCCTTGCTATTCCATTTGTGATAAAAAATACAAATTTTAAAACGCAAGTTTAGTTTATTTACTGAATAAGTTGTTATTTTTTTTTCAAGCATAATACTTTTATATACACTGCATTTGACCTTCTAAGTGTAAGAAAATTACTTTCAATTTGTAAAATTACTCCACGCTGATTTTTTTTTATTTTTATTTGATTTTTCCCAAATTTCCATGTATCTGGAAAAAAAATTTTTTTTTCCCAATGGCCTCAAAATTTCCAGAAATTTTACATCTCTAGCTGGGAGGGACCAGAAGGATGAGCTTCAGGGTATTTATGGACCAGCCTTTGAACAGGCTGGTGCTGTGAATTTAAACCAACTAGAGCTATAATACTGAAGCCTGTAACTAGATTGCCTGACTATTCTCTCGTCTTCTTTCTCCTTTATTGTTGACCTTGACTGTCTTACTACCATCTACTTGTTGGCTGCTAAGACCCCTGCCTGAACTTGATTAGGTTTTCATCTCCAGCCAAGTATACAGCCTACTCATTGCTGACCTGAACTGCCTGACTACACTCTTCCTGGTGCTTTTAAAGACCACTGCTGACCTCAACTGTGCTCTGGTCTCCTGTCTCCACACCATAGCCCTCCTGTTTCTGCTACCCCCTGGTGAAGCAATTCCAGAGGATGGAACCTGGTGCCAGTTGCAGCAAGGATTTTCAAGAACCACTAGAGCAGTGATGGCGAACCTTGGCACCCCAGATGTTTTGGAACTACATTTCCCATGATGCTCAACAACACTGCAGAGTGCATAAGCATCATGGGAAATGTAGTTCTAAAACATCTGGGGTGCCAAGGTTTGCCATCACTGAACTGGGGCTTCCTGCCCATCTTCACCATTGAGAGTTCTTGTAAAGATCAAGTGGTACTTAGTTTCCACTCCTTGGGAGAGCCCCTGCACCCTGCCATAGGGTATCCTAACAGCAGCTGTTTAAAGTTTTGACTAGTGTCAAAGCTTTTCGCACATTCCTACTAGAAAGTGTGGGAACTGAAGGGCATGGTCCAACTCTTGATTATCAGGAAGTGCTATCATTGGCACATTGCAGCACCCTGGAATTCGGGGGAACTTATTGTAGCCATGCCCCCCATAGGAGTTGAATATTGTGGTTCACCCGTCACCCTGCCCAGCCCTCTTTCCTCTTTCCCTTACTCCTCCAGCAGTTCACTTGCTGCAGACCATTACTCCTCCAGCACTTCACTTGCTGCAGATTCCGAGACCAGCTAGCACCACATGGTTGGGCCTGACACTATTTCAACCAGGCCTCAGTGAATTGCCTTTTGCAGGCAGGGACCGCGGTCCCCTATAGTGTAGTAGATAGAAAGTTCTTGGTGCTATCTGTCCTCTACCCAGCTACTGATCCCAGATAGCTCTCTTTAGGCCCTGCCAGCCAGCCTGGCTGAAACGACCTCACTCCACTGCACTTTCCACAGTCCACTCTTCTGGTTCTACACCCATCACAAACTGCAAACTCCCAGTTCTCTCAGGTGTGCCTCCCCAGTAGGGATGGGTCGAATGGACCCCTGTTCGGTTCGCACCAGAACTTTCAAACCCCCGCAAAAGTTCACACCTGGCTAACAAACCCCATTAAAGTCAATGGGACCCGAAAGTCAAAAATCAAAAGTGCCCATTTTGTAGGCTTATATGCAAGTAATTGGGCATCCAATGGTTATAGAGGCCCGGGTCCTGCCCTGGGGGACATGTATCAATAAAAAAAAAGTTTGTGCAAACGTCATTTTTAAATGAGCAGTGATTTTTTTTTTTTAAAGTGAAAGCCTAAAAATGAAAAATTCCTTCCAATATAGTGCCGGGGGGGGGGGGGGGGGGGTCCCCTTAGTCTACCTGTAAGGTGGCAGATCTGTACCATGTCCAGAATCTGCTGCAGCAATAATTGCATTTGTAAAGCCAAAAAAACCTGACATTTTCCCTGCAGGCTGCCTTTATTTTGCTCAGCAACAGCTGGGTAGTCAGTGTGTATAATGAGGCCACAATGTAGTGCACTGGGAACAAGTTTAGAGATTTTTTGGATACATTCTAGTGTCACTTTGACTTTGTATAGAAGTAACGGGTGCGTAAAAATGACTCTTTGGGTGTCAGGGGTGCCTTCCCACCGTAACAATATAGATGTGCTCTTGATGAAGGCAAAAAAATTGCAATGATATGCATATGGTTGGTATTTTTGCCACGTTTGATGTGCCTGAGACACAGTGCGATCTGCTGCAGATGTGCTGAAAAAGGCCCAGACAGCTGAGCTTTGGGGAGTGGGCCAGGAGATAACAGCTGCAGAATGTGATGGAATAGGGTGGCTGCTCTCTACTTTTTCTTGATGTCGGCCTCCTTGGGGTTGTGCTGCCTGACCTTCAGTTTCCTCCTCTGCTCTATCTGGCCTCCCCCATTCACATTAGTGACCTCATCATTATCATCTCCATCTCCTCCATCTTCATCATTACCACTGGAGACAACTTGGCAATATGCTGCGGCTTGGGGAACATGAATGCCAATTTGTCTACCAGTGTTCCTCCCTCTCTCCCTCTCTCTAGGCTCATGTTCCTGTCACCTTCAACCTCAGAACCAACATCTGAATCCAGTAATGGCTGGGCATCATCAATGAGCAAGTGGCTGACGCTGTTTTCAAATAACTCAGCTGACTCCTAAATGGCTGATGTTGGGGCTATGGCAGGAATAGATGTGGACAAGGAGGCAGGTTTATCCACTCTGGCAACTGCAGGGGACTGCACACTTGTCTTTGCTTGCGTGACAGAGGATGAGGAAAGTTTAGAAAGCCAGTCCCCCACCTCCTCTGTATGCTGTGGCTGGATAGCACGGGCAAACTAACTAAACAGAGGAAATGATGCACTGCCTGAGGACTGACCACCACGTCCACCTTTGCCTGTGGACACGTTTGTTGCTGGCCCCCTTACAATGCCAAGGGAACGTCTGCCTCTCCTTGTTGGCCTCCCAGACATTATTGGGAGGGAGGGGGCGGTGCTTATAAGCAAATGTAAAGAAGAAGTTGGAATCTGTACGTAGATGTACTTTAATAAATGTAAAGAGGTGTTTGGTGCACTTTAATTTGAGGACTCACACTACACAGACACACTCCATGGATACACTATAATAAACTGCAATATAATGCGCCAAACGTACAGTAATGCATACAGAACTATATAGAGGTAAACTGGCAGTAACACACGCAAAACTATATAGTGTTAAACTGGCAGTAACGCACACAGAAGTAAATGGTGTTAAACTGGCAGTAACGCACACAGAACTATATGGTGTTAAACTGTCAGTAACACACGCAAAACTATATGGCGTTAAACTGGCAGTAACGCAATCAGTGGCGGCTGGTGCTCAAAATTTTTGGGGGGGCGCAAACAAACAGCCTCACTGTGCCATCAAACGCTGCCACTGTGCCCATTAAACGCTGCCACTGTGCCCATCAAACGCTGCCACTGTGCCCCAAGTTCTGCCACTGTGCCCCAAGTTCTGCCACTGTGCCCCTTAAGTGCTGCCATTGTGCCCCTTAAGTGCTGCCATTGTGCCCCTTAAGTGCTGCCATTGTGCCCCTTAAGTGCTGCCATTGTGCCCCTTAAGTGCTGCCACTGTGCCCCTTAAGTGCTGCCATTGTGCCCCAAGTTCTGCCATTGTGCCCCTTAAGTGCTGCCATTGTGCCCCTTAAGTGCTGCCATTGTGCCCCTTAAGTGCTGCCATTGTGCCCCTTAAGTGCTGCCATTGTGCCCCAAGTTCTGCCACAAGTTCTGCCATTGTGCCCCTTAAGTTCTGCCATTGTGCCCCTTAAGTGCTGCCATTGTGCCCCTTAAGTGCTGCCATTGTGCCCCTTAAGTGCTGCCATTGTGCCCCTTAAGTTCTGCCACTGTGCCCCTTAAGTGCTGCCATTGTGCCCCTTAAGTGCTGCTATTGTGCCCCTTAAGTGCTGCCATTGTGCCCCTTAAGTGCTTCCATTGTGCCCCAAGTTCTGCCACTGTGCCCCTTAAGTGCTGCCACTGTGCCCCCTGCCTGCCCTCTGCACTTACCTTGTCCCGGTGTGCAGCTGGTGACGGCGTCAGGCGACGAGCGGTGTCTCCGTCGGATGTCTTCTCCCGCGCTCCTCCTGTCTTCTTCTGCTGTGATTGGACGCTTGGTGATTGGACGCCTAGCGTCCAATCACAGCGCCTGTGACTTCAGCCAATCAGGTGACAGGTAACAGACCTGGCAACCTGATTGGCTGAGAGGCGGGTCTGTGTTAGGGAAGCGATGTATTCGCTTCTCTAACACAATACTGTGTAATCAGCGAACGCACGGCCGTGCGCCCGCTGTTTACACTTAGGGAAGCCTATTAGAGCACACCGCTCTAATAGGGTCCCCTATTAGAGCTTACAGCTCTAATAGGGGCGCTTCCAGCAACACCCCCCCACTGTAATTCAGATGCCCGGCGCCCGATCAGGGGCCGGACACCTGAATAGGGGGCGGCAGAGGTGACCAATAGATAGATTCATGCAATGCATGAATCTATCTATTGGTGATAGAGCGGTGCATACTGCACTGTGCGCCCTTAAAGGGACATGGCGCCCTTAAAGGGACATGTTTAAATACATTTTTTTTTTTTTTTTGAACTTTTTTTTTTTATTTTTTTTTTAACTGCAAGGAGGGGGGGGGCGGCGCCCGGGCGCCCCCTATGGACGGGCCGCCACTGAACGCAATCAAATAGACGGTGTTAGGCCGTCACTACACTAATGCTTTTTGAACTGTCCCTACTCTAGCTATACACTAATGTAAAGATTAATTACACGGTCTCACTATACACTGAAACTATCTGAGCTGTCCCTACTCTAGCTGCACACTATGCAAAGCTGAATTATGGTCCTCCTCACTACACTCACACTATCCCTAGACTGACACTTAACTAATATTCTACACTGACAATTGAAGCAAAATAGCACAGTATAGCACACTAACTAATAGCACTGGACAGAGCCCTGTTCTATCTCTCTCCATGCCAAAATCACATTGGAAATGGCTGTCATTGAAAGAATACTTTTATACTGTGGGGCGGGAATGAGCCATGATTGGATAAAGTCACAATGACAGTGTCCAATCATGACTCGGACAGTTCCCTGTGCCCTGATTGGCTGAAGCTTTCACTGCTTCAGCCAATCAGGGCTTGCAATACACTGTTCTGTGCCGCAATGCATTGTGGTCAGGGCAGGGGGCCAAACAAACAGTCGGATGACCCGTTTGTTCAGCTGTTCGTCGAACGTCCGAACAGCAAAAGTTCTGCCCTTATGCTCTGGCCAAACCGTTCGCCCATTCCTACTCCCCTGTCCTTCTGAATGTGCTTCACTCACCAGCCCTCCTGGCTGCCATCAGTTGTCCTGGAGTCTCTTAGCAGTGTTCTCTCCTGCTGTCCTCTCCTTGCTCTCTCATGTGCCTCTCTCCCAGGATCACTTCTCTCCTCCTGGATGCACCCGAGCCCAGCCCCAAGCTTCCTGTGGGCCATGACAGCCTCCACACTCGCTCACTCCAGCTCTTCCACCCGACAACTCCTCCCCAGCTGGGCTGAACCTGGGTATTTAGGGAGGCCTGCCCCCTGCCAATCCAGGTTGGGGGATAGGTCAAGGCTGCCCAAAACACCCCAGACAGCTCCACCTCTCCTCTCTTTCCAGATCTTTCTAGCAGACTCTGGAAAGAAGAGGGAGGTCCCAGTGACGTTGCCTGTGAGTCAACAACTGCTACCCTGAGCCACTCCCAGCCCAGGTCCACACAAACTGCTTAACTTTACCTACCCTCCAAAAAATCCTAACTCTAGCACCTACCTGCCTAGAGGTACTACATTAAAGCCCCATACACACGGTCGGACTTTTTCATGGATTCTGTCCGATCGGACAAGGTTGTTGAAAAATCAGACCGTGTGTATGCACCATCGGACAGTGTTCGTCGGTTTGTCCGACGGACAAAGTCTTATCTCCTGCTGGAAAGATTTGCCGTCAACACGGTCCGATCACACCAAATCCGATCGTGTGTACGGTTGTCCGACCGGACAAAGTGCTACGCATGCTCAGATCACATTACAAGACCAAAGCTATTGGCTACTAGCCTCTACGTAGTCCCGTCGTAGGCAACAAACGTCACCACGTTCAGAATGATCGGATTTTCCGACAACTTTGTCTGACCGTGTGTACGCAAAACCAACATCAGACAAAGTATGACGGACATGGTCCGACGGACCTGGTCCTCGGATAATCCGCGCGTGTGTATGGGGCTTAAGAAGGATTATCTTTTTTCACTCCGAATTTTTTTTACAAACAGGTAAATCATCCTCCTTTTTTGTCTTTTTTATTTGCTTTTTAAATGTACTTTCTTCCTTTGTATTCAATTTTCAGTATTGATGTTTCTCAAGATATATATATATATTTATTTTCAAACATACTATAGTCTTTCATATTATTTTCTAGAAGTTATGTTTGTCTCTAGAGTCATGTTTCTATAATACACATTTGACCATAATCTCTTTCTGTCATCAGCAGCTTCAGCTTGTTATTTTGTGTGCTTATATTTTCTAATGTGCATTCTATATCTTTTATAATATTTTATTTGTTTAGTAACACATGACATTTTGATGATTTCTTTATTGTTTCTGCTTAACACATCCACCCTCCACTATATCCTAATTAACCCCAGCTTTATGCCACTCTATTGCTTAAATATCATGCTTACATTTTCTATCATCAATCCCCCCTCCTCCCAAATCCTAGTTTGAAAAACATTTTACAAGGCGTCTGTTATGATTATTATCTTATGTGCTCCATTCTAATTTAGTTTCACTTGGTTACCAAAGCCCTGGCTTTTTGACTTCTGGTCTAAGCACCCAAAAATACCCTTTTCAATAAGCCCTGTGCTATCTATTTCCACTCCAACACACTGCAAAAGCTTCCTATGGGAAGGAACCGTTACTCTTTGTGTCCATTCAGACATGGAGCCATGGCTTGGCCCCACCCCCTCTCTCTCCTCATGGGCTCACTGACTTTGATTGACAGCAGCGGGAACCAATGGTCCCCCGCTGCTGTCTCAGTCAATGAGGAGGGAGAGTCCTGGACAGCCGAGACTCTCGTGCAACATTGCTGGATCACGATGGGGCTCAGGTAAGTATTAGGGGGGCTGAGGGGGGAGCTGCACACAAAAGGTTTTCTATCTTAATGTATAGAATGCATTAAGATAACAAAAAAAAAAAAAACTTCTGACTTAAAAAAAACACTTTAATGGTTATAAAAGTGCTCTCTACTTGAACAGAGGAAATGAAGTTGGTTAAGTCTTAGCCCAGAGCCCAGGAAAGTCACATCGCAAACAAAAAAGTAAACTAAATTAGACAGAAATACTTAGAAGAGTTTCACATTTATCTCCAGATTTTTAAAGATCGCCCTTCTATGCTTTTTTCCCCCTTTGTCACTGATGATATTCAGATAAAAGTATCAGATTGCCATCTACTGGTCCACTAGTAATTAAAAATGGATGATATGTGGTCAAATCCAGATCAATTGAGAATGTAAATATATGGCACCAACATCCCTTAGGTACAGTGGGGATCGAAAGTTTGGGCACCCCAGGTAAAAATGTGTAATAATGTGCATAACGAAGCCAAGGAAAGATGGAAAAATCTCCAAATGGCATCAAATTACAGATTAGACATTCTTATAATATGTCAAAAAAAGTTAGATTTTATTTCCATCATTTACACTTTCAAAATTACAGAAAACAAAAAAATGGCGTCTGAAAAAGTTTGGGCACCCTGCAGAATTTATAGCATGCACTGCCCCTTTGCAAAGCTGAGACCTGCCAGTGTCATGGATTGTTCTCAATCATCATCTGGGAAGACCAGGTGATGTCAATCTCAAAGGTTTTAAATGGCCAGACTCATCTGACCTTGCCCCAACAATCAGCACCATGGGTTCTTCTAAGCAGTTGTCTAGAAAAACTGAAACTGAAAATAGTTTTGACGCTCACAAAGCTGGAGAAGGCTATAAGAAGATAGCAAAGCGTTTTCAGATGTCAATATCCTCTGTTCAGAATGTAATTAAGAAATGGCAGTCATCAGGAACAGTGGAAGTTAAAGCAAGATCTGGAAGACCAAGAAAAATATCAGACAGAACAGCTCGCAGGATTGTGAGAAAAGCAATTCAAAACCCATGTTTGACTGCACGATCCCTCCAGAAAGATCTGGCAGACACTGGAGTTGTGGTACACTATTCCACTATAAAGAGATACTTGTACAAATATGGTCTTCATGGAAGAGTCATCAGAAGAAAACCTCTTCTACGTCCTCACCACAAAAATCAGCGTTTGAACTTTGAAAATGAACATATAGACAAGCCTGAGGCATTTTGGAAACAAGTTCTGTGGACCGATGAGGTTAAAATAGAACTTTTTGGCCGGAATGAGCAAAGATACGTTTGGAGAAGAAAGGGCACAGAATTTAATGAAAAGAACCTCTGTCCAACTGTTAAGCATAGGGGTGGATCAATCATGCTTTTGGGTTGTATTGCAGCCAGTGGCACAGGGAGCATTTCACGAGTAGAAGGAAAAATGGATTCATGGAAATGGAAAAAATAAAATTTTAGCAAATTTTGGATGGTAACTTGATGCCATCTGTGAAAAAGCTGAAGTTTAAGAGAGGATGGCTTCTACAAATGGATAATGATCCTAAACACACCTCAAAATACACGGAGGATTACATCAAGAGGCGTAAACTGAAGGTTTTGCCATGGCCTTCACAATCTCCTGACCTCAACATTATTGAAAATCTATGGATAGACCTTAAAAGAGCAGTGCGTGACAGACAGCCCAGAAATCTCAAAGAACTGGAAGACTTTTGTACGGAAGAATGGGCAAAGATACCTCCAAACAAGAATTGAAAGTCTCTTGGCTGGCTACAAAAAGCGTTTACAAGCTGTGATACTTGCCAAAGGGGGCGGTACAAGATATTAACTCTGCAGGGTGCCTAAACTTTTGCAGACGCCATTTTTTTGTTTTCTGTAATTTTGAAAGTGTAAATGATGGAAATAAAATCTAACTTTTTTTTACATATTATAAGAATGTCTAATCTGTAATTAGATGCCATTTGGAGATTTTTCCATCTTTCCTTGGCTTCGTTATGCACATTAATACACATTTTTACCTGGGGTGCCCAAACTTTCGATCCCCACTGTATATAGTAGGAAAAGGAGAGAAGAGTTTTGTGACTTTATAGGTGCAATCTATGCACATCTGTGAGACAACAACAGTTAAAAGGAAAAAAATATTGTTTATACACATTGATAAGAAAATATAATAGTTTTTGTATATAAAGAAATAACATACAGTACAATAGTGTCCATTATACATACAAGACACTATTTTCTGATGTAATTCGGACGTTTTTACGCCTTTATTTCAACATGTTTTGCCAAAAGGCTTCTTCAGGAAATGGCGTGATATCATAGCTACTGAATAGATAAAGAAGCACATGTCAAAGATAATTGTAAGCAAAGCTTGATTACATACAAGTTATAACCACATTTATCATAAAACAGCAAACATCACAAATACATCCCCCCATTCGGAAAAAGGTTCCCCCATATAGCCGCTTCCTACCTTAATTGACGAAGAGGTGAAGCCACTAAGCAGAAAAGTGAAAGTAAAGGAGTCCATACATGATGGCCCAGCATGTCCAGTCAGTCACATATTATTGGCCCACATGAGCCAAAAGTTTCCCAAAGAGGAATATATGGTGACAAAGTATGTATTCAAGAAAGAAGAGCCACCTATGAATCAATAAAAAACATTATAATAAACACTCACTTTTAGGGCAAAAGCCTCTACAAACAAAAAAGAAGAGACAAAACTCATCATTGTAGCTCATAGCTTACTTCCTTTTAGCTCACAACTGTACATGTAGAGAGCCTGGATATCCACTAGATGGTGTCAAATGCCTAATCCTTCATAATAAAATTCACTGAAATCAAACAGTGACAATGATTTTAACAGCATACAAAAATAATTTTCACTGAAGAAGCCTTTTGGTGAAACATGTTGAAATAAAGGCGTGAAAATGGCCAAAAACATCAGATAATAGTGTCCTGTATGTCTAATGGACACTATTGTACTGTATGTTGTGTTTTTATATACAAAAAATGATTACATTTTTTTATCTATGTGTATAAATAAAAGTTTTTTTCCTTATAACTGTTGTCTCACGGATGTGTATATATTGCGTTTATAAAGTCCCAAATCTCTTCTCTCTTTTTCCTAGTAATTAAAAATGTTGCTTAAAAAAAATAAGTTTTTATAGTCTCCTCACTAAAAAAAATATCTTTGCAGATCACCAGAAACATAAACTGTATGGCCATGGATGGATGGTTCCAAGCATGCTGCAGGCCTCCTATGCTGATACTAGGCGATAAAATTGACTTCCCCTTTCATGGTACTAACCTAGTTCTCATTAACACCGGGTTCTTTAACACCATAAGTAATACGAAAAGAACAACAATGGCATGGCAATTTGGCATGATTCCAAAATTCCAGGGTTGAAGCACCCCTGGGAAACATAATGGTGCATGAATCCCAACAAAAACAAGGGCAAACGCCGCTACAACCACTCCCTCACAAACTACCTACTAGGCCTGGTAAAACACAGTGAGAAAATGTCCCAAAATGGTGCCGGCTCGAGGGCGGCCTTACACAGATCCTCACTGAAACAACTCAGCCTGCAAGAGACTGTGAGTACAACTCCCCTTTATCCAAGGCAGACCTATATGCAAGCCTCTCTGCCATCTATGACAAGTTAGCAGATACAATTCAGTTTGAACTGCACAAATCAACTAGTGCATTAACACAGGAGATTTCTAACATAAGGGGCCACACAGATGTTTTGGAGACAAAGCATGATGAACTCTCTCTGGCACACAGTGACCTCAGAAGGGATTATGCGACTTTGGCTGACAGCTTCTCTTATATGCAGGCACACATAGAAGATTTGGACAATAGAAATTGCAGGAACAATATTAGAGTGTGTGGCATTCCTGAGTCCACCACAGAGCTCTTTCCTGCAGTTACTAAAGTATTTCACATGCTCCTGCCTGACAAACCTACCTCAGCCTTTGCCTGCGATAGGATTCATAGAGCACTTCGCCCTAAACCACCTCCTGACAAGCCTCCACATGTAAAATTATGTGCATGAAGGATTTCCTCACCAAAGAGGACATAATGAGGGCCTCCAGAAACACATCTAACATTGAACTAGATGGCTTTAAACTACAAATTTACCCTGACATCTCTCCTGCCACCCTGGATCGTAGACGCAGGATGAAGGAAGTCACCACAATCCTTCAGACGGCCAGAATTAAATACCGCTGGGGTTTTCCTTTCAAATTGTCTGTGATGCATAATGGAACCACACACACAATATACAACTTCATCGAAGGAAAGGAACTATTAGTCAAGCTTGGCCTGCTAGAGCCTGAACCCCCAAACCGCCTTTCTGTGACCCCTCGCTCTTCACCTATCTGGACTACACCTTCTACCCGACGTAACCCAAGAGACCAAAGAAGATGGCGACACTCCCTCCAAGACCAAGATTAAAAGAAGATTCCTCTTCTCTTCCTCATGCGATTTCCTTTTTTTCTTTTTTCTCATTCTTTGCCCTATTTTTACCTCCCTGCTCTAACATCCATGTTATGAGCTCTGCCTTTGTTTCCATGATCACCAGCCTTTTTGGCAATAAACCTATACTCTGAACATGGTTCCCCCCCTTTTTTTTGGAGGGGGGGGAGCACATATGGTGTGTGCAGGAATGAACATACTATTCTGTTTATTCTCGTGTTCCTGTATCTCTCCTCTCGGGATGCCTCACCTCCCCTCTCCCACCACAGATCTCAATTGTACCCAACCCCTGCTTTTCCCTGCTTCGCATTAATTCAACCTACCCATATTGCAGAACCCTATAGGAGCTTTCTCCTATTAAATGTGTGATCCGCAGGATTAGGGAAAACCGGGAACTCTCTTCCCCCCCCCCCCCTTATGGGAAATTAATTTCTGCCAAATTTCTTATTTTTGCTTCTCTCTCTCCACTTCCTCTCCTAGGGAATGGAAGACAGAGAAATGAGTATAAGGTAGGGATGTTCATAAAAACACCTACCAAACGCCCTCTCTACCCCTGTAGTAAGGGTGCAAACTATGGGTAAAAGACAATTATTACTATCCTGAATGGTTCTGTGTCTATAAAGCCACACTGTTTACACACTTTTTGTCCTGTTTAAACTGTTATGTTTGCCCTTATGTTTTCTCCCCTAACATGCACACAGCGGATTCAGTCAACTTACATACCCTGGCACATCCGCCGCTGCTGGTTTGACCCCACACTCTCATCCGCATCCCGGCATGGCTTCCCCCTTGTTTTGGGGACCATTCTGGGCCTTGGTTGTGAGTTTTGGACTTTTGTGTCCCTCTTTACAATTTTTTAGGTCAGTCCACTTCCAGTCCTCTGACCCCCTTTTGTTTTCACTCAATTTACTATTTGTTACGTATATAGTTTTCTACTTAACTAAAAATTTTTATGGAAGATTAAATTCTACATAGTCAGTCACTATTGTGCTACCTGACCCCACTTCGATACATTACAAAATATTTCTTGTTGCCCTGCTGGCATTTTTTCTCACTAGAACTCTCTTTGGAATTCTCTACAGTTGTGTTTGTATAGTTATACTCTTGAGGATACTCAAACTACTAATATTCAAATATTATCTCATCACAAGTCATTACCCTGACTTACACTATACTACTTTTTACTCTTTGTACTATGTTGTATACAATTATTGCACGCAACTACCTACTGAACCTATTGCCATGACCCAAGTCTTATACAGAATTTTCGCTACCCTTATCCATGTAATTAGCGTATACTTCCCCTTTATTAATGGGTCTTAAAAAAATTTCCCACAACATTCAGGGGTTTAATTCCCCACACAAACAGACACTACAAAAGACTAGGCGCTGATATTATTCTCCTCCGAGAAACACATTTCTCCTCAGGGAATCACCCACATTACTTTGACAAAACATATAACCAACACTTTTACCACCTTTTCTAATAAATCAAGAGGGGTAGCAATCTTTATTCGTAACTCTATCATCTTTGACATACAAAGCATATATAGAGACACAGAAAGCCGCTTCATCATCCTAAAAGGCACGATGAACAAACGATCGATTACGATTGCCTCCATCTACGCACCTAATGAAGCCCAATCTACATTTTTTAACACTATTTTTGAAACTCTTGACCGCTATAGTTCCCCCCATATTGTGCTAGGAGGCGCCACGCCGAGATGAAAATAGAATCCATGGTTAAAAAAAGAATCATCCTCTCCTCACAAATTTGCATACTGTATGCAAATATCCCAGATATACCCCCTCCCTGTGTTAGACTGATCCACTCACTGTTAAGTTCAATCCAATGGATGATTGCCTTCAATTGGAAATCCAATAACTTACCCTGGCCCCAGGTTTTATCCAGAATGAGAAAACTTAAGTTATCTGAAAGAATTCATCACACCCTATTCAACAGCATTCATACCTTTAATTTGACATGGATGTACTGGACTGATGATTAAACCATGTACTTTTTGAACCACATAACCTTTTTACCAGATTTGATCCCATTTCTAACCTCATACATCCTACTGATACCCCTCACCTTGGTATGTGACAATCTCACTATGTACCCTATCCCTCTTGTGTCATGGTATTTTCTGTTCTTGAATACTTGTGAATTATTACTCTATACCCACCTCATGTTTATACTGTTTTGCTTTATATCTTTTACTGTACAATATCCTCACAGTTTTGTAACTTTTTTATAAATCTTCCAAAAAAAACCTTTGTACAAAAATACATTTACCTTTTTGGTTGTAACATGACAAAATGTGGAAAATGTCAAGGGGTATGAATACTTTTTCAAGTCACTGTACATGTTTAAGCTCATGCACATGCTCATAATTCTGAGCAAAGGCTCACTGCAAAATGGTCATTAGCATGCAAAACGGAATGTGAATATGTGCACACGCACGTGCATGCCCATATGTAACATATGTTTACATATGCTTGCGCGACTTACATATGCGTTCACTTTTGCATGCGAGCACAGAGGGATGCAGTGCTTAATTTTTTTTTACTGTTCCTTATTTTATTTTTTTTATATCACTTGTATCCACTTTATTTACTTTTATTCCTATTACATGTATTTTTTTATTTTTACACTGTCCCTTTATTCTATTTATCACTTTTATTCCCATTACAAGGAATGTAAGCATCCCTTGTGATAGAAATAAGGATGACAGGTCCTCTTTATTGAGAGACCTGGGGTAAAAAAGACCCCAAATCTCTTTTACCTTTAAAAGCAAAAGATAAAAAAAAGTATTTTTTTCCTTTTGCATAAAAAAAATGTGATTTACTATGGCCTGGAAACTGGGAGGGCATAGAGACAAGTGGCGGCCATCTTGGCCTCATTGTTTCCATATCCAGTTAACAGCAACATTGGATCGCTCCTGGGCTTTAACAATCTGTTAGGATCCCGTAGCGAATCTGCCCAGGGGACGACTTTTATTGGAAAGTAAATCTGCCAGAGTAAAGAAAAAATACCAAGGTTATGGCAGCTGGCTGCTGCCATAACCCTAGTATTTAATGTCAAACAAATATTAGTATTTGTACTATGGGCCAGTCGGCAATATATCTGCAGAGACACAATCAGCACTGTGATAAGACAATCAGAAATATGCCTCCAAAGACATGATAAGTACCATACTGACAAAACCATAAACAGGTCTGCAGAGACACAATCATTACCATACCAACACATCCAGAAATATGTCTGCATATATAATGACACAGTTGGTACCATACTGGCACAACCATAAATATGTCTTGAAATACACAGTCAGTACCATACTAACACAACCAGAACTATGTCTGCAAATACACAAACAGTACTGTACTGACAAAACCAGAAACATATTTGCAGAGACACAAACAATACCATCCTGACACAAGCAGAAACCTGTATGCAGAGAAACAGTTTGCACTGGCAAAGCACAGGTCCACTCTTAAATGATAAACAGAGCCTTGGCAATCACACAGTAAAACTTAAGGAGTCTCCAATGGTAAAATTAGTTGTGCTCCACAAGCATCCGCAAACACTGCGGCTGACAACTTCCAGTTCTTACATAGTTACCTAGGTTGAAAAAAGACACAAGTCCATCTAGTTCAACCAATAAAAGTGAAAGGAAAAAAAAAAAAACAATCCCATATACACAATCCTTTACCCACAGTTGACCCAGAGGAAGGTGAAAAACCCCAGCAAAGCACGATCCAATTTGCTCCGGCAGAGGAAAATATCCTTCCTAATCCCAGAGGCAACCGGATATTCCCTGGATCAACTTTACCTATAAAGTTCTCTTTACCTCCTAGTCCCATATAGCACAACAGACCACCTCCTTCAGTCACGTATCTCCATGTACACAGGATACCCAAGTCTAGCTCAAGTTATGTGCCATCACATTATGCATATAGTAGGATTACATTACTGTGTGTTATATCATTAGACAATGACACAATTACCCTGGACGAATCGTGCTCTAAACAATTGTACCAGTCAGAGAATTTTCTGTCTCTTGTGACTTGCTGAACCCTATGTTAGAACCCTATGTTAGAATAGTGCTGTAGCAAAAAGGATGGTCATGGTTACCAGGCTTCATAAAATGGGAGTTTTTTGGGCCCAAAGCAGTCATGAGGCTGGCACATTTTGACACATTTAGATATCATCTTTTTTTCATAAAAGTGTTGGAAAGTATGTGTGTAAAAATCACATCTAGAAATTAAAGTGGTTGTAAAGGCACAAGGTTTTTTATCTTAATGCATTAAGATAAAAAGCCTTCTGTGTGCAGCAGCCCCCCTCAGTGCCTCTAATACTTTCCTGAGGTCCATCTAGATCCAGCGATGCTGCAGGAGTGTCTCGGCTGGCCGGGACTCCCCTCCTCATTTGCTGAGACACAGCAGCGGGAGCCATTGGCTCCCGCCTCTGTCAATCAAGTCAGACAGCCAATGAGGAGAGAAAGAGGATGGGCCGGTGCATGGCTTGGTGTCTAAATGGACACAGGGAGCTGTGACTCACCTCAGGGTGTCCCCATAGCAAGCTGCTTGCTGTGGGAGCACTCAGCAGGAAGGAGGGGCTAGGAGCGCCAGCAAGGGACACGGAAAGCAGAGGATCTTGGCTGCTCTGTGCAAAACCATTGTAAAGAGCAGGTAAGTATAACATGTTTGTTATTTTTAACTTAAAAAAACAAGACATTAGTATCACTTTAAATCCTTGTCCCAGTTGACATCTGCATTTAATGTGGCGAAAAAAGGTTTGGGCACTCCTTGTCTGAAATATTTGTATATCATAGAAACATATTTGTATATTATATTTCCCTGGAATCACACTGACAAAAATCTGATCATGAAGCAGAATCCCCTATGGTCATTAAGTAATAAAAAGGTTAACGAGAGACCGGTACACTGTACGAATAAAGTAAACAGCGGAATCCCTCTGGACTAATCACATAATTGCTTTCTACATTAGCGTCTATTCTCTACTATTCAAACCTGTTAATATTCTCTGACTGCACCCTATTGCCAATGCTTTCAAAATTGTTTTTGACAGAAACATTACAATATTAATGTAAAATACCCCGGAGCACACACATAATTGGAAAGCACACTGATATTACAAATTTGAGAATGACATTTTAGCTTATTCCTGCAATGAGACAAAGAAAGTTGTCCAATGCAAATGGTAAAATATATGAGAAAATATAAGGGGAAGTTTTAGAAAATATCTGTATTAATCGTTCATAAAAAGTGATCTTTTTTTTTTAAGTGATAAGTGAAAACAAGTGTAATTAAAGATAGTCTAAATTAGATAACACACAACACTTTATAATGCATATTTATCTAACAAATAATTTTAATTATCCATTCTCAGACACAGTTCTATTACATGAGTGTAGGTAGTTGGTTCCAAATTACCTTCTTGTAAAGTTCATGTGACTTGCTTGGCTGGTTAGTTATGTCCCTACAAGTTGACAGCACCCCTGAGGGCATAAAGAAAATGCTGGTGCACTGAAGGAAAGTCTGGAGTGTAGGAGAATCCATCATCAGGGTGAGCAGAAGAATAGGAAAACACAGAAAAAGAACAAGGAGCCCAAGAAAATCAGAGTAAACTGTTCATTATTCACTCCTAGATGACCATAGGATACAACCAAGTGGATGAGAGCCCTGCAGGTAGTCCCCTATTAGCTGACTTGTAGAAGGAGCATGAATTTCCAGCCAATGTTTATGCAACTCTGAAGCCAAATGGAAACCAAAAGTTGGTTAGGGACAGTACCTGAAGCAAACCTTATTCCCTTGTTAAACATACATGCATGTGGCTGGTCACAAGTTGCATTCCTGTCATGGGCTGTCAGCCTGCAGTGAGCTGATTTGTATGGCACAGGAGTCAAAAATGAACAGATGAATATTAAAACAGAGACATTTCTTAGTAGAACTGAAGGGTTTAAAGTTTGATTGAGATTTTCAGAGTGTGGTTTGACAGAAGTACAATTATTGCCAAAGAGAAAAACAGCTGCTGTTGAAGGACATTGAGAGGTTCACAGCCATTGTTGGTGGACTTTTTGGTGAGCTTTGTTACTTTTGGAAAGACTGAAAATATCAATGTCCTATAGAAACATCCATCTTTTACCATGCCCATCAATCAATGCAGCATTAGAGCATATGTAGCCAGGTCCCGAGGGGCCCCTGAGACCTAATGGTAACCTCCAGAGTTAGGGACAGCTGACATCCTTCTGTGTAGACTGCATTACAAGGTATGGTGGGTGTAATGCAAGATGAAATGGTGGGCGCCAGACACTTCTTGAATGCAAAGAGTTTTATTGTCTCTTGAAAAGAACTGGGGGAGAGAGGGGGTTCCGTTGTAGAATAATCGGCCCAGGCAAAGATGGTCCTACTGGCATCCCTAGCTGCTGTGCTAGCTGTGGTTTCCTCCACCCTAGCGTACCTGCGGGCCCAATCTGCCTTCATCACCTGTGAGGGTAGTGGCAGGCGAGCAGCCACCAGCAGCAATTTTCCACAGTGATAGTACCGACTCCAAGGTGCAAAAACAATGCAAATCGTATACGTATACCCGTATCTGTAATTGTCTCCCCGGTGGCGAAGAAACTGGCAATTTCCCATGTGTCATATTCAGCCAGCCCAGGGTATGGAGTCTAAAACCTAGAGGCTCCTGGATGTGCCATGTTCCCCTTTAGACAATGATGTTTCAACGTGTGGACCCAAGATGGTAATACATGCAGCAATGCGTCCTCCTCTGCAGAGCGGGGGCTCATCCCCCTGCCTAAGGATTGGTACAGATACTTTCTGGGAACTTCACTGCCCGCCTCTTTCCTTTCGATGCACGACAAAACTTTAATGGAGTCTGTTTTAACCCTTGCAGCACTGGCGTAAAGTATCAAAAGACCAGGCTGATACATGCCGTTTCTTCCCCACATTGTTGGAGTGCACAGTAACACAGTCTATACGAAGTAAAGATGTTACTTGCCACATTCCCACAGAGCCAATGTACAGTAGCTGTAGCCTGTTACTATAGGGGCGACTGCTGTAGGTAAAACCTCTTTGCCCCACGTTGGGTGCCAAATGTAGCCAAGTCCCGGGGCCCCTGAGGCCTAATGGTGACCTCCAGAGTTATGCCGCGTACACACGGTCGGACTTTCTGGCAGAAAAAGTCAGACTGAATCTTTTCATCGGATATTCCGATCGTGTGTGGACCTCAGCTGACTTTTTTTTCAAAAATTCTGATGGACCTAGAAATAGAACATGTTTTAAATATTTCCGATGGAATCAATTCGGGAAAACCGCTCGTCTGTATGCTGTTCCGACTGACCAAAAACTACACGCTCTGAAGCAAGTACGAGACAGCAGCTATTGGCTACTGGCTATTAAACTTCCTTTTTCTAGTCCCTTCGTACGTTTTGTATGTGACCGTGTTCTAGACAGTCGGACTTTGGTGTGAGCATGTGTAGGCAAGACAGTTTCAGCGGAAACTTTTTTATATTCTATAGACGAGACTAGCGAAGGAAGTGAATGTCGCCTCCTCCATCGGCGAGATTGACACCTCGTGAGCCCCTTCGCCCGGTATGGATTTAAAGGGGAAAAAAATGCAGTGGGGTTCCCCCCAAAGTCCATAGCAAACCCTTCTCCGAGCACGCAGCCCGGCCGGTCAGGAAAGGGGGGGCGAGCGCCCCCCCTTCTGAACCGTACCAGGCCGTGTGCCCTCACCCCAAAGCACCTTGTCCCCATGTTGATGAGGACAATGGCCTCTTCCCGACAACCCTGGCCATTGGTTGTCGGGGTCTGCAGGCGGGGGGCTTATCAGAATCCGGGAGCCCCCTTTAATAAGGGGGCCCCCAGATTCCCGGCCCCCCACCCTATGTGAATGAGTATGGGGTATGATGTACCCCTACCCATTCACCTGGGGAAAAAAGTGTTAATAAAAAAAAACACCACACAGGTTTTTAAAGTACTTAATTAGACAGCTCCGGGGGTCTTCTTCCGACTTCAGGGGTCTTCTCGCCAGGCTCCCCTGCTATCTTCTGCTCTTTTACCGCTAGCCCTTTTACTAGCTTTGTCGCCGCCGCCATCCGGGGGTCTTCTTCTAACTTTGGGGGTCTTCTTCTGACTTCGGGGGTCTTGTCCCGCTCTTCTGCTGGGCCTCCGCTATATTCTTACAGCTCTTTTACTAGCGTTGGCCCGGTTTTGTCACTGTCGCCGCAGGGCTCCCCCTTCCAAAAAGCACCCCCCCATGTTGAGGGCACGCGGTCTGGTACGGTTCAGAAGGGGGGGGGTGCTTTCTCGTCCCCACCCCCTTTCCTGACGGCCGGGCTGCGTGCTCAGATAAGGGTCTGCTATGGACTTTGGGGGGACCCCCACGCCGTTTTTTCGGCGTAGGGGTTCCTCTTTAAATCCATACCAGGCAACGGGGCTCGCGAGGTGTCAATTCACTTTCTTCACTAATCCCGTCTACCTGGTCCCGGGCGGTAGATGTAATTGCGGTAACGCCGCCCAAGTAATGGGAACAGCGTTACCATGAGGGGAAGAGTAATCAGTCAGATTAGTTTATATCACTTGTAGAAGATGTCTTGTCTTGTCCTTGTTCCTCGGATCGGATGGTTCCACCGATATCCACCACTGGGGGCTGTATGGTCTTAGCTCTCTTCTTTATACTCTCCTGTTCACTGGATGACTCTGAATAGCCCACAGATCTATAAATAGGCTTGGGCTCTCCAGCCCAATGAGCCCGTCAACAAGTGGGGGAAAAAAGATGGAGCCCAATAGTGAAGTATGTCTTCAACAAATTGTTTAATGAAAAGATAAAGGATTCTTACATAAAAACGAAAAGAATACTAGCAACTGACAGCAGGTAGATGCTAGTCTCACAGTACTTCCGGTATCTGGTCCGGCCACTCCCTACGTTTCGTCACATGCACGTGACTTCCGTGACGAAACGTAGGGAGTGGCCGGACCAGATACCGGAAGTACTGTGAGACTAGCATCTACCCGCTGTCAGTTGCTAGTATTCTTTTCGTTTTTATGTAAGAATCCTTTATCTTTTCATTAAGCAATTTGTTGAAGACATACTTCACTATTGGGCTCCATCTTTTTTCCCCCACTTGTTGACGGGCTCATTGGGCTGGAGAGCCCAAGCCTATTTATAGATCTGTGGGCTATTCAGTCATCCAGTGAACAGGAGAGTATAAAGAAGAGAGCTAAGACCATACAGCCCCCAGTGGTGGATATCGGTGGAACCATTCGATCCGAGGAACAAGGACAAGACAAGACATCTTCTACACACGCTCTTGAATGCGTGCTTTCAGGTGAGAGTCTAGAGAGCACGTTTAAGGATTCCATTCCCACACATCCACCGCAGCCCAAGTTTGAACCGCTGTACCACTTACGTCTGGATATGACACATTGCGTTCTTTATATATTCTGAAGAACAGGTCTGCACCAACGAACAGCACCAGTCACCTTTTGGACGTTGTTACTTGCGGTCCAATTTTAGATTTTATATTTACTCACTTATAGCCCAGTTGGACTGTGTTTCATCATTTCACTTTGCGACACTAGTTTATGTGGCACTTTTTTGGTAGTGATATATTTTATTCACTATTTTTACACTTTTTTACACTATTTTACACATTCATAGCACTTGGTGTATTACTCGTTACCCTCTAAAGTAACTGCGTTAAGTAACTCTGTTTTTTTTAACTCAGTTACTTACATCACTGATGGGGATACAGGCAACAAAAAATACCTGACAGTATGACACAGTCAGGGGTCAGTCTCGAAGACCATTAGTTAGAGATGGGCCAAACACCCACTGGTTCTGTTCACGCCAGAAATCTTGAACATCACTAAAATTCGGACCCCAACCGCAAACCGTATTGAAGTCTATGGAACCCAAACTTGAGAAATCAAAAGTGCCCATTTTGAAGGCTTATGTGCAAGTTGTTGGTCATAAAAAGGGTGTGGAAGCCCAGATACTGCCCGGGGGGACATGTATCAATGAGAAAAAAAAATGTAAAAAAGATTGTTTTAACAGGAGCAGTGATTTTATTTATGCTTAAAGTGAAACTATAAAAAAGAAAAACTCCTTTGAATATCGTGACTGGGGGGGGGGGGGGCTCCCTTTAGTCTACCTGAAAATTGGCACATCTGTACCATCTATAGAACCTGCTGCAGTAAAACTGACATTTATGAAGAAAAAAAATGACATTTAAATTGCTGGTGATACAATACCATTGCCGGCAATACAAAAATCTTTAAAAAAAGGACGCGGGGGTCTCTCCCAATCCATACTACATTCTTTGGGTCCGGCATGTATTTTAAGGGGAACCAAAACAAAATGTTAAATAAAAAACGGTGTGGGATCCCTGACAAAATCCCTACTAGACCCTTATACGAGCATGCATCCCGACAGGTCAGGAAAGAGTGCATGCTGGATAGGTGATGTCACAAGGGGTCGGTGCCCCTTACCTATTTAAGAACTGTCAAACAGCAGAGCAGGCATTCGGTGGTTAGCCTTTGTCGTAAGGGAGTGTTTTTCTTTTTTTGGGTCCAAAGGTATGGCGGGTGTCATGATTGATGATGGATCTACATTGAGGAAATTTCTTTTTTGCTCAGCTCTAACTGTTTGCCCAACTATAATACGAGAAAAAACACGCAAGTGCAGAGAGAACATGCAGACACCACACAGACAGTGTCCTGGTCAGGATTCAAACCAGGGGCCCTAGTGCTGCAAGGCTAACCACTAAGCCTCTGTTTTATGTTTTTTTGCTAGACCCATCAGCAGTGGTGGCCCGTCCATTAGTGGTGCCCAGGCACCGCCCCCTCTCTCCAGGCCACCACCTATATGGTAATGTTTAGATTCATGCATAGCATGAATCTATCCATGGGACCCCCTATTCATGCTTCCAGCCCCTTTCGGGTCACTGGGCATATGAATTACAGCGGCAGGAGATTTTTTTTTTTAAGCACCTGATTAGAGCCATAGGCTCTAATAGGCTTCAAAATCGCAGAGCATGTGACCTGAAGCCCACCCAGGTGTGTTACAACAGCCAATTAATATTCGCTGTTGAAACACTGATCCTCAATACAGCCAATCAGAAGCGGGTGTGAGACACGTTTTCCAATTGGCCAAAAAACAAAGACTCCTGATTGGCCACCACCGAGTAGGGTGAAGTCGCCGGTGATGGGGTAAGTGCCCTCGACCGACCGACCCAGAAGGGGTGGCCGCCCCTCCCCCCCAAAAAAAAAAATTCCCAGCAGCCGCCACTGCCCTTCAGTAGTGACACACTGCATTTTGGATATTCATAGTCATGCACACTTTACCATTTAATAGATGTATTTTTAAGGAGATAGGATGCCTTCGCTAGATCTTCAAATACCGATTTTAAAGAGGAAAAAGGTTGCAAACAGATTATATGTTAAATCGTTTATCTCCCTTGGTTATACCTGCTTGTAACTGAATAGTGACAGCCCATAGTCCCAAGTGCATTTTATATTACAAAATGTTATCTACTGTCAACATTCAACCCTGCAAGCTATCTTCAATTTGATGGTAAATCCAACAATTTCTCTTTTATGGAAATTAAATGTGCTCAACAAACAGAAATAAAATCAACAAGCAGAACATTGTTATATTAAAAGCACTGAAGGTTTATATGCATTAGGATTACTCATAGCAAAAGTTAGAAAAGACCCAACAATAGATGAGACATTTCCATGTTCTGTGAACATCTGATATTATGATATTTGAAGATTCTACTACAAGGGAAAACTGTAAAAATTCGATTTTTTCTTCATACTTACCTGCAAAAAACATTTCTTTGAGTAAATCATGGGACACAGCGCAGCCATATACATTACTAGCTGGGTTATGAGCCACCTATAGGTGAATGGACACTAGTAGAATAACCAAAAACAGGAAGTGATCCCCTATATAACTCATCACATACAGGAAGTACTCCAGTTTTGTAGGAAGCGATGAACTCCCTAAAAGAAAGGAGAGAGACCTCTGTGTCCCATGATGTACTCAAATAAATGGATTTTACAGGTAAGTATGAAGAAAAAAATCTAATTTTCTTACTCGTACATCACGGGACACAGAGCTTCCATATACATTACTACCTGGCATGTCCCAGAGCAGCAGCCTTGAGGGGAGGGAGACACACTGTATTAAAAAAAACATCAGATTTATACAGCAGCCCCCAAAACACTATGGTCAAAAGCCAAGTCCTCTGCTGCCTTAACATCCACCTTAAAAAATCTTGTGAACGTTTGTACCGAAGGCCAAGTAGCAGCCTTGCAAATCTGCGCTACTGATGCCTGATGGCAAAAAGCCAACACCCCTGGTAGAATGAGCTCTAACCCCAAAGGGAGGAGCTTTACCTTTCAGGCCATAGGCCTGAGTGATTAATTGGCGAATCGAAGGTGAAATGGATGCCTTAGAAGCCGCTTGACCCCTCTTGGGGCCTTCCAAAGCAAAACAAAAAACGCATCAGAGCTTCTGATGCTTGCAGACCTTTCCAGGTGGAGTCTGACTGCCCGCACCACATCCAAAAGATGCAACTGCTTCTATTCTGGTGAGCCAGGCTGAGAGAAAAAAAGAAGGTAGAACAATGTCCTGATTTAAATGAAATTCAGAAATGGACAGAGGACGGAACAGGACGTAGTACCACTTTATCATGGTGCAAAATCAAATACGGCTCCTTACAGGAAAGGGCCGCCAATTCAGAGACCCTTCCAGCCAAAGTAATTGCAAAAAGAAAAGCCAACTTCCGTGTCAAAAGAACTTCGTTGATTGGGTCAAAATGCTACTCCTGTAGCACCGACAAAACCAAATTCAACTCCCAAGGGCAAAGAGGTGAATTAATGGGAGGCAATAAGTGAGTCACTCCCTGAAGAAAAGTCCAGACCAGGGAATGTGAAGCCAAAGGCTTCTGCAAGTACACTAATAAGCCTGAAACCTGCCCTTTAATTGTTGTCAAGGCTAATCTTTTATCTATGCCTGACTGAAGAAAAGAGAGAATTCTCGCTACCAAATATCTGCAAGGATATGTAAGCCTTCCAAACACTGTGATAAACCTTCCTGGTGACTGCCTTACTGGCATTCACTAATGTAGTTACCACTGGTCCCGAGATACCACGATCTCCTAGCACCCTGGCTTTAAAAGCCAATTCAGCAAGCGTAAATTTGGGTGGAATATATGCCCCTGTGACAGTAGATCGAGTCGGAGCGGAAGCGTCCAAGGCTTGTCTACTGCTAATCTCACTACCTCCGGATACCAGGCCCTCCTGGTCCAGGCTGGAGCTACCAAAATGACTGACGAACTGACTTTATTCTTGCTTTGTACACCCACAATCTGTTTTCTGTGAGTTAAACAGTAGTATGGACAATCCCGGTTAGGGGAACCATCAGTTATAAGACAACCGTGGGTGCAAATACACACCAACCAAATACAGGATTTAGTGAACGATCCAGTTGTTCCGTATACCCACAACCTGCTTTTGTGAAACAACAAGCGGTATGGACAATCCCTGTTAAGGGAACCATCCAATACAAAAACAACATTGGGTACAAACACATGTAAATCAATACAATAATAATTGGATGCCACCTGTATTTCATCAACATAAGTCAATTAGGATTGCTTTGGTTGGATATTAATGCGCACATCAGGTTCATTATCCGCGGTCACCCTCCCCCTTTCCCTTCCACTTACCTTTTCCTTCCCTCCCTACTTGGCTCGAGCCACCTGTGGAGCACTTCCAGTTTTTATCCCATAAATATTTGATATTAAGGGAGGGCATCTCCCATTATTGTTATAACGATTTTGTTACAACCCAACGGGTTTAGTGGGATAATACTGCAAGTCTTCCCTGGCGTCCGGACGACATTTGTTTTAAATGTTACATGTTTGTATATGTCCCCCCAAGTATGTGTCTGTTTTCGATCTGGTTCACTATTGAACCGAGAAAACACATGTAATCATGTTTAGTCATATGGTTGTGCTTTAATTTAATTCCTATATATGTGATGTAATTTAAATTAATTAATTTATTATTATTTTTTCAATAAATATATCAAATGAATTTTTCATACAATTTTGGATACTTATAATTATTTATATATAAGACGTAAATGACTTCTCAATAAGCCCCACTTTTCTGGCTTCCTAATCTTGGAAACCACAGTTTTTTCCTCAAAATGACTGACGTCATCTCCTCTCAGATCCTGCGCAAAAGATGTGGCAGAAGAGGAATCAGGGGAATGCATAAATTAAAGAGAACTGAGTCCAGGGAACTACCAGAGCATCTATTCCGATCGCAAGTGGATCTCTTGCTCTAGATATAAACTGCTGAATCTTGCAGTTGGACCTGGATGCCAGCAGGTCTACATCCGGTGTACTCCACCGCTGGGAAATCTGCATAAACACCTGTAGCGGGGTCGTACCCCTTTTAGGGGAAAAGACTACATTCCCCATAATTCCCCAGGCTCCCGGGAGGATGGTTTCCGCCCGAGAGGCTGCTGGGGGAGGAGATAAAAGGGAAGAGGAGAGACCGCCTCTTCCTCTTCTGACTGGGCTGGTGACGCAGAGACTTGCAAGTGAGGAGACACCTGTGCGGACCGAGACTGCTGAAGGCCTGAAGCCTGGGCCTTGCAGCAGGTGGAGAGAGACTCTCACCCCTCAGTGTCAGCAGCAGCGGAGCGGAGACTTTTCCCTACAGACGGTCGGTCGGATAGAGGACCGGAGCGCAGGGGCTGTGACGGAGGAGGCCGGACGCCGCCAGTGGAGGTCCCGGAGCTGAGGACGATACCCAGGAGTAGTGAGCGAGCTGAAAGGCTCATCCTACACTGTTACATTCACTTCTATGCCTATTGAACTGCCAAGGCACAGTTTACCTCAGAGCAGCAGATGTTTCTTTCTGTGGATTACAAAAACACAATTTAAAGCTACATGTGCACCACCTCTACTGTTCTCTTGCCGGTGAAGAATACTGTACTTATTCAAGGACTGAGCTCTATTGCTAGGGATCAGGCCTGGTCCGTTAGGTAGGCGCAGTTACATGGTTGCATCTCAGAGGTGCATAGCAGACGGTCGCACGCGTGGCGCTCCGTTCCCCATTGCTATCCAGATACATACATGTGTACATGTTAAAGTGCATATTGCAGGGACCTGCTAATGTGTTGTAAGTCAAATGTTTGATGCATGTTACTACTTCTTTTATTACTGCCAAAGTAAAGCCAGTTATTCTTATCTCAGCAGTCTGCTTGTGAGTTTGAGTCCATTACACTTAGAGTATAAGTGATATTTATATGTGCCTAGATACATACCCCTTTACTAACTGTGCCAGAGTGGGTAGAGCAAAATTGCCGGGGGTTGGTGGAGCTGTACTCAGGGACCCAAAACAAACCAGCGGCCCTCTTAACTGGGGGTATCGCTACACGTGGGGGCTCGTAATCCGGGATCCTGAGACAGCGGGAAAAGCCGCCAGAAGGTACCGGCATGGACCCGATAGAAGTGGGATGGTGGTACACACTATGGGGCACTGACCCAGCCGCAGCAGCAGTCATTGAACTGCCAGGGATATGGCAGGAAGAGGCAGTCAAGCAGCTCATAATGTCATTATCCCCAGGCCACAAGTCACGGATAATGGATATGAGAAATGATGTCGGGTATACATATGCCCTAGTAGAATGGAGAAGTGAGACTCCAGAGCAGTTCAGGAGCCAAAGCATACGAGCACTGGATGGTCAGACCTATCAATTGCTGCATGCGCTGCCGCGCAAGGGAGACTGTTCTCCTATGAAAACTATGCTATCCCCAAAGAAGGAAGAGCAGGAGGGCGCGGAAAGTCCCGCACCCGCACAAACTACTCTTAGTGCAGAACTGTGTGCTGTCCTAGGGGAGATTGTGACTCAGTGCAGAAGAGACCCCGGGGACTACCCGATGTCGGGATACAGGAAACTCCGGATATTTTCAGGGAGAAAACCTGTACCCTCGGGGGAAGAGGGATTTGAAGAGTGGTTAGATGGTGCCACGCAGGCCCTAGAAGAATGGGAGGTCCCAGAAGGTAGAAAGAAGCAAAAGATTGTTGAGAGCCTAAAAGGGCCTGCCTTAGAGGCCATACGCAATCTGAAGACAAGCAAAAAGGATTGCACTGCCCAGGACTACCTAGACATCCTGGAAAGTGTGTTTGGTGGGACAGAAAAAGTCACAGAACTTACCTATCAACTGGAACACTGTTACCAGAAGACAGGGGAGAAGCTGTCGGAGTATATGGGACGTATAGACAAGATCCTGCATAGGATTATCCTGAAGAAGGGGATAGATCCGGGGAAGGTAGATGAAGCCCGTGCCCAGCAGGTGGTCAGGGGAGCCCAACCCCTAGACCCTGTTGCACTAGTACTACGTACCCGACAGGATGGGAAGAGCCTGGACTACCCCGATCTCATTCGAATGGTCAGAGAGGAAGAGGCCATGTTGGAAGAGAAACGGGAAAAGCAAGTGATGGGGTCTACAAAACTTCCAGTGGCCACGGTCAGGTCGGCCTTAACCCCTGAAAGAGAGACAGAAGTAGATGCCCTGAAGTTGCAGATGTCCCAGATGATGGAGATACTGACGTCTCTAGTGGCGAAAGAGACGCCAAGTCCCAAGAAAGAAGCAAGCAGGAGGGAATTGTTTCCAACTGTTTCAGCACCAGCATCCCCACCTGACTACGGAGAGATGATCTGTTTTAACTGCGGGGGAGTGGGCCATATTGCAGCTGTATGCTCCAGTCCCAAGAAGAAGAAAACAGATAGCCGCCAGCCGGCGGGAAACGCCACAGGGCCCCGGTGAAGGAGTCAACCGGGTGCCCATCACCTTCAGTGAGCTCCAAGAAGTATAACGGGAAGAGAAAGCGAGGAGATCAGACCCCTCGGAAGGAACCCAGGGATCCTCAACCAAGGTACACCCCAGAGAAAGGGGGCAAGACCCCTCCGAAGAGACACAGCACTCCCAAGCGAGAACCCTTAAAAGTGAGAGATAACAATGTCCCTCAACGGGTTCACACTCCCACTAAGAGGGAGAAAATTAATGCATACCAGGCTCAGGAAAGGATCAAGCGCAAATCCAGTGCTTGTAAAGAAAAGAGTCCAAAGAAGAGGACAGAATCAACTCGGCCCTACCCGGAAGAGCTGGTTGGTCCATCTCCTACTGTACCCATCCAAGTGGAAGGGATATACACGAAGGCCCTCCTAGACACTGGAGCACAAGTGACCCTATTGTACAGGGACTTCTATGACAGATACCTGAGTCATCTGCCCATACAGAAGATAGAAGAGTTGGAGATACGGGGACTGGGAACTCAGAGTTTCCCCTATGATGGATACCTACCCATACGGTTGACCTTTGACCCATCTGTGGCTGGGAAGACTGAAGTGTTCGACACCCTGGCAGTGGTGTGCCCTCGCCCGCCAGGAACCAGCAAGACCTCCCTGATCATAGGGACGAACACGGATCTGGTCAGAAGGCTCCTGACCCCCCTTGTACAGAAGCAGAATCTTTCAGCTCCCAAGATCCATCCCATGCTGAAGGCGGCCTACCAGCGGTTGGTTAGAAATCAAAAGGAAGAACTCCGGACAGCCGCACACCGGGAAAATAAAATCCAAAGGGTTTATTTAAAAGCAAAAAGACACTACAATCCAAACACGGCAAAAAAGGGGGGTACAGAGCTGACGCGTTTCGCACTGTATTTCAGTGCTTACTCATAGCTGATATACTCTCAAATGGACATCAAAGCTGTGGCAAACAAGCAGAGTCTGATGTTGATTGGATTTGCACATACTTTTCAAGACTCCACTATAGTCTTTGAGTTTTTGAAGCAATTTAACGCACTCACCCATGCATTCTGGCTCTTTTATTTATTTATTCACATAAAAAAGAATTGCAAAATGCACATACTTTTCAAGACTCCACTATAGTATTTGAGTTTCTGAAGCAATTCAACGCACTCACCCATGCATTCTGGCTTATTTATTTATTCACATAAAAAAGAATTGTGGTTTATTTATTTACACAAAATAGAATTGTTTCATACGATATTTCAAATTTCCCGGTTTCTTCACTATATAAGTTTTTAATTTGCTTGTCTTTTTAATTGGTTATACTCGGTCTCATGGTCCATTTCAGCTGCACATCTTGAAATCCAATCAACATCAGACTCTGCTTGTTTGCCACAGCTTTTTTCGATCATGTAATTATGTGACCTATACGTTGTAACCATATATATTTGATGTCCATTTGAGAGTATATCAGCTATGAGTAAGCACTGAAATACAGTGCGAAACGCGTCAGCTCTGTACCCCCCTTTTTGCCGTGTTTGGATTGTAGTGTCTTTTTGCTTTTAAATAAACCCTTTGGATTTTATTTTCCCGGTGTGCGGCTGTCCGGAGTTCTTCCTTTTGATTTCTAATCATTGTGCTATTAGCCAGCACCTGGGGCTCCCACACAGGAGCAGGAGCATTCGCTTGTAGGGAGAGTCTTGGAGCGGTGGTTGTTTGTTTTTCATCTACACAAAAATCTCTGGACTTTGCTCAATCCCTCCACCAGCTTGGATATTCCCTACATCAGCGATATTTTTGCCTCAAGAAACCATCTCCTATAATTTGTGTTCATCTTGGAGCTATAAAATCCACCTTTACATCACTAAAAGCAATGGACAACACTATTCCATCTACACCTTCGGCTGAAGGTGGGTACAGCAGAACCCTCACGGCATCATGTAACAATCCTTTGAGACAATCCACACAGATGCAAATGACACAATCACCTGATGATGATGGTGTTGCACTTATTCGCCACTTTAGAAGTTTGGAACATTTAATGGCTAAAGAGATCAGAGCCTATTGGGACATCAACTTCTTAAGCGAGTACATATCATTGGCGCACATACCTAGAGGGTTGAGGATCAAGAAATTCCCTTCCTCGGATCTATTTGATGAACATCATAAAAAGGAATGGACAGAGACACTAGACGCTTGCTCGTTCAAACTAATGAGCATCCTGGTTTCCTCAAAGAAAAAAGATATGGAGGTTTTGCAGTCTGACATTTCTGCAATACAGAGCGATCTCGCTGCACTGCAAACACATACGGACTTTGCGGATTTTGATGCACGGCTAAATAGTAAGCTAGACAAGCTGGAAAAATCTGTCATAGATGGTAAACGGGGAAAGATGATACGAGATAAAACGGACTATGAAACCAATAAGGTTTATGTTTGGAAGAGGCCACCGTTTTTTCAAACCAGATCACGCAAAAATAAATCCAAACAAGTCAGCTTCTCGGATCAGGAAAGTGACATTGGAGAAGATACATTGGTTTACAATATGTCAGACTCTTCACCAGATAGAGCATCTGCACCCATTCACACGGAGCAGGATGCATTAACCAATAGACGCAGCCCAGGAAACCCTCACGGACCCGGTCAAACCAAAAAGAAGAAATCGTCCATAAAAAAACGAGGAGAGGCGGCAAGAGACATCAACACTACAAAGGACACTCAATATGCACTGCGGGGCAAAAACAGGAAGCAATCCTAAATGTTATCAACATATCCAGCAGACCCCTCAAGGAGGAAGAAACCAGCCTTTATCTAAGGGACTTAACTTTTGTCCTAACAGACATTTTGATTCGTTTGGGACAATATTAGACGTTAATAAGTTTTCACGTATTCTGACCTTGAGAAAGCATTTTCTGCAGTCTAATACACAAGATATCATGATTCCCCCCGATACCAGCGACATAGGTGAGTCTGTTCCTCTTTCTTCACCTAAAAGGTTTTCAGAAGTTTGTGCACTCCAAGATCTGGTTGAACTGCTGGAGGAGTCTGATCCCACCCCCTGTGACCCCACCGATACACAAAGTAGGGTTTCATTTAAGTTGAGATCTGATTTTTACCCTGTGGAGTCCAGAGGGAGGGATCTTGACCTATTCCAACGATTAGTGGAGAAGGATTTAGTCCAGCTCGCACGCGGGTGTCGCAGAGAATCTTCTCCCCAAAATCTTACACAGACAGAATTAGCCTCTCTTAGATCACTGTCAGCGGACAAGAGCATAGTCATTAGAAGTGCAGACAAAGGGGGTAGTGCGGTTGTCCTAGACTCCACCACCTACAAGGACGAAGCACTGCGCCAATTGTCTGACTCTGACACCTATCAGCGCCTCAGATCTGATCCCACTCAGGTATTCAGAACCAAACTATCCACACTATTAGATAGAGCAGTGGCATCCGGTATCTTTTCCTGTACTGAAAAAGCATTATTTATCCCAGACTGTCCCATTATACCAGTTTTTCATCATTTGCCGAAAACGCACAAGGGCTTCACGCCTCTTACAGGTCGTCCCATAGTGGCAGGCATAGGGTCCCTAAATGAGCGTTTGGGTGAGTGGGTGGACAACCACCTCCAACCTCTAGTCTCCAGCTTGCCGGGTCACCTCAGGGACACCAAGCAACTGCTATGCAAATTACACGACTTTGAGTGGCAACCATCATTCAGATGGATCACATGCGATGTGACTAGCCTTTACTCAAGTATACCCCACCACTTGGGATTGCAGGCAGTTGCATGGGCTCTGAGGGAATCTGGCAAGTTTTCACTGGTGCTACAAGAATTCATTGTCCAGGCCCTGGAATATCTTTTAACTCACAATTTCTTTATGTTCGACGGGGACTTTTATCTCCAGAGATGCGGGGCCTCTATGGGAGCGAAATTTTCGCCTTCCCTAGCCAACCTTTATATGGGTTGGTGGGAGAGGACCCGCATCTTTGGACATGACAGTCCCCGTCGAAACGACACAATCTTTTTTGGTCGATATATAGACGATCTGCTGTTTATTTCCAGTGATGAACATACTGACCTATGCACTTGGCTCATGTACCTTAATGACAACGATTTAAATTTACGTTTTACGGGTGCACTCAATGCCCATACCATAGAGTTTCTGGATGTTAAACTTTCGGGGGTTGATGGTAAAATAGTCACAAGTCTCTATAGGAAGCCCACTGCGGGCAACGTTTTGCTTAGAGCAGATTCTGCGCACCCAGGTCATACCATCAAAGGGGTCCCATTTGGTCAGTTCCTCAGGCTAAAGCGTATTGCAGCACATCAGAAACCTTTCATGCTGAAGCCAAACTTATGGCATCAAGATTTGCAAGCAGAGGATATCTTAGTACCAATATAGACAAGGCCTACACAGCTGTTTCTAATCTCAAGCGACAGTTTGCTAAAAGACAAGCCCCGTAATCAACACCCCCACAAGTCATCATTGTCTATAGATAAAATACCCTTTTTTTCTACGCCATATAGCACTGAATATGTTAACATCAAAAATATCATTATGAGATACCTTCCTGTCTTGTATGGAGATCCAGCATACACTAGTGTTTTGACGAACGGCATCAAGGTAGTCTCACGGAGGGCCCCTACTCTAGGCAATTCTTTATCACCCAGTCTGTTCCTTTCTCATCAGCCCAAACCCAATTGGCTTCACTTCAAAGGCAATTTTAAATGTGGCCAAAAAGGGTGCGCATACTGTACACACATAAAAACTGGACCTGATATTAAGTCCTGTACCAATAAAAAAACGCACGAAATATGCACTTTTATCAACTGCAATACGTCATTCCTGGTTTACATCATTACATGCACCAGTTGTCACATTCAATATGTTGGTCGCACTACACGCCTTTTGAAGGACCGGCTATACGACCACTTGTATGACATTACCAAAAATCATTCTACCAATGTAGCTAAACATTGGAACCTGGTGCATGCAAAGGATGTTTCCAGTTTGGTTATGCAAGGGGTTGAAAAGATAGTAACGCCTAAACGGGGAGGGGACAAATTCCGTCTATTATGTAAACGTGAAGTTTATTGGATCTTCATTTTCAATACGAGAATTCCGTCAGGTTTGAATTTTGAATGGGATGTTTCCCACTTTTATGAGTGATAAAATCCTTTCGCCTTTTTCTTTTCGCTTTGGATCCTAATGTAATTACAAGACCTATCATGTGCTTCACACACATCTTTTCGGATGTCATATCCCTCCCCTATAAAGTTTTCCACCATATACAGACATATAGGCATATAAGGCTATGAGATATGCTTCTTAAACATCCAGATTACAGATAAACATTGGTAATGGTTGATCTCCGTCTGTAAGGATAAACTAGGCTGTCTTCTCCTCCTCCTTTCCACTAGTTTTTGCCAGTTTCCGCGATATCTCTAAATCTCAGTGCCCCATACACACATTGATATCGGTCAAAGTCCCATTTTAAATGTGATGGCCGATACCTTCTGATAGGGTTAATTTCTTACTTTAACTAGTTCTCAAAGCGATGAATTCCAGTTACTGACCGTACATCTTCTACACACACAGAGTAACCAATAAAGGCTCAACATCGGCTTCATTTGTGTGTAGCAAGCAGGATTCTGCAATAAACCAATTATCAAGACACAGCGGTCTGTGTCTCGTGCAGGTTACCAATGGGGCACTATTACATTAACAATGATGATTAGGCGATATGGATACATCTTCCATAGGTTTTACAGCTGCCGATTCCATTCAGATTTAATGTTTTACTATTCAAAGGTTTTTTGCTGTTAGTGTGTCACCCAATTTTTGCCATTTCTAGAAATGGGATTACTATGGGAAAAGACCACCATGTGCACACAATATAATACTGATGTATTGATTTATACAATATAGCACAAATGTATTGATTTGATATTAATCCTTCAGGAAATACTGTCACTTTCACTACACAATGTATACTGCTATCACTATGAATGTATCAGTTTTTGTAAATATTTTTGGATTTCCACATGTGCTGCTCAATGGGCTTTGCTCAAGGAATTCGGTTAACACTCATTTATTTATTCATTATTTGCCCATCCATTATCCATTATGTTGGTTCATTCATACATATGATTGAACCACTGTGATTACACTTTACACACCGTTTAACGTCAACTGATATCAATACACCTGCAAAATGCACATACTTTCCAAGACTCCACTATAATCTTTGAGTTTCTGAAGCAATTTAACGCACTCACCCATGCATTCTGGCTCTTTTATTTTATTTATTTATTCACACAAAACAGAATTGCAAAATGCACCTGCAAAATGCACATACTTTTCAAGACTCCACTATAGTCTTTGAGTTTTTGAAGCAATTTAACGCACTCACCCATGCATTCTGGCTCTTTTATTTATTTATTCACATAAAAAAGAATTGCAAAATGCACATACTTTTCAAGACTCCACTATAGTATTTGAGTTTCTGAAGCAATTCAACGCACTCACCCATGCATTCTGGCTTATTTATTTATTCACATAAAAAAGAATTGTGGTTTATTTATTTACACAAAATAGAATTGTTTCATACGATATTTCAAATTTCCCGGTTTCTTCACTATATAAGTTTTTAATTTGCTTGTCTTTTTAATTGGTTATACTCTGTCTCATGGTCCATTTCAGCTGCACATCTTGAAATCCAATCAACATCAGACTCTGCTTGTTTGCCACAGCTTTTTTCGATCATGTAATTATGTGACCTATACATTGTAACCATATATATTTGATGTCCATTTGAGAGTATATCAGCTATGAGTAAGCACTGAAATACAGTGCGAAACGCGTCAGCTCTGTACCCCCCTTTTTGCCGTGTTTGGATTGTAGTGTCTTTTTGCTTTTAAATAAACCCTTTGGATTTTATTTTCCAGGTGTGCGGCTGTCCGGAGTTCTTCCTTTTGATTTCTAATCATTGTGCTATTAGCCAGCACCTGGGGCTCCCACACAGGAGCAGGAGCATTCGCTTGTAAGGAGAGTCTTGGAGCGGTGGTTGTTTGTTTTTCATCTACCAGCGGTTGGTCCTAGAGCAGAAGACCCCAAGTGAGGGGATAGGAAGGGTATGGAGGCTTGGAAAAGAAGGAGCAGTGTAACAGCCTGGAGAGGTGACCTGCATGAGGGCCACAGTGAAACTTAATTGGGAGCAGCCTGGCCCCTTTGTAATGTTGGAACCCGACCCAATGGAGGGTCACTCAGGTCTGGAAGTGATACCAGAAGTGATCTCATTGAAGGACCTGAAGAAGGCTAGAGGAAGAGTCCCTGTCAGTGTGAGGAACCCCACGGAGCGGCCCGTGGAGATCCCTGCCAGGATGCTTCTGGGACAGGTGAGTCCTGCTTTCCCAGTTGGCTGGTCAGAAGTGAAGGGGACGGGTGAAGGAGAAGAGGTTTGGAAGAAACTCTCCATGGAAAACCCAAACCTACCTGGAGCTTGGAAGGAGAGAGCCAAGGCCCAGCTGACCAGATGGGAGAAGATTTTCTCTAAAGATGAGTTTGATGTGGGGTGTGCGAGGAGTGCCACCCATCGAATCCGCATGCAAGAGGACAAGCCATTCAGAGAGAGAGTCAGGCGAGTCCCGCTAGCAGATCTGGAGGATCTGAGGGAGCAGCTTGCGGAACTGAAGAAGACGGGAGTGATTCGGGAGTCCAGAAGCCCCTATGCCTCCCCAATAGTGGTGGTCAGGAAGAAGAATGGGTCATTGAGGCTCTGCATTGACTACAGAACTCTCAACAGGAGGACCATTCCTGACCAGTACACCACGCCAAGGATAGAGGATGCCTTACAGAGTTTATCTGGAGCTAAGTGGTTCAGTGTGATGGACCTCAAGAGTGGGTATTACCAAATCCCCATGCATCCAGAAGATAGAGAAAAGACTGCCTTCATAACCCCAGTAGGGTTCTTTGAGTTCAACAGGATGCCTCAGGGCCTATCTGGAGCTCCTGCTACATTTCAACGCCTTATGGAAAGGACAGTTGGAGACATGAACCTCATAGAAGTCCTTGTGTACCTGGACGATGTCATTGTCTTTGGAAAGACTTTGGAAGAACATGAAGCCAGATTGGAGAAAGTACTGAAGAGGCTCAGTGAAGAGGGACTCAAACTTTCCCCCGAGAAGTGTCGGTTCTATCAGTCTTCTGTGAACTATCTGGGACACATAGTGTCTGAAAAAGGAGTGGCTACAGACCCTGAGAAGTTGGAGGCAGTTACTTCGTGGCCAAGACCCACAACAGTTACAGAACTTCGGTCTTTCTTGGGGTTCTGCTCCTACTACCGCAGGTTTGTGGATGGGTTTGCCCGCATTGCAAAACCCCTAAACGAACTGCTCAAGACAGAAGGAGAGGAAGACGGATTGGGGCCTAGGAGGCCCGGTGAGTCGGTTCAAGACCAATGGAACTCAAGGTGTGAAGAGGCTTTCAGAACCTTGAAGACAGCCCCAGTTTTGGCCTATGCTGACCCCACTAGACCCTATGAGCTACATGTTGATGCCAGCCATGAGGGCCTAGGTGGAGTACTCTACCAGGAGTATGAAGATCAGCTACGACCAGTGGCCTATGTGAGCCGGAGCCTGACCCCCTCCGAGAAGAACTACCCCACCCACAAGTTGGAGTTCTTAGCCCTCAAATGGGCAGTAGTTGACAAGTTGAAAGACTATCTGTATGGGGCCGAGTTTACTGTAAAGACAGATAACAACCCCTTGACCTGTCTATTCACCACCGCCAAGCTGGATGCAACTGGACACAGATGGTTGGCGGCGTTGTCTGGATTCAATTTCAGCCTCAAGTACAGGCCAGGGGCTGGAAATAGGGATGCAGATGCCCTGTCCCGAAGATCCCATGTCATGGTCGATGACTGGGAAGACTGGACCCAAGTGGCACCAGAAGGAGTGCGAGCCCTTTGTCAAGGGGCTGAACTCCAAGCCAGAGGAGGATCCAGAGCGGAAGAGATAGGAGTTACCACAGTGGGAGTCCCAAAGTGTTACTGTGGGGTAACTCAACTAGAAGAAGAGTGCCTACCGAAGCTGTCCAAGAAAGAGTTAAGGTGTGACCAATTGGAAGACCCCATGGGGAGATTGGTCCTGGAGGCACTGGAAAACAAGAGTCCAGAGGGACTTCGACTTCACCCTTCCAAAGAGGCTCGCCTACTGAGGAGAGAGTTGGACAAGTTACAGGTGCATCAGGGAGTGGTCTACCGAAGGGGCCCCTCTGATAGCTCAGAAGATAAGTGGCAGTTGTTTCTCCCCGAAAAGCATCGAGAGACTGTGCTGATTGCCCTACATGACCAGCATGGTCACTTGGGAGCAGAGAGAACCTTCCAACTTGTCAGAGACCGGTTTTATTGGCCCTGCATGAGGGCCGAAGTGGAGGAGTATTGCCATTCCTGTGCAAGATGCATTCAGAGAAAGACTTTACCCATCAAGCTGCCCCAATGGGCCATCTACAGAGTCAAGGCCCAATGGATCTGGTATGCATTGATTTTCTCTGCCTCAAACCCGATTTGAGGGGATTGGGAAATGTTCTGGTCGTAACCGACCATTTCACCCGTTATGCTCAGGCTTTCCCAACCAAGGACCAGAAGGCCTCTACAGTAGCCAAGGTACTTTTGGAGAAGTACTTTGTTCATTATGGACTACCACAAAGAATCCATTCAGATCAAGGAAGGGACTTTGAGAGTCGCCTGATCAGGAAGCTACTAGATTCTCTGGGAGTAGAGAAGACTAGAACTACACCATATCACCCTCAAGGTGATGCCCAGCCTGAAAGGTTCAACAGGACCCTATTGAACATGTTGGGAACTTTAGAAACAGAGAAGAAGCAACATTGGAGCCAACACATTTCAGCTCTGGTGCATGCTTACAACTGTACAACCAGTGATGTGACAGGTTTCTCCCCTTACCGACTTATGTTTGGGAGAGAAGCAAGATTGCCAGTGGATCTGGGCTTTGGCATTTCCTTAGACCATGCCTCTGCTGCCTCCCACAAAGGATATGTGGACAGATTGAGGCACAGTTTGAAGATAGCTTATGAGAAAGCTCAAGCGGCCTCTGACCAGAGGGGGGCCCGAAATAAGAGGAACTTTGACTTGAAGGTTCGAGTACAGGACCTACAGCCTGGGGACCGTGTACTGTTACGCAACCTAGGGATCCCTGGAAAACACAAGATTGCTGATAGATGGAGATCAGAGCCATATATCATCTGTAGAAAACTGCCAGGATTGCCTGTCTACAAGTTGAAGCCAGAAGGAAGAGTGGGGCCTTTGAAGACCTGGCATAGGAATCACTTGCTTCCACTCACTGAAGCAGTCAGAATACCTCCAGCAAGAGACGTATCTGAATCTGTTTCCATTCTGGATACCCCCAGGCCTAATACTCGGTCTCAGACATCCCAAATTAGGGGTGGACAGGACCCCCAATCAGCAGAAGAAGAAAGAGGAGAACTTGAATGGCTATGGCCTTCCTCAACGCCAGGAAATTCCGCCATAGACCTTCCACCTACTGAAGATGTGGAAGATAGAACATTGAACCTAGAAGCTACAGAGTTTGTTCCATTCAGTGTTGTGCCTGAGTGCTGGGAAGATATCCCTGGTCTCTACTCAGAAGAGGAAGAAGTAGATGTTCCAGAAGCAGAGATGTTGCCAGAATGTGTTCCTGAAGAAATCCCAAGAGAACAGAGAGCTCGCAGAGTTGTGAGGCCTCCCAAGAAGCTAACTTACCCCCAAATGGGAAAAAGTTCAGAGGACTCTGTTACCACAGCAAGGAGAAGTGCTGAACGCCCTGACCCATCCACTGTTCATTTGGTGGAGGGCAACCCCAGCTCACTCTCTGGCACAGTTAGACAGGTCGCCCACACTGAAGTGACCTGTAGACAGGACAGCTCCCCATCCTATGTTAATTGGTGGGAGGCTCCTCTGTCTGAATTATGTGAACGTGTTGTCTCAAAGAAAGCTTGTAGATTGAACACGTGGCGCTCCGTTCCCCATTGCTATCCAGATACATACATGTGTACATGTTAAAGTGCATATTGCAGGGACCTGCTAATGTGTTGTAAGTCAAATGTTTGATGCATGTTACTACTTCTTTTCTTACTGCCAAAGTAAAGCCAGTTATTCTTATCTCAGCAGTCTGCTTGTGAGTTTGAGTCCATTACACTTAGAGTATAAGTGATATTTATATGTGCCTAGATACATACCCCTTTACTAACTGTGCCAGAGCGGGTAGAGCAAAATTGCCGGGGGTTGGTGGAGCTGTACTCAGGGACCCAAAACAAACCAGCGGCTCTCTTAACTGGGGGTATCGCTACACACCTGTGGGTGCAGAGACCATTTTCCTGGATGTATCTGTTGGCGGCTGAGATAGTCCGCTTTCCAGTTCTCTACCCCCGGAATGTGGACGGCAGACAGCACATTGCATTGCTGGCACCTTTCTGCCCAGGATAACACATGACTGACCTCCATGTGATGGTTAACATAGGCCACAGGCATGGCATTGTCGGTTTGCAACCTTACCGGGTGACCGTGAAACTTTGACATCCAATAATTCATCACGAGGCGTGTTGCCCCCAGCTCTAGCACATTGATGGGCAATCCCTGTTCCTTCAGAGTCAATTTCCCCATGACTGTTGAATTTTCAATGACTGTGCCCCAGCCGGAAAGACTGGCATCTGTGGTCACTACCTTCCATGACAGTGGAAGAAAAGACCTTCCCTGTACCAGATTCTGGTCTGCTAACCACCTGGCGAGACTTCCTCAAGCCTTGGAGGGTTATGATCATGCAGGAATCCAAAGCCTGCGTCTTCCTGCTCCATGCAAACAGAATGTTCTGCTGCAATACCCTGGAATGGAACTGGGCATACGGAATTGTCTCGAATGAGGAAACCATCCTTCACAGAAGACTCATACAGAGTCTGACAGATGGGCATCTCTTTCGGCTTACCTGGAGTCTTTAAGGGCATCTATAGCAAAGCGAAGAGCCTGAGGCAGATCTGCTCTATCCTGAACAGAATCCTCTATTGGGCCGTCTAGCCTGATCCTTGAAGGCTTGACAGACCCCAATTGCTGCTACTGTGGGCTGAATAGCGGAACCTGCCAGGGCGAAGGATGCCTTTAACAAGGCTGCCAGCTTCTTATCTGCAGGATCCTTAAAGACCTGTGTATTATCCACTGGGCAAGTTAAGGTCTTGCTCAGGGAGGACATATGCTGCATCCACAACCGCTCCACTTCTTACTAAAGCTTTTCTCCATAGGATAAAACAGAGAAAATCTCCTTGGAGACACAAATATCCTGTCTGGGTGCTTCTAGTCAGAATATACCACCTGCTTCAAGAGTGTGTGAAAAGGAAATACCTGTGTACCCTGCTGTAGTTCTAAGGAACCCAGGGAGGAACAAGGTGTTTCAGGGACCTCTACTGGAGGTAACTTAAAATCTGTATGGATCATCTGTACAGAAAATGGATGAGAAGCTTTTGTAATTGAGAGGCTGATATAATCTGAGCCTCTTCAGGCTCTGAATCACTTGAGGAAGATTCCTCTGCTTGGATATCAATTGCCTGACCGGCCATTACCTCTTCTACCTCATCAACCCAGTCTTGCTCCAGTATAGGAGGATTAGGGGAAGGGGACTTGTCACGCTTCCTGCCACTTTGTTTCTGACAGAAGCAATCATTCCAGCACTTTTTCCCTCTAAACCAGCCAAAGCTGATGCCAGGTCCTCTTTAGTAATAAACTCTGAGATAGTAGTATTGGTAGTAGCCACAATGGCGGATAGACGCAGTGGCTCAGATTGCCCAGTGACATCCAGTCTTTCAGGAGAGGCTATTGCAGCAGAGTTCCGTTTAGCTTCTACAGGGACCACTGATGGAACACATGTGCCCTTTTCCTGCAGCGCTCCCCCAGAACGCTTCTTTGGAAGACATAGCTTTTTGAAGCAGTGGTAACTGGCTTTGTGACAATACAGTACCATAATTCCCCCATGGAAGAATATTATACAATGAACTGTTTTTCCAGCCACTGCAACATAATTTGGCTGTGTCTGTCATCACCCATAGGACTCACATTAAAATAAGAGAACAGATTAAATACACGTATTTTTATTTAGGTAGGGAAATTTTTTAACTAGTTGTATACAACAAGAAATCATCTGCAAATTATGCTATTTGTGCATTTATTCACAGAAATACCAAATGAACACAAACGCCTTAAAAGGAGGTGCTCTTCAAATGATTAATGTTGCAGGAACTCAAAGAACTTCATGAGAATACTAGAGGGCCATTGAAGAAATAAAGAGACTTTGCTCATTTCAGCAACTGGATCCTTCTTGCAAAGCCTGTTCACTTTGAGGACATTTCTACAGGCCTGAAATTGTCTCTTTAGGGAATGTATACTGACCAGTGCCATCTTAATAACATTGTGGGCCCCTGGGCAAAGTAATGCACTGGGGCCCCCACAAGCCTGCACTACCTCTCACCAAACACAACCCAATCCCAGGTAGCAACCAGGATCACAAGAATGTATGTCTCCAATTCTAAGGGCCAGTTCACACCACATGCAGTCCAGTGCATTTTTTTTCTGCATCAAAAACGCATGGAAAGTAGGTTATATGGTTTTCAATGGCATAGTTCACACCAGTGCGGTCAGTTCCAGTGCGTTCCAGGTCCAGAAAAAAAAAGAAGTAGAACGTGCTGCATTTTTTCTGCACTGGACTTTACTGGAACGCTGTAAAACACATTAAAAACGCACTGGAACGCACCTAAATGCACCAAAAACACACTGCAACACACTTATTCTTATTTAAGTTTAAGAAAAAAGAGGGGGTTAAAAAAAAGCACTGGACTGCACCTGGAACGCATATGAAGGAAAGCACCTGGAACGCATCCGGACTGCGTTTCTATGGTGTGAACTGGCCCTAAAGACCTTCTGTCTCCATCCCTCCCTCTGTTGCAGGTCCCTCCAACCTCTTCACCCTCCATCACTTCCATCCCTCTGTTAATCTATCCCTCCCTTCTTTTATCTTTCCACAACTCCTTGTGCCTTATATCCCTCCACCTTTTCTATCCTCCATCACTTTCATCCCTCTAGTATTCTGTCTCTCCCTCTTTCTTTCCATCCCTCCATCCTTTGCTTCATCATTCCATTTCTCTGTCTCACTCACATCCCTCCATGCCTTGCTCTATCCCATCATCCATCTCTCTGTCACCCAGTCTATACCTCCATTCTTTAGGGCTCTTTCACACACACGTCCGTTTTCATGGACTCCGCTTGTTTAGCAGGGATCACTCCTCTGAGCTGACGGATGACAGCTCCGTCTCTGCTCACTGTGGAGAGACGGACCTGTCAGAGCTCCACTCTCCTCTATGGGGGATCGGATGAAAACAGATCTGCCTGTCCGTTTTGATCCCATCTGCCAGAGGGATGGACAATAGGGTTTCCATCCATCTGGATTAGCGGACTGGATGCCAGCGGACAGGTCACCGCTGACATCCGTCGCTCCATAGAGGTGAATAGAGGCGTCCGATCAGGTCCGTCTGAAAAACTGACAGACAGACCTGAACGTGTATGTGTGAAAGGGGCCTAACTCACTCCTCACTCTTTCCATCTCTCTGTCCATCCACCTACCCCATCACTCCACTACGCTCTTTCCATTATAAACAAATAAAAATCCTCCAGTGCGCTTCCACACTAAATTTGCTCACTACTTACTAAAAAATATATGAATAATAAACACCTTAAGACCATCAAACACAATAATCAAATATATAATGATCATACATTTTATAAAACACACACTATACAACACCAGCACTTTTCATCTACAAAACCAGCCTGATCTGTGATATTGCTGCTGCCTCCCCTCTCCTGGCATGCTGGGATTTGTAGTACCACAGCTTGACACATGAGGTGGTCATGCAGGAGAGGAGGCTGTGCCTGGTGAGCAGGTAATGGGTAGGGACAGGGAGGGAGGTGTAATAGAAATTGGGGGGAGATCTCAGAAAACGTGCTCCTTTAGAAGCAGAGCAGTTTACAGCCACACACAAAAGACTGGAGTCAAGCCATCAGACAGCTGCAAATCAGTGGTTTTGCTATCAGACAAGTTTTTATGGTAGAACATTCAACACAGAAAAACTAAATATAACATAATGTAATATATAAAATAATGATTACACAGAGTTGTCACACATACATCACCCTCTCTAACATTTACAATACAGTGTGATTTTACTGTACAAATTTAAAGATACAGAGCCCCAAATATGAACTCATTGGCTACAAACTTACATTTTCGCAATAGTTCAAAATGAGTCAAAAACAAAATCTCCCATTGGACCAACACGTTTACAATGCAGATGTGTCATACACACCCCCCTCTATGATATCTTACAATACGGTATGATTTTACTGTGGAAATTTAAAGATACAGAGCCCCAAATATGAACCCATTGGCTACAAACTGACATTTTCGCAATTCTTCAAAATGAGTCAAAAACAAAATCTCCCATTGGACCAAAACGTTTACAATGCAGATGTGTCATACACACCCCCCTCTATGATATCTTACAATACGGTATGATTTTACTGTGGAAATTTAAAGATACAGAGCCCCAAATATGAACCTATTGGTTAAACGGTGACATTTTTCCAATACTTCTAAATGGGTCAGAAAGAAAATGTCTGCACTGTAAACGTGTTGGTCCAATGGGAGATTTTGTTTGACTCATTTTGAAGAATTGCGAAAATGTTAGTTTGTAGTCAATGGGTTCATATTTGGGGCTCTGTATCTTTAAATTTGATGTATGTGTGACAACTCTGTGTAATCATTATTTTATATATTACATTGTTATATTTCGTTTTTCTGTGTTGAATGTTCTACCAAAAAAACTTGTCTGATAGCAAAACCTCTGATTTGCAACTGTCTGATGGCTAGACTCCAGTACACAAAAGCGATCTAGTGTAACAGCATGAGACAGGAGCCTGCTACAGGAGCCCATCCTCTCCCCTCTCCCCCTCCTACTGCCCACTAAGATAAGCCACCCACAGGACTGCATGTTGTTCAGCTAGCTTACCTTAGGCTAGGCTGAACTCCGTCCTCCGCTGCAGGCTGGCTCCACTCCTCCCCCTCTCAGCTTCTCCTGTGAGGAACTTGAATAAGGCGCGCTGAGAGAAAGGGGGAGGGTACAAATAGCTTCACTGACTCAGATAAATGATCGGAGACTTTCGGTCTCCGCCTACTCCAGCCAGGAACTGAACATGCGCAGTCGAGCCGAGAGCAAGTACAGCATCCCCCAAGATTGGAGCCAGCCCTGATGGGGCCCCATGAGCACTTGGGGTCCCTGGGTAAGACGGCTCTGGGCAGGTGGGGCCCCCCAGGCATGTGGGGCCCCCGGGCAACTGCCCAGCGGGCCCATGCGGAAAAACGGCCCTGATACTGACATCCTATGATAAATTGACAAGTTAAGAATGGCATCATAGATGGGTTTCCTACCTGCATGGTTCAAGGAAACAGACACAATAAGCATTAAAGCCCAACTCCAGCATCCCTAAAAACCCACATTTAAAGCGTAACTCCATTTTTGCTGAGAAAAAAACATTCCCCTCTGGGTGATTAATGTACTTTGCAAGGATTATAACAACCTTTGTTGCAGATTCCTAACTTTTGTTATTCTGAAGAAATCCATGTGTATTTGTATGTGCCTCTGTTTTGAGTGAGTGTAATGGGAGTGGTTTCATAATTAACTGTCAGTTGTGGAGCTGAAGGGCACTAATGAGGAAATCTTCTGGGCCTGAATCTCTTTAGACATGTTCCTATTGAAATTATCTCTCAAAAAATTAAATTTTTGTTGCAAGGGATGCCTGAAATCTGATTTGTATCTTAGGCAGACTTCTGGGAAAATTGGTGAGCCAATCACACAAGCAGGAAATTATGTTTCTGGGGAGTGGTCAGTACACACTCTGTGTCCAGAACAGCTCCAGGTAGCCATATTGCAATGTATTCTCAGAAAAGTACATTGACTGCAGACTGAAAAGGAAAGGTCATTTTTAATAACATTCAATTACAATATGATTCGTGCCACAATTATATGCGCTATATTATTTTTTCTTTATTTGCTATTTTTCTTCCCAGCGAAAGTGGAATTACCCTTTAACAATTAAAAGCATACACATCTTAATCTTGCGTCGTCCATGTCACATAATGGGCACTGTCATTCATCTGTCTCTCTATAGTTGGGCTGTGGATGAGCTTCAATGAAGCTCACATATCAGAAGCTCATCATATAGGCTCTGTTCTTTACAGCTGTGCATTCTGAGCCCAGGCTGTGTAATGATTCTGAGACCAGGGGGGGTGTAAGGTTTTGGTTGGTGCCAAGTTTCATTCAACCCAGAAGTTGTGGATCAACTGTTTGAGAAGAGTGAAGAAGACAGCAACACTTGGGCAAGGAGAATGTGAATAGTGCATATACAGTATTAAATCTACAAACAGGGGGTAAAAAAACACTGTAATCCACGGATAAAAGCAAAGTTGGAGCTGGCTTTCCACAAATCTCTCTTTCATTTTTTTTCAGTGAACTATCTCAGGAGTAGAATGACTTGATATGAAATCCATATAAGTATCAAGCATTCAACAACTGTACCTTTATTAAATTATAAATGCTATCTATACTGGCTCTATTCCAATTTGATGAAGTAATAAAGGAAAGGAAGGATTATTTTCGATCTGTTTATGTGAAAGAGGATTTCCTGCCCTAATCCCAATGAAAACAATATACATAAATCAACCAATTTATAGAAATCATCTCTACCTAACAAACATTAAACCCATCCTCAGCTGTTTTGTTAAAGCGGAGTTCCACCCACTTTTGAGAGATGGTTTAAATGAAAGACCACTTCTTCACCCCCCTTTTGGCTAGTTAAAACACACCTCCAAGATGACCACTGCCTTGTTACAGAAGCTGATGGTAAAGGTTATAGACTGGCCAAGCATGTCTCCAGACCCAAACCCTATTGAGCATCTGTGGGGCATCCTCAAATGGAAGGTGGAGAAGCGCAAGGTCTCCAACATCCACCAGCTCTGTGATGTCGTCATGGAGGAGTGGAAGAGGACTCCAGTGGCAACCTGCAAAGCTCTGGTGAACTCCATGGGGTTAAAGAAGTGCTGGAAAAAAATGGTGGCCACACAAAATATTGACACTTTGGGCCCAATTTGGACATTTTCACTTAGGGGTGTACTCACTTTTGTTGCCAGCGGTTTAGACATTATTTGTTGTGTGTTGAGTGAGTGAGTTATTTTGAGGAGACAGTAAATTTACACTGTTATACAGGCTGTACACTCACTACTTAACATCGTAGCAAAGTGTAATTTCTTCAGTATTATCACATGAAAAGATTTAATAAAATACAAAAATGAGAGGGGTGTACTCACTTTTGTGAGACACTGGCTGTCTGAGGTCTTCAGAATGTTAAAGTGGATCCCCTAAAGCATGGTACACACTTTAAGTTGTTTTTCTTTCAATCCAGCATGCTGGACAACAAAAAGTGAGGAGCTTGCTGTACTAACTATGCAATGTTAGTACAGCAATCTCCCCGCTGAGCTATTGTGTCCCCCCCCCCGCCAGTCAGCGTTGATGGATGCCAGTTGGTTGCTGGTTTTCCAGCATGCCCATTCAACAGAAGCCAGCTGTTCGGCCGGCTTCTGTCAGACTGGCTGATGTACACACAGGCCGAATGTCAGCCGGTGTCTATTGAACCGGCCTATATTCGTCCCATGTGTACAAGGCTTTACTCATAATTCAAGTGATCAAAAAAATGGACATTCTTTTTCCTTTATTTAAGCTATGTCAATGTGGGGGATCCTAGAAATGTACTTGATGGACAAAAATCAAACTCAAAATTGCATATAAAGGCTTATTCATGAAAACTGGAGAAAATATTATGAGCACAATAGTTTTAAGGAACAGCAACAAATCGGGTTTTACTTTTCATTTCAGGGAAAAATTTGAACAAAAATGTAGGGTAATTTCCATAGGCAACAGCTCCAATATTGTAGTAATTTAGTTCTCTCTGCTTTTCATGAATCAGCTCTATAGAATGCATTCAGAGAAGAGAATGCACGATCTTATCAGTAATTACAATGTCCTTAAATTTATTTCATTATAACAGTCTTACAAAGGATGTATCACTGAAAAAGAAGCCGTAGTACTATTCTATTCTGACTATGCAAACCGAGGTTCCCCTTATTGTGGTCAGTGACATGTGTCACAATGACAAACGGCACTCTTTTCAGAATCTCTTTAGAAAAAGCCATCCCTTTGCCAGTTCAGTCAGCAGTTTAATAAGGACTTAGGATCAATGCAATCAAAAAACTCAGTTTTTAGTTGTTGGCATCCTAACAAGGGTAGCATGGGAATGAACATCTTTGATAATGTTTCAACTACAATGTATTTTTACCCCAAATAGGATGATGGTTGGTCCTGAAAAAATGTTTCCTCGTTTGGCTGCATCCCATGTGACCATGTATTACATCAACCTCAAAAAAAGTATATATATATATATATATATATATAGAGAGAGAAAGAGAGAGAGAGAGAGAGAGAGAGAGAGAGAGAGAGAGAGAGTTTGTATGGGACTTTAAGAGCACAAAAATAACAAAATAAATATAGAAAAATATATACATTTTAATAGATTAAATATACATAGAATACATATTCCTAAAGAATAAATTACAGAATACACAAAGCTAATTGCAAAGCTGATTAGTCTCTACATGTTTTGCCATACAAATAAGGCCGTCGCGCAGGAAATGACGTTTGGCGTCAAAAAAACAGCCGTAAGTGACTTATCGGCATCCGTAGGTTGCCGAAAATCAAGGTGAAGTTCAGCTACACAAAGTTTCAAGAATAGAAAAAAAAGGCACAAATCTCAGCCGACAAGTGCACCAAGACATTAGCGGTGCTGGATGGAAAACCTAACCCAATATCATTCAGAGAATGAAAAGTGGATATAAAGCGAGTAATGCATCAACTAAATGGCGCCCTCTGCTGAGGCTCAGTAGAACATCAGCTAGAGGAATGCCTTGGGTGTCCATATGGTACATCTGACTCACAATCCATTCACAATTTACTAATAGACTTCAAACAAAGAATTGTAAGACTAACAAATCTTATTTGGTAAACAAATAACCCATAGAGTTGTAAACACATAAATATAGGATATAATCATAAAATATTGCATAATAAACACAGGTCTGTTCAGAAACCAGAGAAAGGTCCAGACAACAAACCACCCAAACTGTTTACAAAATTGTCATCAAATAAGGAAAAATCAAACTATAAACTCAATCTATAACATGAGGATAAAACCCACTAATAATGGCAATAGACCTATAGAAAAGGCTTTAAGCTAAGGGATTTGTTTAAACCTGGATGAAAAGTGGCAGCCAGGGTATGAATCCACTTAGACTCTCGTTGGAGAAGAATCCTGTCAATATCCCCTCCTCTGTCAAAATCAGGAACATACTCAAGGGCGAAAAATTTCATTTTAGACACGTCAAAGGAAAGATACAGTCCCATGTGTCTTGATTTATCCCTCTCTAGGATATTATCAAATTGATCCAATTTTATTCATTCATGCTTGGATTTTCATCTCTCTATTGAATACACAGGTCAGGATTCAGAACCAATTTTTGTCTACTCAATATCATGCCTAAACTGTAATTCGTAATAGTTATATTGTATTTTGTTTGTTCTGAGTTTTTCTCTTTAATAGTGATCATATGCATTATGTCTGATATTAATGTTCTCCTGAAGAAGCCTTATTTGTATGGCAAAACATGTAGAGACTAATCAGCTTTGCAATTAGCTTTGTGTATTCTGTGATTTATTCTTTTGGAATATGTATTCTATGTATTTTGAATCTATTAAAATTTATATATTTTTCTATATTTATTTTGTTATTTTTGCGCTCTTAAAGTCCCATACAAACTCTCTATATATATTTACTTATTAAGGGATGAGGCGCTATAAACAGTTTCATTATTTCAGCTCCTATTAAAACTCAAAAAAAGTATTGGTGGTGATCACCTCTGCTCACAATGTATCAGAGCACCAAAGCTTATATATGAGAGAACCATACTCACTCTGCTTCAACAGTAGGGTGGTATTGAGGAAGAGATATTATTTTCCAAAAGTATCCACCTCATTTCACTTTAGCACAAGTGTACAGCTTTATATTGTGCCAGCAATAAGATAAAGAATAAGCAGTTATTGTGTCCAATTCAATACACCACATAATGAAAACACGGACATTCATAACCTCTCATGATGGTTTACAGTGCCATAAAGGGCAAGAAAAGGACAAGAGGCATCTTCTAGAACAATTGGCTCTCATATTATTAAATTAATTCAGATGGCTTACATTCTGAAGGGCTTTTCACCACAGTGGGAAATAAAGAAGCGGATTGGAGGAAGAAGAAGAAGATGGAGAAAGAAGATGAAGAAACCGAAGGATGAAGAAAGGAAGAAGACCAGAAGAAAGAAGATGAAAGAAGACTTAAATAAAGGAATTGTCAAAAACTGGCTCTTGTCATTTTTAACACTTTTGTCACTTTTTTGGTGAAATGGTAGGGGGTTCTTTTGTACCCCCTTACCTTTTCACACGGGGGGCGGGATCTTGGGGTCCCCTTGTTAAAGGGGGCTTCCAGATTCCGATAAGCCCCCCCGCCCGCAGACCCCCACAACCACCGGCCAGGGTTGTGGGGATGAGGCCCTTGTCCTCATCAACATGGGGACAAGGTGCTTTGGGGAGGACCTCAAAGCACCCTCCCAATGTTGAGGGCATGTGGACTGGTACGGTTCAGGAGGGGGGGCGCTCTCTCATCCCCCCCTCTTTTCCTGCGGCCTGCCAGGTTACATGCTCGGATAAAGGGTCTGGTATGAATATTTAGGGGGAACCCCACATCATTTTTTTTTAAATTTGACGCGGGGTTCCCCTTAATATCCATACCAGACCTGAAGGGCCTGGTAATTGAATTTGGGGGAACCCCACACTTTTATTTTTTATCAATGACTTTCAATGACTGTTCTCTGTATTACGGGGAGCCCACAATTCATTATAGCCGCGAGTGCTTTTAAATAACTTTTTTTCCTGCAGAAATGACACTTTGTGCAGGGACAGTTCTAAGCACGGGAAACATGTGCCCATTTACACCCCCCCCCCCCCCCCCAGGTATGAAATTTAAAGGAATATTACACTTTTATTGTTTCACTTTAAACATTATTAAAATCACTGCTCCCGAAAAAAAAGGACGTTTTTAAAACTTTTTTTTGCATTGATACATGTCCCCTGGGGCAGGACCCAGGTCCCCAAACACTTTTTATGACAATAACTTTTTAAAAATCAATGACTTTCAATGACTGTTCTCTGTATTATGGGGAGCCGACAATTCATTATAGCCACAAGTGCTTTTAAAAGACTTTTTTTCATGCAGAAATTACACTTTGTGACAAACTGACAATAACTTTTTAAAAAGCGTCATTACATTGCCGAACACCGAACTCTAACCCGAACATACAGTAAATTGTTCGGGTTTGGGTCTGGGACCCAAAAACCCAAAAGTCCGGTACGAACCCGAACTTTACAGTTCGGGTTCGCTCAACCCTAGTTGTAACATGACAAAATGTGGAAAATGTCAAGGGGTATGAATACTTTTTCAAGGCACTGTATACTGCTATGGGTCTCCTGTTACTAGAAAGGTAAGACATGTACTTATGCTACATTTCTATTTTATTAACATTCATAAATATCATCTGTAAAGGGTATAATAATATTAATTTCCAATAATTTTATTTAGTATTTCAGAAGAGATACAAAAACCAACATCAGAAAACATCAGAACATATGGTAAAAGAAGGAGAAAACAAAGCAAGTGCTTCAGATGTATACAGGAATACAAGGCTGTAAAGAAAACAAAAAACTATGTATATTCCAGTACATATGGATCTCCCTAATTCGCAATACAATAAACATACATTTTAAACAATGGGGTTAAAAAACTGTTTTAATAATTTTGATAAACATAATGTTATACTGTTGTAAAAATATGCTTTGGAAAATCTACACAAATGATGTAGGTATACATTTTAAAGCGGTTGTAAACCCAATATTATGACTTTGCATTGAATTCTCAATTGTATTGATTAAAATCATTTGCCATCAACATTTTTTTCTTTCCCTGCTTCCGTTGCGACTTATAACAATATTTGAACAATGACATATAACGCGCATGGGCCGCATCTTCTATCTTTCCGGCAAGTTGAAACCCTGTCGCAAAAATGCTGCGTCTATGTCAGGGCTGCATCATTTCCTGTTGTACACATCCACAGTGCTTCCTCCTAATTCTTCCCGAAAGAGGATCCCGATTACCTTGTGACTTGCTACGTCACAGGGTGGAGGAGACACAGACGGAGCGAGCAAACTGTGATTCGCTATGCTTTGTTTCTGTAGTAACCGGAAAGAAGAACCGAAAAAGAGGCTTGGATGCATGGGATTATGGAGACAAATATGTACTGCGGGCGGAAATAAATATCTATTCAGATGCGGAAGACCACAGTGGAGATTGCGGCGGCTAATGTGAAGAACAAGCGTTTATAATATAAAGAATATTTACAGTAAGAACGACTTTTATAATTATTCAAAGTGACCATTTGAATCTTAATTAATATTTATTTGATAATATTGGTAAAATTGTTTTTATGTGGAAGGGTTTACTACCACTTTAAGTGTTAGCACCAATTCAAGCAAGTATTATCACTGTTAGATGGCTTAAAGATGCAATATGACTGATCCCAAGTGTATGGTCAGAAAATGAAATTGCTCAGAATGCTGGAATTGCTACAAAATATTGTCGATGGGCTTGAATCTTTCACACCATTGTAGCAAGTCAGGTAGTTTTTTTAGTAATAACTTTGAGGATAGATAGATTACATGATTTTCTGATGTAGAGTGCATCAAGGTCAAGAAAAGGATAATAGTTGAGAAGAAAGCACAAACTTTAGGAGCCCGTCAAACAAAAAAATCACATTATTATGCCAGCCATTGGATTTTTAGTTATGTATTGATTAACAGCAGGCCAATCCACAAGCAGGACATTATCAACTGATTAAGCCTAAAGATGGTTCATAACCTGCCCGTGTAGGAATATTTTACAAAACATTGTTTAGGCAAGTATTCTGTAAAATCCATTAAATATGCATACAAAATATGCATTGAGTTGACTTGGATGCAATACCAGTGAAAACTATTAAAATGTTTTTTTTTTTTATAATTTTCAAAAAAACGTAACAACATTTACACAGAGCTCTGCTATCCAATGGATTTCTTTCTCTGTAAGCAAATGTCCTGCTACAGTGCAGGATTGAGAACGGCTAGAAGCCCCAACATAAATCAAACCTGCCCTTGTGTCTAAGGTTACCAACATCAGTTATACAATAACATTCATGTGGTGGCAAGCACTGGAAACTCAGTTTAGGTTTGCTAATGTTGTGAAAAGGCCGAGCAGAATTCTACGATTTTATTTGTTTCAGTTATTGCTGAGGGACCCAAAAAAAGATTACACTAAATCACAAATATGCTTAGGACTAGTGTTCATGGGAAAATGCAGTATGCATTCAGATTATGTTCCAGATCAGTTTGAGATGCTGTTATCTGAATTCCTCCACAATTGCTTCTAACCTTTTTATGACCTGCATTTGACCTCTTTCTACAGTTCATTAAGTTTCTATTGCTTTGAATGGCATGGAGATAAAAGCAGTTCTGACATGAATAAAAGCCATGTACAAAGGTCCTTTTCCACACTAACGCCTTCCGGGAAACACCAAATTTGCAAATCTGGGCCTACTCTTGGTCCAGTAAAAAAAACTTGATATACACTCTACAGTAGGTACCACACAAACTATACAGAGATTTTAGTTGCAAACATATACAAATTAGTAGTTTTATTGTATTTTTTATTTATTTATTTTGGACTAGCTTTGAGTGTGCTGGGGACCCCTATATACTGTTTTGTATATTGCTTTTCCCATGTGCACCTTTCCCAATTTTGCTTGATTTTAACAAATCAGTGCAACTGACATTGTTGGTTGGGTATGGTGCAAATACACACTTGAGATCTTCAACTGCCTTGCAAAGGGCATCTTCCAGGTGATCCTGCTCTCTGTCTCTCAGGAACTCAGGTAGTTTAGAGTTAGGGACCACACTTATCAGAAGTGATTAGGCACGGTAATGTGGCCTTGACATGTACTGAATTTGTAAATGTATGCAACTAAAACTTCTGTTTACCCTGAGTAGCTGAAGCTATTTTTTTTTCTTTTTGCTATTTAGCTTGGAAATGTATTAGGTATCCCCCTTTGCACTGTTTTACAGCTACATGTATGAAAGTGGCAGATCTTACAGGGTTCAATAAATTTTTATTAAAATATTAAACAATAATACAGGAAAGAAGATGTGATGTAGAAAAAACTGCGCTACTCAAACTAAGTGCTAAAAAGCTGCATCTCATGTGGTATACAGCACAAACAAAACTGCAAAACAAAAGTAGCTACGCTGATAGTGAATGAAATGAAAAATAATAAAAAACACAAAATATAAGTGAATAAATCCACAAACTAAAAAGTACAATGTGCGAATGTATGAGTGTCACACCAAAATTAATATAAGGTTAATGAACACTTCGGATCAAAACGAAATAAATTGCAATGGGGTTGATAATTAAGATAAATGAGCACAAAACAGTCAGTGGCAATTATAGTCAACACGGTAATAATGTTGCAGCACCCTGTGACAAATCTTCATGGGAAAGGGAACGATGTGATTCCACCACCATAAGAAATGCAGGCTTACTAGATTGCAAGCTGAATACGCTTGTCACCCAATCCTGGGTAGTGAAGATCTCCCGCTGCTGAACACGGCTGCTGTGAACAGCTCACATGCTTAGCATATCCTGAAGTACCCGCTTAGACAATCCGACGTTCCCAATATATCAGTATCAGCTGACACACTAGTTGATTGATAGTGGGACACTAGAACCAGCGGATGGAAAAGGCAAGGGTGGATGGTCTCATTGGGTGTATATAACCATGAGGAAAAAACAAAAGGGTAACGCCATAGGTAAAATCCGATGGTTTATTATAATAAAAAAAAGGTCAATGTAGGTCAATACAGATAACCAACACAGTATTGTATCAAGGAGTCCCAAGACAGCGTCCTTTTGTGTGACAAATCGCATAGGGGGAGCGACGTACTGACGTCACCGCATACTGTCACGCTCCGCATTGCATGGGCGTGTTTTCTTTGCTTTTTACCTTTGCCGGCCGGCTTATATTTCTTGCTACGATACTGTGTTGGTTATCTGTATAAACCTACATTGACCTTTTTTTATTTTAATAAACCATTGGATTTTACCTATGGCGGTACCCTTTTGTTTTTTCCTCATGGTTATATACACCCAATGAGACCATCCACCCTTGCCTTTTCCATCCGCTGGTTCGAGTGTCCCACTATTAATCAACTAGTGTGTCAGCTGATACTGACAGATTGGGAATGTCGGATTGTCTAAGTCGGTACTTCAGGATTAGAACTTCCGAACACTGCGAACGTTCGGACCCGAATAACAAACCCCAAAAAAGTCAATGGGACCCGAACGTCAAATATTAAAAGTGCCCATTTTAAAGGCTTAATTGCAAGTAATTAGGCATACAATGGTTATAGGGGTCCGGATCCTGCCCTGGGGGACATGGATCAATAAAAAAAAAGTTTGTGAAAAACAAAATTTTTAAATGAGCAGTGATTTTTTGATTTTTAAAGTGAATGCCTAAAAATGAAAAATCCCCTCCAATATAGTGCCAGGGGGGTCCCCTTAGTCTAACTGTAAAGTGGCAGATCTGTACCATGTCTAGAATCTGCTGCAGTAATAATTTAATTTATAAAGCCAAAAAAAAAATGAAATTTTTCCTGCAAGCTGCCTTTATTTTGTTCAGCAACAGCTGGGGAGCCAGTGTGTATGATGAGGCCACAATGTAGTGCACTGGGAACAAGATTAGATATTTTTTGGATACATTCTGGTGTCACTTTGACTTTGAATAGAAGTAACGGGTGCGTTACAATTGGTCTTTGGGTGTCGGTGGCACCTTCCTACCGTAACCCTAAAAAGGTACTCTTAATGAAAGCAAGAATTTGCCTTGCTGTAAAAAATTGCAATGATATGCACCTGTCAAACAGGTGCTGAAAAATTGGTCTTTGGGTGTCGGTAGCGCCTTCCCACCGTAACCCTATAGAGATAATCTTGATTAAAGCAAGAATTTGCCCTGCTGTAAAAAAAATTGCAATGATATGCACCTGTCAGACAGGTGCAGAAAAATTGATCTTTAGGTGTTAATTGTGCCCATAAAACCTATACCAAAAAATTCTTCATAATGAAATGATTGAACACCCTCAAAGCTAGGCAGTAGGGATGGGCCCGGTGTTCGATTCGAACCCATGTTCGAATCGAGCACCGGGCGTTCGCTCGCTCGGCGAGCCCAGAACTAATTGGGCCGCTCGCATCAAATTCGTGTGATGCAAGCGGCCCGCAATGCATTGCGCTAGTCGCAGTGCAATGCTGGCTGATGATTGGCCAAGCATGCACTGTGACCCCGCATGCTTGGCCTCGCATATTATGTTTCAGTCAGTGTCAGCGTGTCAGTGTGTTGCTGACTGCTGACAAGATAGGCTCTATTTCTGGGGATTTGTGTGTGCGTGCTGTTAGAACAGCATTGCAGTATCACATCTGGGGGGTGTCTATAGGTGGCCTGTGAAGGGGGGCAGGTTTCCTGTGCTTAGAACTTTCCCTGCAAAAAGTGTAATTTTTGCAGGAAAAAAGCTATTTAAAAGCACTTGCGGCTAATGAATTGATGGCTCCTGTAACACAGAGAACTGTCATTCATTAATAAAAAACATCTTCTTCCGTCGGCGTCGGTGTCGGTGTCTCTTCTTGGGCCGCTCCGCGCAATGGGAGGCTCCCGCTGTGTGAGGCTCCGCTCCGTCTGACATTTTTAATGGAGGGCACCTGGTGACCCCGCCCCCTCTGACGCACGGGGACGTCATGGGGAATTCCCTATGGCTTTCCCCATGACGTCAGAGGGGGCGGGGTCACCAGGTGCCCTCCGTTATAAAAGACCTGTCAGACGGAGCGGAGCCTCACACAGCGGGAGCCTCCCATTGCGCGGAGCGGCCCAAGAAGAGACACCGACGCCGACGGAAGAAGATGCCGGACGAGAAGGACGAGAAGACCAGCGCAAGAAGAAGCGGATCGAAGGAAGAAGAAGATGGAAGAAGATGGAAGAAGATGACGGAAGGAGAAGATGAAGAAACCGAAGGATGAAGAAAGAAGAAAGAAGATTTTAATAAAGGAATTGTCAAAGACCGTCTCCTGTCATTTTTACCATTTTTGACACTTTTTTGGTGAAATGGTAGGGGTACTTTTGTACCCCCTTACCATTTCACACAGGGGTGGGGCTGGGATCTGGGGGTCCCCTTGTTAAAGGGGGCTTCCAGATTCCGATAAGCCCCCCGCCCGCAGACCCCCACAACCAATGGCCAGGGTTGTGGGGAAGAGGCCCTTGTCCTCATCAACATGGGGACAAGGTGCTTTGGGGGGGACCCCAAAACATCCTCCCAATGTTGAGGGCATGTGGCCTGGTACAGTTCAGGCGGGAGGGGGGCCGCTCTCGTCCCCCCTCTTTTCCTGCGGCCTGCCAGGTTGCGTGCTCGGATAAGGGTCTGGTATGGATTTTGAGGGGGACCCCACGCCATTTTTTTTGGCTAGGGTTCCCATTAAAATCCATCCCAGACCTCAAGGGTCTGGTATGGATTTTGAGGGGGACCCTACGCCATTTTTTTTTTTTTTTTGGCTGGGGTTCCCCTTAATATCCATCCCAAACCTGAAGGGCCTGGTTATTGAATTTGGGGGGACCCCCACGCTTTTTTTTTAAATTTTTTTTATTTTTTATCAATGACTTTTTTTTATGAATGACTTTCAGTTTCAATGAATGACTGTTCTCTGTATTACGGGAGCCGTCAATTCACATTAGCCGCGAGTGATTTTAAATAGCTTTTTTACTTGCAAAAATGACACTTTTTGCAGAGACAGTTCTAAGCACGGGAAACATGCACCCCTTTACATGCATACTATAGACACCCCCCAGGTACGAAATTTAAAGGAATATTACACTTTTATTGTTTCAATTTAAGCATTATTAAAATCACTGCTCCTGAAAAAACGGCCGTTTTTAAAAAAAAAATTTGCATTGATACATGTCCCCTGGGGCAGGACCCAGGTCCCCAAACACTTTTTATGACATTAACATGCATATTAGCCTTTAAAATTAGCACTTTTAATTTCGAGCGGTCCACAGAGTCTGTGGACAGACGCGTTCTCTGATCAGTAACGAAACCTCCAGCAGCACTGAATGCCCGTTCTGAAAGCACACTGGATGCAGGGCAGCCCAACAACTCAATAGCCTACTGGGCAAGTTCTGGCCAGTGGTCTATTCTCATGACCCAGTAAGCCAGTGGATCGTCAGCTGGAAAGTTCTTTGTCTCTGTTTTGGCCCCAAGGTAATCGTCCACCATGTGATGCAGACGCTGCCAATGGGATGTGGAAGCTGACAGCCCTGGGCAGCGAGGACTAAAAAAATTCCGAAATGCCTCACTTAGGCGGATGCCTTCTCCAACGCTCCTTTCTTGACCAACGGAAGACTCAAAATTACGTTTTCCACCACACTGTAACCTACTAGAGTCAGGAAAAACGTTCAATAAAATCCTCTTTAATGTGTCCTCAAGAGATTTTATCCTCTGCACTCTGTGGGGATGGGATGAGTTCAGAGACCTTCCCCTTATAACGGTGCTCAAGGAGGGTTGCCAACCAGTAATCATCCTTCTCCTTTATGCCACGTATTCTTGGGTCCTTTCGCAGGCTTTGAAGTATGAGGTTGCCCATGCACCTCAAATTTGCAGAGTCTTGGGAAGCAGACTCCTCTGGGTCACTCAGGATGACAGCATCTGGAACTTCCTCCTCCCAGCCACGTACTAATCGTAAGGGCCTGTCGTCGTGCCGTACTGACACAAGTACTTGTTGATGGCCCTCTGCTGCATGTATAGCCGCTGCAGCATTCCCAAAGTTGAATTCCACCTGTTGGGCATGTCGCAAATCAGGTGGTTTATGGGCAGGCAGAATTCCCGCTGAATTTCAGCCAACCGAGCACTGGCTGTGTATGACCGCCTGAAATGGCTACAGACTCTTCTGGCCTGCTTTAGTACATCTTGCAACCCTGGGTACGTACTTAGGAAACGCTGCACCATCAAATTGAGGACATGTGCCAGGCATGGCACATGTGTCAACTTTCCCTGTCTAAGGGTGGACAGGAGGTTTGAGCCATTATCGGACACCACCATTCCTGGCTCCAGCTGGCATGGTGTGAACCACCTCTGGGCCTGTCCTTGCAGAGCTGCAAGAATCTCTGCTCCGGTGTGGTTCCTGTCCCCTAAAACACACCAGCTGAAGCACTGCATGGCATCTTTTAGCCTGACAATGGGAAAAGCCCTTTGAACGCTTAGGGGGTACCTGATGTTCATAGGACAATTCTGCAGAGGAGGGCATGGAGGTGGCGGAGGAGGAGGAGGAGGGGGTAAAGCTCACAGGTCTGGGATCACCACCAGCTGTATGGAGATGTAGGGGCACAACAAGCTGCAGCACTGAGCCCTGCCCTGCATCCTTTCGAGTTGCAAGCAGCGTTACCCAGTGTGCTGTGAATGAAATATATCGTCCCTGCCCATGCATGCTGGACCACGTGTCAGCAGTAAGGTGACTGCCTTGCCAAACGATGCCAGAACATTCTCTTCCACGTGATGGTAGAGAGATGGAGCGGCCTTTTGTGAAAAGTAGTATCGACTGGGAAGCTGCAATTGTGGTACAGCACATTGTGCAAATTCACGGAAGGGGGCAGAATCCACCAGGCTGTAGGGCAGAAGTTAGAGAGCCAACAGCTTTGACAAGCTTGTATTCAGGCGCTGGGCATGTGGGTGGCAGAGACTGTATTTTTTTTCCGCTGCAGAAGATGGGGCAGAGAACTTTGCCGGCTACAGTCTACAGCTAGTGGTGTGCTGCTGATTGATGAACTGCTAGGACCTCGGACACCCTGTGCTATACCGTCATCCCTGTCAGTGGAGGCTGCTGAAAGGTAATGACTCAGTATCGCAGGGGCAGACTGTGGGTAAGGAAGAGGAGGAGGAGGGACAGACAGGGGCAAGGCGCAGACATGGTGGCTCTTTCCTGAGTGGCTCTATCACGAGTGATGCGCAGTTTCACCAACGCAGTTATCAATTCTGATCATGTCTTCTCTGCTCTTTTACAGGTAAATGTCTTCTATCCATCTTTACATCTCTACTGAACTGACATTGCTGTAACTTTTTTGGTAAATGTCTTCTATCCATCTGTACATCTCTACTGAACTGACATTGCTGTAACTTTTTTGGTAAATGTCTTCTATCCATCTGTACATCTCTACTGAACTGACATTGCTGTAACTTTTTTGGTAAATGTCTTCTGCTGCCATATCTTTAAACTTCTATATTTAATGCTAACTCTATAACACACACACACTGCAATAGCAACATTACTGGTGATTGATTCTCAACCCCATATGGCTTGAGTGATCAAGAGAGGTAATTAGCTTTATGACCCTAGCCTGTGTCTGGTCTGGTATTGGCCATCTCCTCTCCCATATTCAGGTGTCTCAAATCTGACCCAATAATGACCAACTGAGAAATGCATGCCGGCTCAGTATCCCTATAAATTTAAAGCATTCTATGGGGTGGCGCAGACATGGTGGCTCTTTCCTGAGTGGCTCTGTCACGAGTGATGCGCAGTTTCACCAACGCAGTTTAACGAAAGCAGGATAACTAAAGCTGAAATAAGATAGAACAAGAACTCTGTTCCACCCCGAAAGACTACAAGCCAGCCAGCCAGCATTTGATATTAAGTTGGATTTCTACTATCATGTTCCTTCTTCTCTTCCTTCTCACATCGGTGTCTTCTATCCTCAAATTAGCCTTACTCTACCCCTCCTCTCTACCCTGCAGCATGCACATATCTCCCTCACTCCTACTCCACCCATCATCTCCTGCATTTGCTGTACCCACATGCTGACATAAACACCAGGACCACTAAACACGTGCGCTTATGCACATCCCACTCCCATCTTGCCTTCCTCACCCTCCTCCTTCTCCTAGTCTCGGGTGACATTTCACCTAATCCTGGTCCGCCATTTTCCAACTGCAAGCCACATACCCTATACCCCTCCCCCTCTGGCAACCACCACAATCCAGTCAGCTTAATTTCTATCCCCCTGCTTCCTCAAAGCAGCCCACAAATCTCATGCGCCCTCTGGAATGCCCGTTCCATCTGTAACAAGCTAACATCTGTACATGACCTCTTTATCTCTCATGGCTTTAACATACTCGCCATAACTGAAACCTGGCTTCAAAATTTGGACTCGGCTTCTCCTGCTGCCCTATCCCATGGTGGCCTCCATTGGACTCACTCCCCCAGACCTAATGGACAGAAAGGAGGTGGAATGGGATTCCTTCTATCCCCACAAAGCGCCTTCCAAGTCTTTCCTATCCCTCCCTCTCTATCCCTCCCTTCTTTCGAGATGCATTGTATCCGTCTGTTTTCTCCTATTTCTCTGAGGATTGCAGCAATTTATCGGCCTCCTGGACCAGTATCGTGCTTTCTTGATGACTTTGCTGCCTGGCTACCCTACTTTCTCTCCTCTGAAATACCCACTATAATTCTAGGTGACTTCAACATTCCTGTCAATGTTAACAGCCCAACTACAGCTAAACTTCTCAACTTAACCTCTTCTTTTGACCTAACCCAATGGACACATACTTCCACCCACTCCAATGGTAATACCCTTGACCTTGTATTCTCCCATCTCTGCAACCTAATCAACACCCCCCCTTTCCTCTCTCTGATCACAACCTCATCAGTTTCACTGTATCCTTGCCTCCAACCAACCATCCCTCCAAGCAGCAAACAATTACTTGTAGGAACCTTCGCCAATTTAAAGTGGTTGTAAACCATTACAAACCACTTTGGCCTACAGGTAAGCCTAGATTAAGGCTTACCTGTAGGTCCAATAAATATCTCCTAAACCTACATGATTTAGGAGATATTTAGAAAATTACAGGCATCGCTGTCTACGGCGCATGCGCCGTAGACAGCGGTGCGCAGGCGCACTGCGCATACCGAGTTCACGGCGATATGCTGCTTTCATGCGCATGCGCGGGAGTGACGTCATTGCCGATCCAGCGAATGACAGCACTGGAGCGGCGAGACCCGGAAGTCACTCCGGGATTGTTGGCGCTGGAGAAGGTCGTGGATGAGGACCGCTTCGGGGGCTTCGTTCTCAGGTAAGTCATTCATAATGTGCTAGTATGCTATGCATACTAGCTCATTATGCCTTTGCCTTGCAGGGTGTCTTTTTTTTTTTTTTTAAGAGGCTTTACTTCCTCTTTAAACCATCACTTCTCTATTCTGCTACTGACCCTCTATATGACATAATCTCTCCCCTGTCCTGTCCTGACCTGGCCACGTCTGTCTACAACAGTTCACTCTCATCATCACTAGATGCACTTGCTTCTCTAACCACACGCAGAATCAGGCCCCGACCATTCCAACCCTGGCAAACTAACAACACTAGAAATCTCAAGAGACATTGCCGTGCTCTTGAACGACTGTGGCGTAAAACCAAATGCCTGCACGACTTCACCCTATATAAATCTGCCCTTTTAAAATACAATTCCTCCCTCCATGCTGCCAAATAGGGATGAGCCGAACACCCCTGGGTTCAGTTCGCACCAGAACCTTCGAATGGACCGAAAGTTTGTGCGAATATTCGAACCCTATTCGTTACAATGGACGCGAACGTTCGAAATCAAAAGTGCTAATTATAACGGCCAATATGCATGTTAATGTCATAAAACAGGTTTGGGGACCCGGGTCCTGCCCCAGGGGACATATATCAATGCAAAAATACGTTTTAAAAACTGACGTTTTTTCGGGAGCAGTCATTTTAATGATGCATAAAGTGAAAAAAAAAGTGAAATATTCCTTTAAATATGGTACCTGGGGGGTGTCTAAAGTATGCCTGTGACGTGGCATGTGTTTCCCGTGTTTAGAACTGTCCCTGCACAAAATTACATTTGTAAAGGAAAAAAAGAAGCCATTTTAAACCGCTTGCGGCTTTAATGTCATGTCTTGTCCTGGCAATATGGCTGAAAATCTTTGAGAAAAATGGCATGGCTACCCCATCACCCCCCCCCCCACCCCAGCCCCTTTGGGTCTTGTATGGATATTAAGGGGAACCCCGCACCCAAAATAAAACCCTATACCTACAACCCTATATACTCTGAACAGCAGTATACAGGCGGTGCAAACAAGACAGGGACTGTAGGTTTGTTCTTAAGAATCCTTAGAATCTGAACAGGTACATTTTTAAGTGTAGCTCCATCCAATCCAATTTTTAAGCTTTTTGGAGAACATATGGAGGGGTTATCACCCCTGTAACATTTGTTTTGCTGTCTGTGCACCTGTTCAGAACATTTCACCTCACTTTCCGTCCCAATGACAAATGTTTTTGGAAAAGTGGGGTTTTTATTGAAACAAGGATTGGTGATAAAGCATCAGTAGAGAGGAGATACCTTTTTCCCAAATTAAATGTAACGGGATAGAATTTCCCTTCCTAGGGGTAGATTTCCTCTCACTTCCTGTTTTCTCCTTCCGTTTGCATGTAGGAGTCATTTGTAAGTTGGATGTTTGAGGGGCCTGCCGTATATACTCTGCAGAAATTTGCCCCATTAGATGTTGGTGTTGCCACAATGTAAGCCCTCACAGTTACTCTTGGTGGGCACAGGAATGGGCCCTGCTGTGAACTATTAGATCAAGATTTGTAATTACATGCCCCTGTTTAAACAGGGGCTGAAAAATTGTGCCTTAGGCACTGGTGCTGGTGCCACAACGCTGCAACCGCTCACAGATACTGTACTTGGAGCACAGCAGTCAGACCAGTTGCGAAGCATTGCTTAAAAAATTGTAATTACACGCCCCTGTTAAACAGGGGCTGAAAAATTGGGCCTTAGCCACTGGTGGTGGCACCCAGAAACAAAAATGTTCTTCCAAGATATCATCAGGAGGATCATTGAGGAGGAAGAGGATAGTCAGTCAACATAACAGGACAGTCACTCAGCATCAGCATAGGCAGTCTTGAAGGGATGTGACATTATAAATTATTCAGTTGTATCAGCTTCAGATGCCTGGTAGCTGGTGGTGATCCAAGACTGATTCATCTTTATGAAGGTCAGTCGATCAACCGAGTCGGTGGACAGGCGCACCCTGTGATCAGTGACAGCCTCCAGCAGCACTGAATGTGCGTTTGGAAAGAACGCTGGATGCAGGACAGGCCAGTAGCTCAATTACATACTGTGCAAGCTCTGGCCAGTGATCCATCCTCAAGACCCAGTAAGCCAGAGGATTTTCGGTGGGAAAGGTGTCCAAGTCTGACCTTGCCCCTAGGTATTCCTGCACCATGTATATCAGATGCTGGTGATGGTTGCTGCAACCAACGATCATACCTTGGGGCTGCGGACTACAAAATTGTCTGATCGCATCGGTCAGACGTCCACCTTCCCCACCGCTCCTTCTGCTACTGACCGAAGCCTCAGCAACTCGTCGTCCAGGACCAGGAGTTTGTAACCTCCCAGTCTCTGGGAACGCATTGCACAGACCTTACTGCAAGGCCTCCCTGAGATGTCTCATCATATGCTCCCTCTGCGACGGCAAGATAAGGTCCGCAACCTTACCCTTGTACCGTGGATCAAGGAGAGTGGCCAGCCAGTAATGGTCCCTCTCCTTGATCCGAAGAATACGAGGATCCTTCCGCAGGCTTTGCAGGATCAGGGAGGCCATGCAACGTAGGTTAGCTGAGGCATTCGGTTCGGAGTCTTCTGGGTCACTGAGGACGACATGATCCGCAGCCACCTCCTCCCAGCCACGTACAAGTCCACTGGTTTGTTGGGACTGTAAATCATCCCTAAGAGACAGCTGCTGATGCTGAGTGCCAGGCTCCACCTCCATGCTGACACAATCCTCCTCCTCCTCCTCTTCCTGTGTGATGGGTGGGAGAGAAGGAACACTGTCTGGATAAAGGGGGCCTTGAGAGGCAAGGCCTCTGTTCTGCCTCAAGTGCCCTGTCCATTATCCCACGCAGCGTATGCTCCAACAGGTGGACAAGAGGTACAGTGTCACTGATGCATGCACTATCACTGCTCACCATCCTCGTGGCCTCCTCAAATGGTGACAGGACAGTGCATGCATCCCTGATCATGCTCCACTGGCGTGGGGAAAAAAAATCTGAGCTCCCCTGACCCTGTCCTGGTGCCGTAGTCGCACAGGTACTCATTGATGGCCCTCTGCTGCGTGTGCAGTCACTGCAGCATGGCCAATGTTGAGTTCCACCTGGTGGGCATGTCACATATAAGGCGGTTCTTGGGCAGGTTCAACTCCTTTTGCAGCTCAGCCAGCCGAGCACTGGCATTATATGATCGGCGGAAATGCACACAGACTTTCCTGGCCGGCCTCAGGACATCCTGTAAGCCTGGGTACCTGCCCAAGAACCGCTGCACCACCAGGTTGAGGACGTGAACCATACAGGGCACATGGGTGAGCTGTCCCTGTCGCAGGGCGGAGAGGAGGTTGGTGCCATTGTCAGAAACCACCATTCCTGGCTTAAGCTGGCGTGGCGTCAACCACCTCTCGGCCTGCCCCTGCAGAGTTGCCAGAACCTCTGCCCCAGTGTGGCTCCTGTCCCCCAAACACACCAGCGCAAGCACGGCATGGCATCTTTTTGCCTGCGTACTCGCGTAGCCCCTTGTATGCCTACGGAGCACCGCTGGTTCCGAGGACAGAGCACTCGAAGAGGCCATGGAGGAAGAAGAAGAGGAGGGGGTGGAGGAGAGAGGTGTGTCACAACCAGTAGTAGCATTTTGGAGGCGTGAACAACCTCCAACACTACTGCACCTTGTCCTGCATCCCTCCCAGCTGCCAATAGAGTGACCCAATGGGCCGTGAAAGACAGGTAACGTCCCTGTCCATACCTGCTGGACCATGAGTCAGCGGTAATATGCACCTTACCGCTGACCGCCCTGTCCAGCGAGGCATGGACATTGCCTTCCACATACCGGCAGAGAGCCGGAATCGCCTTCCGTGAGAAAAAGTGGTGTTTGGGAACCTGCCACTGAGGAACCGCACATTGCACAAACTCACGGAAGGGGGCCGAGTATACCAACTGAAAAGGCAGCAGTTGAAGTGCTAGCAATTTAGCCAAGCTAGCATTCAACCGCTGGGCATGTGGATGGCTGGGAGTAAACTTCTTTCGACGGTCCAGCAGCTGGGGCAGGGAAATTTGCCTGGTAGAATCGGACGTCGGTGTACTGCTAACAGAGTGCCCGCAAGTACTTGACTGTGACACACCTAATTCTACACCTTCATTCCTCTCAGAGCAGCTTTCAGAGAGGACTGAAGATATAGTGGGGTTGGAGATCTCAGCTGATGAGGAGCAAGGAGAGGTCCGCTTTGTTCTTTGGTGTGGGTCTTTAATGTGCGCTTGCCAACGAGCTGCATGGCAGGTCGACATATGTCTGGTCATGCTTGTGGTGCCCAAGCGGCTGATGTTTTGGCCACGCGAGATATGCTTGAGACATGTGTTGCAAATAGCAGTGGTGCGATCTGATGCACTCGTCTCAAAAAAGGCCCACACCAAAGAACTTTTGTGATAACGTGAAGAGGCAGCGCCCTGCACAGGCGGAGCTCTGCGGTGTGATTCAGTTGGTGTGCTGGCCTCTAGCTGGCCTCCGGAGGGCATCCTGCCTTGTTGGACATGTGCCGCCGCCTCCTCCTCCTCCTCCTCCTCTCTCCCTTCAGGCACCCACGTGGAGTCAGTGACCTCATCATCCCCTCCCTCTTCACCACTGGAGCAAACCTGGCAGAAAGCTGCAGCTGGTGGAACATGACTGCCAGATTGCTGTCCTTGAGCATCCCCTCTCTCTGCGCTCACGCTACTGCCTTCCTCTAGCTGGGTATCATCATCCAAGCCTTCAAAACTTTGGGCATCCTCCTGGAGCATGTACCCAACACTGTGCTCAAACAGTTCGGCGGACTCCTCAGGAGGACATGGTGGGTCTAGGGAAGGGGTGCCTGATGATGCCATTGAGTACGCGTTGGCAGCTGCTTTGCCAGTACCCGGAGCCTGGGTGAGAGAGGATGAGGAGGGCTTGGTCATCCATTCTACCAAGCCTTCGGCATGATGCGGCTCAACATGTCCAGCTGCCGAAAACAAGGACAAGCGTGTCCCATGGCCACGTGCTGATGACGATGCACGACCACGTCCACGACCAGCACTGTTGTCTCTAGAAACAGAGCCTGCTTGCCCTGTGTTCTTGCCTCAGGACTGTCTGCCTCTCCTTGGCGGTCTTCCAGGCATTGTAGTGGGTAGTGTATATTGTGCTGGAGTCACACAGCACACACACTAACTCCTGCAGATGGCTGCCTTAGATGACAGCAACAGGGCCTTATGGCAGATAGAGGCTGCCTTAGATGACAACAACTGGGCCTTACGGCAGATATAGGCTGCCTTATATGACAACAACTGGGCCTTATGGCAGATATAGAGGCTGAGGTGGCTTTATGTGTGCTGTACTAACACAGCACACACACACACGCTAGCTCCTGGAGATGCCTGGCTGCCTTCGATGACAACAACTGGGCCTTACGGCAGATATAGGCTGCCTTATATGACAACAACTGGGCCTTATAGCAGATAGAGTGACTGAGGTGGTTTTATGTGTGCTGTACTAACACAGCACACACACTAGCTCCTGGAGATGCCTGGCTGCCTTCGATGACAACAACTGGGCCTTACGGCAGATAGAGACTGCCTTATATGACAACAACTGGGCCTTATGGCAGTTATAGAGGCTGAGGTGGCTTTATGTGTGCTGTACTAACACAGCACACACACACGCTAGCTCCTGGAGATGCCTGGCTGCCTTTGATGACAACAACTGGGCCTTACGGCAGATATAGGCTGCCTTATATGACAGCAACTGGGCCTTATAGCAGATAGAGTGACTGAGGTGGTTTTATGTGTGCTGTACTAACACAGCACACACGCTAGCTCCTATAAATGCCTGCCTGCCTTAGATCACAATAGGCCAGAAGGTGATACTGCAATGCTGTACTAACAGCACGCACACACCAGACTAATCCCCAGAATCACAGCAGTTAGACTCAGCAGCAGATAATGTCACCACTCAGCAGCAGTGCAATCAGCAGAATGAGTATATATTCAAATGATCAGTATTCAGTAGTAGTAATGATAATGAATCAGCATCAGCAGTCTGCCTATCACAATCACAGCCGGAACAGAGTGCACTAGGCCGCTGGCGCGGCGTCCTTTTATAGAGTGGGGCGTTTACTAACGCCCCTGAGCTATAATTGGCTACAGGCATCCTGCCTGTAGCCAATTATTGCTCTCCTCGCTGCCGGCGCTGTGATTGGCCAAGCATGCGGGGTGCATGCTTGGCCAATCATCAGCCAGCAATGCACTGCGACTGGCGCAATGCATTGCGGGCCGCTCGCATCACACGAATGTGGGTATAGAATGGGGTATATGGGATTGTATGATATATGTATATATATATATATATATATATTTTTTTTTTATTTGTGGTTGAACTGGATGGACTTGTGTCTTTTTTCAACCTAACTAACTATGTAACTATGATGCGAACGGCCCAAATAGTTCTGGGCTCGCCGAGCGGGCGAACGCCCGGTGCTCGATTCGAACGTGGGTTCGAATCGAACACCGGGCCCATCCCTAATGGCAAGTATTCACCTATGACAAGCTCATTTACATTCATAATTTGTGGAGGAGCTGGAGAAACGATATCTGAGCATTCACCTATGACAGGCATTTTTACAATCATAATTTGGTGAGTGAGGGCACAAAAGGGGAGCATGGCACCTTATTGCACATAAGCACAATTATTCTCCACCCAAATCCTCCCTGCCAGCACAATTCCCCCCCCCCCCCCCCCATCCCTCCTATTAACCCTGAATTCCCCTGACCCGCTCCCGGCACAAAATCCCTCTATCTCCCCTCCCAGCACACATCTTCTACTGCAATCCCCCTCCTAGGACAATTTTCCACAAATCCCTCCTCCTAGCACAACCCCCTTTAAGTTACTCTTCCTAGCACAAATTCTTCCTCTCTACCGAAATCCCCCCCAGCACTAATCCCCACCTAGCACAAGCATCCCTTCCCTGGTTCAACCCTCCACCCCTACCCTCCCCCTCCTAGTACATATTCCCCCTCCCTAAATCCCCATCACTTTTCCCAACACAGCCACCCATCTCCCTCCCCCAACCTACAGGGGGAAGCCACTAATAGCCAGCAGGAGGTGTGCTGTGTTCTGTCCTGTCAGAAGAGCATTTACCTACAGTATACAGGACATCAGACGGGATCTTACTGTAGATCGCATTGCACTGTACACACACACCGCCCCCTATCTCCTCCAAGGGCTGCTCTTCTCCCAGCAGCAGGAAATGTGGATAAGGGGCACTGTGTGTATACAGTGCAATGGGATCTATAGTAACAGCGATCTGCGGTCTCATGTGCTGTATAGTGGAATGCTCTTCTGACAGGAAGGAGAACACAATACAGTGCACCTCCTCCTGGATGTCTCCTCTCTGCTCCAGCCTCCTGTCTCCTTGTCCAAGCTGTGAGTGCGGTGGGGGAAGGAGCTCAGCGGCGGCCGATCAGGCTCATCATCCCTCCATGTCTCTCACCCAGCAGCTAAAAGCCAGCGGGAGGGAGTGGGGGAGAAACCTGGGTGAGAGACACAGAGGGCATTGTTCTCCACCGATCCTCCTACTGTCCAAGCCCCTCTGTGTGTCGGGACCCCCTACAGGAGGACCGGTGGTCCCCCCTATCAGCGGCCATGCACATAAGAAGATTTGGAGCGCTGTTTGCACTTTAAAGAAAGCACTATTGCACTTTGTGGGAGGACTTTGATGACATTTTGCACGATTGAACTCTATGTACTATTATTTATTAATTTCCTGATTTATAGTGTGTATATATGAATTGTGCAATTTAAGAAGACAGCGCTGGGGATCTGCACATAAACCATACAAGTGACTGGGTGGCTCTGGGTGCGACTTGTCATGCAACTTTGGACATCAAAGTCGCATGACAAGTCATTCCGTATGTTTTTCAATGATAACCATATATACAGTATATATCAGTGCTCAAAATTTCAAGTCCTGAGCTACTAGCCAAGCCTCAAGGGTTATTTGCCACCAGTTTCCCCGCCCAACCCCTACCCTGCCCCTAATTTTTCCCTTAAACACGCCCTCACAAATTATTTCATGAAATGACACTTAAATGTTTTACGCAGAATTAAGTTATAAAAATAAATATTAACAACAACTTTATCCATGCCCAACAATGCAGCCTGCCTGTGTCCACCTATGTAGCCTGCCCATGTCCACCAATGCAGCCTGCCCATGTCCACCAATGCAGCCTGCCTGCGCCCGCCAATGCAGCCTGCCTGCGCCCGCCAATGCAGCCTTTGCCCACCAATGCAGCCTGTGTCCGCCAGTGTCACCAATGCAGCCTGTGTCACCAATGCAGCCTGTGACACCAATGCAGCCTGTGCCACCATTGCAGCCTGTGCCCGCCAATGAAGCCAGCAGCCTGTGTCCGCCAGTGCAGCCTGTGTCCGCCAGTGCAGCCTGTGACACCAATGCAGCCTGTGATACCAATGCAGCCTACCTGTGCAGGGGAAGAGAGAGGAGAGCCACCGTCCGGATGATCAGAGCGCTGGGAACATAACAGCTTTCATTTCAATAGCTGTGTGCTCCCCGGCTGCACGCCAGCAAATACAGCCCCTCTCCCTTGTCTGGGGAACTTTGTTAGACAGATCATCCATCCCAGGATTGGACAGGTGATCTGTCTATCAAAGTGCCCAGACAAAGAGGCGCAACTTTGGAGTCGTACAAGTGTGAATGGAGCCTAAAACCTGATTGCTAGCTGAAAAATCTACACCAAACTCATGACTGCAGGATTACTTGAACACTAGGATGTTAGTAAAAGGTACCTCAATAGACAAGGAGTTAATAAAATGTCACTTTTGAGATTCTAATAATATTCTAATAAAAAAAAAGGAAAAAAAGGAAACAGTGTATTGCAACCAAACTGGCGCATCAGCACTCTTTTCTCCCAGCGCACACCAGCATCTGAGTGATCAGTGCAGTTGATTGTATGAACGATCCCTAAAAACAAAATAAATGTAACCTAAAATAAATAAAATGGGTTTTGAAACCGATTCCAGAATGAGAATTGTGTGACTGATTTTTATCTCATGCATCTATTCACATAAGACTGACTACCCCCACTAAGATAATGACACTATAGGAACGCTAAGTTTGTAAAGCCTTTTCTACTAAATGAATAGATGAGAGCTTTCCCGTAGTAAGCTTATATCATTGGCTATGATCTAGGTATGGGACCCCCAGGGGAAGGTGTGTGACACACTTCAACTGTTATAGTTACAGTAAATGCTGTAATTACTTATGTACCTTTAAGGCTAAACTTATTTAATGAGGGTCATCCACCTACAAAAGGTTTTCTGTGTTTCACAGCTAAGCAACAAAAATCAGCCATCAAAAATCATTGTGTGGCTCCTATTGGATCTTTTTTTTTTTTTTTAACCAAGTTCCTTATGTTATTATTTGCTTAGTTTTTTTATGATAACTTTTGCATGAAAATGTTAGGTTTGCAAAAATAGATTTGTGGTAATGAGGGATTTGCTTACAGAATTCCCCAAAAATTATAAGATATCATGCAACGCCTGTACTGGCATGGCACTCCCATCAGTCACCAACTTCAGCTGTCCTTGTGAAGGGAGAGGCAGGTACACTTGCAAGCAGGATTTAGTGCTCCTTTTAGTAAGGTCCCTCCTTTTGCTGTGGCTACTGGGTGGAGTATGGTGTTCATATATAATAAAGTATGGGGAGAATACAAGGCAAAGGAGTGATGGGAACAGGCTATCCCTGGTATGAGTCTGTAGCCTGGGAAGGACAGAACACTTTGAGGTAGGTCTCTAAGGCTGCTTTCACACTGGGGCGGTTTGCAGGCGTTATTGCGCTAAGAATAGCGCCTGCAAACCGACCCGAAACAGCTGTTGCTGTTCCTTCAGTATGAAAGCCCGAGGGCTTTCACACTGAAGCGGTGCGCTTGCAGGACGCTGAAAAATGTCCTGCAAGCCGCATCTTTGGCTCGCTATAGGAGCGGTATATTTACCGCTCCTATAGCGCCCGGTCCCATTGAAAACAATGGGGGAGCGCGCCGAACCCGCCCGCAAAAAACGCCGCTGCAGCGGCGGTTTGCGGGCGGTATTGACCCTTTTTCGGCCGCTCGCGGGGGGTAAAACCACCCCGCTAGCGGCCGAAATGCGCCGCTAAAACGCCGGTAAAGCGGCGCTAAATATAGCGCCGCTTTACCGCCAGCGCCCCCACCGCTCCAGTGTGAAAGCAGCCTAAGGGAGAACTCACTAATGGAGGACCTACAAGGAGGAGAATGAGTGAGTTGACCGGACACTCTGTGTTCTGATATTAAACTGTATTCTTTATGTAGAGCTATGGAGCTTAGGAATGTGCTGTAAAGGTTCAAGAAATGTTGCTACCACAGTAGAACCAATTAAAAACTGCTTGTGTTGACATTTGAAAAAAATACTGTTGCGCTAGTATATAACAAACAAATCAAAAAAATAATAAAGTCCTACAAACAAAATAATTAAGTCCATCAAAAGAGTGCACAATCTTCATTCAGCTGCTGTGCACCAACCACCAAGTGATGTACAATGCCGCTTACCAAGTCCTAAGACCCCACAACTCAAGAGGTCTAAAACAGCATTTAAATAATGACAGATCCCTCATGGATGGATAGATGGCTCCAGCTCGCTACCTCTCAGCAAGCCTCAAGCTCTCATGAATGGCATGCCCCAAAATTGGTCACTGAATCGCTTCTCATATACCGGTCTCAGCAGAAAAAACATATACCAAGAAAAGAGCATGGAAAGCCCATAGGGAAGTACTGTTTAAAAAACATTTAGCCTGGGTTCACACCTATGCAAATTTGCAGCGGCCTACTACGCTGCAAATTCGCAGGACATTTCAAAATACATTGATTTTAATGAGGCATTTTTTTTTAGTCAATAGAATTCATCTGCCAAGGCACCTCCCCAGCTGGTGACAAAAAAAAATTCTTAAATCCTTCTCTAATAAGTGTACCAGTAGTGCTGCCCCTAGTAATATTCAAATGTGCTGGCTCCATGTTATGGCTCAGGGATAGCCATCTCTTTCACGCACATAGTCGTTCAGTGCACAGGCTGCTTTAATCGCACTGATCGCATGATCAATACTGAGGTTGATAGAAGTATGCAAGAATCTCCAGTTATTGCAAAGAATTCCAAATGCACATTCTACTACTCGTTGTGCCCTAGTCAGCCTATAATTGAACACTCTTTTTTCAGTTGTCAGAGAGCGACTTGAATAAGGCCTGAGCATGTTCTGGGAAAGTGCGAACGCTTCATCTCCGACAAATACATGTGGGAGGAGAGGCTCTGTAGTCCCTGGCAGGGGAGAATTATTGGGCAAGTCTAGTGTATTGTCACGCAGCATGCGGCCAAATGAGGAATGTGAAAATACACTAGAATCTGAGCTGCTGCCATAAGAACCTACATCAATATAAATAAATTTATAATTTGCGTCTGTCACTGCCATTAATACCAACGAAAAATATTTTTTATAATTAAAATATTGGCTCCCACTAGCTGGAGGCTTGAGGATGCGTACATGTTTGCCATCAATGGCTCCAAGACAGTTGGGGAAGTTGCATCGCTCCCAGAATTGGTCAGCTATCATCAGCCATTCTTGTTTTTTGGGCTTCTTCATAACAATGTCCTTCAGTTCTTCCCATATGACTAGGCAGGTATCATTAACAATGCCACTAACAGTTGATTTTCCAACCTTGAATTCATCCAAACGAATTTCCTGTTGCTAAGTACCTATAAAAAATAACAAAAAATAAAATTAGGTTGTTATATATTTTTCAGTGCACTACTTACAGACAAGATGGCGTAGCATGCGTGATGCTTATAGAAAATATATGCGGCACCTCAAAGAAACATGGAGTGGCTCGGGGGCAGCGCCTAGGGTACCCTATATGTTTGCCAGGGACTTGGATTTTCTGCAACCCATTGTGGAGATAAGGGAGTAAGTTTTCATCTAGATCATCTATGTATCGCACAATCTGTTAACAATGAATATGCCTAGTTAATTGATTACATTTTTACAATATAAAACAGGACAGAATCTAGTTGGGAGGAGCAAGATGTTTTGGATGAAGAACCAGAACAAACAAACAGAGGAAGAAGCACCCATTGATGTTCCAGAACACACAGAGGATTTATCACTAATCCAAACATCTTCGAATCTCTGGGAAACTAATCCAGATGAACAATGTTCAGTGGCAGAGGCTGTCCCTGGGACATCCTCTGCTCTTGCACACATTGTTCTGCCAGGCAAAGTGCCACGGAGGCGCCCAGCACTATCCCAACCTGACCTAAGTGAGCGCTTATTAGAAATGTTAAAAAACATGACAGAAAAGGTGGATGCATTTTTATGTCCAGATACAATCCTGGCACTCAGTTTTGTACCACTAATTAAAAAGGTACCCCCAGAGCGTTACTATGAAATGCGAAAAAATATAGAAAAAATGCTACACTCATTCTCCCAGCCACAGGAGGAAGCTGCATTTAAATACCCAAATGTGCCCCAACCAAGACCTCCCCTTAACTACCCAAGATACATGCACTACCCTGAGCAGCAACACCATCCTTACCCCTATAATCCACCATCATATCAAGCCAATCTCCAGATATGAAGTGCCACACAGTAACCTTCCGTATCCCATCCCATCCCCACTTCCTTCAATTAGCCCCCCCCCCCCCCAAACTCAGGCTATGTATGTGCCAAGTCAACATGGGGAGGCTAGGCCTGCTCCCCACACTGCCAGTGAGGCCCCTTTCCCAAAAACATATCAGAATCTGTGATGAGTTCTGTTCAAGGTTAAGGATCAACATGACACATTTTGATAAAACAACATGGAAGAGGCCTACTTGACAGGCAAGTTTATTTTTTAAGTTATTTCAGAGTTAATTTATATTTTTTTCATATTTTATGATACGTGAATAAATACTTATTCCACCATTTTTTGTGGTGTCATATTTTTAAAAAAACACAGGTTAAAAATCTTAAAAAAAACATTAGATTACATGGTCAATAAATCACATGACAAAGGACATCAGTGCTGAAAATTACCTTAATGTGATTAATAATCTTTCAGCAGGCTGGATACTTGTTCTGAAGCTCGTGTTCTGACGCTCCAAGCGAGGGGAGATTAAGCCAAGCAATTCGTCAAAACTAAGTCAAAAAATATAAAATTAATACATACATGTGTGAAAAACATTTGGGCCTACTGTCTAAAAAATAGTAAGGTAAGTGGTTAAGGACATTATTTTTGGTAACAAGGCATGCATCCTTAGTTACAATATAAATATGGTTAAATAAAAAATAAAAATTTGCATATGGGTCCTCATTTCAACAGAGAAGAAGCCACTGGCCTTTTAATTTAACAATAACAATTCTCTTATCAAAAAATGCTAAACAAAGCTGCGTGGCAACACCACCACCCACAAAGCACATTGTCACCAGCAAATTGGGGCCAAGGTGTTTGGGGGGGTAAAATATCCAAAAACACATGTTAAGGGCATATGACCTGGTTTGCACCAGGAGGGGGGTGCTAGATGACACTCATTTTGTTCCCTTTAGGCTGCATGCTCAAATAATGTACAGTTTGTATTTTGTGGGGGGGGACAACGCTGATTAGTTACAATAATCTTAGAATGACATAATCACACATAGGTTAGACTGGATGGACTTGTGTCTCTTGAAAATATAAAACACACTTTACATCAATAGCTACAAATAAATTATGGTTTGGATGAAAAATTACTCACCTACTTATTGACATGCGTGTGAAATTGAAATTTTTTTCTTCATGCCCACGGAGGTGCCCATACAAGATCATGAACTGGCCTCTCTCCTCACGATTTGCAATGATAAGATGAACCCAGTATCTTCTTCTTCTCCTCATCCTTCTCCTATACTCTTCTTCAAGCAAGATTGTTGCTGTTGCAGCAACGACTGTTGGCATTATCATAGGCAGAGCAGCACACATTTTGCAAAGAAACACAAAACACACACTACAGACCAGGAAGTGTACACAAACATCCCAGGTTTTATTAGCAGCCAGACAATCAGAAAAAGTGCTTGGCTAGCTAAAAATTAGCAACTCTAATTAGACAGGAAGGGTTACTAATGAATTTGCAGCTGATTCGCACCTAAAACGCTGACAAACCGCAGAACAACAGACGTTTCAGTGCGCAGTAACGCCGGACATTAAATTCGCACCGCACTGGTGTGAACCCAGGCTTACAGTGCCTTGCAAAAGTATTCACCCCCCTTGGCATTTTACCTATCTTGTTACATTGCAGCCTTTAGTTGAATGTTTTTTTTAATCTGAATTATATGTGATGGATCAGAACACAATAGTCTAAGTTGGTGAAGTAAAATTTGAAAAATATATGCATAAAACGATTTTTCAGAAATAAAAAAATTATAATTGGCATGTGTGTATGTATTCACCCCCTTTGTTATGAAGCCCATAAAAATCTCTGGTGCAACCAATTACCTTCAGAAGTCACATAAATTTGTGAAATGATGTCCACCTGTGTGCAATCTAAGTGTCACACGATCTGTCATTACATATACACACCTTTTTGAAAGGCCCCAGAGGCTGCAACACCTAAGAAAGAGGCACCACAAACCAAACACTGCCATGAAGACCAAGGAACTCTCCAAACAAGTAAAGGACAATGTTGTTGAGAAGTACAAAGTCAGGGTTAGGTTATAAAAAAAAATATCCAAATCTTTGATGATCCCTAGGAGCACCATCAAATCTATCATAACCAAATGGAAAGAACATGGCACAACAGCAAACCTGCCAAGAGACGGCCGTACACCAAAACTCACGGACCGGGCAAGGAGGGCATTAATCAGAGAGGCAGCACAGAGACCTAAGGTAACCTAGAAAAAAAATGACACGTTTTGAGTTTGCGAAAAGGCATGTGGGAGACTCCCAAAATTTATGGAGGAAGGTGCTCTGGGTTGATGAGTCTAAAATTAAACTTTTTGGCCTGGCGCAAACCCAACACATCACATCACCCAAAGAACACCATCCCCACAGTGAAACATGGTGGTGGCAGCATCATGATGTGGGGATGTTTTCAGCAGTCTGGACTGGGAAACTGGTCAGACTTGAGGGAAAGATGGATGGTGCTAAATACAGGGATATTCTTGAGCAAAACCTGTACCACTCTGTGTGTGATTTGAGGCTAGGACGGAGGTTCACCTTCCAGCAGGACAATGACCCCAAACACACTGCTAAAGAAACACTTGAGTGGTTTAAGGGGAAACATGCAAATGTGTTGGAATGGCCTAGTCAAAGCCCAATAGAAAATCTGTGATCAGACTTAAAGATTGCTGTTCACTAGGGCAACTCATCCAACTTGAAGGAGCTGGGGCAGTTTTGCAAGGAGGAATGGGAAAAAATCCCAATGCTAAGATGTGGCAAGCTCATAGAGACTTATCCAAAGTGACTTGGAGCTGTGATAGCCGCAAAAGGTGGCTCTACAAAGTATTGCCTTTAGAGGGGTGAATAGTTATGCACATTGACTTTTTCAGTTATTTTGTCCTATTTGTTGTTTGCTTCACAATAAATAAAAAAAAGTTGTGGGCATGTTCTGTAAATGAAATGCAGCAATTCCTAGGACCCTAACTGGGTTGGCTTGTGGGTGATCTGGGGTATATAAGACTAACTTTCAACTTTCTGGTAAATGTACTCAAACTAAACACAATTTATCAATACCAAAAGATAATTTCAGCTGTGAGTAGTGATGAAAGGAGTTTAATGTCAGGGTGTAGGGTGCACTTCTACCTCAGAATCTGTCTACAAGCTATTTCCAGGCACTGAGGGCCTAATGCATTCCATGTTTTACCAGGAAATCGTCCCTCTCTCTTTGATCCTAAGCACGTGAAAATGAGTCATGCAACATGAAAATGGTCCAAAAAGTGTGAGCAAATCAACAACAGAGTGTCTAAAATACAGAATTTCTTCTATTACAAAGGCCCAGTGACCTTAGTCCCACTGATTTCCTGTTCTTTTACCTATTTCTAATAGTATACTAAACAAAGCATACAAAATTGTACTTAGATTTAGACAGTTATTTTTACAGAAGTTGACCAACATACATAATAACTACTTCTTAATTTAATTGAGGTTATTGTCAGTAACAGAAGTCTCCAACTAGTTATAATATACAGTATATTTATAGCATTGAAACAGCCAAGTGACTGTGACTAGGCTGAGTTCAGGAGGAAGCATTTTTTCAGTCTCATCTCCCCTATAATCAGACTGCAATATTGGCGAAGCTTGCATTCACACCTGAGCAGAGTGTTTTCCTGGTGATTTGGAAGCATTTTTTTCAAGTGTTTTTCAGACATTTTACAGTCGTATTACAGGTGTTTTTTTAATGTGTATCTAGCTTCATGAGTTGTTTCCCCAGCTGAGGAAGGGTAGGAGAGCAATCCTATAGGAGGAGAGGCATTGTTCAGATGTTAAAATGCACAAAAAAACGCTAATTGTGCATTTACAGGCACTCCCATTGAGGTTTAAGAGACCAAAAATTGCCCTAATATGCGCAAAAGCTTTAAGGTATGGTTATGTAAAAATGTAAAAAATGTATGTGAGCAGGTCAAAGCAACAGGTTAGCATACACTCACCTTTCTTTCACTCCACAAAAGCTCCATTGAACCAGTGGGAGCTGGGAAAGGAAGCCTTGAGTAATTTCTGCATCTTTGTAGAGAAGCGTAGACTGGACTAAGGACTTTCTCTGTCAATACATGAAAGCACTGAGTGTGATAATATTAATAAGGTCTGACTAGCCCCAAACTACGTGGAGAGAATGGTGGAGTGGTTCTGAACACAGTGCCACTTTCATTTCCTCCCAACTTTACAAGTCATAACAAAATGGTCAAACTAAAATCTTATATCTTGGCTAAGCATTTGAGGGAAACAACACATTTGAAAAAAAAAAAAAAAAATGTCCAATTGTAATGTACGTATAAGGAATGAAGGATATCTTAAAACTTTACTAGCCCAGAGTCTTCAAAAGACTTCTTATTAATAGTCACATAAGTACTCTGGTACAGTATGAAGCTTAGGATACACATCTTGGATGCTATTTTTTCTCTCTAATACCTACAGCTGGGTTACACAGAGTTAAAGGGGATTTGCACCCAAAACAAAAAATGAATGAATGTGCCTAAAAAAATAAAAAAAAACATTTGGAATTTTTTTTTTTACTCACCTCTAAATGGCTGTTGCTAGGGGGTCCCTCGTAGTCTGCCTCCTTCAGTGCCTGGGCTCATGACATCACTTCCCCTTGGCTCAGGAAGGGCTCAGCTCTGCCCCCTCCCTCTTGTCAATCATCTGGGACACGTGACAGGTCCCAGATGATTGCATGGCCAATCACGTTTGCACATGCGCAGTGGGTGCCCACAGTTACAATTCCGGCGCCGCCGAATGGAGGGGGAGACGAGCAGGGCTTCGATGCCCCGCATCGCTGGACCCTGGGACAGGTAAGTGTCCGATTATTAAAAGTCAGCAGCTGTAGTATTTGTAGCTGCTGACTTTTAAGTTTTTTTTTTTAAATGGCAACACCACTTTAATACATTCACTATAATTTTTACTGTAATAAAGTTACCTTCCTAAAAGTTGTAGAAATTAAGATATCACTCAGTTAAACGCCAAACCCATCAATGTTACAAGGACCAATAACATCTCCTAGAAAAAAAAATACTTCAAAAATAGTTTGCTATTGAACAAATCATAATTTCATTCTACTAAATAATATGCTGGTTTGTGGATTGTGAAAATATAGTTGTGTTTGGTGGAAAATCTGCGCGGCCTCTTATGCCGCGTACACACGAGCGGAATTTCCATCGGAAAAATCTTGGATGGTTTTACTGATGAAATTCCGCTCAAACTTGTCTTGCATACACACGGTCACACAAAAGTTCTCTGAATCGTTTCATTGCTTGTGGATGTCAATGTTTATGGAAGTCTTTGCAATAAATTATTTTAACGGAAATACTACACCATGAAGCCTCTTCTTCTTCTCTTTACCTGGTAATCTAATTTGGGTTTGGAAGACAAATAAGGAGGATCATTTAATGCTGTTTGGAAACATTGCATGTAATAGCACTCGATGTATCGGGAGGAACACTGATTCAGGGGGTGTATTAGGAGAAATACCCACGGTCGGATTGACCCATCCCTGAGCGAGTGTTGCATCGGTTCTGGAGGTACCTTGGAAGGAATATCTATATTACTGAGCCTGTTTGATCTCTGTAATTGGAGATCTTCCTTATCCGGTAATACCCCCCCCCCCCCCCCTTATGAGTCAACACTGAATTGGAAATTTCAAACCTCAACATGAATGTTTGACATCACCATTTTTAAATTACATATGTTTTTGAAACACCATATGGACTTTATGGACTTGAATGTCAACACAGTTTGATAATCAGTTTTGCTTCATTTTTGAAAAACACTATTTTTGACACAGCATAAGGACTTGAATGTCAACACAGTTTGAATGTATTAGAATTTTATTACACATAGGTTGAAACTATAGTTGTGCCAAGGATAATTGGCATTAAGATTATGTCCACTGATCATAATAAAACACCCCAGCACAACTACAACACCCTCAGACCCTTTAGTTGCGTGGACTTAGTTCGGCAACACCCTCTACAGGGTCAAGAAAAAGTTGTTGCATTAACAGCTACAAGCTCTCAACTTACCATTAGAACTATTAACCACTTGCAACCCAGACTAATTCTAAGATTTCTCTCATACATGTAAAAATCTATTTTTTGGTAGAAAATTACTCCCAAACATTTTATATCTTTTTTAAACAGAGGCCCTAGAGAATAAAACGCGGTGTGTTGCAATTTTTAACCACTTAAGCCCCGGACCAATTTGCAGCCAAAGGACCAGGCCCCTTTTTGCGATTTGGCACTGCGTCGATTTAACTGACAATTGCGCAGTCGTGCGTCGTGGCTTCCAAACAAAATTGGCGTCCTTTTTTTCCCACAAATAGAGCTTTCTTTTGGTGGTATTTGATCACCTCTGCTGTTTTTATTTTTTGCGCTATAAACAAAAATAGAGCGACAATTTTGAAAAAAATTCTATATTTTTAACTTTTTGCTATAATAAATATCCCCAAAAAAATGTATAAAAAAACTTTTTTTCCTCAGTTTAGGCCGATACATATTCTTCTACATATTTTTGGTAAAAAAACAAAATTATCGATTATTGATTGGTTTGCGCAAAAGTTATAGCGTTTACAAAATAGAGGATAGTTTTAAAGAATTTTTATTAAATTTTTTTTTACTAGTAATGGCGGCGATCAGTGATTTTTATTGTGACTGCGACATTATGGCGGACACATCGGACATTTTTGACACATTTTTGGGACCATTGTCATTTATACAGCAATCAGTGCTATTTAAATGCACTGATTCCTGTGTAAATGATAGTGGCAGTGAAGGAGTTAACCACTAGGGGGAGGGGTTAAGTGTGTGTGTTTTTAACTGTAGGGGGCGTGGCTTGGCGTCTGACGTCACTGATCGTCTTTCCCTATGACAGGGAATAGACGATCAGTGACAGGCTCAGTAGGAAGCACAGGGAGAGGTTTGTTTACACAGACCTCTCTTCGTTCTTCAGCTCTGTGACCCGATCGCAGGACACCAGCGGCGATCGGGTCCGCTGGTCCCGCGGCCACAGAGCTCAGGACCGGGTCGCGAGCACGCACACGCGCAACCCACGGCTGGGCTCTTAAAGAGACAGGTACGTGATTGTGCCCAGCCATGCCATTCAGCCGACATATATTGGCGTGAGGTGGTCCTTAAGTGGTTAATGTCACACAGTATTTGCACAGCAATTTTTCAAATGCAATTTTTCTTTGATAAAATAGACTTAGCGTACACAAAAAAACTATAATACTACATTTTTTGGTAAAATATGATGTCACGCCAGGTAAATAGATAATAAACATGTCACTCTTTAAAATTGTGCAAGCCAGTGGAATGGCGACAAGCTACAATACATTAAATTACACGTTAAAAGCCTATACAGGTTACCAATTTAAAGTTACTCACGAAGTCTGGAGCTAGAATTATTGCTCTCGCTCTGACATTCGCAACAATACTTCACATGTGTGGCAATACTTCACTGTTTACATATGCGTGCAGGACACAGGGGTGCTTTAAAAAAAAATTGTATTTTTATTTATTTTATTCACTTTTTTTTTACCAGCTTTATTGCTATCACAAGGAATGAACAACACCCCCTGTAATAGCATGGTTCTCTTTACTGAGAGATCTGGGGTCCCCATATTCCTCATCTTCCCTTAAAAGCATCTGATCAAACTGAGATTGGTTTGATCAGATGCTTTAACAGGCTGGTAACAGCCTCTTTACATTAGACCGAAACAGGAGGTGACAAAATAACTGTCACTTCCTTTTTTTTAATCTCACAGAGTGGGAAAAACAACATCAGGTCCTCTTTCTCTAATCAGTGCTCTGGATACTGCCAGTCAGAGTGGCAGTATCTGGCTCACTGATGGGATGGGAGAGCCTGGGAAAGGCGATGGTGGGAGGGGGAAGGGACCCTCTTCTGTCACCTGTAGAAGTGATCAAGTGGCTATAGAGCCACTTAAATCACTTCCACACTAGAGAATAGCCAGCTGTAAATTTTGATACTGGGATGATGGGTTGCTGCTGCAGGTATAACCACTGAATCTCAAGGACATCATATGAAGTCCTAGGGGTGGCAAGTGGTTAAGGAATACTATGAGGGAGATTTACTCAAATCAGCTGCAAAATCTGGTGCAGCTCTGCATAGAACCAATGAACTTCCAGGTTTTATTGTCAAAGTTTAATTCAACAAGCTGAAGTTAGAAGCTAATTGGCTTCCATGCACGGCTAAACAAGATTCTGAATGCTCCAGTTTTAGTAAATCTCCTCCATGACTGGATTTACTTTTCAAGTGATCTGAACTCCATACTTTAAGGAGATCAGACAAGTATTTTTTACTCATAAACCTTTTTCTTCTACTGCTACTTATGTCTGTTTTGTAATATAGTGCAATTGTCTCGTACTTGGTCAGTGAGCCTGACGTGCAGAGGAAGGCTTCTTGTACAGCTCCGGCTCGAGGCCCACTAATAGTGAGACAGTAACTACAAGAGCACGGCCAGGTATGAGTGCCTATAATCAGTCCAGTAGTCTGCGCTGGTAGAAGCCAATACTTCACTGGAAGGGTGCCAGGAAACAGAGCAGCTGACAGCAAGCAGATGAGACAGCAGGATGGCTGGAGGCAGGCAGGCTGGCACAGGGCTTGGCAGATGACAGACTGTAGATGCACAGCAGGAAGCAGGAGCCTGAAGGTGATGAGCTAGACTAAAGGAGCTGTAGCAGGCTGGGAGGCTGGAGTCAGACGAGCCAGGTCAAGCATAGACGGCAAACAGCAGGATCATCAGGTCACAAGCAAAGTTGGCAACAGAGAGTGGATCAAACAAGAGCAGAAGGCAGAGGCAGAATCTGGGCCCATGCCAAGGTCAGAGCTGGTAGTAGATGGGGATAGTCAGGAGCAAGCTGGGTGAAGATCAGAGGAAAACAGGAACACACTCAGGAAAACAGGAAAACACTCACAGAATACTGTAGACCAAACAGCATTTAGCCAGTGCAGAAGCTCTGTTTAAATAGGCCGTTAGGCACCAGTGTTGGTGACAGGCATGAACGCATCTGCACATGTCTGTGCACATCTGCTTGGCCCGTTCTCAGCCTATGTGTGCACCTCGGAACTCCATCTGCTCTATGGGGGAGCCTTTCCTGACAGAAATATAATTTCTGTACTGTTTTTCCTTTCTTTTTTATTAAAAATATCTTTGCGCTGCATGGGACTGAGACTGTGTAACCACCACTCTGAGCCAATCCCCAAACACCAGCACTGTTACATAAGAGGAAGAGGTTAACTTTCTATGCTCCTTCCTACCTGGAAGTATTGTGCATTTTCTTCACTCTTCCTTAAAAAAAAAGGGGAGACAAATTTTTGAAATTAGTATTGCCTAGTTTATAGCCTAATAGGCAAGAAATTGTCAAACAAAAGGCACAGGGGGTGTCAAGTACATGGTCAGAGGCCAAAGTGATGAGAGGGCTCTGCTTGTGGCTGAGTGTAGCGCACCGACGAAGGTGAAGACAGAGATTGCTATGCCTAAAGAAGCACAAGTTGCCAGCTGTGTAGTTGTCTAAAGATCAGAGTAGATGAGACACCAGAGAGAGACTTGACCATGCAGCGATGTCAGCAAGGCAGATGACACTCTAGGTGTGCAGATGAAGTCTAGACCGTTCAGAGATATCAGCAAGGCAGGTGACACTCTAGGTATATTGGCGGATCTTGACAGATGAGTGTAAAAGAAAGCGGAGTCAGGAGCCAGAACCAGGATCATACACAGGAAGTCAGTCAGAAACAGGGGCAAAGTCAAGCTCAAGCCAGGGTCAATTGCATTTGAAATAATGTAGTTTACTTTTACATTATTACCTGCCTCAATTACAGCAGCAGCAACAGTTACACCCAAAAAATACTTTATTAGGTCGTTTTTGCAAAGACAACTGATTTTTGTGTAGCAGTGATAGGCCAGCATTGAGTGGAGGAAGTAGCATAGACAATATTTAAAATCAGAAAGTATATTCTTTGAAAAAAATAAAATAAAGCCAATGCTACAATCTTCAAACAAATAGCAAAACAAGTCACATAGCATGGCTTGTGATCTTCTTTTCAGTATCACACTGTATGAGGCATATTTTATTGTGACCGTTTAGGTCAAATCAAGACTTTTGAGTTTATATAATAAAAGTAAAAATTTCAAGGAGAGGAAAATGCATTTTTTTCTCGACATACTCCCCTGTTACACTTATACACTTATCCCAGCATTTAACTAATGCCTGGAAAGCTTTGCCATGAAAAGATTTGTCAGTATGCATAAACCATGCTAGAACAGCCTGATTCACTTTGTCATTGGTGCTGAAATGCTGTCCTCCAAGGAACTCTTTTAGGGGTCCAAACAGGTGGAAATGACTTGGAGTGAGTTTTAGGCTGTAATGGGGAAGTGGCAATACCTCCCAGCTGAGTTGCTGTAATGTGCACGTAGTGCGGTGAGCATTATGAGCTTGTGTGTTGTCCAGGAGAAACATGTTACACTGTGATCAAACCAGGCTGTTTTTTCTGCATACGCATATGCACATCACTGAGAGTATGACAGTAATATTCACTGCTGATAGTGGCACCGCATGGTAGAAAATCCACATGAACAGCGCCACGTTTGTCCCAGAAAACACTTGCCATCACTTTACCTGCAGACGCAATTGTTAAAACATTTTTTGGTGGTGGTGAGTCTATGCTGTTCCATCCATGCATGCATTAACACTGTTTGCCATCTTGATTAACTGTCTCTGGACTGGCCCGCAACATGTGCGCCACCTATCAGTAATAGGACACACTTGCGACTTACTACTGTGTGTAGTTCAGCCACGCTAGCATCCCTTTTTCTACCTGTAAAATTAAAAGTCCCGGTTTGACTTAAAACACCCCTTGTATGTCACAGCCAAGAACCAGAACTAGTTCATGAGCCAGCATGCACTCCATGTAAGGGTTTTTACCAGACTGTAAAGGAAGAAGAGGACCCCAGGCAGATTTTATCATGAAATAAAAATGACAGTGTTCTTTTTTTTTTAGAGCCACAAGCCAGAAAAACTGAACTGATCTGCTGGACAGCATATACTCCTTTTTAGTAAGCTGCAATGTCAGAGGAAGAGAGTAAGAAGAATTCATCTGGAATAAAGAAATAAAAGTGTTTTTCTTTTCTGAGACTGAAGACCAGAAAATGTACATATTTGGAACAGCGTTTCTTAAGCCTTTTTGGTAGTTCGCTCTTTTAGAGGTACAAAGCAGGCAGATTTCATGTATAAAAAAAAGCAAGCATGGTCTACTCTCCAAGATTAAAGACTGAAAAATTGTACAAATTTGAAAGACACCCTCTAAGTTTATTGGATAGGTAACAATATTTCAGTGAGGGAGAAAGCAGATTACACCTGGAAATAATACAGTGTCTTGTGAGGACAGAAAGTGAGTGGCAGCAAGGACAGAAAGATGTTACAGTTTGTCACTACAGCTATTACACAATTTCTGAACAATTGAGCAGGCATATTACATTTGGAAATTAAAAATAAGTGTTAATTTAGTGTCTTGATTCAGAGACTAAAGAAAAATACTAGTTTTCACTACAGCTTTTAAACCTGCATGGACAGGCTGTAATTTCTGAGCGAGTGAGAGGTCATAGTGTGTCTTAAATTATAAAGAGAAAAATTGTACACATTTTTAGCACACCTTTAAATCTTTACTTGGATAGGGAGAGAGCAACAGATTGCATCTATAAATATAAATTTGAAGACAGAAAAATGTTATAGCTTTATACCACAGCTAATAAGGCTGTATGGACAGGCAACAATTTCTGAGCAAGCATATTTATCTGGAAATGAAAAATTAGTATCTTGTTTCAGAGAATGAAGATAGAGTAAATGAATACATTTGCACCAAAGCTTTTAAGCCTTTTAGGAAAGGCCAATATTTCTGGGGAATAGAGCAAGAACATTGTATCTGGGAAAATTGTATTTAATTGAAAAGATGAACATTGTACACATTTGCACCACACATTTTAAGGTTTGATTGGATAAGCCACAATTTATGAGTGGGGAAGAGAGTAAGCAGATTGCATCTTGCGATCAATAAATTGAGGCCCATTTCAGACCGAAGAAGAACACATTTTACAGATTTGCTGCACACCTTTAATTCTTTTTACATAGGCCCCTATTTCCGATAGTGAGAAAAGTGGATTGCAGCTGCAAATAAGAAATTGTTGCATTTTCTTCCAAGATTAAAAGAAAATTATAATTTTAACAGATCAGCACCACAGCTTTTAGGTCTGTTTGGTCAGGCTGTTATATGTGAGCAAGAGAGCAAGCAAATTGATGATATGTTATTTTTTTCCAGACAAGTGAAGAGAAAGATACACAGATTTACAACACAGCTGGACAGTCTGTTGTAAAGTAACGAGCAGCTGGATTGCATTTGACAATACAATTTTTTTTAATTTAAATTTAATACAAAAAATTGTTAGTGACTTCAAGCACACCCTTTTTGGAACAGGCCACTATTTCTGAGGGAGAGAACAGGCAAAAATCAATAAATGTAAAATTAGACTGTATTTTTTGTAGAGAAAAAAGTTAACAATTATACTGATTTGCTGCAGAGAATCTCATGCTTATTAATAGTATACAGATTTGTGGGCCTATTTCAGCTAGAAAGAATAATTAAAAACTGTATTTTTTAGGACACAGATTATAAACAAACATTCTACAGATTTGCTGAACAGAATAGCAGACAAATATGTAAGTCTAAGGCCGCGTACACACGAAGGGACAATCCCGCGGGATTATCCTCTGGACTGAAGTCCAGAGGATAATCCCCTCGTGTGTGGGCGCCGGCGGACTTTTTGGCGCCAAAGTACGGCGGACTAAAGTTTCAGGTTTTGTTCTCAAATTATCCGCTGGACTTGGAAGTCCAGCGGACAATCCCGCCGTTAGTGGGCAAGTCCGCGGGACTTTTGAAATGAACGGACTTGCCGCTCATCGGCAAGTCCGTTCATTTAGCACGTGACTTCAGGTTACGTAGCTAGCGTAGGCAGTTACTGCCGCCGCGCTAGCTCCGTGACCTGGCATGGATTTAAAGGGAATCCCCACGCCGAAAAAACGGCGTGAGGGTTCCCCCCAAATCCATGTCAGACCCTCATCCGAGCACGCAGCCTGGCAGGCCAGGAAAGGGGTGGGGACGAACGAGCGCCCCCCCCCCTCCTGAGCCGTACCAGGCCGCGTGCCCTCAACATGGGGGGTGCCCTGGGGAAAGGGGGGCCGTGCGGCCCCCCCACCCCAAAGCACCTTGTCCCCATGTTGATGAGGACAAGGGCCTCTTCCCGACAACCCTGGCCGTTGGTTGTCGGGGTCTGCGGGCGGGGGCTTATCGGAATCTGGGAACCCCCTTTAATAAGGGGGCCCCCAGATACCGGCCCCCCACCCTATGTGAATGAGTATGGGGTACGATGTACCCCTACCCATTCACCTAAGGTGTAAAATGTAAAGTAAAAAAAAACACCCACACTTTTGAAAAAATAGTTTATTGCACTGCTCCGGGGGTCTTCTTCCGTCTTGGGGGTCTTCTCGCCGGACTCCCCCGCCATTTACCAAGCTCTTTTACCGAGCGAGGGGAGTCCGGCTACCTTCTTCGTCGTCGCCGTCTGGGGGTCTCGATCCGCCTTCGGGGGTCTTCTTCCGTCTTGGGGTCTTCTCGCCGGACTCCTCCCCTCTCTTCTGCTCTTTTACCTAGCTCTTTCACGAGGGGAGGTGTCCGGCTACCTTCTTCGTCGTCGCCGCCGTCGTCTGGGGGTCTCGATCCGCCTTCGGGGGTCTTCCGGGGGTCTCTTCTGTTCTTGCGGCGGTCGTCGTCTTCCGCGCCGCCGGCGCCTTGTCCTTCTTCTTGTCCTTCTTGTTCTTCTTGTTCTTCTTCTTCTTCCGATGTTGACCCGACGCTCTCTCTGCCCGGAATGCCTGTGCCGCTCTGAGCTCGGACTTATATAGGGACATGGGCGACAGGGTCACATGTTCATGTCACATGGTGACCCCGCCCCCTTGCGATGTCACAGTCCCAGCATCCTCCGGGACTGTGACAACACAAGGGGGCGGGGTCACCATGTGACATGTGCATGTGACCCCGTCGCCCATGTCCCTATATAAGTCCGAGCTCAGAGCGGCACAGGCATTCCGGGCAGAGAGAGCGTCGGGTCAACATCGGAAGAAGAAGAAGAACAAGAAGGACAAGAAGGAGGACAAGAAGAAGAAGGCGCCGGCGGCGCGGAAGACGACGACCGCCGCAAGAACAGAAGAGACCCCCGGAAGACCCCGAAGGCGGATCGAGACCCCCAGACGACGGCGGCGACGACGAAGAAGGTAGCCGGACACCTCCCCTCGTGAAAGAGCTAGGTAAAAGAGCAGAAGAGAGGGGAGGAGTCCGGCGAGAAGACCCCCAAGACGGAAGAAGACCCCGAAGGCGGATCGAGACCCCCAGACGGCGGCGACGACGAAGAAGGTAGCCGGACTCCCCTCGCTCGGTAAAAGAGCTTGGTAAATGGCGGGGGAGTCCGGCGAGAAGACCCCCAAGACGGAAGAAGACCCCCGGAGCAGTGCAATAAACTATTTTTTCAAAAGTGTGGGTGTTTTTTTTTACTTTACATTTTACACCTTAGGTGAATGGGTAGGGGTACATCGTACCCCATACTCATTCACATAGGGTGGGGGGCCGGTATCTGGGGGCCCCCTTATTAAAGGGGGTTCCCAGATTCCGATAAGCCCCCGCCCGCAGACCCCGACAACCAACGGCCAGGGTTGTCGGGAAGAGGCCCTTGTCCTCATCAACATGGGGACAAGGTGCTTTGGGGTGGGGGGGCCGCACGGCCCCCCTTTCCCCAGGGCACCCCCCATGTTGAGGGCACGCGGCCTGGTACGGCTAAGGAGGGGGGGGGGCGCTCGTTCGTCCCCACCCCTTTCCTGGCCTGCCAGGCTGCGTGCTCGGATGAGGGTCTGACATGGATTTGGGGGGAACCCTCACGCCGTTTTTTCGGCGTGGGGATTCCCTTTAAATCCATGCCAGGTCACGGAGCTAGCGCGGCGGCAGTAACTGCCTACGCTAGCTACGTAACCTGAAGTCACGTGCTAAATGAACGGACTTGCCGATGAGCGGCAAGTCCGTTCATTTCAAAAGTCCCGCGGACTTGCCCACTAACGGCGGGATTGTCCGCTGGACTTCCAAGTCCAGCGGATAATTTGAGAACAAAACCTGAAACTTTAGTCCGCCGTACTTTGGCGCCAAAAAGTCCGCCGGCGCCCACACACGAGGGGATTATCCTCTGGACTTCAGTCCAGAGGATAATCCCGCGGGATTGTCCCTTCGTGTGTACGCGGCCTTACACTGACCCACCCACCACTGGTGTATTTTTTTTTCATTATTTGTGCCCCTTTCTGATGATCATGTGCTGGTTGGAGTGGAGAGAATATTTCTTCAGTTTCGGGTGCATGCCCGTTCCTGCTCTTCTGCCTTGGCGGAAGTCCCGGCCAGCCACCTGCCCATATCCTTGCCTTCCCTGGTGGAGTGATCTTCCTCTGCTTCCCACCCAGTAGTAGCTGGGGCCCGGAGAGTAATGCAGCGTACACACGGTCGGAATTTCCGATGGAAACAGTCCGATGGGAGCTTTTCATTGAAATTTCTAAGCGTGTGTATGCCCATCGGTCTTTTTCTGTCAGAATTTCCGACGATCTTTGGATTGAGAACCTGTTCTTAATTTTTCCGATCGTGTGTATGCAATTCCAACACGCATGCTCGGAAACAATTTGACGTATGCTCGGAAGCATTAAACTTCCCTTTTATAGTGCCGTCGAAAGTGTTGTATGCTGCAGTGTTATTTAACGTCGGAATTTGGTGTGACCGTGTGTAGGCAAGACATTTTGAGCGAAATTCCGTCGGAATTCAGACGGGAAAACCATCAGAGCTTTTTCTGATGAGAATTCCTCCCGTGTGTACGCGGAATAAGACTTGACAGGCTGTGAGGCGGGCGGCGACGGGCAGGGAGTCGCTAATTGCCACCATTACTAGTAAAAAAGAAAATATGTCTTATGAAATATGGATTTCATTTTAAAAAAATCTGGTCACCTTACATTAGGAAGGAGGTGGAGGTGACAGATCTGTCACCAGGTGTCAGGATGCATGGAATTACAACCAGCTCAAGTGGTGTGGTCCATCCTGTATCTTTCCTGGCTGCCAGAAAAGTGACCCAGAGGGCTGTAAAGTAGATATTGTAACATTCCAGCCCATACTTAGTGGACCATGCATAGTGGGCAGGGGAAAAATGCTTACAACACAGGCTGCAAATTTATGGAAGGGGTATACTATACCAGCAGCTGTAAAGCATGCAATTTTGCCAAGCTGTCATTAAGATGCTGGGCATGAAGGTGGCTAGGGGCAGAGAAACCTGCCTGCTCAATGCTAAAGCTGCAAACGACTGGGCAGAGTTGGCAGAATCAGAGCTTGATTGCAGCCTACACTTCATGGCACCATATTGAGCCCTTTGAGTACTAAGATATAGAGGGGAAAGGGAGGAGATGGAAGGAAGAGGAGGACTGTGGCCCTTTTGCTGCCTACCACTAGCCTTCAGGATCTGCTCCCACTGAGCTGCATTATGAACACCTATGTGTCTCTTTATACACAGTGGGCGCTTGGGAGTGGTCAGGGGATAAAAACAGCCTGCAGCCTTGGAACCTGGCTGTATAGTGTTAATGATGGTGTTCAAGATAGCATTGCACAACCTTAAATTATCTCATCTGTGATCTTTAAATAGCACTGTTAAAACATCATGAGCACCACCATATTAGAATAGAATAGGACTGCTGCTTCCTACACTCCTCTGTGAGTTACCCTGCCTTGCTGATGTGTCCCTACAGTGGAGGCACATACATTCTAATGGGTAGATGAGGGCAGGTGGACTGAAGGGGAGCCACCCCTTCTTAAATGTACAGGAGCACACCAAACCCACATTAGATTGCACAATGGCTGCAAAGGTGTTGAGTTTGGGGGCGGTGGCGAGTTTTTGTTATCACATAGTGTTTGTATTGGTCCAGCAACGCACCAACACCTTTGCAGCCATTGTGCAATCTAATGTGGGTTTGGTGTGCTCCTGTACATTTAAGAAGGGGTGGCTCCCATTCAGTCCACCTGCCCTCATCTACCCATTAGAATGTATGTGCCTCCACTGTGGGGACACTCTTAGTTTAGTGTTAGGACCACAGATATCAGGGTGCCTTGACGAGGCTCTGTGGCTTACGCATGCGTTTGCAAATGCGTGCGGACTAAACCCCTGTTTTTAACGCATACTGTTAGACAGGTTAATTTGGCTGTCTGCAAGCTGGTGTTAAGTAGGCTTTGTTTTTTCCTGGGCATTCCCCCAGGCTTTGTTGTTATCAACTTAGCCATTAGCTGCAGGAGTATGAGTGCCTATTGGTTTTCCCTGTCTGTTGTTCCCTCCCTTTATCTCCTATCTAACCTCAGCTGCAATTTATTTCTGTGCAGGCTCTTGTAGCAATCAGCTGACATTGTGCTCAAACAATTCAGCAGACTGAAATCAGCCTTTTATAGTGTGTGGGCAGGGACTCCACCCAACACCCATCATTGGTGCACCAGCATTGTTGCAAGACTTTGACCAATGATTTTGTTTTGCAATGTATTGTAGGGTATTTGGTTGTGCAATTCTCGCCGAACATGCTAAAAGTTCAAATTGCATTTGAACCTCCAAACAAGCAAAAGCGGAGTATGTGCTGTGGGGGGGAATGGGCAATAAAGCCAACCAGTTGCTTTGCCCTGCACTGTCAAAGGTTTTCTTTAAAGCATACCTGGCTGCTATAATGTTAATGATTGTGTTCAAGATAGCATTGCACAACCTCAAATTTTCTCATCTGTGATCTTTGAATAGCACTGTTAAAACATCAAGAGCACCACCATATTGAATTCTTCTAGGAGAGCTATGTTTGCTGTATCATAGCAACCATGTAAACTCACTGCTGGAGCTGGTCAGTTTGCTCCTATGACAGCGTTGTAGCACACAGAGGGCAGAACATTAGAAGGAAGCTGAGATGAAAAGGCTGCAGCATCACATATGGGAGGGGGAGTGATTAGGATCAGTAGAGCAGCCTTGGAGAACGACTTGAATCCATTTGACTCCGGCTGAGAAGTTTCATATAGAATTAGTCTACATTGCCTACAGCGATTGGAGTCAGGGAGGGCTTGTTTTAAAGTTAATTAAATGTAATGCTTAGCCTGCAAAGGTAATTAGTTGATTGTTTATTGCCTGTCCACAAATTCACCTTAAGTGTGATGACTCAAGCAGTAACCTTGGGCCCTGTTTTTAGGAAGGTCCCAAATACCCGACATCTGATTGGCCACACTTGTATTTAGTGACTGCATGATGAAAGGTTCACTGTCCTGGACCTTCCGAACCTGCTTCTGCCTTACCTTCACATGCTGAGCTGGCCTATATCAAGGATAGTACATTGGTGAGGACATGATCACCAATGTTTTTTTTTTTTTTTTTTTTTTAATTCTTATCAGAAAGAATAGCAATACAATATGCAATAACAGTCAATACACGCTACTATGGGAGAGACATACAAAAGACAATCAATTAACCAACTGATAAATTGCATACAGTATTTTATAAAATAGATGACAAGAAGACAATATCAATTCAACGATCAAGGGACACAGCATTGAGTCTGGTATGTCCTTATGGCATATATATATATATATATATATATATAGTGAGATGTGCGCTTGTTTGGTGGAAAGAATGTTTGGGTTGCTCGGTCGCTGAAAATAATAGCTTTATACTTTTGTGATTCTGAATTCTATCCAATAAAACCATATAAGTCTACATTTTCCCTCCTGATGATGGAGAGAGGTTGTTAGGTCTTCCATATGCTTGATCTAGTTATTTTAGAGAACTATAAATAAAAGTGGTTTTAAAACCAAAAGCAAACATTTATTATTTTGCAGCTTACCAAGTTTTAGATGTGGTGATTGCATTTGCTTTCTTTTTTAAGCTATATTCCCTGTAAATTCACCTTGTGATCCGGCCAGTAAGCCTGTTTTACAACAGAACAAGCTGTCCTGCAGATGTAGTAGTTAGATGGTTGAGACAAACCATTTAACATTTACAGGGGTGCTTACAATGATCACATTTAATTTATTTAACCCTTTATCCCAATAGAAACAAAAAATTGTTTGCTGTAACTGCTTATAAAGTGTTATCTGGAGTTTGGCTTCAATTTGTTAGTGTCTAAAGCCCCGTACACACGGGCAGAATGTCGGTAGACATTTGCTGGTTCAAAAAAAAAAAACGCAGACATTATGCCTGTATGTATGTCGGTCTGTCCGGCTTCTTTTCGGATGTGCATGCTGGAAAACTAGCAGCCGACCGACTCCTGATCAGCGTTCTCAGCCAATGGCAGGGAGCACTGATCGGAGTGTTCTGGCGAGGAGGCCGTCCCCCTGTCAGAACACAACAGCTCAGCAGGGGAGATCGTTGGACTAACCTTGTATGATTAGTACTGTAGTAGTAGTATTGGCTGAGACCGGAGCTGACAGTTTTTTTTTTGTGCAACCAAACAAAAACTGTAGTGTGTACCTGACTTAAATCTGCTAGTGCAACTAATCCTCCCTTACCCCCAGACTGACAATGCTGCTGTTGTGGGTGCTGTAGGTGTCTCTGTTGCTAATCGATTCAAAGCGAAGGCATCCTAAGACAGGAAGTGTGTTACTAACTGGATCACTAGAAGGAAAACCCTTAGGCCACTTTCACACTGGGGCTGGAGCCGCGGCGACGGTAAAGCAGCGCTATATTTAGCGCTGCTTTACCGTCGTTTTAGCCGCGGTATTCGTATCCGTAATGGCGCTTTGCGGCTGTATTACCGCGGTATCCCATTGAAATCAATGGGTAGGAGCGGTATAGGAGCAGTGAATACACCGCTCCTAAGATGCTGCTAGCAGGACTTTTTTTACCGTCCTGCTAGCGCACCGCTCCAGTGTGAAAGCCCGCCGGCTTTCACACTGGAGTGAATGGGGCCGTTTTTTTCAGGCGGTGTACAGGCGCTATTTTTAACACTGTACCGTCTGAAAACCGCCCCAGTGTGAAAGGGGCCTTAAAAAGAGAAAACAAATGCAGACACAGCATGTAAGGATTGTTAAGCTGCAATATATTCAGTTCTTGGTTTTGGGTTTAATACCATTTTAAGAGTCAGGTGATTCCTATCTCCAGACAACAGGGATACATATGCTAGCTGCATGTAGGTTGGTTAAAAGAGATTTTTTTTTTTTTGGTCAACATCTGCCAAGGTATGGTGAGGCCAAGGATCCCCTGACAAAACTCCTTCAGATTTGCACATGACCAAAAAGGGTGTGCAATAAGGTCCTTTCTGCCTGTCCACATCTCCAACAAGTACTAGGGGCGTGTAGGTAAATGTATTGAAGGACTGTGGGGGTTCTCTACCACCTCATCAGGATTTTGGAGCCAGATTCCTGAAAACTGCTGGATATAGAAGAACAATGAGAGAAATAAAGTATATCGTATCTTTGTTTTGGAGAGATTGAAAAGTTATGCCGTGTACACACAATCGGAATTTCAGATGGGAAATGTTCGATGTGAGCTTGTTGTCAGAAAGTCCGACCGTGTGTATGCTCCATCGAACATTTGTCAGAATTTCCGCACACAAATGTTTGAGAGCAGGTTCTCAAATTTTCTGACAACAAAACTTGTTGTCGGAAAGTCCAATCATGTGTACACAAGTCCGTCGCACAAAAGTATACGTATGCTACAAAACAAGCAGAAGGCTATTGAACTGGCTATTGAACTTCCTTTTTATTGGCTCGTCGTACATCACCACGTTCCCATGTTCGGAATTTTGGGCCAACATTTGTGTGACCATGTGTATGCATGACAAGTTTGAGCCAACATCCTTCGGAAAAAAATCCACGGTTTTGTTGACGGAAAATCCGATCGTGTGTACAGGGCATAAGATCTATTTTTCCTTTTCCAGAGGAACGGTGGTATGAACAGGGATTGGTATGCATGAAAGATTGAATGTTGTACCGTACCATTGTCAGGCCATATTCTTTCAAACACTGTAAGTGAGGTAGGTGAATGGCCCCTAGGGAGAAGGGAGGACAGAGAGTGTGATAGCTAAGTGAGTCTCCATACATCTAGAGGAAGGTCTAACATTTTTCTGATCTTTGACATAGGTTTGACATTCTTATCACATAAAAAGTCTTTAAGGCAGAGTTTGTTAGCTGCTTGTAGCCTATGACAAGTTTTGTTGGTGAAGCCTAGGGCAAAGGCGGGGTTTACCAAGACCGGGTCATGAGTGCACTAGGTGTGAAGGTACAGGCCACATAGGGTGAGGGAGTAGTGGTTTTCTACCCTTCATTTATAGCCATGGAAGGATAGACAGAAGAAATATGTTAAAGTGGTTTTAAAGCCTCAAGGTTTTTACCTTAATACATTCTATGCATTGAGGTAAAAAAAACTTGTGTCACAGACTCCACCCTCACCCCCCTCCCCCTTATAGTTACCTGAGCCCCATCATGATCCAGCGCTGTGCACAAGAGCTGCGGCCTTCCTGGCTTTGTTCCTTCTCCCTGGGCAGATCAATAGCTCCTGTCAATCAACTCCAGTGACGAGGGAGCGGGAGGTGGGGCCAAGTCTCACTGTCTGTGCCAATAGACACAGCAGCGGGTCTCAGGAGCGAGCTCGCACGAGTGTCCCCATAGGAATCGGCTTCCTATTGGGGGAACCAGTGGGGGACCTGAGAAGAGAAGAATTGGAGCCACTCTGTGCACAGTAAGGATGAGCTCAGGCGTCGCCTACCACCGCAAACCTCTTGTGGACGACATGGACGGTGGAGATCACCCCCATGGGAAAAGGGCAGCGGCGAGAGGAGTACTGGCTGCCTTACCTTATGGAGGCATGGAGAGGGAAGTGCTGGGGCCGCTCCTTTTGGCCGAACAGAAACAGGAATTGTGTCCTGAGACACGATTGGCCAGGGAGTCCCAAGACTCTCTGGCCAATAGGGGCTTTCTAAATGGCTGGGAGGAGAATGAGGAAGACTGGCGAATATTCATTCGCTATTGTCACACAACTGGGTGGGATCAGGGCGCAGTGCTCTGCGCCCTGAGCCCACCCTTTTTTTAAGCCTATTAGAGCCTCTTGCTCTAATCACCTGCTTCAAAAAAATCCCCTATTGGAATCCATGCGTCCGGCGTCCTGCATGTAGATCAGGGGGGCAAACACATTGATGGGGGTCCCGCCCCTGCGCCCTTTATGGAGCGGCAGCGACTGGTTCCTACACAATTCCAAAATCCTGGCTAGATGTGTTGCTTGGTAATATATTTTCATTTGAAGGATGCCCTGGACCAGATTTAAACCAGAGAAAGTAGAAAACAGAAATGGAGGTATACTAGCCAAGAATGTCACATATCTGCAGCTTTGCTGCAAATCTGTCTCCTTTATGTCCAAAGATCAGCAAACATGCTAGTACATGTAGGTCATTGGCATTAACTTGTAAGGTTCAGCTGTTATCCCACAAGAATTGTGTTTAAGACTGGTTAACCACCTGCTGTTGATTCAATTCACTACACACCCAGCCCAGCCAGGACATCCTTTCTATTTATGCTTGGCTCATTGCCCCAGGCTTTGTCTGAGCAACAGCTACTTTTCCTAGTGCCAGGTCCCTTAAACCAACCATGCCTGGATTGAAATTTTGCCGGTTCAGCAGGGATCGGCCAAGATTCGATCCATGCATGGGCAGGCTGAATATACCCAAGTCAAATTCATTGACCAGCCTGTCCGATTTTTTTCTATGCGATTCCTGCCAGCGACTATAGCCACTAGTAGATCTTGAAAGATATTGTGAGTTTACAGTGTAGCCTAGCAAGCATGACGTGTGTTTTGCATGCATTTTTGGAATACACACAATAATGCATGTTTCTGCACATTACCAGAATGCACAGGTGTGAAGGGGGCCATAGTCCAGTAGGACACACAACTTTCAGTGCGTTTCCATACCTTTATAGGTATTCAATTTTTAGCATTTCAAAAGGGTGCAAAACACACAAAAAGTAGTGTATGCACTACTTTTGAAAATGAGCTTCACAAAACCGCATGTGCTGCTTTTGCTAGATGTGTTTGGGTGCCATTAACAATTAATAGTACCCACACAAGTCTCGCAAAGGCAGTTTAGGGTGGTTTCACACTGCTGTGCAGCGTACAATGGTTTTTGTGCAGGTTACCTGTGGTTTCCCATAGACTTATATTAGATTGCTCTTTTTTGGCGCATTTCCTGACACTCCTGTATGCTGCATCTTTGGTGCATTGTAAGAAAATGCATGTTAAAAAAAAAACACTAAAATGCACATAAAAATGTGCACGTAAAAAGTATACACTTCAAAAAGCCATAATGCACATTATACAAGTGCCAAAATGTATGATAAGAAACAGCCACAACATTTACATAAAAAAGCGATAAAATGCGCATTTAAAAAAAGCACCATCCTCTGTTAAAAAAAAAAAAAAAAAGCACCAACATGCATGTTAAAATATGCCCAGAAAAAAACACCAAAATGCTAAATAAAAAAGGACCAAAGTGCTAAGTAATTTGTATGGAATTTAGTAATGATATCAAGAAAAGCAGTAAAATAGATCCCCTTCAACCAGCAACAATAGATCCCCCTCCCCCCAGCAATAATAGACTCCCGGCAGCATCAACAGATCTCCGCACAGCCAGCATTAATAGACTCTCTGGCAGCCATCAACAATAGACCCTTCCCCCAACAGTAGATCTCCTTCAGCAACAACTGACCCCTCAGCAACATAAGACCCACCCTTAGCAATAATAGGTCCCCCACCAGCAACAATAGACCCCCCCTGCAAAAATAGATCCCCTCCAGCTAGAATAGATCCCTCATCAATACCCTGCACCACACCCAAGCACCCCTACATACAGTCAGTCCAGGAGGTGCCGGAACTGTGTTCCCACTGAAAAAAAGACCTGCATATATATATATATATATATATATATATATATATATATATATATATATATATATATATATATATATATATTTTGTCTCTTCTGTGTTAGGAGCACACAGAATGCTCCTTAACCGACACAACTGATTACTGTTAGGGCTAGTTTACACTTGATTCAAAACAAGGCTTCGGACACGCTTTGTTAAAGCTCTCTGAACGCCAGTCAAAGCCTTTGTCACTAAATAAAATGGTTAGCTTACAGTCATGCTTACAGCTTGCTTTTGCTTTGCTTTGGCTTTGCTTCAAAAATTATACCCCATGTCGCTTTAGTTGTGCTTCAAAGTGGCTTTAAAGCTTCTATAGAAGTCTATGGCAAAACTCCATCGAAGCACCAAGCAAAAGCAAGGTGTAAAATGGACTGTAAGCAAACCATTTTATTTAGTGACAGGAGCTTTTTACTGGCATTCAGAGAGCTTTAACCACTTCAGCCCCGGACCAATTGGCAGCCAAAGGACCAGGCCCCTTTTTGCAATTCGGCACTGCGTCGCTTTAACTAACAATTGCGCGGTCATGCGACGTGGCTCCAAAACAAAATTGGCGTCCTTTTTTTCCCACAAATAGAGCTTTCTTTTGGTGGTATTTGATCGCCCCTGCGGTTTTTATTTTTTTGCGCTATAAACAAAAATAGAGCGACAATTTTGAAAAAAATGCAATATTTTTTACTTTTTGCTATAATAAATATCCCCAAAAAATATATAAAAAAACATTTTTTTTCCTCAGTTTAGGCTGATACGTATTCTTCTACATATTTTTGGTAAAAAAAATCGCAATTAGCGATTATTGATTAGTTTGCGCAAAAGTTATAGCGTTTACAAAATAGGGGATAGTTTTATAGCATTTTTATTAATATTTTTTTTTTTATTAGTAATGGCGGCGATCAGCGATTTTTATTGTGACTGCGACATTTTGGCGGACACATCGGACATTTTTGACACATTTTTGGGACATTTGTCATTTATACAGAAATCAGTGCTATTTAAATAGCACTGATTCCTATGTAAATGACAGTTGTAGTTAGGGGGTTAACCACAAGGGGGCGGGGAGGAGTCAGTGTGACGTATTGTGTTGTGTTTACTGTAGGGGGGCGTGGCTGTACGTCTGACGTCATTGATCGGCGTTCCCGATGACAGGGAACCGCCGATCACTGACAGTCAGTGTAGGAAGCGCGGGGAGAGGTTTGTTTACATAGACCTCTCCCCGTTCTTCCGCTCCGTAACCCGATCGCGGGATACCAGCGGCGATCGGGTCCGCTGGTCCCGCGGCCGTGGTCACGGAGCTCCCGACCGGGTCGCGCGCGCGCCCCCCGGGCAGGCAAATTAAAGGGGACGTACAGGTACGTCCTTTTGCCTGCCCGTGCCATTCTGTTGACGTATATCTACAGGAGGCGGTCGGGAAGCGGTTAACAAAGCGTGTCTGAAGCCTTGTTTTTAAAGTGGTTGTAAAGTCAAAAATATAACTTTTACCTACAGGTAAGCCTAAAATAAGACTTACCTGTAGGTAAAAAAAATATCTCCTAAACCTGTAAACTGGTCCTTACGGGTAACATTGATTATAACTGGTCATAGCGATCACATAATAACAATGTAAACAACCTGTCATGAATGGCTTTCCATTCATAAACAGCTTGCTTACTATTGTGTTCTATGAATGGCCCACAGCAATCACATGGTACCTGGCTACCTGTACCATGTGATTAGCTGTAGCCAATCAAAGATTAAAACCATAAGCAAGCTGTTCATGAGTGGGAAACCAATTCATGACAGCTTAAGCTATTGCTTACACAGTGATCATCACTGAATTAGCAATAACAATGTAAAAAAAAGTCTTTGATTTATCTCCCCCACAGAGTAATACAGTGTCACTATGGTGACTGGCCAGAGGCTACATACAGAGAGGCCAGTTTAAATACAAGCTGACACACTCTGTTTGCAGCAGACTGAGAGGATGAGCTCACAGTGCCTCTCCTCACTTCTTGTCGGAAGCACTGAGCTCAATGGAAAGCTTGGAGTCTTGGACCAATCGTAAAGTACCATTAGGCCCAGTTGTCCAATAAAAGTGCTGCAGTGGAGGCACGCTTCTCACTGCAGTGTCATAGAAGGGGGCATGTGTCTAAAAGACACATGCTCCCTTCCAGCCCTCTTAATTAGAAGGAAATAACATGTGTATAAGATTTACCCATAATCCCATGTTTTTCTCACACAGTTAAGAGGGAGAATGAGAATCTGGTACTGTTATAATCAAGCTAAATCATATATTAATATGCTATATGTTATAACATAATAATTTATTATTTATCTATTTACTGTGAAATTACTGGTTTGAAGTTATAATTTCAAACTTCAGTAATTTGTCCGTTAAGTCACCTGCTTGGGTACAGTTTTTGAAAATATAGTAAATTACCTTAAAAACAATATATAATAATTATTTGTATATTACTTATGGTAATTAACCCCTTTGCACCCAGGCCAATTCTGACACTTCTCTTCTCCGTGTAATAATCATAATGTTTTTGCTATAAAATTACTCAGAACCCCAAACATTATATATATATATATATATATATATATATATATATATATATATATATATATATATATATATATATATATATATAGTTTTAGCAGACACCCTAGGGAAATGATCTCCCTTTTGAAAAAGTCATGTGACCTGTAATGCAACGCATCGGGAGGAGGAGCCAGTGACGTCAGCCACAGGTGTGCGATCACACGGAGAGGCTGTGAGGAGGAGTGAGCCTGACTGTTACCAACACGATCTACATGCTTACCGAGACCGGGTGTTTTGTGAGTGTATTGGCTCTAGCTCATTGAGCCCGTTTCCTATGTTTTAGTAGTATTACACGAGTGTTGCGCTTTTTTTCTTTTATTCATGAGAACCGGGAGCCAGGAACAAGGTTTTTTTTCTTGGAATAAGAAAGTGGACATATCAGCTGGATTGATCGGTCATCTGAGACCTGAGTAAGGAGTATGCTGGACTATGATTTATCCTGCCATGCTTTTTTTCTTGCTCAGAGTTGCATGTTGCTAGGTGAAATAGCAATAGAAGGGACCACCTTAATATAATTGTTTCCACAAGTCGGCCTATTTATATCCTTCCAATAGAAGGTTCATGCAACAGTGCAGTATATTTACATCATAGCACTATTTATGTCTATTTGACACATTCAGATACATGATTTGTTTTTTGATACAAGAGGTTCTTGCAGTATTTCTCTGTATTATTTATAAGTGTTTTGATACAATATGGATACAGGATTTTTTGATGCATGATTTGTTTTATAATAGAGGTTCTTGTAGCACGGCATATTTTGTGAATGATAGCCCACTTTTGATTTTTTTTCAGGTGTTTTCGCATGCATATTTTTGTGTTCAGTACATGGGTATTAGCGCACCAATTTTGTTTATTTATATATTTTATCAGTGAGAGATCACCGCCATTGGTCTGCAGCTTTTATCATTTGATTATTTAAAAATTCACTGTACCCGCGCTTTAGTACTATTATTATTACTAATGCTAGAATTATTGCTCTCGCTCTAACAATCGCGGCATATGTAACCTGTGTGTATCTGGCTCTGATACTAGCCGGTGCCTCACCAGCCACTGACCTCACCGCACGTTCCTGCTGCACACATATGACCGAATTCAATGAGGAGTTGTTATTCTAAATTGTTCATTCTAAAATGTGGTACCTACTTACAGCAACAAATAGACATGTGCAAAAGGAAAAAATGTGTTTAGTTTCGTTTCGTTTTAATTCGTTAATTAATTAATTTCCGTTTAGTTAGATTCGTTAAATTTGTTAAATTCGTTTTCGGATTTCGTTTAGTTTTCGACCGATTTTCGAATTCGAAAATATTTTGCAACCCGAATTTGGGTCCACGTATCTCGGGGTTACTTGGTGATAGAAACACCAAATTTGGATATGTTGTAGTGCTAGTTCTACTGTGTTTGCATACCAAATTTGCTACAAGTGGTCCCGAGATATGTGGCCCCAAAGTCGGGTCGAAAAATGTCATTCTCTGCTGCAGAAAAGTGCTTGACATTTTGCGACCCGACTTTGGGGCCACGTATCTCGGGGCCACTTATAGCTAGAAACCCCAAATTTGGTATGCAAACACAGTAGAACTAGCACTACAACCTCTCCAAATTTGGTTTCTATCACCAAGTAACCCCGAGATACGTGGACCCAAAGTCGGGTCGCAAAATATTTTCGAATTCGGTTGAAATAGTTTCAAATGCGGTTGAAATCATTTCAAATCATGTTGATACTATTTCAAGCGAAATCGAAAATATTTGCGACCCGACTTTGAAAAAAAAAAATGAAATTGATTCTAACAGTCTGCAGAAGATCTGCAAAAAAAAAGTGAAATGGCTGTTAATAGTCTACAGGAGATCTGCTATTAAATTATATATTTTTTTTATTCTGTTCGAATCTTTTCTATTTGAATTATAAATTTTGGAAGATGGTTATTTACTTATATACATCTGTCACATAAAAAAAAGGATGTGAAATGGCTGTCACGGATGTTGATCGCAAGGCAAGTACATATGCTGTATCTCATTGTCCACTTGGCACAACACCTGCCACAAGCACCAAGACACCTGCCATGAGTGCCACGTGACCGACCACAAGTGCCACGTGACCTGCCACGTGACCAAGTTGTGGATTGTCCACTTGCCATGTCACCTGCCACAAGTTATGGGGTTCCTAGCACCAAGTGACCCCCAGATATGGGGGATATGTCAAGTACTTTTCTACAGCAGAGAATTACATTTTGTGACCCGACTTTGGGGCCACGTATCTCGGGGCCACTTATAGCTAGAAACCCCAAATTTGGTATGCAAACACAGTAGAACTAGCACTACAATCTCTCCAAATTCTATCACCAAGTAACCCCGAGATACGTGGACCCAAAGTCGGGTCGCAAAATATTTTCCAATTCGGTTGAAATAGTTTCAAATGCGGTTGAAATAATTTCAAATGCAGTTGAAATAATTTCAAATCATGTTGATACTATTTCAAGTGGATTCGAAAATATTTTGCCACCCGAATTTGAAAAAAAAAATGAAATTGATTCTAACAGTCTGCAGAAGATCTGCAAAAAAAAGTGAAATGGCTGTTAATAGTCTACACGAGAGCTGCTAAAAAAAGAAATAGATGCTAATAGTCTGCAGGAGATCTGGTGAGAAAACGAAATAGATACTAATTGTCTGCAGGAGATCTGCAAAAAATAAAAGTGAAATGGTTGTTAATAGTCTACAGGAGATCTGCTAAAAAAAAGAAATAGACGCTAATAGTCTGCAGGAGATCTGGTGAGAAAACGAAATAGATACTAATAGTCTGTAGTTGTAGTGCTAGTTCTACTGTGTTTGCATACCAAATTTGGGGTTTCTAGCTACAAGTGGCCCCGAGATACGTGGCCCCAAAGTCGGGTCACAAAATGTAATTCTCTGCTGCAGAAAAGTACTTGACATATCGCCCCTATCTTGGGGTCACTTGGTGCTAGGAACCCCACAACTTGTGGCAGGTGACGTGGCAAGTGGACTATCCACAACTTGGTCACGTGGCACACGTGGCCGGTCACGTGGCACGCGTGGCCGGTCACGTGGCACTCGTGGCAGGTGTCGTGCCACTCGTGGTAGGTGTCGTGGCACTTGTGGCAAGTGAACAATACACAACTTGTGGCAGGTTATGTGGCAAGTGGACAATGACATACAGCATATGTACTTGCCTTGCGATCGACATTCGTGTTAGACGTGCAAAAGGAAAAAAATTGTTTTGTTTCGTTTTAATTCGTTAATTAATTCATTTTGTTTAGTTAGATTCGTTAAATTCGTTTTCGGATTTTGTTTCGTTTTTGACCGAATTCGAAAAATCAGTCGCATTTGAAATTATTTCAACCGGATTTGAAAATATTTCAACCGGATTTGAAAATATTTCAACCGGATTTGAAAATATTTCAACCGGATTTAAAAATATTTCAACCGAATTTAAAAATATTTCTACTGGATTTGAAATTATTTCAACTGCATTAGAAACTATTTCAACCAGATTTGAAAATATTTCAACTACATTAGAAACTATTTCAACCAGATTTGAAACCGTTTCTAATGCAGTAATATTTTCAAATCTGGTTGAATGCAGTTGAAATAGTTTCAAATCTGGTTGAAATATTTTCAAATCTGGTTGAAATAGTTTCTAATGCAGTTGAACTAATTTCAACCAGATTTGAAAATATTTCAACTGCATTTGAAATTATTTCAACCGAATTCGAAAATATTTTGCGACCCGACTTTGGGTCCACGTATCTCGGGGTCACTTGGTGCTAGGAACCCCATAACTTGTGGCAGGTGACATGGCAAGTGGACAATCCACAACTTGGTCACGTGGCAGGTCATGTGGCACTTGTGGTCGGTCACGTGGCACTCGTGGCAGGTGTCTTGGCACTTGTGGCAGGTGTTGTGGCAAGTGGACAATGACATACAGCATATGTACTTGCCTTGCGATCGAAATCCGTGACAGCCATTTCACATCTTTTTTTTTATGTGACAGATGTATATAAGTAAATAACCATCTTCCAAAATTTATAATTCAAATAGAAAAGATTAGAACAGAATAGAAAAAAATATATAATTTAATAGCAGATCTCCTGTAGACTATTAACAGCCATTTCACTTCTTTTTTTTTTGCAGATCTTCTGCAGACTGTTAGAATCAATTTCATTTTTTTTTTCAAAGTCGGGTCGCAAAATATTTTCGAATCCGCTTGAAATAGTATCAACATGATTTGAAATTATTTCAACATGATTTGAAATTTTTTCAACTGCATTTGAAATTTTTTCAACTGCATTTAAAATTTTTTCAACTGCATTTGAAATTTTTTCAACTGCATTTGAAATTTTTTCAACCGAATTCGAAAATATTTTGCGACCCGACTTTGGGTACACGTATCTCGGGGTTACTTGGTGATAGAAACCCCAAATTTGGAGAGGTTGTAGTGCTAATTTGGGGTTTCTAGCTATAAGTGGCCCCGAGATACGTGGCCCCAAAGTCGGGTCACAAAATGTCAAGCACTTTTCTGCAGCAGAGAATGACATTTTTCGACCCGACTTTGGGGCCACATATCTCGGGGCCACTTGTAGCTAGAAACCCCAAATTTGGTATGCAAACACAGTAGAACTAGCACTACAACATATCCAAAGTTTCTATCACTGAGTGACCCTGAGATATTTCGAATTTCGTCCGCGATTTTTCGATTTGAAAAAAAATCGGATTCGGTTAAATTCGTTAGTATTGTAATTCGGTAATTCGGATGCATCCGAATGTCCGAATAATGAAAAATTCGTCCGAATTTCGATTCGGAACATAACGAAATGCACATGTCTAGCAACGAACAGAATCCATCTTATCCTTGACCATTTAATATGAAAGTTGTACTGAATGGGGCTTACATACCTGTAGTATATAGAAAAAAATATGTGTTGTCAAAAGAAAATACAGCAGCTGTGCACTAAAACCTAAATACCAGGTTAATCAAATATGTATGTCCTAAAAGTTCAGCGCTAAATAAAATTACCATGTACAAAACACCATATATGACAGTGCAAAACCTTTAAAGTGAACAGAAAATCCAATCAAAATATTATTCAATCCAAAAATGTCCTTATGCAAAAGTACAACATATAATATATTCATAAAGTGCAGAGTTCCTAAATTGATCACTAAAGTGCTCCTGTGCAAACAGTTCATGCATGCCAGTGTCCCACACTGGATAGATCGGTCCTGACGGTGCAGTGCTCAGACATTCACCGTTGTGACACCTTCACCATAAATCAGATGGGGGCTTAGCCAGCGACCTTCCTTACTCAGGGAGATCATTCAGCGCTTATTGGGATCTCTGATCCTCAGATGGAAATCTGGAAATATTCTCCGCCAGCCTCACTGTCTTCCCCTTATGGTGACAAGGTGACCGTAGACATGTGCGATTAGTTTTGCACGAAATGAAAATTCGTACGAATCCGAAATATGAATTTTTATGCATACAAATTCTGTACAAAATACAAAATTTTGGATTTCGGATTCAAATTCATAACGAAAATTTGTTATTGTTACGAAAAGTTAACGAACATAAAAGTTAAAACCCCAGGAAGTCAGCACAGCACAGGGATGGTGGGAACCCCTCATAATGATAAATTCATCATAACGAAAATTATTAATTGTTGCGAAAAGTTAACGAACCTAAAAGTTAAAACCCCAGGAAGTCAGCACAGGGATGGTGGGAACCCTATGGGAATTTCTATGCTTACGAATTTTACATGAAATACGAAATTTCGTTAACGAATTTCGGAATTTTAGATCCAAATGAACAGAATTGTGACTGGTGTTTTGTTTATCAATCAGAGGAAGTCAGCACAGCACAGGGATGGCGGGAACCCCTCATAATGGGCACATCGGGTGTACACTCAGACCCGGGAACTCAGCACAGGGATGGTGGGAACCCCTCATAATGATAAAGTCATCAACATTCGTAATTGTTAAGAAAAGTTAACAAACCTAAAAGTTAAAAACCCAGGAAGTCAGCACAGCACAGGGAGGGTGGGAACCCCTCATAATGATAAATTCATCATAACGAACTTTCGTTATTTTTACGAAAAGTTTACGAATCTAACGAAAATTCGTATTTCGTACACGAATTACAAAATACTATTTTTTTTTCATACGAAACGAAAATGGAACCAAACAAAACAAATTTTTTGACGGCGCCCATGTCTATGATCCAGCTCACCTACTCAGATGGGATGGATGGATGAATCCTCAGAGTTAAAATGGGTAAAAAACAGGGAGACTCCTTATGGTGTAGTATGTTCTCAACCGTTTTATTTTAAAATCAATGCACTTACATATAAAACAAAGATGCTGCTGGCTGTAAATCTATCCATTATTGCCTGTGCTATCCTTCAAACAGTCATTAATTCAAAAGGCATCTGTGCAGGAGTGTGTGCATCGTCCCAATGATCGTTTCCTTATATGTAACTTCATCAGATCCCTGACTTGCATACCTGTATGCTTAGATAGTTTGAGCATCCATCTCTATGTTGAAGATTATAAAAAGAAATTCTGTTAAACTGTTATACACTAAATGGCCATCACACCATTATATACATGTTGGAAATCCCATTCCAAAACCATAAACATTAATATGGATCCCCCTACTATTTTCAGCTGTACTAGCCTCCACTTTTTTAGGAAGGCTTTCTACAAGATTTTGTGTTTATGGGAATTTATGCCCATTGAGGTGTAACATTACCCCTGCAAGGGCTGCTGGTAACTGTCATCCCTATTCCTGCAAAGCCAGGCAACACGCTTTTCCAACTAGCCTCCAGACACAAGAAATCAGTCCATGGGCTTGTGTTTGTAGTTTTGTTGGATAAAACAACTTGGACAGGGTATAGGTATTATGGGATGCCCAAAACGAACTTGAAGAACAACAGATGAGGACAACTTCCTTCCTATATACAGAGAAAAGATCCCGGACTGCTCTCTCCTTGTCAGAAACACCCAGTCTCTTGGATCAATGGCAAAGGCCCTCACGGACCAGGAGCTCTCAGCCCCCTTTGGAAAATAGCACAAAATGTTGTAAAACTGTATGCAGGTGTTTCTTCTTGCCTCTTGCAGAACTGCTCTTAGCTCCATCGCCTGGCTGTACTACCAGCCGTCCTGGATGTTTGTCCACCAGCCCACCTGGCTGCTGCTTCAAAGATCTCATAGGGCAAGTGATAAAGGGGTTAAAGTGATACTAAAGTCTAGTTTTTTTTTGCTTTCAAAAAAACAAACATCTTATATTTACCTGCTCTGTACAGTGGTTTTGCACAGAGAAGCCCAGATCCTCCTCTTCTCGGTCCCTTTTCGGTGATCCTGGCCCCTCCCAACTGTTGAGTGCCCCCACAGGCACCAGAGCCAAGTCGCAGCTCTGTGTGTCCTTTCAGACATGGAGCTGCAGTTCAGCCCCACCCCCTCTCTCTCCTGATTGGCTCAATGACTTTGATTGACAGCAGCGTGAGCCAAAGTCTCAGCCAATAAGAAGGGAGAGTCCCGGACGGCCGAGGCACTCATCCACATCGATATAGATGAGGCTCAGGTAAGTATTAGGCAGGCTTATAAGGGCTGCTGCACACAGATTTTTTTTTTATCTTAATGCATAGAATGCAATAAAGTGGTTGTAAACCCCATTCATGAAAGTTGAACTAAGCACATATATCTGCAGCGTTTACTTGTCTCTTTTCAAAGCTCTAATTGTCGTTTCTCTCTGGTGCTCAGTTACTCTGTTATCAACATGGTAACCTCTGACAAGTTCTCCGACACATGATATAACAGCAGCTGAATATTTGTGTCGGGGGGGGGGAGCTTAGAGGGATATAAGCAGGGAGCTTGTCTATTCAGACTACAGCTCTGCATGTTCCTTCGTTCCTCTGCCAATGTGGAGGGAAGGTGTGTGTGTCCCTTTCCTCCAATCATGCAATGTAGGTCCAGACTCCCCTCCCACCCCTATGTGCTGCTGTAAGAGGAAGAAAGGGTTTTATCATAATGTGCACTTTCTAAAGAGTGTAGAAAGCTGAAGACAGCAGATAACAAGTAAAACTTATGTAGGGAGATTTGTTTCATCTATGTGTATTATCTGAGGCTGTTGATTTCACTGGGTATAGGAGAGGGTTTACATCCACTTTAAGATAAAAAAAACAACTGCCTTTTTACAACCACTTTAAAAGCTTGCTACATGTGAATCCCTGGGTGTGCTGATGTACTCACTCCGACCTCCTTGCTCCCTGCTGCTCTTTGACAAGATTCCTTCTCAAACCGGACTCTGAAAGGATCCTTCCAAGCCAGCGTGGAGGCAGAGCCTCTCTAGATCTGGGGGTTCCCTCGCCGGCCACCAACAGCCTCTTCAGCACTCCATCTTCCACCTGACTGGTCCACCAAATTTTAGGCCCTCTGCCTGAGGATTGCTCAGATTCCCTCAAGTATGCAGATCAGGACCTCCTAAACTCCTCCCACTAACATCCAGAAGCTTCTCCAAACTTCTAGATCCAGAGGGAGGTAGCAGAGACCTGCACTGTAGAGCCACCCATCCTTGCTGCAGTTACCCAACCTAATCACAGACTCGCACAGTTACCATGAGTCTTGCACTTAAATTTGCCTACACTTACACTAGTAGCACACTAGAAGGTGCTGCAGAGGCATTTGTAAGGGCAGCTACTGTTGTTGGATGAAATAGGTATGAGGTCAAGGCTCTATAGAGGCCACTCGAGTTCTCCCACTCTCCCGCACATTTGTGTATGGGTGTGTGTATGTATACAGTGTGTATTTGCCTCTTCCTGATTTTTTTTGCATATTTCTCACACTTAAATGATTCAGATCATCGAACAAATTTTAATATTACACAAAGATAACCAGAGTAAATCCTAGATGCAGCTTTTACATTTTTATTTCATTTATTAGGGGAAAAAAGCGGTTCAAACCTGCCTGACCCTGTGTGAAAAAGTAATTGCCCCCACCCATGCAGAATCATGAAAGAAATGTGATTAACTACAATTGCCAGACCTGTTAAATCAAGAAATCATATAAATAGAAGCTGCCTGACAAAGTGAAGCATGCTAACAGATCACAAAAAGCCACACATGTCACAATTTAAAAAAATTCAAGAACAGATTAGAAACAAACATATATCGGTCTAGGAAGGGTTTCAAAAGCCATTTCTAAGGCTTTGGAACTCCAGTGAACCATGGGGAGAGCCATTATCCACAAATGGAGATAGCTTGGAACAGTGGTGAACCTTCCCAGGAGGGGCGGGCCTACAGAAATTCTCAAAGAGCATGACGAGGGCTCATCCAGGAGGTCATAAAAGAACCCAGAACAACATCTAACAAACTACAGGCCTCACATGCCTCAGGTAAGATCAGTGTTCATGAGTCAACAATAATAAAGAGACTGGGCAAAAATGGCATCCATTGGAAAGTTCCAAGGCCAAAGTCACTGCTGACCAAAAAGAACACAAAGGCTCATCTCACATTTACCAAAAAACATCTTGATTGATCCCCAAGACTAGGCAAATATTCAGTGGATTGGATGAGACAAAAATTAAACTTTTTGGAAGGTGTGCGTCCCGTTACATCTGGTATAAAACTAATACAGCATTTCATAACAAGAACATCATACCAAGAGTCAGACATGGTGGTGGTAGCGTGTTGGTCTGGGGCTGCTTTGCAGCTTCAGGACCTGGACAACTTACCATAATTTATGGAACCATGAATTCTGAGCTCTGCCAGAAAATTTTAAAGGAGAATGTCCGGCCATCAGTTTGTGACCTCAAGCTCAAGTGCACTTGTGTTATGCAGCAGGATAATGATCCGAAACACAACAGCAAGTCCACCTCCAAATAGTTCAAACAAAGCAAAAATTAGGTTTTGGAGTGGCCTAGTCAAAGCCTGGACTTAAATACAATTGAGGATAAGAAAAAAGACTCCCACTGTATCAGCAATAGCATTGTGGTGGTCCCATCCCTGTATACAGACCAAAAAGACCCCCTGAATGGGACTTTGACAGACCACCAACACATGCAACAGAACTATAAAATATAGTGTTTATTAGTACAAAAAAATGATAAAAACAGACGACTAGTATCTGGTAAATCCAATTGAGATGCTGATCTTGACCTGTACCTTGACCTTACACAGGCCGTTCATTCTGGAAAACCCTCCAATGTGGCTAAATTAAAAAAATTCTGCAAAGAACAGTGAGCCAAAATTGCTCCACAACAATGTGAAAGACTCATTGCCAGTTATCGCAAACGCTTGTTTGCAGTTGTTGCCGCCAACGGTGGCACAACCAGTTATTAGGTTTAGGGGCATTTACTTTTTCACATAAAGCCAGGCAGGTTTGGACAGCTTTTTGCCTTAATAAATTAAACCATCATTTAAAAACTGCATTTTGTATTTACTCAGGTTACCTTTGTGTAATAATAAAAATTGTTTGATGATCTGAGTCACTTAAATGTGACAAATATATGCAAAAAAATAAAAATCAGAAAGGAAGAAAATACTATTTAACAGCATTATATATCATATATATATATATATATATATATATATATATATATATATATATATATATATATATATATATATATATATATATATATATATATATTACCAAAAGTATTGGAATGCCTGCCTTTACATGCACATGAACTTTAATGACATCCAAGTCTTAGTCCATAGGGTTTAATATTGCGTTGGCCCACCCTTTGCAACTATAACAGCTTCAACTCTTATGGGAAGGTTGTCCACAAGGTTTAGTAATACGTTTATGGGAACGTTTGACCATTCTCCCAGAAGTGCATTTGTGAGGTCAGGCACTGACGTGGGCGAGAAGGCCTGGCTCGCAGTCTCCGCTCTAATTCGTCCCAAAGGTGTTCTTTGGGGCTGAGGTCAGGACTCTGTGCAGGCCAGTCAAGTTCCTCCACCCTAAACTTGCTCATCCATGTCTTTATGGACCTTGCTTTTTGCACTGGTCCAAATCATTTGGTGGAGGGGGGTTTATGGTGTGGGGTTACTTTTCAGGGGTTGGGCTTGTGAAGGGAACTCTTAAGGCGTCAGCATACCAAGTCCTTTTGGACAATTTCATGCTCCCAACTTTGTGGGAACAGTTTGGGGGTGGCCCCTTCCGGTTCCAACATGACTGTGCACCAGTGCACAAATAAGGTACAGAAAGACACGAATGAGTGTGTTTTAGGTGACTGGCCTACACAGAGTCCTGACCTCAACCCAACAGAACACCTTTGGCATGAATTAGAGTGGAGCCTGCAAACCAGGTCTTCTCGTCCACATCAGCACCTGATCTTACAAATGCGCTTCCGGAAGAATGGTCAAACATTCCCATAGACACACTCCTAAACCTTGTGGACAGCCTTCCCAGAAGAGTTCAAGCTGCAAAGGGTGGGCCAACTCAAAGTCGAACCCTACAGACTAAAGCCCCATACACACGGTCGGATTTTCCGATGGATTCTGTCCTATCGGACAATGTTGTCGGAAATTCCGACCGTGTGTAGGCACCATCGGACATTTTCCATTGGATTGTCCGACGGACAAAGTTGTATCTCCTGCTCTATAAATTTTCCGACAACAAAGTCCGATCACACCAATTCCGATCGTGTGTAGCGAATTCCGACTGACAAAGTGCCACGCATGCTCAGATCACATTACAAGACCAAAGCTATTGGCTACTAGCCTCTAAGTAGTCCCGTCGTAGGCAACAAACATCACCACGTTCAGAATGATCGGATTTTCCGACAACTTTGTCCGACCGTGTGTACGCAACACCAGTGTCGGACTAAATCCGTCAGACAAAATCCGATGGATTTTGTGGTTGGATTTTCCGACCGTGTGTACGGGGCATAAGACTGGGATGCGTTAAAAATCATAAGTGTGTAAAGGTAGGCATCCCAATATATATATATATATATATATATATATATATATATATATATATATTTTTTTTTTTTTTTTTTTTTTTAAGTTTCCTGGAGTTCAAATTTAGTTCAGTTTTTCGAAGGCGGTGCACACTTTCCAGGCTATTTTTTTTTTAAAAAGCACCAAAGTTCCTTGTTAAAGGTCAAGGAACCTTCATTAATACATGCTTGGTTTTTATGGCAACAGTTGGTCCCTGGCTAAGGATTAGGAGATCTGTCTGAAAAGACTAAACACAGAGTGAGCGGATCAGAGTATTTTTTTTCTCTAACAGACAGGGTCAGCACTGTCACAGATTTTGTTGTTCTGTGTGACACGCGCTATTACACATTTATTTGTGGCCATATGCTTTGCAGGACTTCCCTTGAATGTGATGTTTCATGAAGTCATCCCAATAAAATGACTGAAATCTGCGTTTTGGTCATTTCGCTTAACAGTTGATGAAAGACTTGCCTAAACCTCAGTAGACAAGCCTTTAATGTGTTAATCCAGGAGTCCTAACAAGGCTCCCCCTACAATGGAGCCTGTGAATGGCTGTACAAGACATGAGCTAGCCGCAGAGAATTAGGCATTGCTTCTGAAGAATATGCTGCTGGCAATCTCTACAATCATGTTACAGAAGATGATGTATTGTAAACAAAGGCAGGCAATTGTGTACACACATTTGGTGCTTTACTGCAACATTGCCATCTAATGTGTTGAGAAGAGATCTTCAGCAGCTGATAAAGATCTGCGCAAAGAAAACTGGGAGAACGAGAAGAAAGGAGGAGATCTGTCATAGATTAGGATGGCAACTGAGAGACCTTCTCATCTTGGTCATGAATGATCACTCAACCGGGGTGCAACTTTTTCAACCCAATTTTAGAATGAAAACGGTGAAGAAATATTTCTGCCTTCGCTTGATGAAGGGGAACAATTCTTAATCACTTGCAGAAATTCTAAAGATGTAAAATCTCTGTGGGTGAGACAAGAACCTCAATCTTTGGGGAGTTCCTCGTTTTTGCTTAACCTTCAGCTAGTCTGATGTCACAACAATGCAGAGGTCAGCTGATTTCCAGGTCCTTTGTGTGTCTGGAAGTGATGTGAATGCTCCAGCTTTGTGGGAAAAGTGTCAATATTTAATAAATAAATGACATTACTCACAGTTCTATGTTAGGTAATAGGATTATAGGAAGAACGTAAATCTGGCGTGTCGTGAAGGGAACCTAAAGGAACCAGAAAGCTCCTCCTTTTAATCAGTGCATAACACAGTACAGCGTTCCTAAAGTATTTGTAAACCCAATCCTATAGGGGGGGGCATTATTAACTTTCTTCCAGAAGAGTTCTGAATCTCATGTTTTATACAATTAATCTTCACATCACAGGCCCCCCACCTCTTTTACATCACAGACCCATTTCATATCACCGTCACCCCTTTTCCTCACAGCCCTGGTCCTTCAGAACATGGTCCTCCTACTTGACATCAAAGCCCCTCTTAACATCATAGTCCCCCTCCTTCATATCAAAGTCCCCCCTTCACATACATGTAAGCCCCCGTACACACGGTCGGAAATTCCTACCACAAAATCCGTTGGATTTTTTTTACACGGATTTTGTCCGACACTGGTGTTGCATACACACGGTCGGACAAAGTTGTCGGAAAATCCGATCATTCTGAACGTGGTGACTTTTGTTACGTAAGACGGGACTACGTAGAGGCTAGTAGCCAATAGCTTTAGTCTCGTAATTTGATCTGAGCATGCGTGGCACTTTGTCCGTCGGCATTCTCTACACACGATCGGAAAAAGTCAGATCGGATTTTGTTGTTGGAAAATTTGAGAGCAGGATCTCAATTTTTTTCAACGGAAAAAGTCAGATGGAGCCCACACACGGGTGGATTTTCCGACAACATGGTCCGATCGGACATTTTCCGTCAGGATTTCTGACCGTGTGTACTCTTGTGTAACAGTTCTCTCCTTACATCACAACCCCCTTCCTTTACATCACAACCCCCCGTCACATGACAGCCCTCTCCATACATCACAGCTCCCCCTTCACATTACAACCCCCCTCCTTTATCACAGCACCCCCCCCCCCCCATCATATCACAGTTTCTTTCATTTACATCAAAGTTTCCCCCTCCTCTGTACATCACAGCTCCTCTTCACGTCACAGTTTCCCTCCTTTACATCACAGCCCCCCTCTATTACAACACAGTCCCCTTTTAACATCACAGCCCCTCTTTACATGACAGCTCCCTCTTTTACATGACAGTCCCTCTTACCCACTTTACATCATAGTTCCTCTTCAAGTTGCAACCTGCCCTCCTCCTTACATCACAGTCCCCCTTTACATCACAGCCCCCCTCAAATGACAGTCTGCCCTCCTCCTTACATCACAGTCCCCCTTCACATCACAGCCCCCCTCAAATGACAGTCCCCTCCTCATCAGTTTCCTTCCATTACATCCAAGCCCCCCTCCCTCTTTACATCACAGACCCCTCCTTACATTACCCCCCCCCCCTTTACATCACAGTTCCTCTTCATCTCACAACCCCCCTTTACATCACAGCCCCCTTGTCACATGACAGCCCCTGCTTTACATCACAGCCTTCTCCTTACATCGTAACTTACTTCAGATTACAGCACCCCCCCATTACAACACAGCGCCCCCTTTTACATCATACCCCCTTCACATGACAGTCCCCTCCTTACATCACAGCCCCCACTTTATATCACAGTTTCCCATAACAACAGAACCCCCTTTCCTTTACATCACAGTTCCTCCTCACACCTCAGACCCTCCTTCAGATGGCAGTCATTTTCCTACACCACAGCCCCCTCCTTTACTTCACCCCCCTTTACATCACAGTCTCCCATAATAACACAACCCCACTCCACCCCTCTTAAATCACAGTCTACCTTCACACCGTAAACCACCATTTACATCATAGTTCTTCACATTGCAGACCTCCCCTTTACATCATAGTTCCCTTTCACATTGCAGACCCCCCCTTTACATCATAGTTCCCTTTCACATTGAAGACCCCCACTTTACATCACAGCCCCCTCCTTACATTACAACCCCCTTTATACATCACAGTCCTCTTCACATGACAGTCCCCTCCTCGTCACAGTTTCCTTCCTTAACATCCAAGCCCCCTTCTCCCTTTAATCACAGCCCCCTCTTTACATTACAGCCCCCTTTATACATCACAGCCCTCTTCACATGACAGTCCCTTCCTCATCACAGTTTCCGTCCTTTACATCCAAGCCTCCTCCTTACATTACAGCCCCCTTTATACATCACAGCCCATCCCCTTTACATCACAGTCCCCTTCGCATCGCAGTCCCCCCCTTTACATCACAGTTACTTTTCATCTCACAACCCCCCTTTTACATCATACCGCCCTTCACATGACAGTCCCCGCCTTACATCACAGCCCGCACTTTATATCACAGTCCTCCCATAACATTGGAACCCCCCTTCCTTTACATCACAATTCCTCCTCACAACTCAGACCCCCCCTTCAGATGACAGTCCTCTTCCTACCTCCTTTAATTCACAACCCCCACTCTTTAAATCACAGTCTACCTTCACACCTCAAACCACCATTTACATCACAGTTCTTCTTCACATAGCAGACCTCCCCTTTACGTATTAGTCCCATTTACCAATTAAGACTCCCACTTTACATCACAGCCCCCCTCCTTTACATCAGTGTCCCCTTCACATCACATACCCCCCCCCCCTTACATCACAGTCCTATCTTATACAGTAGTGTGGAGGGAAGGAGGCACAGCAGGTATGGTCGGAGGGTGGGAGCTACTCAACCTTTCATGTTAACAAGCAGTTGATTGGTCGTCTTCATGCAGGGTGGTCCTAGCAACCAATCACCCGCTTGTTAACTTGAAAATCTTGGCAGTTCCTGCCCTTTGGCCTACTGTAAGGATGACGGCAGTAGCGACAGCGGTGGGGGGATAGAGAGAGACCTGAAAGAGATAGCACAGGCTGCTGAATGGTGCAGCTGCGGCAGTCTAGATTGGACTGCCGCTTGATCACTTGGTAAGCAATTACAAAAATATTTTAAATATTTCTAAATATGCAGCTTTAATTAAAATAATACTTTTTGATCCTGGGCATGGGGATCCTTGTTCAGGCATTTCCTGTTATAATGTGACAACACTGTCCCTGTTTCTCTGTTGTTCTCCTGTGTTGTCAGCCTGTCATATGCGTTTTTTAATGGTGACTACAAGTGGCCATTTCAGCACACATTATGCAGGCGTGGTCCTATTCCGTCACCATCAGGAAACCGACCCTTAGAAATGCCATGAAGCCATCACTGGAGTACATTCATATAGATAGCAAATGGCTGCAGGAGATGAGTAGCACTGCAATGCTTACACAGCATAAAAAATAAAGTGTGTTATTTTATTAACAAAGGCAACTTTAGCAAACATTGAAATAAATTTATAAACTAGTGAACACGACTTTCACCAAATATTTATTGGTGATAAATGAATCCTTGTTATTAAAAAAAAAACCCTGGCACTGGGAAGATTTACCTGCCAGTCATGTTTAGTAAATACTGTTAGGCCCCATTCACACGGGCCTTCCACCAGACTGATTAGATGGATCAAAATGGACTGCAATGAATCCCTATGGGAGACCAGATGTCAGTGGTTCTGTATCAGGGTACACGTGGGTCAGATCACATTTACTGGACCGAACATGAAAAGTGCTTTCAAAGATCTGAACAGATGTGTGCAGATATAGGCGTCCAGTTGTCCAAAGGAAATACACCGTTCTGAATTTCCTTACATTACAAGGAGGGCGAAAAAAACAGACATGGAGTTTGCATGTCATTTCCATTTCTGTTCTGATCCAACTCAGGGGATCAGTCTAGAATCTTATGCTCAGACGGAATAGCAGGTGCCTGTGTATACTTTAAATCAATTTTTCCCCCTTTATTAGATGCTGAGGGTTGGACTTACATAGACATCTGCATCTTCTACACTGCATTTTTACTGCCCCTCCGTTTTTTTCAGTGTGGTGGACTTTACTTCTCTTGTAAGGGCGGATCCTTGACTTACAGGGTTCTGTGGAGCCCCACTGGAGACACTTTGTGTGCACTCCCAGGACTACTAGCTAAGATCATTATACTCACTGCCTGTGCTGGTAAGTTTAGCAATCTGAGACCAATAAACGTACTTGCATCTGCATCTTGAAAGTGACTTGCAAGGCCGTGCATGCACAGTGGTGCTTTGACTTATGGACCATGTTGTCCTGAGGAAGGATGGCTGTACCTGTTAAAAAGTAAGAACTCATTCATGAGGCATGTCACTGTAAAACCACAGCTCAGCCACCTGCTTTTACTGACCCCAACCAGTGGCATCTGGTGGTCCAAATTTTGGGGGGTGGGGTGGTAAGCAGACCTGGCCCCCTCACTCGCACCCCCAACCAAACCAAGCAAACCCACCCCCTCTGCATGGCTCTTGATAGATCAAATCGGCGATCCACTACACAAACCCCCCCCCCCCCCCCCAGCGCTCAATAGGCCATGTTCCTCTCTCACTGACATCCCCCCCCCCCCAGCGATCGATACATTTAAAGCGATGATCCATTACACAAACCCCCGCACCACTCGATAGGCCGCGATCCTCTCTCACTGCCATCCATAGCCTTACCTTACTCCAGTAGACGTGCGGGAGGAGGACAAGGTGGCGATGCTCTGCCGAATCCGGGGCTGCTAGAAGAAACTTCTGCTGCTTCTGGGGCCGTTGCTTCTCCTCACGGCCGAACAGGAGACAGGTCCTGGGACCCGTCATAAGACTCCCAGCCAATCGGATCTCAGGAACCTCTTCCTAATTGGCCGGAAGGAGAAGCAGTAAGACATTAGTGAATATTAATTCACTAATGTCACACAAGTGGGTTGGCTCAGGGCGCGTGTTTTCCTCACACAGTTAAGAGGGAAAATGAAAATCTGCTGCTGTTGAAAAGGTACTGTTATAATCAAGCTAAATCATATATTATTATGCTATATGTTATAAGATAATAATTTATTTTTTATCTATTTACTATGAAATTACTGGTTTGAAGTTATAACTTCAAACTTCAGTAATTTTTCTGTTAAGTCACCTGCTTGAGTACAGTATTTTGAAAATATAGTAAATTACCTTATAAACAATATATAATAATTATTTGTATATTACTTATGGTAATTAACCCCTTGTCACCCAGGCCAATTCTGACACTTCTCTCCTACATGTAATAATCATAATTTTTTTGCTAGAAAATTACTCAGAACCCCCAAACATTATATAAATTGTTTTAGCAGACACCCTAGGGCAGGGGTAGGCAACCTCGGCCCTCCAGCTATTTTAAAACTAAAAGTCCCATGAGACATTGCAAGACCTTGACAATCACAGACATGACTCCTAGAGGCAGAGGCATGATGGGATTTGTAGTTTCACCACAGCTGACAGGCCGAGGTTGCCTACCCCTGCCCTAGGGAATAAAATGGTGGTCGTTGCAACTTTTTATGTTACACTGTATTTGCACAGCAATTTTTCAAACAAAAAAGCTAAGGCTCCTTTCACACTTGTGCGACTTCAAAGTTGCGCGATTTTGGCCGTGATTTTGCCGCGATTTCAATGAATGCCTGTGTCCCTTTCACACTTATACGACTTGTCCCACGATTTGGGACTGCAAAGTAGCATGACAAGTCGTTCCCCATGATTTCCAATGACAGCCATTCATATTAGTACGACTTCAAGTCGTTCGGACTTCAAAGTAGTCCCTGCACTACTTTGGTCCGATTTTGATGCCACTTACAAAGGCATTCCTTGAAATCACGGCAAAATCGCGGCAAAATCGCGGTCAAGTCAAGTGTGAAAGGGGCCTTAGTGGCATCAAAATCGGACCAAAGTAGTGCAGGGACTACTTTGAAGTCGGAACGACTATAAGTCGTACTAATATGAATGGCTGTCATTGGAAATCATGGGGAAGGACTTGTCATGCTACTTTACAGTCCCAAATCGTGGGACAAGTCCGACCGTGTGTATGGGGCTTAAGTGTGAAAAGGGCCTAAAGATTTTTTATTTTATTTTTTAGAATGTGAAAGATGATGTTACGCCAAGTAAATAGATACCTAACATGTCACACTTTAAAATTGCGCACACTTGTGGAATGGCGCTAAACTTTAGTACTTAAAAATCTCCATAGGCGACGCTTTACATTTTTTTACCAGCCACTGACCTCACCGCACATCCCTAGTGTGAACGAATGAATCGCAGATCACCGCGATTACTAGTACAAAAAAAATAATACAAATTCCATAAATCTATCTCCTATAGTATTTTGTAGACGCTGTAACTTTTATGCAAACCAATCAATATACGCTTTATTGCAATTTTTTTTTTTTTACTTAAAATATGTAGCAGAATACATATTGGCTTATTTGTTTATAGTTCAAAAAAACTAAAAACGCAGAGGTGATCAAATACCACCAAAAGAAAGCTCTATTTGTGGGTAAAAAAGGACAGCAATTGCATCGCTAAACGTAGTGTGTGAATGGGGCCATAGGAAAGCATTGGGTGTGTTTAGCTGAATTCTATCTGCCCATGTGAAAGGGGCCTAAATGTTTATGAACTTTTCTTTAGGAATAATTTATGATATCGAGCAACATTCATGAACACTGATGTAAAAATAAACCTTTAGTATTACGTTATACACATTTATGTGTGAAGTGCACTTACAGTCCTACATTTGTATTTTATAAGGAGAAAGTCTACCCAGTATATGGTTAGCCAAGTCCTAGTCTTCTCATGAAAATATATGGTGGAGATCCTGGATGGACAGCATATGGTGTAGCTACTGGATGGATAGCATGTAGTGGAGCTCCAGGATGGACAGTATAAGGCAAAGCTCCAAGGTAGACAGTATAGGTTGGCATGCTGGAGCTCCAGGATGCTGGAGCTCCAGGATGGACAATATATGGTGAAGCTCCAGGATGGACAACATATGGTGGGACTTCAGGATTGACAGTATAAAGTAGACAGTATAGGGTGGAATGCTGGAGCTCCAGGATGGACAGTATATGATGGAGCTCCAGAATGGACAGCATATGGTGGAGCCCCAGGATGAACATCTATTGTTGAGCTTCAGGATGAATATATGGTGGAATTTCAGGATGGACAGTATATGGTGGAGCTCCAGGATGGACAGTACTGTATATGATCAAGCTCCAGGATGGAGAGTATATGGCGGAGTTGCAGGATGGTCAACATATGGCTGAGCTCCACGATGGACAGTATATGGCTGAGTTTTAGGATTGAGTTCATGGCAGAGCTACAGGATGGACAGTAGGTGGCAGAGTTCTGAGATTGGGTTTATGGTAGAGCTCCAGGATGGACAGTATATGGTGGAGCTCCAGGATGGACAGCATATGGCTGAGTTCTGTGACTGAGTTTATGATGGAGCTCCAGGATGGACAGTATATAGTGGAGCTCCAGGATGGATGGTATATGGCTAAGTTTTAGGATTGAGTTAATGGCGGAGCTCCAGGATGGCTAGTATATGGCCAAGTTTTAAGACTGAGTTCATTGTGGAGCTCCATGTATATGGCTGAGTTCTAGGATTAAGTTTGTAGTGGAGCTCCAGAATGGACAGTATATGGTGGAGCTCCAGGATGGACGGCATATGGCAGAGGTCTAGGATTGAGTTTATGGTGGAGCTCCACAATGGGCAGCATATGGCTGAATTTGGGGATTGAGTTTATGGTGGAGCTTCAGGTTGGACGGTATATGGCTGAGTTCTAGGATTGAGTTTATGGTGGAGCTCCAGGATGAACAAAATATGGTGGAGCTCCAGGATGGACAGTATATGGTGGAGCGCCAGAATGGACAGTATATCGTGGAGCTCCATCATAGACAGCATATGAATGAAGTCTAGGATTGAGCTTATGGTGGAGCTCCAGGATAGACAGCATATGAATGAGTTTTAGGATTGAGTTTATGGTGGAGCTCCAGGATGGACAGTATGCAGTGGGGCTCCAGGGTGGAGATGGAGGACCCTGCATCTAAAGTTGGCGACACAATGTGATTGAGTTTATGGTGGAGCTCCAGGATGGACAGTACATGGTGGAGCTCCATGATGGACAGTTTATGGTGGAGCTCTAGGATAGACCACATATGGATGAGTTCTAGGATTGAGTTTATGGTGGAGCTCCAGGATGGACAGTATATGGTGGGGCTCCAGGATGGACAGTATATGGTGGAGCTCCAGGATGAGCGATATATGGTGGAGCTCCAGGATAGACAACATATGGACGAGTTCTAGGATTGAGTTTATGGTGGAGCTCCAGGATGGACCACACATGGTGGAGCTCCAGGATAGACAGCATATGAATGAGTTCTTGGATTGAGTTTATGGTGGAGCTCCAGGATGGACAACACATGGTGGAGCTCCAGGATAGACAGCATATGAATTATTTATTGGATTGAGTTTATGGTGGAGCTCCAGGATGGACAGTATTCTGTGTTGCTCCAGGATGGGGATGGAGGACCCTGCATCTAAAGTTGGTGACACAATGTGATTGAGTTTATGGTGGAGCTCCAGGAAGGACAGTAAATGGTGGAGCTCCAGGATGGACAGTACATGGTGGAGCTCCATGATGGATAGTTTATGGTAGTGCGCAAGGATGGACAGTACATGGTGGAGCCCTAGGATAGACCGCATATGGACGAGTTCTAGGATTGAGTTTATGGTGGAGCTCCAGGAAGAACGACATATATGGTGGAGCTTCAGGATTGACAGTATATGGTGGAGCTTCAGAATGAAGAATATATGGTGGAGCTCCAGGATAGACAGTACATGGTGGAGCTCCAGGATAGACAGCATATGGATGAGTTCTAGGATTGAGTTTATGGTGGAGCTCCAGGATGGACCACACATGGTGGAGCTCCAGGATGGACCACACATGGTGGAACTCCAGGATAGACAGCATATGGATGAGTTCTTGGATTGAGTTTATGGTGGAGCTCCAGGGTGGACAGTATATGGTGGCGCTCCAGGATGGGGATGGAGGACCCTGCCTCTGAAGTTGGTGACACAATGTAAAGTCACTTTTGTATAAAGTGACCTCCATGGAGTAGCTGTAATGTGGGAAGGAAAGTGTACAGAACTGAGGTGTGGAAGGCTGAAGACAAGTCAGAACAGAGCCAACATTCCCAGCCATTGTTCAGTAGGGGCCCTCTGGGGAGGGGGCCACATGTGATTAAGTAGAACAGGTCGGGTGGCTCCTGGGAAGCAGAGTGTCAGCTCTGGGGACACGGATCGCAGATGAAAGCTTCTGGCCAGAGGGCTGGGCGCCGGCGTCTACTTCCCTGCTTGCACTAAGTGTTATGAGAGGCCGAGGCCGCCCCGAGCCTCCCCATCACTGACATCATACAGAGAGGGGAGGAGGGAGGCAGCCTGCCGGAGTCACAGGAGGGAGGACAGGCGGCGCAGGCTGGGATCCGCACAACACAGCACAGTGCTGAGTGACCGAAGGAGCCCGGAGACACCGAGTCCTGGACGGGATGACACTCTGATCCCCACCCCCTCTCCTCCTCCCTCTACTGTCCGAGCCGGGGAGTGCTGGATGTGGCTGCGAGTGAGCCGTCCCTGGAAGAGGGAGTCGAGTCTGGATAAGTTGGTCGCGCTTCTTCTCCTTAGGAGGATCTGATGCTGATCCGCTGGATTATGGCTCCCGGCTGGAGAGGACCGTGCCGTTGGCTGAGCTGTTCCCTGACTCTCACCCTGATGGCTTCAGTCTTCCAAGGTGAGGAGACCCGTCACTTGTGTGTGCTCAACCCCGGGACAAGGCTGGGGGGATGGAGACTTCCATGGGGTGAGCCCTCCAGGACTAGGACAAGGCTGGGGGGATGGAGACTTCCATGGGGTGAGCCCCCCAGGACTAGGACAAGGCTGGGAGGATGGAGACTTCCATGGGGTGAGCCCTCCAGGATTAGGACAAGGCTGGGAGGATGGAGACTTCCATGGGGTGAACCCCCCCCCCCCAGGACTAGGACAAGGCTGGGGGGGATGGAGACTTCTATAGGGTGACCCCCCCAGGACTAGGACAAGGCTGGGTGGATGGAGACTTCCCTTGGGTGAACCCCCCAGGACTAGGACAAGGCTGGGGGGATGGAGACTTCTATAGGGTGAGCCCCCCAGGACTAGGACAAGGCTGGGGGGGGGGGGGGGGGGGTGGTGACTTCTATGGGGTGAACCCCCAAGGACTAGGACAAGACTGGGAGGATGAAGACTTCTATGGGGTGAGCCCCCCAGGACTAGGACAAGGCTGGGGGGGTGTAGACTTCTATGGGGTGAGCCACCCAGGACTAGGACAAGGCTGGGGGTGGAGACTTCTTTGGGGTGAACCCCCCAGGACTAGGACAAGGCTGGGGGGATGGAGACTTCTATATGGTGAGACCCCCAGGACTAGGACAAGGCTGGGTGGATGGAGACTTCTGTGGGGTGAGCCCCCAGGACTAGGACAAGGCTGGGGGGATGGAGACTTCTATAGGGGGAGCCCCCCAGGACTAGGACAAGGTTGGGGGGATGGAGGCTTCTATGGGGTGAGCCCCCAGGACTAGGACAAGGCTGGGGGATGGAGACTTCCATGTGTTCAGCCCCCTAGGGCTAGGACAAGGCTGGGGGGATCGAGACCTTCATGGGTTGAACCCCCTGGAATAAGATGGAGACCCCTGTGTGCTGAGCCTCTTAGGATAAGGCTGGGTGGATGGATACTTTGATGGGATGAGCCCCCCCCCCAGGATAAGGCTGGGGAGATGGATACCTTCATGGGTTTAACTCCCTAGGATAAGGCTGGGTGCATGGATACTTCCATGGGATGAGCCCCCCCCCCCCTAGGATAAGGTTGGGGGGATGGAGACATTGATGTGATGAGCCCCCCAGGACAAGTCTGGGTGAATGTAGACTTTCATAGGATGAGCTCCCCAGAACAAAGCTGGGTGGTTGGAGACTTTCATAGGATGAGCCCCCCAGAACAACGCTGGGTGGTTGGAGACTTTCATAGGATGAGCCCCCCAGAACAAGGCTGGGTGGATGGAGACTTTAATGAGATGTGGGGTCAGGATAGAGGATGCAGCAACCAGACCTCTGCATCTATAATGGGAAGTTCCAGCACTATATTTATTCTATAGACTTTATATGACGAGTTTGGCGAAATGTACACTTATGCTGCATGCACATGGATGATCGTGCTACTAATATCGCCACCAAATAATCACTACACATATAGTTGCATGTGATAGTGACGACTGTCCAAATTTGAAGCATTGTGCAATCGTAAGCGATAAATCGCTAAAACATGTTCCATCTTTCCTTATCTATGTTGATCAGTTGCTAAACGCTAACAATGAATCACCAGCGAGTTTTGGTAGCACCATCAAAAAAATTCAGCCTGCCTGCCCAGCCTTGCCCTATCCTTTGGTCTGCCAGGGATGTAAGGGACTAATACAGGGACAATTACACTTTACAGCTGTAAATTTTTGGCTGTGTGATGTCATGAGATAATGGTCAGAGACATTGATGGAGTTGGGTGTCTGGTGTACATTCTGATGTCTGAATTCTGCAACAAGTAGTTTAATGCAGAGAATGCAGCTATAGAGGTCTGCGTCCGATCGCTGCATGTGTCCACAAACGCACATGTGTCTATAGAAGTAATAGCTTTGTAGATGGATCTACCATAGAAATGTGCAGATGTGTAATCTCAGAATCATGGTGGCTCTAACACTGGGTCCATTGGAAGAACTGGGGGAAGGGTGGCTGGAAAATAAATGTAGAGGTAATATTTCAGCTCTTTGTGATGTGACCCTTCTTGGGGGAGGGAGGGTAAAACATGCAGTGCCAACCAATATGGAGAATGAGACCTCCCTCCTCGCTCCACAATAACATCAACATGGAAAGGGGAAGCTGTGCCTGGGGTCCATGGCTGTCTGACATGAGGACGGACTGGAGCAGACTTCATTTTTGCTGGGAGGCCATGCAGTAGATTTAATTGGAGAGCAGAAAGGATGGGATGCCGTGTCTGCCACACACACAACAGCCCCCAAGCTGTCTGATCTGCCAGCTTGCAGCAAACTTTACTTCCACCCTGTGAGGCTGAGAACAAAGTCATTCCATGAGAAAGGCAAATTCTATTAGGACAAGATCATGACCATCTTGCTGGAGGAAGTTAAAGCCTGAGTTAATGTTTCCTCTATTGTTGGAGATCTAGAATGTAGCTGCTCTGCTTTGTTTCAGATCTGATTCAATGTATCCTCTAACTCAAACCTTGTGACTCAAGCAGAGAGGAAGTTGGGGCTGAGCACTGGAAAGTGATGTGCAGACATGGCCGTGTTTAGAGGGCTGTGGAGGTATAAAACACGTCCTCCTCGGTTTGTGATGCCTCAGACTGGTTTGAGGTTTTAAAGATAAATTCCAGGAAAACTAAAACTCCTCCCTTGCAGTGGTGCTGTGTCTCTACTGCAAGGGTTAACTGCAAATATCTGTTTAGGGGAAAAGCAGATTTACTTACCCGATTCTCCACTCCTGCGGGCTCCACTGTGCTGCTAGACGGGTCATTGCAGCGTCTTCTCCCCATGCTTCGGCGGTCTAAGGTCCTCTGATGTCATCAAGACCGGTGTAGGGGCCACAGCCCTGCATTGGATGTGAGGACACTGAGAGACAGTCCACCGCCTGGAGTGCCGGGTAGGCAAAAGTGCTTTAACTGTCTCCTAGACTAAACTCTCATTCATACCGGTGCGACTTGTAATGCGATTTAAACGTCCCGAATCGCATGACAAGACACACCATATTGCCAGCAATGGAACCGTTCATATCGCTGGGACTCATATCGCATCAATTATGAAAAACGGTTCTTTTTTCCAATTTAAAGAGGAGCTCCCCCACCAAAACATTTTAAGTCAGCAGCTACAAAAACTGTAGCTGCTAACTTTTAATATTGTGACACTTACCTGTCCAGGGATCCCACAATGTTGGCACCCCAGACAATTTTTAATCCACTCTCAGGTGCTGTTGCCGCCATTCCTTGTAAGCCTTGTGGCTTCACAGCCAGTTCCCCACTGTGCATGTGCGAAGCAGTGGAAGGAGGAGGGGGCCGAACTTCCTGGGGACCTCGCCGTGGTGAGGTCTCCCGGAAGTAGGGATGGGTACCTTTCAAAAACAGGTACCCGCTCCCCCCTGAAAAGTGACAAAAGTGGAAGCGGAGGGGGGAGAAAGTAAACAAGCAGAGCTTCCTCTTTTGGGTGGAGCTCTACTTTAATTGCAACTTGCATAGACCTGTTAAATTAGGTCGCAATCGTGTGGCCCTTTTGGGTCTTGTATGTACCTGTTATGTTTAAAAGCAATAAATAAAACTTTTCAAAAAAAAAAAAAATTAGGTCGCAATCCACTAGGAAATTGGCAGTGCAAATCGCACTGATCTGCAGCTATAAAATCCTGCGGAAGTAGCATGATTTCAAAGCCGCACCAGTGTGATCCAGGGCTGAATGACCATTAACCCTTGCCTTGCACTTGCATTTTTAGGTTTCCTGAAGTTGGGCTTTAGGGCTGCCATACATGGCTCAATTTCAGGTGATTCCTGCTGAATCGGCTACAATTGGAGACGTGACGACAAGTCGTTTTTTTCTGTCTCTGAGCATTGAAATATTCATGTGTGGTTCTGACATCCAGCACCAGTAGCTACGAGTATACCCGAATAATGGCTGCATCTGATTGGATGCCAGCACTGTTCAGCCAACAATTTTCTGTCCAGCTCCTTCAATTTTCAGAATAAAGGATGTTGGAATGCAGGGGCCAACAAGGCCTATCATGGCCAGTTGATCAGGAACCATCCAAAAATCACTCTGTGTGTGGTCAACATTAGGGACATCACAGCAGTACAAGGCACAATGGGGTTGATTTGATAAAACTAGAGAGGTCAAAATCTGGTGCATCTCTGCATAGAAACCAATCAGCTTTTAACTTCAGCTTGATCAAGTAAGCTTTGACAAAAAAGCCCAAAAATGGAAGCTGATTGGTTTATATGCAGGGCTGTACCAGATTTTGCACTCTGCAATTTTAGTAAATCAACCCCAATGTGGCATTCCATAGTGATATCATGGGTTGAATTATCTTCAGTGTTGACTAATTTAGATATGACTACCTTCATTGCTTGTCTGAGAAACTCATTTAAAGAATACTGATATGATCTGCTATTTCTGTGTGGACTCATTTAACCTCTTGCCGACCGTGTAATGCATAAAAAAGCGGGCTTTAATGTCCAGCTGCTGCACCGGTGTGTCCATGGTGGCCTAAGGTTATGTGCTGAGAGTGCGCTCACTGCATGCCCCCAGCACACTGACAGCTCTCAATCATGTGACTGCTTTGAGAGCCAATCACAGAGGTCACAGATTACAGAAGCTGCGCCACCTTCCAGGCATTAAAGCTCACTTAATCGGATGCTTGAGGCATCTTAAGGGGTTAATAATGGAAGGAGTAGTGTGTAAAGTGCAGCGACCTAAAGTAACCAGTCAGAATTAATTTTCCACTGTTTTTACGCTAATGCACAGAAATCTGGTTGCCATGAGCTGCATCACCTTGATATTGGTAGAGATACAGCCTGCATACTACTACAACAAAAGGAGAGGGTTGTGTATTGGGTGCCAATTATACAGTTGCTATCAGCGCCAGATGTGTAATAAATGATAACTATTGCATAGGTAAACTACTGGTGAAAACTGGGCTTTATATGGTACAACGACGTTAGAATTGTAATAAGCTAAACAAACAAGGCTATTAGCAGAGATATTATTTGGACTACAACTTGATTGCATAAACTGAAAACGACATAATTATAGAAGGTACACAGCATAAGATTACAAGTATATGTTAGTAAGATTACCAGATGTAAGTAACAAAGCAAACAGTCCAAAATTGGCACTGAGCATGAATTAGCTACTATTCTGTATATACTACAGCTGTCCTAGTGATAGGACCAAGACAAAACAAAGGTGGCCTATAGGATGTGTAGCAGGTGCTATTAAAGCACTTGTAGCCTACATGCTAATGCAATGACAAGGATATGGGAAAAGAGGCAATAAGATAGAGAACATAATCTACATACAAGATACTCTAGTAAGATCACCAGCAATATTTCAGGGTATAGGGGCACCTCTGTCTAGGTTTAAACACTTCTTTTGTTATGGGCATGCATAATCTACTTGAACCGCCTTTCGTTTTGCTTTTTTCATACTGTGTACCATCTCTAATCATATAATTCTTAATGTACCAGCCTGTGCAATCCTGTTTTGGTGTACTATTATGTTTCTGATTATAATCATCTCTAGCAAGCCTATTGTAATCATGTTAAACCATATTAAAGCATTTTTTTTTTTTGGTTGCAATTTAAGCTAATGGTATACTATTATCCTTTTATTGTAAAATTACTACACTTTGCCTATCACTGCTGCTCTTTCCACTGCCTGCCGTCTAAACCAGAATGCATCACAGGAGAACTGAAGGGACTCTGGAATGGGCTTACTGTAACAATGGGATTCCATTAGTGAAGGGACTGTCAGGATTGTTTCATAATACAAAGCCCACTCTCCAGAGTGTAATAACCTGTAACAACCAATCAATAATCACATTTCATTGTCTTGTCTTCTGTAAACGGATAAAAGCTGAAAATGGTTGTTCGGGGTTACTGCACTTTGCGTATAAATAGTTGAAAAATAAAAGCAAGACGCCTGTGTGGTTTTTAAGGTTTCCCAGTTTCAAGTGACCATGAAAATGGTGCTGGAATCAGTCTACTGGTGCTGCAGTGATTTTGATTGATTTTCACTACAATATAAATTGTTTGGTGGCTTAAAACTGGAAAACAAATGCAGCCAAGGGTGTCATATTGCTGTTATGACAGGTGATGGAAAGCTCCAATATTGGGGTATGTAGCTCATACGCATGGACGGTTAGAGGCTGAAATTGTGTTGGGTGTCAAATACTAGGCGTTCTTCCACGGCCAAGATGCCACATGCGGCCTGCCATACAAGTCAATGGCAGTACACGACCATACTCATTTAAAAACAGATGCCTCCGGCGTTGACCCATGCTTGATCATACAATGTATTTTCAGGAAATACATTAAACGCTAGTGCACAGGTTAAAGATGAACTGAAGCATGGACATTTACAAGAGCATGGCCACATAAGCCATTCACTTGTATGGTAGGCTGATGGCGGCACCTGCAGCTCTTCGGGTGCGGGTAACGCCCCGAAATTTGGACATAGCACATTTTCGGCCTCTTACCACATGTGTGCTTATGGTCCTTATAGAAGTCTTCTCTTTTTATTATTTTGTCATACTCTTCCTGTGTGTAGGAGAGATGTTATGCATATATCTTATCTTTGATCTAACGCTATATAAACAGCTCGGGAGAATTGTACGTATTTATTTCAATCCATAAATTCATGACTGTATTTCTGCTTCAAGAGATAAGGCAGAAAGGTCCATATAAAGAGAATGCTTTGATTAATCAGCTTTAGAAATATTTCCCACAGTGTATAAAACAGCAGTACACAAAGAGCACATATCATTAACATAGATCCCACTAATGAGCTAAATATGAGAACTCTTTCATTAATTAGAGAAATGTATAGTAGAAAAGTGCAGGCTCTATCTTTGTTCCTCTTTGGCCTCTACAGGTAGGAAACTACAAATAATGATGTTCTTTGTACAGAATTTGGAGGAGGTGTGAGAAAGATGTTGGATGAATTAGTGAGAGATGGAGTGCCATTATGTCAATATAATGAACAAAGTGACCCCGGGGAATAAGAGGACCTTATTTACAAGAGGTCATGTTTTAGTAGTGGTAGTATGCTTGCAGGGGAAATGCGTCCTAGCGTCAGTGCCCTGCGGAAGTATCCAGGACGTGGACCAGTTGGCTCATTTTACTGACTTGCAGCTCCTCCTCTGAAATGTCTTTCTGGAGAATCTTGGCTTGTTCTTCCAGGCAGATGTGCTACAGGCAGTGTATGTTAGTTGGATGACACTTGCACTCTGCAATTTGTTTGGCAGTTCAGTTATTACCATACACAAACAGTGTATTTAATCTTGTCAATGGATTTTAAAGGTTTTTTTTTTTCCTAATAAAAACATGGCAACAAAAAAATAACAATGTTAGAGTTGAATTACTAAACAAAAATGTCACAAAAACAAAACAAAATATCAATATTCTTGTTAAAGCTTGTTCAAGTGAAAAGATTTTTCAAGGGCTTGAAGCAGCCTTTCTCAACCAGGGTTCCATGGAAAATTTAGGGTTCCTCTAGAAATTGCTGGGGGTTCCCTGAGAAATTAGCATTTTTTTACTCCCAGACAAGTTACTATTGACATCAGTTATCCTTTATCGATTTGTAAGGGGAACATTCTTCCCAATGACCACCAATGTAAGGGGGTCCTTCTCTTACTGACTTTTACGCTGCCACCAATGTAAGTCCTTCTCCCACTGGTCGCCAGTCTATGAAGGCTGTTCTTCTCTGACCACCACCAATGTAAAGGTAACATGTCACTGATCATACCTGTAAGGGAGCATTTTAACCCCTGATCAATTTAAGAAGTATTTTAATCACTGATCACCAATGTAAGGAGGCCCTTCTCTTACCTACCCCCTCCCAATAGCCACCAAGGTGAGCAGTCGTCCTTTTCCCACTGGCTACCAGTCTAAAGCCCCATACACACGGTCGGACAATCCGCGGACCAGGTCCGTCGGACCATGTCCGTCATACTTTGTCTGATGTTGGTTTTGCGTACACACGGTCAGACAAAGTTGTCGGAAAATCCGATCATTCTGAACGCGGTGACGATTGTTGCCTACGACGGGACTACGTAGAGGCTAGTAGCCAATAGCTTTGGTCTTGTAATGTGATCTGAGCATGCGTAGCACTTTGTCCGTTCGGACAACCGTACACACGATCGGATTTGGTGTGATCGGACCGTGTTGTCGGCAAATCTTTCCAGCAGGAGATAAGACTTTGTCCGTCGGACAATCCGACGTACACTGTCCGATGGTGCATACACACGGTCTGATTTTTCAACAACATTGTCCGATCGGACAGAATCCATGAAAAAGTCCGACCGTGTGTATGGGGCTTAAGACTGCTCCAGCCCTCTGGCCACCAATGTAAGGGAGCGTTTTAACCACTGATCATCAATGTAAGGGAACATTTTAACCACTTGACCACCAATTTACGCAGCATTTTAATTCCTGGCCTATGTAGGGGAGCCCTTTTTTACTGACTTTCCTCATGGCCACCAATGTAAGAAGGTCCTTCTGCCACTGGTTACCTGTCTAAAGCAGGCCATAGGCAGTGTGATTTCCTTTTCTGCAGCCAGAAACAAAAACATTTGATTCCCCCATCAACACAGTCAGTGTTGATGGAGGAACCCCTTGTGCAGAGCTATCGTATTCTCCTGGTGGGGTGCGTGGGGAGCCATCCTAGCTGGGAGAACACAAAGTGATTATTGCCAGCAACTATAGTCGCTTGCAATAATCACATGAAAAGTCCAACAGGCTGGTTGTACCCAAGTTGATGGATCGATTAGCTTGGATGCAATCAGCCTGCTTATACATGGTTCGAATCTCAGCCTGTCCCTGCTGAACTGGCTGAGATTTGACCATCTTAATAAGGCTTCTCTCCTCTGGCCACCAATGTAAGGGAGCATTTTAACATCTGACCACCAATGTAAGGGAGCATTTTAACATCTGACCACCAAGGTAAGGGAGCATTTTAACCACTGGCTATCAATGTACGGGAGTATTTTAACATCTGGCCACCAATACAATGGAGCATTTCAACCACTGACCACCAATGTAACAGCATTTGAACCAGTGACCACCAATTTGGGGAGCATTTTAACTCCTGGCTAATGTAGGAGCCCTTTTCCTACTGACTCATGGCCACCAATGTAAGTAGGTCCCTCTCCCTCAGATCTGCATAAGAAGGCCCTTTTCCACTGACCACCAATATAAGGGAGAATTTAATTGACCAGCAATGTAAGGTGGCACTACACAGACCACTAATGTAAGGGGGCACTTTTACACCGACCATGTTAGTAAGCAGGCATTTCTCCAGTGACCACCAAAGTGTAAGAAAACTACACAATTCACTGCAATTATTTTCTTTCCATTATCAGTATAGAATGCAAATTTTAGTCTAGAACAGTGGTCTCCAAACTGCGGCCAGGGGGCCAGATACGGCCCTTTGTTTGCCTTTATCTGGCCCTTGGGGCACTATTCCTCCTACTGACACCAACAATTGGGGCACACTTCTTGCTACTCACACCAATAATGGAGCACTATTCCACCCACTGGCACCAATGATGGGGCACCATTCCTGGCACTACCGATGTGGTGCTGTTTAATCTTACTGACACAAGGACATTTTCTACTCCCACTATGCCCCCTCTAAAGCCTGAAGGATAGTACACTGGCCACTTGTTTAGTAAGTTTGGAGACCCCTTGTCTGGAACAACCTTGGTTGTCAGGTGCTCCAAGTACACCACATTGCTTATTCTTTATTTATTCTTGTTTTACAATTTACTGTTCACACTAACATATTATTAGCTGGGCTGTGGATATAGCAATTATTATCACAGTTCCATGAGACCTGAATGTTATTTCAAGTGTTGTAAAAGGCTGGCTGATTATTTCATTTAATTTAATTATTACCCAGCTTAGCATTCCTTCCTTCAGTTCCTTTTTAACTGACACTGAATATTTTTTTTTTTCAAAATGATGTGCGGTTTTACTATCTATTAGTAATATTATAACAATCCAGTTAACCAAAGTGATGCATTATACAGGCATGCCCCACTTTTAAGTACACAATGGGGTTTATTTACTAAAGCTGGAAAGTGCAAAATCAGGCTCACTTCTGCAAAGAAACCAATGAGCTTCCAGGTTTTATTACCAAAGCTTAATTGAACAAGCCGGGGTTAGAAGCTCATTGGTTTCTATGCAGAAGTGAGCCTGATTTTGCACTTTCCAGTTTTAGTAAATAAACCCCATTGTGTACTTAAAAGTGGGGTATGCCTGTAAATGCTGAAAAAGCCATGTGTAGTCAAGTTTAGTAAATAGGAATATATTACAGTGTGTTGCAGGCCATTGACAATAGTATTATGAGTAACTAGCATGGGAACACTTCTCTGTTAAGTATCCTGGGAAAATAATTCAAGGTTTTAATAACAATGTATTCTAATGCTGTATGTAAAGATCACCGCATAATGACAATGAAAGGCATGTGCTGCGGTGCCAATGCTGCCTGGTGGGTTGATTGGGGCAGACGTCTCTGCAGTTGTCATGACAAACATATCCAATCAGCCGAGGTTGGTAAACTCCCTCGTTTTATTCCCCTGACAGTCCCGGTCATACTTCTGTGTGTATCTCTCTGCCTTCTTTGTATGACAGAAGAGACGGATGCTCTGCATCCACACTGCAGTTCTCTGCTGCGACCCAGCGTCTGAAGCCGAGAGGATGAGAAAGTACGCAGGCTAAGTTTTTCATCTGTGACTGAATCCAATCAGCGTCGTAAAGAACCGCTGTTTATGGGTTCTTGATACCAAGTGTCAAGGTGCTTAAGAGGCATAGATTTAAAATAATTCACTCGTCTCATGGCGCTTGTCTGTTTCACTCAATTAAACGGAAAACGGACTGCCGTGCATCTGGATCGCAGAACCACAATTACTAAATTTAGCAATCATGCTGGAGGAGAGGCTGACAACTGGGTTTTCGAGAACCTTTCCAACACGTATCAACTAGTACGGCTGATAGAGTTATCACACAGCCAATCAATTCAATTTTGAACAAAGCCCGCATACGGGAAAAAAAAAAAAATGTTCCAAATCAGATGCAGTTTGTTTTATGTAAATGTTACTGCAATCCGGATTTGGCATGCAGGGCTGAAAAGTATTGTCCTTTGTGATCCAAAAAAAAAAAAACTGTTCTGTTTAGCCAGGGTGTGCAAAATTGTAATGTTCTAATCAATTATGGTTCTATTCAACCGTGTTGTAATTTGATGGTGCTTATAGACATGAAGTGGTGCGTGCATGAACTAAGGTCTATTGATTTCGTTTGTACAGCTCTTCCCGAACAAAATCAGCATTTGTGCTGACAGTTCATATAGAAGTGCAGACAAAACAGGATACTGGACTTGCTCAGATTTAACATTATAACAGATTGCAGCACTGATCTCCATGAGGGCGCTTGGTTTCTATAAGTACATAATGCTGGTAGGGTATACACAAATCATACACAATGGACGGGTGCATATTCTTGGATTAGACAGATGGATGCTGGATTAGACTGCTTGAGGATAACAGCAGGGCCGTGCTGCCCACCCTATGCGGGCAATACATAGAAAGGCCGAGTCTCCTGGATGGAAGCGATGGCAGATTACTGATAAGTGTTCTTATTATCAGGTTTACAAAGACACAATTCAAGTACATGCAGGACGGTGGCAGCGTGCCATAAACAATGCAAACATGGGTGTAGATATTACATCTCTGTCACCAAACACAATAAAGGACGGCTTACACACAGGAGATGCTAAATGTGCCGTCTGTATGAAGACATTGTACTGCAGAACATTGTCTACAGATCGTCATATACATTTCACTGGAAATATAATCCATAGCTTGTATAGGCAGCACACTCTCCTATTGTGTTTTTGTATTGTTTCCTGTCATTGCTCAAATCTTGGCAATTAAACCCTTATATGAAATACACTTTATTAGGTACACCTTGCTAGTACCGGGTTTGACCTCCGTTTGCCTTCAGAACTGCCTTAATTCTTCGTGGCATCGATTCAACAAGGTGATGGAAACATTCCGCAGAGATTTGGGTCCATATTGACATGATAGCATCACGCAGTTGCTGCAGATTTGTCGGCTGCACATCTATGGTGCAAATCTCCCATTCCACCACATCCCAAAGGTGCTCTATTGAATTGAGATCTGGTGACTGTGGAGGCCATTGGAGTACTGTGAACTCATTGTCATGTTCAATAAACCAGTGGTGAGATGGTCTGAGCTTTGTGACATGGTGCATTATCCTGCTGGAAGTAGCCGTCAGAAGATGGGTACACTGTAGTCATAATGGGATGGACATGGTCAGGAACAATACTCAGGCCGTGGCATTTAAAAGATGCTCAATTGGTACTAAGGGGCCTAAGTGTGCCAAGAAAATATCCTCCACACCATTACACCACCACCACCAGCCTGAACCGTTGATACAAGGCAGGATGGATCCATGCATTCATGTTGTTCACGCCAAATTCTGACCTTACCATCTGATAATTGGAGCTGAACTCATGACTCATCAGACCAGGCAACATTTTTCCAATCTTCTATTGTCCTATTTTGGTGAGCCTGTGTGAATTGTAGCCTCAGTGTTCTTAGCTGACAGGAGTGGCACCCAGTGTGGTCTTCTGCTGCTGTAGCCCATTGCTTTAAATTTCAAAGTGTTGTGCGTTCCGAGGTGGTATTCTGCATACCTTGGTTGTAACAAGTCGTTATTTGAGTTACTGTTGCCTTTCTATCATCTCGAACCAGTCTGCCTATTCTCCCCTGACCTCTGACATCACCAAGGCATTTTCCTCCACAAAACTGGATATTTTCTCTTTTTCTGACCATTCTCTGTAAACCTTAGAGATGGTTGTATGTGAAAATCCCAGTAGATCAGCAGTTTTTGAAATACTCAGACCAGCCCGTCTAGCACCAACAACCATGCCCCATTCAAAGTCACTTAAATCCCCTGATGCTCAGTTTGAACTTGACCATGTCTAGATGCCTAAATGCATTGAGTTGCTGCCATCTGATTGGCTGATTAGCAATTTGTGTTACAAGCAATTGAACAGGTGTACCTAATAAAGTGGGCAGTGAGTTTATATTCTCTGTATTAACCACCCTTGTTATATCTAGTTCATTGTCCTATAGGAGTTGATAGCAGTCGCACTATATGAGTCAATTAGAAGAATTTATTTGCATGTGACCAAGCTATCGCACCCAGGTACCTGCCATTGAAAAGCATACCACGACCCGTGCCCATTCATTTCAGACAGGAAAAGGCTCTTGCAAACAAGTAAACACCTGCATTGCACGGTGACTTTTGGTACATTTTATTTGGGTCTATTGCACACAGGCAAAAAAAAAAATGCTTTTTTAGCTGAGTAACTTTTTTTTTTAATATACAGGTCTGAATACAGGTGCGTTGTTGTCTATGGGACAATGCAAACAGCTGGGTAAGGGTCTGTAACACAGTGATGCGTTCAGAGACACAAAATAGAAAACGTTACATTTAAATGCAGTAATTGGCATACATATACATACATATTATACATACATGTGTATACGAGTGTACATGTATAATTTGCAGTGCTAGCAGGTACAAGAGGATGAAGAAATTTTTTTTGCATGTATGCACATTTACACACATTTACGCACTTACACGGGAGGTCCAGTGGCGGATGGTGTTTTTTTATTTTTTTTAGGGGGGGGTGACAAACGACCATTTTTCAGTCTCTGTGCCCCGAGCCCACCCTAATTTGAAGCCTATCTAATTCTAATCTAATTAGGTGCTTCAACCCCCCCCCCCCCCCTGTTGGAGGTCTTTATGAAAAGTAACTTTTTTTTTTTCTTTTTTTTTTTACTCTGGTGCTTTCTGCCTGCGTATAAGCATTAATAAATTATGTCCATGTGCGAGAGGCCTTTTAAAGTGATATACTGCATCTATGTGACACAATCTGCGTAGAGGGGTCCTGTGGCCCATTGACATGTGTGATTTGTTTTGTTACAAATCAAAATTCAAGCAAAATGTATCAGAATCTCCGAATCGCAATAGTAACAAATTTCAACAACTCCAAAATACATTATAAGGAAACAAATTCATTTGTGATCATGTGGATGACATAATGCGATACTTTGAGACTCTAGTTCATGGGTCTTCAAACTACGGCCCTCCAGTTGTTCAAGAACTACAATTCCCATCATGCTAGTCATGTCTGTGAATGTCAGAGTTTTACAATGCCTCATGGGATGTGTAGTTCCGCAACAGCTGGAGGGCCGGAGTTTGAGGATCCCTGCTCTAGTTAATGTTTGAAGCATGTGGAAATATGTAACGACATAGCAAGTGATCCAAATTGATTCCGATCTATTTGTTTTTATGATGCATTAATATTTTTCATTATTATAAAAAATGCACTACATATGAAATGGAAACCTATTGCAATTAATGCAGTGAAGATTAAAAGTGAAATAAGATGATGATTCCTAATTATTGTGTTTGGATGGAGGTGCATCCATCAGAATATCCGAATCATAACATAACAAATGAAGCCTAAATTAATTTCTTTCCATTCGTTATGTTATTATGATATAGAGATTCTAAAGGATCCACATCCATCCAACCCAAGCAGAGTGCATAGGTCATCTCCCGAAATAACGAATTCCAAAATAACTTCTGAAATATGAATCAATTGGGAACAACAAATATCCAAAACTAATCTAAATATACGAAACAAATTCAGAAAATAAATCATTCTAACATAAAGAATATGACCAAACAAAATGATTACCATAATGAATGAATACCAAACAAATTGTTCCGACGTGCATATTTATAGTGTCCTGCGTATGTGGTGTCATCACTGACCCTTTTAGAAAAATAACAAACAGGGCTAAACTATTAAAATGCACTGATAGACTATTATTCCAGGAATCAAGTTATTGAACAAATGAGGGAAAAAAAGAACCCTTGTGGTAGATCGATATTCAGTTAAGAAATCTAATTAGTTTATTGAACAGCTCATCTTTCTCTCTCTGTCTCATGTAGCTCCATTTAGATGCTAGGGGCAAAGTGAAGTACCCAGGTATTGGGAGCATGTAGCTAACTCCTTCCTTTTCTATGTAATAGCACTGGTGCCTCATGGTGGGCACTGTCACGTCAAGTGGGCAGGGCTATAGCCCTCTGTAAGCTCTGACAAGTGGGTTTGGAGCTTACACAGCGCTTTCTATTCCCGGTCTGAGTGAGAGAATTGAGTGCTGTGGGATTTAGGAAAGGTGTATATAATGCGCAGAGAGATGTTATCATCTATTTATGCCCCGTATGGGCAAAGAAAAAAGTCACCTAAAATCAGTTTATTTTGACTAGAAGGCAGACCGACAATACCTGATCAGCCGGTGGGATGGTAATGCAGAATGTCTGCATTGATAGGTGTACCAAGTTTGGAGCAGGAGCTGTATACTCAGGTTTTCGCTACGCTTGCTTGCACTGAAGTCAGATGAATTCTAGAACAATAATGTGCCTGCTTTGTCTTGATCTTTGACTATCCCGCTGTGATCATTACTGATATGATCATATTTACACCTATTGTTGTAAAGCTTTTTTCCAACTGGGAAAATGAAAAACTAAAAACTAAAACAGATTGAAATCTAAAGTGGTGAAGTCAGAAAATACAATGAATCTCATAAATAACAAATGTCCCACCTTCCCAACAGTCCATTTTCTTTTTTTTCGTCATATAAAATGGGCAGTGTTACCTTCAAAACATCATAGCCAGGACTAATGGGCATAGTTGTGGTTCAAAGATACTGAAATATTGCTCATAGTACAGCTCAAATAACTATATATATATATATATATATATATATATATATATATATATATATAATATATGAAAATAGTGTGTCACTACAGCTGTATGGTAATTATTGAGTTGGCACTGTCCCTAGGGGGAGCAAAGTAATTGTTCAATAGTTGTGATAACCAAGAGTTTTGCAACTTGCTACAGAAGATCAAAGAATAGTTGATCTAAGCAAGTAAATGGAACTGTTGGAGACAGAAAGCTTCATCTATTTTTTTATATCGTTTTCGAGAGGGGTGTTGAACTTTTTTTAATCAGGTTAAAAATGAGTGATAGCGCCCCTCTTGGTACATTTTCTCTGACTTCCAATTTCCATCCATTCACTGATGCACTGTTCTGTTCAGCTGCCTGAAATACCTGGTTTGCCGGATATGGGAAGCACAAAACTTCCTTTCCCCCCACAGCACTGATTCTTGGTGGTTGGCTGCTTAGACATCAAATGCGGTCACATGGTGATGGACCTACCCTATTGACAGGGAGTCAAAGGTACAGGAACTGGCTGGAAATCTCTTCTGTAGGAACACAGACAACAAATAAAAACTATTTAGCAGAAGGGCAGCACAGTGGTGTAGTGGTTAGCACTTTCACCTAGCAGTAATAGGGTCGCTGGTTCAAATCCCGACCATGACACCTTCTGCCTGGAGTTTGCATGTTCTCCCTGTGCTTGCGTGGGTTTCCTCCGGGTACTCCGGTTTCCTCCCACACTCCAAAGACATGCTGGTAGGTTAATTATCCTGTCAATAAAATTGGCCAAATATGTGTATGTTGTATGTGTATGTGTTTGTAGGCGTGTCAGGACCCCACAGGGCAAGGACAGCACTATACCACAGATGCACACCAGTGGCAAAAAGCGCCCTGAGGCGATTCAGTTCGCATAGGTTGCGCTATACAAGTCATTCATTCATTCATTCATGACCTATGTGAGGTTTTTATTGCTGTCCCATCTCCTATGCTGGCCATACACTAGTAGAATTTTCTTTGTTAGTTCTATTTACTAATTGTTAGTGGGTCAAATCGACATTAATGTTTGACTTCAGTGATGAGCAAACTCAAATGCGCAGGATGACTTTTTTTTCTTAAACAATATTCTAGCTGTGTATGTAGAATACACAGGAAAGTCCATTCATTGCAAAACTGAATGTTAAAGGCAAACACATTTTTGACCAGCATTCATCAGGTCATCAAATGTACTGAGAATTTTTGTATGGACGTTTTTACAAATGTACATTCAAAAATCTAGTGGTGCATGGCCACCTTTATGCTGGCCATAGATGATATGATTTTCTTTCTTTCCACCATGGGTGGAAAAAAAGAAAATCGTTAAATTCCGCCTTTAACACAGTCAGTGTTAATGGGGGAATGCCTCCTGCTGCGCCATTGCAGTCTGTCAGCAGGGGGTGCGGGGATCATTCCCAACCAGCATAAGACAATGGTTACTGCTAGTGGCTACAGCCGCTGGCAGTAACCATATGTAGAAAAATCTGACATGCTGGTCGTACCCAAGCTGATCGATCAACTTGGGTACAATCACCCTGCTCAACTTGGGTACAATAAGCCTCCTCGTACATGGTTCAAATCTCAGCCAGTCCCTTTTGAGATTCGAACCGTCTATGGCTGGCTTAACTGTGTTTGTCACCAAGACAAAACTACACCCCCCTGCTCCTATTCATTGAGGACAAAGAAAACAATATAAACCTGATAGAAGTTCCAACCCTTCCCTAATCCATTCCTAATAAATTATTTTTGACCACAGATTTAATCCGATCTCTCAGATCACTCAAGCATGAATGTTTGAGAAGGGAAATTAGGAGCTTTCTTCAGGGGAAAACAATAGAAATCCAAACCTGCCCATTAATTTTTTTTTTTTAAATTGGTCAACCCAGGGGTAACGAAGCCACGGTTTCTTTAAAGATGAACTACTTCCTGAACTGACATTAGCAGGCTGGATCAGAGGACAATCCTAGTGGTCCTGTAGATTATTAGACCATTTCTTTTGCTGTCTGTACTGTACAACCCATTGTGTACTTAAAAGTGGGGTATGCCTGTATAGAAGTTATGTTGGAATGCTTTATGGTCAGACAGGACTATTGCACACATGGACAAAAACAGGAATGACCATCTGAACAATGACCCTTCTGATGTACAACAGGTCTGAATCTGGAACAAAATTCAATAGGCGCTTTTAATAATGCAACTCTGAGATCTGCCCTCCAGGTAATAAATTAATCTGTTCAATATAGATTAATCTTCTACATGCAGATTATTATTGTGGACAACAGACATATGCCAATAAATAGATACTTTTTGTTTCAAATTCTGAGTTGATGCTTTTAGACAGAACCCCATACAGCAATTTGTTCTAAGTCTCTTGGTGTAGGCAGTGATGAAATCGCCTGCTTCTGTCAACAAGAAAAGCTAGTTAATACAATTACACTAATTGTGTCCTTTCTCATTCTGTGGTGTCCCAGTTTTCAATGTCATCATCTAATTAAATGGGGGAAGGCAATGTATGCCTGGTGGCTAAATTTAAATAAATGAAAGTATACCTAAAGTAAATGTTTTTTTTCAATTTGAGTTTTGGGACAGGGTTAGACCTCTTTCAGGTTTTTATTGTTATCTATGTCCTTGTTGGGATGATTCTCTCTTTCTTTGTCCTGGTGACCTTTGTCTCCAAGACAAAAGGTGATGGGGATTCCAGAATGTTACAGAAGGTAAGAGTACATATTCCAAATTGAACACCTGCTCTAGTGACAATTGTCTTCTTGTTGTGTCTCTGGGGCAGGAATCAAGGTGAAATGGGACGTAAGCAGCATAAAAAAAACAGAGGTTCTAACTGATCCCTACTCTTTTCAAAAAGAACATTTTGGCTTTAGATATGCTTCAAATAAATGTTGTCTTTAGCCATACATAGATTTGAGATAAAAGTTGCAAGATTAGCCTTTCAACATGATCACATTCATGAGCGGTTCCCGATCCAGATGGTAGACTGATATCTGTTAGAAAATATGTCCCAATTTCTTCTGTTTCCTCTGAGATTAGTTTTTACTGATTGCTCTTGTTTTCCCTTAAATAAGCCAGTGTTAAAACCAAACTCCAGGAAAAGTAAAAATGCTTCCTTGCATTGGGCCTGCACCCACACTGAAAAGGATAATTTAAAATCTTCCCAGAATTGGGCTTTAAATGCTTGGTTATGTCTAGGGGATTTGGAAAAGTATAATTACTTACCCTATCCTCCACTCCCAAAGACTTCTCTTTGCTGCTAGACCCACCCGGGCAGCCTCTCCTCCCCTGCACTCTGGTGGTCTAAAGTCCTCTGACGTCATCAAGACTGATATAGGGTCCATAACCCTCCACTGGATGTGAGGAGACCGTGGAGAAGTCCACTGCTGAAGCATATGGGAGCACTGTCTGCTGGGGGTGTGGACGGTTGGGTAAGTAAAAGTGGTTTCCTGTTCCCTAGACATCCTGTCCCCTAGAATTAAGACTGGTACACACTTTAAGTGTTTTTTTTCATTCAACCCAGCGGGCTAAACGAAAAAAAAAAAAACAAAAAAAAACGAGAAGCTCAGGAGGATATTGCTGTACTACCTATAGTGATCTCCCTGCTGAGCTATTGTGTTTTCCGCTAGAACACACTGGTCAGGATGCTGATCGGCTGGTGTTTTTCCAACATGCCCATTTGACCAGATTTTGTCAGACAGGCTGCTGCAAACACGGACCGAATGTCGGCTTTAACCAGGCTTTAAGGATTCTTTCCTGTTCTATGACTCCTCTTTAAGGCCTCATGCATAGAGATGCAAAAAACCCTTTCAGGGGCATTTGTTTTTTTATTTACACCTCTGAACGCAACTGCATGTTAGCTAATGTGCCCATCCACATGGAGGCGTTTTAGAAAATTTTTATGCACAGCATCTAGTAGCGGAAAAAAATTGGCCCAGGCATTCCTGGAGAAGTGTTTTTTGTTTTTTTTTTCTGCACAAAAATTCATAATCTCACACTTACGCATGGGATTTTTTTTTTCTAATAGCTAGAATACATGAATATTCTAGCCAACCAAATGAGTTTACGTGCAAATGCTTCTAAACGTCATATTTTAGTAAGAACGCATAAACTCACCTAATGCAAGTGAAAAGCAGCGAGTTTAGAGGCATTTTTCATGACGCTTGGCAGCATAAATTCATACTACCTCATGCATGGGGCACTAATCAGAAATCTTCGTCCTTGGGTGATGCAATGCCAGGATGCATGATTATTGTCCTCTTATGTCCGTGACTAGCTTTAGATAGAATGTTTTACTCTGGTTGTTGTTGAGGGAGGATATTTTCCGTAAATCCTAGAATATGTACATTCTCATTAATATGCATATACTGCAGTGGTTTTATTATTCTGTAATATCATTTATACGTCTTACCACCCTTTCCACGCTGAGCTGATTACCAGCCACATTGACCTGCAAAATATCCACCGTGTGTGGAATAGCTTTAGAAGGATTATGGTAGGAGCTCTTGTACATAATTAATTGGTTTGCACTGAAACAAAGACTTTACTAACCTTGAGTGAAATATATTATATTTTAGGACTGTCATAAAGGACATGATACAGTGCTTGGACAGAGATTTGTGCCATTTAAGGTTGCCCTAAGGAGGCGATAACAAATGCATTTTAACTTGTATGAATTGGCTGATGATCAAGGTGTTAACCGGCCTTGATTTGCTTCAGTCCGACAGGTGAGTCAGACGAGAAAGAGCGTGGGTTCTGCCGCTTCAGAGGATGAGCAGATGTCTCACTTCCTCTAGTTATCAAGGAGACATTTGCTCATCTATAGACGAATGATGCCAGTGGTGAAACATGCAAGATCATAAGAATTTTGGGCAAGAATTTGGGCATATGTAAATCTCATCTCCATAACACAGAGGGGGTGTTCTGTGGTTCTTATAGTTAACCTGGGAAGTGCTGATAAGGCTTTGTTGAGATAAGACAGAAAATGTGTGCTGCCCTGCACTCTCTGCTATCAGGATGAGCAGGTATTTTATTGCCATTTTTAAATGGGGGAAAAAAAAAAAAAATTTTTTTCAATCATATATTTAACAGACCGAAAGTGAGAAAGGAAGAGAAATGTATTGTTAGTTTACATACCCTTTAAAGCCTTACTTTAAAGGGAATTTCCACTTTAGCAGTCATGTTTGAGAAAACCCCATTGTATTTTTGTGTTCCCATTCACACAGCATACCTAAAGAATAAATAATAAAAAAAAAAAAAAAAAAAAAAAAAAAAATATATATATATATATATATATATATATATATATATATATCATTTTTCACATACCGTATACACAATACCTTTTTAGAGGTTTCTTAGCTGAATCGGTCATGACAGACTGCAAGCTTTTCCCAACAAGTTCAGTTTGAGTCTGTCCCAAAAGAAAGGCTGAGGACAGGATGAGTCCAGCTTCTACATCTTTAACCCTTTGTTGGGACAGACCGTGTTCATATCTAGTTTACAACTGATAAGATAAGATTTACCCGCACTGTACAGACAGGGTCAATTATGGCAAACACGCTTCCTAGCTTAATAAACAAAGAGAACTCTATATGATTTTTCCTTGCTTTAATTTTTAGTATCGGGCATCTAAAAAAGGTAAGCTGCAATTTTTACATTTTTTTTTTCTAAATTATGCTATGAGAATGGGGTTTATAATAAATATAAAGTAGGTGTTATGACAGTATGGCTGCAAAAGTGGAAATACAATTAACGTCAAAACATTTATATATTTGTTTCTTTGTGACTAAAGTAGGGAAAATTTAGAACCTATATTAGGTTTTATTGTTATTCGTGACCCCATGGGAAGGATTTTACTTAATTTGCGGTGAGGTCACTGAATATTTTTTTTCCTGCGTTGTTAACATGGAGGAGCTCAGACGTGTTCGGATATGAGTCCAAACCTGAAGAAAAACACCATACACTTCACCAAGTTGGTTCACTGCTGACTCAAACTCCAGATCTGTCAGGTGCTGGTCCAGCTCATACTGCAAGACTTCAAAAGCAGAAGATGGATGACTGCACACTGATATTCAGTGAAATCCACAAACTTTATTGGCTAAAGCTTTTCTTGCCCTATTTCTCCTATGGATCACCAGAGTACAGTCCATTCTACACTCCTGTGAGCCATATTCAGCAGACAGCAGGCTAAAACCTGCTGTCAGCTGACGTCACTCAGCCAGTCCAGACTCTGGAAAGATCCTGAATTTAATGTCGGTAGCCACCCAGATGCCTAAATGGCAGCTGGCTCAGCCTCTCGGCAAGTCATTGGGAGACTGAGCCAGCTGCTTCTGCCCGCTCCAGTGAGTGCTGGAGGAACAGAGCAGAGAGCCGGTGACTGACAGCCACCAGCTCTCTGCTCACTCAAGACTGAGAACCGAGCGATTAGCAGTGTTTGATTGCTCAATTTTCAGTCTTAGGAGAGGCGGGGGACAGATGCATCATTGGACCGATGCGACATCCACCTAGATGAGTGTCTTTTTTTTTCTTTTTTAATTACCCCATACTTCTCTTTGAAGCACACAAGAAGAGCATATTTGGATGTGTTTCACGAACATAACATGAACCTTCCTGAGCTATCCTGCCAAGAAACTATCACTGTATCCTGCCAATAAACTACCAATCATAAACAGCAGAGGCATTCCCCGCCTCTCAGCTGCATGTATACATGCTCCTTGTATACACGATGCTGCACAGCAGGGAAAGCCTCCACCACAATGATTCGACTGTCTGCAGTAACAGCTTTTTGCTGACAGATTTCTGAACCACATCTCTAGTGGTAAGCATGCCTGTATTGTTCCAGTGTGCATGTTACAAGCAGATATTTCCTGTATGGGCTGATCTTGTGCATATATCAGCAAAAAAAAAAAAAAAAAATGGCAGGCAGTTTGGGAAATACAACCTGTAAAAATGTTCCTGAAGGTTCCTGTAAGCATTGCAACAGTTTTCAAAGAAAAGAAGTGAATTTCAATGAAGTCTTGCAGGTAGCAGGATTCATGAGCTCCACGCTTCACTCATTACTGGGTTCCCATTTGACTTGGCAAATATAGACATAAACTGTATTATTCAGCAATGTCTTCCAAGACTGCTAGCATTTAGCTGGCACCTGCATATATATATATATATAGACATACAGAATAATAGACTTGGTGAAAATATGGCGATATATGCTTTTAATGACAGTGTGTGCTCATACTGACTTTGATGTTTTTATATTAAAAAAAGTGAATGACCGTCTTTACTAACCTTACATCTAGCTGGACCTTCTGAAGGCTTTCGATTTTTAAGCTTTTGTTAGGGCCATACATGTCAAAAAATGTTCTTTTAATATTCCTTATTGCCAAACTGAAAATATTTTAGCGGTTCCTTTCAACTTTCTACTTTCATGCTGATACAGGCAGCCCGAACCTCTGTGTATAAACAGGGGTAGATTATGAGCCGTTGCTTGCTGCCTTGTAGGCCAATGTATAATTGGCCACCCATGTCATATTTTCATATTGAGCCGTACTACGGAGATTAACTTTTTCTTCCCAGAATCACTGCTGCAGTCACGCGGAAAGGCTAGGCCGCTTTAATTCCAACTCATTAAAGTGTGGATTTCTATTAAACGGGCACCTTGATGTGTGGGAATCAGTTACTTTTCTCCACCGCTGATATGTTTTTTAGTCCAAGCACAGTCATGTGACGTTCTAATAGCATTACTGGGAAATGAAAAAAAATAATTCACATGTAATAACAGCCAGGTTTCGTGTTGCTTTATATTAACAAAGAAATCATAACTGGAAGCAATTTTAGTTTAATCCAAATTAGCATAAGGCACAATGATTTCAAATTACCATTATAAATTAAGTTGTTAATTTCGGTTTGACGACAGGCAGATTGGATGAGGTGTGGTAGTCAGGAGAAAACGACAAGGTTGGTGAACGTCAATCAAAATTAAGGGCATGTATCAGTCACAAAAGTGATTTGTCATCGGGGGGAACTTGTAATCCTGCCGTTAACCCCAGTATGGGTATCCAACCTGGGATGTGCTGATGTCAAGGAGAAGAGAAGCGTAGCGAACCCTTGATCCCCCTTGATTAAGAGGGAAGGGAGGAGGAATAGGTTGGGGCATCCAGAGGCAACCACTTTTTCAGCACACTGGAAGCACCAAAGAAGAACGTTGTGCTGACCCTGTGCAGACACCCTGTGCACTATCTGCATGTGATTAAAGTAGTATTACATCCTCATAGCTTTAAAGCAGAATTTCACTCTCTTAATCCGCATCGACTATTTTTAATCCTTATGCTGCTGGCATTGGTAAATAGAAAGTATATCGTAAATACTTGTTATGAACATTTTTTCTACATTTCTTCAATAACTTCCTGGTTTCCAGGCCTAGGCCAAAATTATGTCATACATCCCAGACGTCTTTAGGAGGGTTTTTTTCTTGCCTCCATGCATGAACTCAAGGCAGATGGTTTCCAGGAACTAAGTGCTACATGAATTATCTACCCTTGGGCTCGCTTCAGGTCATTGGGGGTGCGGGGACTGCAGGGAGACCGCATGGTCAAAAAGACCATGCGGTTTCCCTGCGGCCACTTTTTTAAAAGTGTGCATGCACCCTTTTTGTGCATGTCACACAGCACAGTGAACTGCCATGCCCAAGCAAACGTGGGACGCACGGCCTGCACTAGTGTGAACTGAGCCTAAGATGGCCATGGCCAGAAATGCTAGGAAGGTGTTTTTCAAAGTGATTTTTCAGCAACATAAAGAATGGAGAAATAGATGGATGAGCAAGTTTGCTTTGAATATTTAAAAATGAATTAGCACTTTTGGTTTGTGGTACTCAGCTGCAGCGTAGTTCCACTTTAAGATGACTTCCCGGTATGGATACTTTATACATGGTTACATTATTATTATTATACAGGATTTATATAGCGCCAGCAGTTTGCGCAGCGCTTTACAACATCAGGGAAGACAGTACAATTACAAAACAATTCAATACAGGAGGGATCAGAGGGCCCTGCTCGTTAAAGCTTACAATCTAGAAAGGAAGGTCAAGTGGAAACAAAAAGGTAATAACTGTGGGGGATGATTAGATAGACAAAATAGAAAATACAGTTGTTAGGTGTGGGTAGGATATGCTTCCCTGAAGAGGAGAGTTTTCAGGGATCGTCTAAAGGCTAATAGAGTAGGAGATAGACGGACTGATTGGGGTAAGGAGTTCCATAGGCTTGGAGAGGCTCTGGAAAAGTCCTGGAGACGAGCATGGGAGGAGGTGATGAGAGAGCTAGAGAGCAGGAGGTCTTGAGAAGAACGAAGAGAACGATTAGGTTGGTATTTTGAGACTAGGTCAGTGATGTAGCTGGGGGAAGACTTGTGGATTGCTTTGTAGGTAGTGGTTAGTATTTTGAATTTAATTTGTTGGGTGAGCGGAAGCCAGTGGAGGGATTGACAGAAAGGAGTGGCAGAGACAGAGCGGTTGGTAAGGTGGATGAGTCTGGCAGCAGCATTCACATTGGTCCAGCTATAGACTATAGAGCGTTGCTTCACGTTAGTGTCAGCATTAGAATTGTCAGCAATTGTTAACTTCGCCTTACACTGTTTCTCTCTAAGCAGTTGCTCAGGACCCACCCAGGGAGCTACAGCTGGTGTGTTCAGGGTATACACCAATTCTTTCATGCATCAGCATAAACACACAAATACGCATATGATTTATTTCCTGAACCTAATCCTCAAGGATGTTTATTAAATGCCTATATCCCCTTTCTCTCTTCCCACTGTGCATACTCCCGCCTGAACCAACTGTCTGACATCTCCAGTCCGGATTTGTAAGCAGAAGCTGATCAGAGTATCCTCCTCTTCAGTGATCACTCTTGTTCTTATCAGTGTAGCAGTGTTACAACGTTGCAGTTTTTTATTATTATATAACGTAACCATAGCTTCAGCAGTACTCTGCAGTGAAAGAGTTTCTTTTTTAGATTTAAAGGATATCTAAACCCAAGAAAATAAGTGTAATCGTTTGCAGTTTATAGTTCTTCCCCAAGCTTTGAATATTTTCAGCAAGTACAAAAAAATACCTGTTGATCCTAAAACAAATGCAGTGTTCTTATGGCTACTTTCACACTGGGGTGGGGGGCGTTAGCGGTAAAGCGCCGCTAGTTTTAGCAGCGCTTTACCACTGTTCTAGTGGTGCTATTCAGCCGCTAGCGGGGCACTTTTAACACCCACTAGCGGCCAAATAAAGAGTTAAAAGTGCCGCTGCCAAAGTTCTTTGCAGGCGCTTCGGCAGCATTGCCCATTGATTTCAATGGCAGGGGCGGCTTAGGAGCGGTGTATTTACCGCTCCCGCACCACCCCAAAGATGCTGCTTGCAGGACTTTTTTTTTCCTTTCCTGCAAGCGCACCGCCCCAGTGTGAAAGCGCTCGGGTTTTCACACTGGGGCTGCAGAAGACGCAGTTTACAGGTGCTTTTTCAGGCTACGCCTCAGTGTGAAAGTAGCCTATCTCTTTCCATGAGCTGCACCAAAGGTTAAAAATCTACTAACCCAATCTGATCCACATTAGGTGCTACATTCCTCAAAAATGTTACCTATATATAATTAACTAAGGGTGGACTCTGTGTGCTACTCTATCATCTACCAGCTGATTTTTTTATTCCCAGTTGTATTGTCTTTTATGATATGATTTAATAAAACCTTTTTGTATTTTTTAATTTGTGGGTCTTGTCAATTGACTATAAAATTCTGATTAAAAATAAAGTCATTCTGCACCGAAGGTTGTCTTCTTTCCAAGCTATCTTCTGTAAATGACCATGTAATGAAGATGAAGGGATAAGAACATGCTTGCAGTCCATATCAGGGAAGCTGAACCAGCCCTGGATGTCAACCTTGGCTCACTGGAAGTGAAGTGGCCCCCCTGGGACAGGAAGTGTAATATTCGCAGGGTCACCTAGTAAAAATAAAGCAAAAGAAGCTTGGAAAAAAAATGAATGCAGCCACCACACCAAGGACTGCAGTACATTAGATTTTTAGTTTTGAGTTTAGATAGACTTTAAAAATTCCTCTCCCTTCTCCCTGCTGTTTTCATTTTGTTAATGGCTGGTGTACTTTTTTTTATAGCATTGAGTAAAAACATTTCAACACTTTTTTTTTTAATCTTAATTGTAACAAACCATAATATAGCAGGAACATATTTTTGTCATAACAAACGTGACAAGTCACAGAATAATATGTGTAATTTTTATGTATCATAGCATTGATTATTTTAAAATGTGTTTATTTTTTATTTTTTGTAAATAAAAAAAATGTCATACTTACCCCCCACTGTGCAGTTTGGCCCCGACCCTCCTCTTCTGGGGTCCCTCATCGGCGCTGGTAGCTCCTCCCCGCATCGAGAAACCATGTAGGAGAAGCGCTCTCCTTGGGGGTACCCGTTCGCGCGCTCTCCCGAGTCCGGCTCTTGCATCCATAGACACAGAAAGCCGGACTCGGCCCCGCCCCCCGGCACCTGCGTCATTGGATTTGATTGACAGCAGCGGAAGCAAATGGCTGCGCTGCTATCAGTCTATCCAATCAGGACACAAGACACCGGCTAGAGCTGGTGTGCTCCTCCCTGGGGAGAAGAAAACTGGGTTCAGGTAACTAAAACGGGGGCACTGGGGGGACTGCAGCACTACAGAAGGTTTTTCACCTTAATGCATAGAGTGCATTAGGTCTCATGTACACTGCTGCTGGTAAACGGACGTCTAGGAGCAGTTGGGCATTTTTTTCAACTGCTCCTGAACTCTCCTCTACTGTATGTTATCTTATCAGTACATGTACACAGGGTCGTTTATAGTTGTTTCTAGGCAGTTGAGTTTAGAGGCTTTATTTGGAAAGCAAAAAAATGGGTTCAGAAGCTGTGTTTAAAGGCATTTCAAGTGCCAAGCACTAACTCGCATTTAGCCGCATTTTGTTAACGTGCGTTTTTCTTTTTTCAACTATTTTGAAAAAAAATAAATGTATATATTTTTAAAAGGGCTTGCAAAACGTGGCAAAACACCACTAAACGCGGCATGTAAACACGCCAAAACGGGTGTTTTAAATGTGGGTTACTATCTGTCAAGTTAAATCGTTCAGGAGAGGTTGTAAAAACGTCCCGTGTACATGAAGCCTTAAGGTGAAAAACCATGAGGGTTTATAACCCCTTTAAGCCTTGTCAATAAAACCTGGAAGCTGATTGGTTTCTATGCAGAACTTCACCAAGTTTTGCACGCTCTAGTTTAAGTAAATCCCCCCGTGTCTTATTAAGCCCTGTATACACGATCCGAAAACCGGAACGACAGATCATCCATTTTTTTTGCACGCTAGTCGCATAGCTATATGAAGAGTTTAATAAAGTTATGAAAATTCTTGTACGACAGGATAAAAAATCGGAAGTAAGGTGTTGTAATGTATTGTATTTTCAAACAACAACTGTACTGATTAAATGAAAATCGTACAATCTGGTATCATACGAGAAAAATTTGCATGCTTGTCCGATCGGATCATATTGGATGAATTGTCGTGATCGACTCTCAAAACCTCTGTACTAACGATCAGATTATCGTATGATCGCTTCAAAATCCTGTATTTTTTGTATGATTTTCGGATTGTGTGTACTGGCCTTTAGGGAGATCTCCCTTCACTCCCCTTTGTGTAGACTCCACAGGAAGTGAAAGAATGTCTTTCCTTTTTATATATCTTTTTTTTTTCCTTTTTAAGATGTCCCCTCCCTTATAGACAGTTCTCAGGAGAACAGATGTCTACATTGGAAGATTTCTCCTGTAATCCTGTTCTGGTGGCAACCTAAAAATTTAGATATAACCTCTTTTTCTTTTCCAGTTACATTGGTGATCAGGACGGTTAGGATGAATCTTCCCGGTGGGGGGGAGACATAGACAGCAATTAAAGCCTGACAGTGGTTCATCTATGGAGGAAGCAATGGTTGTCACCCAGGCTGAACTTCATGCCAGCTCCATTACATTTCTGGCAAGATCAACATGTATTTTCTGTACTGGCTAAAAATGTTCTGTTGCCTGTGCTCAAAAAAATAAAACAAATGCCGACATGATGGAAAGAATTTCAAAGCGTCACACACCAGAACAGCCCAGATACAAAGTCAGTAAAACATGTCTTAAGTGTGGCTCCATCCAGGCCATGTTCCAAATGCGTTTCGCCCTGCCCACATGGCTTAGTCATGACTAAGCCCTGTAGACAGGGTGAAACGCATTAGGGATATGGCCTGGATGGAGCCTCACTGAAGCCGAGTTTTGCTGACTTTGTATTTGAGTTGTTCTGTGATTTTCAAGAATATCTGTGTACAGTGGGTACAATCTCTCTTATTGCTCCGCCTGCACCCGACAGTGAGAGTCACCAGAATCTTGGAGCAGAGCCCCAAGTTCATGTATGGTCATAATGCAGCCAGCATTTCTAAAGACTGCAATAAATAACAACATTTTTGTTTTTGAGTTTAGTTTTGCTTTAGGTCCTTTGGGACCCCTTATACAAAATGTTGCTTTTACTATAACCATAGACGGAGATGACTCAAAACCAGGGGCGGACTGACAACTCATGGGGTCCCCAGGCAATCAGAGATTATGGGGCCACACAGTATACACACACACAGTATACACATACATGTACACACAGTATACAGAGACATGTTTCTATTGGCTGAGAAGGTACTGAAGAGGTGGGGCAGCTATAATCTCTGGATTTTTAGACCAAAAGGATGTCGGTAAGGGACATTTCAGAAACAGATGTAAAAAAAACACAGATTTTTACTTACTCTCCCTGGTTTTACTGAGGCTGGCAACCCTGATGGGGCCCCCTAGTGGCCCGGGGCCCTCGGGAAGTGCCCGAGTGGCCGAATGGTCAGTCCGCCCCTGCTCAAAACACATTGGGATTTATTTTCTAAAGGCAAATAGGCTGTTCACTTTTCAAGGAGATTTTGCCATAGCTTAGGGAACAAGGTGAAGTGCTGCTGACTTCCATCATCCAGGCATGTGCAGGCATAAATACTGTGTTTATAAACTTTCTTTGCATGTGATTGAGTATTTGCCAATTGAAATTCCATCCCCCTTCACTAAACTGAGTGAAAATGCACTTGCTCTATTCCTGCAGAAGAGTGGGATTTAAATGTTTTCAAATTGAAAACCACTTGTACTGTAGGAGGATGCAATGAAATACAAAGAAAGCGGCATTCTTTGCTGGGCCCCAAGGAGCCCTAGACTCGATTGTGGCTGCCACTTCCTCTGTCTTCTTCCTGAGAAAATGCAGTCTGATCATTGCTGCTTTCTGCATGGCAATTGTGGAAAACAAGGTTAAGGTTGACCTTCTCCGTTAGAAGAGAAGGACTGAAAACACATTACAAATGGAAAGGCAATGGACCTTATATTTTTCATCTGCTTCTATTTGACTACAGTATAAACAAAAGCAAACCACAAGGGTCAAACCTTAAATATATTACATTTAAAAAAAAAAAAAAAAGGAATCTTATTTAAAGAGCTGAAAGAAATATAAATAAATGTAATATGTGGAGCGCCACTAGTGACTTCACCTTCTAAAAATAGTAGTTGTTTGTCTGTGAATCTAATGACATCTACACATATCGTTGTAGTATCATTATACAGAACAGGTAATTATAAATCTTTTTTATTTTAGAAAAAGTTCACCTTGGTTCATCTTTTTTTCTTTTTTTTTCTAAATTCCAGCTCCCCAATGTACCAATATAGCATTAATGTACTTCTTTTGCAAAAATAAAAAGGTTTTCCATTTATTTTACACACGTTTACCTCACTGACCTCATGGCTGTTTGAAAACACTGCTCCATTACTTCTGCCTTACTTCCTGGACAGACTTTAGGTCATGACACAGGAAGGAGTTGACCAGCTGAGGGTGGATGATGCAGGATGTGTGCTAATGAGGTCAGCTGGTCAACTCCTTCCTGTATCATGACCTAAAGGTGAACAAAGGTGAACGTAGCCTTTAAAGATCACAAGGCTTGGGTGGTACATTGTATGGTAATGCACTTTCTCTCAGTTTATCCCTCTATTTGCACTTTGAAATTGTTCAGATTAAAGCACCCAATACAAGGTGCAAATTTCTTTCCTGCAACCAGGGGTTTTGACAGGGGGATCCCTCCCGTCGAGCCATTGTATTCCCACATTCCCCGGTGGGAGAAGACGGTAATTATTGCTAGCGTCTATACAAACGGCTAATTATTATTATGTAAAATCCGTCAGGCTGGTTATACCCAAGTTGATTGATTGATCAATCAACTTGGGTGCATTCAGCCTGCCCATACATGGTTCGAATCTCGGCCGGTTCAAACCATCTAACCATCTATGGCCGGCCTAACTTTCAGTCGTATATATAAACCTGTTTCAAAGAAACAACTACAAATGTAAAAAAAAAAAAAAATAGGTACAGTATGCTGTGTGAATAGGAACATATAACAAATGTATTGTGGGAGTTTTTCATATTTGACTGCAAAAGTGGAAATACAGTTGAAGGCCAGCTGGATAGAGGTGTTGACTAAAAGACGCACTCTTGCTAATTGCGCTTCCTGCACTTCACATGCCAGCGGAGGAAGGCCCACTAACAGGCAGATTGTAGAACCAAATCCAGAAAACCCAAATTACAGCACATAATGAATAAAAAAAAAAAACTAGCTTCACATGATAGCCGCCTAATGACAAAGCCTTAATTAGTTCATTAATAGTTTTTCTCTTCTTTGGCAGATGGATCTAAATTCTGGGGGATTGATTAATACACGTGCAAGAATCTGTTTTTGCACATGGGTGTCAAAATGTTATCAATTTTTATATCTGGTTCTATTGTGTGTGCATTGGGAGAAATTAGAGTTTTTCTACTGTACCAGGGCTGTTGCTAGGTCTACAAAGGGTCTGGGGCTAGAGCCCATAGCAGCGAAGTAAAGAGAGTCATACGCTTGAGCGGGCATACACATGTATACAATATATGTGTGTATGTGTATATATATATATATATATATATATATATATAATATTATATTATTACATAAGGGTCCCCAAAGCCCCCTCATTACATCGGGGTCACCAGAGAGCTTGTCACATCACCTGCCACCAGATGCGGATTGTGTATACAGAGAGGCTGGGCATACAGAGAGGTTGGGTATTTACAGAGGGGCTGGTATATACAGAGAGACTGGGTATAAACAGAGAGGCTGGTATATACAGAGAGGCTGGTATATACAGAGAGGCTGATATATACAGAGAGGCTGGGTATATACAGAGAGGCTGGGTATATACAGAGAGGCTGCGTATACAGAAGATAGGCTGGGTATATACAGAGAGGATGGGTATATACTGAGAGGTTGGGTATATACAGAGAGGCTGGGTATATACAGAGAGGCTGGGCATACAGAGAGGCTGGGTATACAGAGAGGCTGGTATATACAGAGAGCCTGGGTATACAGAGAGGCTGGTATATACAGAAGATAGACTGGGTATATACTGAAGATAGGCTGGGTATATACAGAGTAGCTGGAATATACAGAGAGGCTGGGTATATACAGAGAGGCTGGTATATAGAGAGGCTGGTATATACAGAGAGACTGGGTATATACAGAGAGGCTAGTATATACAGAGAGGCTGGGTATATACAGAGAGGCTGGTATATACAAAGAGGCTGGTATATACAGAAGATAGGCTGGGTATATACAGAGAGGCTGGGTATATACAGAGAGGCTGGTATATACAGAGAGGATGGGTATATACAGAGAGGCTGGGTATACAGAGAGGCTGAGTATACAGAGAGGCTGGTATATACAGAGAGGCTGGGTCTCTCACACTGATCTCCGGGATCTGGCTGTGTCACTGAAGCACAGACACGGAGGGCAGACTCGGTAAGAGTGCTGCGGCTGTGCAGCAAGCGCTGTGTCTGGCAGCCTGCAACTCTCTCACAGTAGGGCCGGCCCTGGATTCGGGGCTATAGCCACCCCTAACGACGCCTGTACTGTACCATCTCTGAATAAGACAAATGAGCCATTTTAGTTCAGTTGTTAAAGTATATCATTTAAAGCAACTCAGTCACTTTACCTAAATTGCTGAAATAAGCTTATGCTGTAGAAAAATAAAGTGAAAATACCCTTCCTACTGCCTGCGCCTGTGGCTCCTCTCTGTTGCTAAGTAATTCTTCACTGAAGTATCTTCCAAAATCAATACCCCCCACCAGGACTTTCAGCTTGCTGTTCCCCTGTCCTTAGTTCTTCAGTAGTAGGAACCTCCTGAGCAATGCAGTACTCACAGCAAATTGTCTGTTTCGGAAGACCCTTTTGCAGATATTTTCTTTCAGTAACTTAAAGTGTAAGTTCACTTTTTCACAAAAATGAAAAGGTGAACTAACACCATACATCCTTCTCTTGCCCCCAGTCCCCACTGCACTTTTTCTCCTTGGATAATTTACTTTCATTGCCCATGCAGCCAGTGCAGGGGTCCAGGATTTTGAAAGCCACTGTCATCTCTCTCTTCTTTCCTTAGGAACGCCAGGATGTATCATATCAAATCTGATTGGCCAAATTTCTCACGTGACCAGTCATAATGCTCTGATCCATCTCAAAAGAAGACTGCACACTTCAAAGGTGTCTGGCAACTCCTTTAAAAAAAAAAAAAAAAAACACCAATAATATGTACCCTAAACATATGAACTCATCCTAAATTGACATATCTGTGCACATAAAGTCCATATAAAATGTACAAACACTGCAAAAAAAATTTCTAAAAAAAATTAACATAATGTGACGAAAAAGGTGCTCAGATTTACTAAACATCAATTCCTCCTTTTTTGCTGTGAAGGAATGATGACAACGTGCACAACCAAAGAAAAAGTTCTCCCAAAAGAAATCACCACAAACACTTAAATGAGCTTCTTACTAGCTGTTCTGATCCCACAAGGAGACCATCAGAAGCATCACTGCATAGCAGCCATATACACCACAATCTTGCATGCACATAGTGTAGTATTTCACCAAGATTTTAATAAAATGCTAAAATCACACTGACAATTTTTACGGAATTACACAGCATGTGTTACAAACAACTAGCAGGTACAATCGGTCAGGCTGACTTGTGGAATAACGGCAGCAACTGAACTCCTCAGTTCCCAGATGTTTATGGAGTGTTGTTAAAAGAAGAGGGGATGCTATACTGTGTCAAGCATGGCCCTGTCCCAACTTTTCTGAGATGTGTTGCTGCTGTTATCAATTTTTAAATTTTAAACCAACATAAAAGTGTACATGCCCCCTTAAATCTCAATATTCTTAATCATTAAACTGAATAAATTATATCTAATATATAATGAAATGTATGGACCTTAAAAAATTTGCATCTGTCACTTAAGGTGTATTAATTCCAACCAATAGTACCCAGTGAAAATACATTAATAAATGAAATAAAATATATCCAATTCATGTGATATGCATTTGATGAAAATAATCCTTAAAACTTGTGCACCTGTCTCATAAAAAATGCATCAATATTTATGACAACAATAAGTGAGCAACACAAAAGTTCAAATATACCGTATATACTCGAGTATAAGCCGAGTTTTTCAGCACATTTTTTTGTGCTGAAAGTGCCCCATTCGGCTTATACTCGAGTCAAGCACTTTTCTGCAGCAAAAAAAAATAATTCCGACCCGACTTTGGGGCCCTGTATCTCGGGGCCACTTGGGTCTAGGAATCCCAAATTGGCATTCAAACCCAGTTGAACTAGCACTACAACATATCCAAAGATGGGGTTCCTAGCACTAAGTGGCCATGAGATACAGGGCCCCAAAGTCGGTTCAGAAAATGTCATTCTCTGCTGCAGAAAAGTGCTTGAGATTTTCTGACCCGAATTTGGGGCCCCATATCTCGGGGACACTTGGTGCCAGGAACCCCAAATGTTGTATTCCAACCCAGTGGAATTAGCACTACAACATATCTAAAGATGGGGTTCCTAGCACTAAGTGACCCTGAGATACAGGGCCCCAAATCGGTCAACTGTGTCCATCTGCATGGGCACAGTGAGGCTGCAAATGGGCATATACTCGAGTCAATAAGTTTTCTCAGTTGTTTGTGGTAAAATTAGGTGCCTCGGCTTATATTCGGGTCGGCCTATACTCGAGTATATACGGTAAAAATATAAAACAGTCCAGATCCATAAAATGGTTATCTAAGTCCCATCAGTGGGACTACCTGCACTTGGATGCATGGAACACTTTTGCATTGCCATGTGGGTAAACACAGCCCTCCTTGAGCGTAGGCTTCAGTACGCCCCGTGTGAATGAGGTCTTAAGAGTATGGTCAGGTGTGCAGGAATTATCTGATTGTACTCAAGCCAGATGATTAGCAGGAAACTGCAAAGCGGATTACATTTCTACTCACTCGTGTTTGTGTTATAAACTTGATGGTTGATAGAGAGTAAAGGGAGGGGTGGAAGGTGGGAGCAATAATTGTCCAGATATATTAGAACAGCTTTTTTATTATTCTAGCCTTATTTCTTTAACATTATCTGGTGGATAGAGAAATACTTAGCTAAAGCTGGCCACCCACGGCTTGAAATTTGGCGATTTCAGCAGGGACTGGCCTGATTTTGATCAGTGTATGACTTTTCCTACTTAACAGGGACAACCACATTGAGAAGGGAGGAAATTCCTCCATCCACCTCATTTGTGTGGGTGGAGGAATTTGTTAGGTTGAACAATAAGAAAACTAACCATGTATGGCCAGCTTAAATCCCCAGTCCAGGTCCCTTACTACTACCAGGGCAGGGGGCCATTGGTCTAGCGCTGTGATGGTGCCCCAAGACCACTGGTCCTCTGCTGTCCCCCTGTGAAGATGTCGTCCTCTTCTCTCTCCTGGAAGGACCCTGCCAGCGGCCATCTCGTAGGAAGTGTCCATGTCTCTCAGGGAGTGATGTAGACATCATAAGAAGGACCTATTCAGGAAGTAAGAAGAAGAGTAGACTCTGGGCAGCAGTATCACTTGATTTTTTAGGAATTCTTGTAGAGAATACTGTAGTCAGGTATTTTAGAATGAGTGCAATTGAAAATGGGGCAGAGTACAGGAAGACTAAATTGTTTACATTCTGTAAACTGACAAAGCTTATCACTAATGACCTTTGTTCAGCAGCTGCTGGATACAGAAATCTAAGGACAAGTTCAGGTGAGCCTTCCTGCGTGAATCAGTAACTTCAGAAATGCAATGCATAAAGCTCTGGAATACATATCATTGAAATCAGCAATCACCCTTCTTTGTCCTGAGTGATGAAAGTTAACATTTGATTAGTTGAAATGGATTATATTACTTTCCCTATTTTCACTCTTCTTTGTTAAAGAAAAGGCAGGTAAATCAGCTGCACTCGCTAAAGACTTTGAAGGACGCTACAGGGCTTTTTTATACAAGAATGGCAAGATGGGGAGCTGTATTTTATGTGCAGACCCTACATGGTATCAGTTTTCTTTGGAGCTCCTCTTTTCTTTGGTACATCAGACCGTTCCTATTTGGTGTGTGTCCTCCACAAAAAAGAAGCAGCCTCCCACCCATTCTACTGCTTTCCAGCCTTGTGCTCCTGCAGGGTACAAAAGCTAGAATTCCGGGGGGTCTTCAGAGGACCGATGCACACCGCAGCAAGCTTGCCCCACCTTTTGTCTCCTACTTCTTCATCATCATGCTTTCATGTGGTTTGCCAACCTCTTCAACAGTGGAGATTATTTTATTAGTATTATTGCTCAGATCTTTTTGACTTTTGTTTGGTACTGATGGTATAGGTTCCCATGTTTTTATCTTTTTAAGGTTGTTTTCCTTTTTTGCTGTCACAGCAAAAATGTAATTGCCAAATTTAAAGTGGATCTAAACCTTAATATTTAACTGTTTGGCAAAACAGTTACATTCAAGGCAATGACATGAATAATAACTGTCACAGTTGCTTTTGTCCTTAACTGTCAAGCTATAAAATGACTAGTGTCATAACTGATTGCATGTGCAGCCCCATGTCAACAGCAAACCGAGACTAAGATGGAAGCTTCCTTGGCTGTAAGGCCCCTTTCACACTGGGGCGTTTTGCAGGCGGTACAGCGCTAAAAATAGCGCCTGTATACCGCCTGAAAAAATCCAGCCCCATTCACTCCAGCGTAAAAGCCGGCGGGCTTTCACATTGGAGCGGTGCGCTAGCAGGACGGCAAAAAAAGTCCTGCTAGCAGCATCTTTGGAGCGGTATAGAAGCGGTGTATTCACCGCTCCTATACCACTCCTTCCCATTGATTTGAATGGGAAACCGCGGTAATACTGCGGCAATACCGCCCCAAAGCGCCGATACGGTGGCGCTCTGCGGGGGGTCTTTAACCCTTTTTCGGCCGCTCGCGGGGGGTAAAACGGCACCGCGAGCAGCCGAATACCGCGGCTAAAACGACGGTAAAGCAGCGCTAAATATAGCGCTGCTTTACCATCACCGCAGCTCCCCGCCCCAGTGTGAAAGGGGCCTAAAGGATAGGGGGGGGGGGGGCTAAGTTACGCTTTAAACCTTTTAGATGTGTTGGATTTTTAAAGGTTCCATTTGAATTGACTTATATGGCAAATATTATAACAATACATCCAAAACATCCTGCACTGCATTAGCGGGTCCTATTGTCCATGACTTTTGCCTTTTTTCAACAGTAAGTATATGACAACACATCTACTGTGAACAAGCCCACAAAGCAGACGTATGGCCAATTTATAGAAATCTAAAGCCTATTGAAAAATAGAGGATGCTTAATGTAAAGAATATAAGTAATAAGGTTGAGACACTGAACCAGAGATTGATTTATAAGTATGAGGGAATGGAAAAAATGTACCACGGCTTCATGGCGTTTACTAGACAAGTAGAGGATGGGAAAGGCAATACCTACAGCGGAAGTGCGTGAGGTGGTTCACATTTGATTCATTTTACTAGTTTAGTGTTCAGAAGAAAAGAAATTGAATCTATCAATTCACACCACACACTGGGCATCTAATACAATACACACCTGAGTCCACTGAATTCATTTGCTGCAAAATACATTTTCTCATTTTTTCCTTGGTAATATAAAAATACATTCTAAGAAATCAGGCCCATGGCCAAGGCTACTTCTGTCAGAACATAATTTAACATTATGAAAATGTGTTCTGCACAGCATCAGTAAATAGGAATACAGCGTGTGATATACGTACCTCTTAGAACTTCTAGAGCTCCATACATTTAGGATGTGTATTTGGATTGCTAATGGAAAATAAAAGGGTAGGACATAATAGCATTCTTTTTAAAAACGCTTTCTTTAGGGAATATTTTTGGGCTTATTTAATAAGGTACTCCAATAAAACATGTACAGAATACAGAAATCCTTATCAACCCATCTGATTTAAAAAGCCCTTGATTGCGGCAGACTAATATTTGAGGTTATCTGATGGGTTACTATGGTTATTGGCATTGTAAACTGATAGTGAGAGAGAGAATATCAGAAGAGGTGAGCCCAAATGAACCGCAGTTTATTGCTACAGAAATTGTTAGTGTTTCTTGGACTTAGACACGGACACCTTACCCATTTAGGGCACAGTGATAATGTCTGTGTAAAGCCCAACCACCTTAAACTCACCTCTGCGGCCCTCCGCTTCGGCTTCTTCTTCTGTGGCTGCCATTGACCATTACCTAGTGCTGCTTTGTGTGCAGCGATTGAGCCTAGCGTCCAATTACTTGGCCTGAGCACTGTCACATGATGGAGAGAGTAACATCACAGCTAAATGGACTAGGTGACTTAGGCCCCAGGCAGACCTGATCGGGTCCACTTGTCAGTTTTTTAGGGGACCCGATCAAACCTTCCATTCTCTTCTATGGAGTGGCAGGTGCAATTGGACTTGTGTCCATTTACACCTGCCAACATCTGATCCAATCTGCTAAAAACAGACAGATGGGGATCCATTCTCCTTCTGTCTAGCGCATCAGTTTAGAGGGAGTCGGGCGTAAATGGTCCATTTACATTCAACCGCCCATAGAGGAGAGCAGGTTGTGTCTGAACAGATTCCACGCTGAGCAGACAGACACCCATGGAGTCCACCGCATTTGGAAAGGGCCTTTGTCTCTTAAAAAAAAAAATAAAAAAACAGTGGACTGGCTAATCTACAGTAGTAGATGTGGAATGCCCATTGGAGATACTAATAGTGTGTCTCTCGGACATCGGACAACCAACTTGGCTATTTTCAGTTGGATTGGACCACAAGCTCATGTTAATAGCACGTATTTCCTCACACCTTCAACTGACAGATCGGTTCTTTCTGGGATGACTGCTTTGCTTTAGCCATTGGTAAGTTAAATCTAGAGGTGTATGGCGGTGTCGCCCTCCGCCCCCCCCCCCTCCCATCTCCATAACATAACCATGCAGGCTTGCGGGTTTTAGGATTAATGCATTATGCCAGCATGTCTAAACGCCTGCAAACAATTATGACTGGCCATTAACTTTGATTTTCTAGTCATATAATACAACCTGATCCTGGATAAAAGCTGAAAGCAGTATTAAACCCAGAAGCAAACATTTATTATATTGCAGCTTACCAATTTTTATATGTGATAGCTGCATTCGTTTCCTTTTTAGGCTTTCTTGCTTCTATTTTTATCTGGTGATCTGGCCAGTAAGTCTGCCATTTTTCAACAGAAAAGCTATCTTGCAGTTACAGGCATGAGACCAGACCATGTAAAACTGACAGAGGTGCTTTAAATTACCAGCTTTTAGTTATTTATGTAAAATCTTTATCTTAAAATGAGGAAAAAGTTTGCTGTACCTGATTATAAGGTATTAGCTGGAGTTCAGCTTTAATTTGTTAATGTATTTAAACCTGCTAGTACATCGATCACATCTAACACTCCCCTCCCCCCAGACTGGCAAGGCTGCCCTCTGTGCTTCTTCATCCAGAGTGAGGGCACTCTAATAAAGGAGGTGTGTTACTGGCCAAATTAACAGGTAAAATGGAAAAAAGCCTGAAAAAAAAAAACGAAATCAGCTACTACATCTAATGAATGGTAAGCTGCAATATATTGCATTTTTGGTTTTGGGCTTAATGTCACTTGAAGTTAAAAACAGAAAGGAACAATTGAGACTCAAACACTGGTTGTAGAACTACAATAACTGTTGCAGATCTGACATAGCAGTCTTGTTAAAAGAATAAACATAACACACAATAGCTATTAACAATGAGATTACTGCAATTGTACATAGTTGTTAGAGTTCTTAAATAACTCAGTTAAAGTGGAGTTCTGCCGGAAAAAAAGTAAATTAAAAGTCAGCAGCTACAAATACTGCAGCTGTTGACGTTTAAAATAAGGACACTTACCTGTCCTGGATCCCATGATGTCCTCACCCGAAGCCGACCCGTCCCTCTGCTCCTGGGTGGAGACACCACCATCTTCAGTAAGGGAATCAGGAAATGAAGCCTTGTGGCTTCACAGTATGGTTCCCTACTGCGCAAATGTGACACCGGAGGGGGGGAGGAACTGGATAAGCAGAAGTTCATTTTATTGGGTGGAACTCCGCTTTAAGGGTTATAGCAAAAGCTGTCTTTCAACTTATTTTCCCTGGGATGGTGTCATAATGTATAGTTTCTGGCTTCAATGAAAATAAGTTGATTGACAGATGTGGAGATATAGGAGAACAATGGTAAAACATGCACAAATTAACTAATTGCTTATTTATAGCTGTATTAGCTTCCTAAACTAAACTTTACTTTTTATATAGGAATTTATTATATGCTATTGTTCTGCTACCATGCTATATATTTTGTTAAGGAGCTGTAAAGTACAACCATTGGGGTTGATTTATTAAAACTGCAAAATCTGATGCAGCTCTCAATCAGTTTCCAGCTTTTTTTTTGTTGTTGAAGTCTAATTGAACAACCTGAAGTTAGAAACTGATTAGCTACCATACACATATTTTGCAGACTACAGTTTTAGTAAATCACCCCCATTGTGTGACACTTCAAAGTGGGGAGCTGCCTCATGTGCATATATAATTACATATTATACATGAAAACAAGGTTTACATTTTTTTTTATTACGCATTAATGGGATTATACAGATCAAACTCATATCGTTTATGTACTTATCCCAGATCATTGACTACAATTTATTATTTCCTTGAATAGCACTCTATATCATCTATTGATTCTACTTTTTTACTGTTGTCATATCTTTTAGTTAGTCGCTTTGTTTTCAATCCCAAACATATTTGCTGCAGCCTTCTAATGGTACTCAACATTGGGAATGCCCTAGCAATAACACTGTGTGGTTGATTTACTAAAACTAGAGAATGCAAATTCTGGTGCAGCTCTGCATAGAAACCAATCAGCTTCCAGGTTATATTGTCAAAGCTTAATAGAACAAGCTGAAGTTAGAAGCTGATTGGCTACCATGCACAGCTGCACCCGATCTTGCACTAGAGTTAGTAAATCCACCCTACTACCTCACCAACATACACATTGTCATATAAGTTTAAGCTTAGTGGGTGCTTGGTGAGGGATTGAAGTACAAGCTGAGTACCCCTTTTAAAATTTTGTAAACAGGCCCTAATTTGTGCACACCAACAGGCAGGAGTTGATCAGTTTGAGGGTCTTTTAGTAATTAAAGGTTACAAAAAGAGTAGATAAACTGAAGTTTGTTTAGATAGAATACGGATATTCTAGAATATCTATCTTCTTTCAAGTCACAAGGACAAAAGAAATCTCAAGTAGTGTTGGTCATGTATCAAAGTTTAATGTTGCTGTCGGCTAGTCAGTCTCCCATGCACTCCATTGGTTTACTTTAGTTGTTGGCCAACATGCCTGATGTATTGTGTGATGTTGCTCAGTGTTAACATGAAAGTAAAGTGTTCTATTGCACAGCTATATTAGGTTTCATGTCACAGTGGTAAAAAAATACTTCCCTGTCAGTGTTGGTCATGCAGTAATGAACTTCATTGTTTTACTCCGCCATATCACCCACATACACTCCGTCATTTTATTTCAAGCATGGACAAACTGAATTGGCAAAAAGGAATGGTTGTTTTAAGTCACTGCTCAGTAATAGAGAGAGACAGATTTTTAATGGAATAGTTACTACGTACCACAAGCCTCTAAAATTACCATAGGATGAAATGAGCACAACCGTGACCAAGTTTCAACAAAACTCATATGTTGTGAGCTCCAAAAAGCCATACAGTTCATCAGGACTGCCATTTAAAAAACTGCTTCATCCAAGGCCAGCACAGAAGGATATATAACTTAGTGCAAGGATGACTTATCTTTCACACAATTACTTAGTTACAGATGGTTTTCAAAGCGTACCTTCAGTCTTTTGTCAACTGTTTATATGGTAAGGGATTAGGGTGTGGGTAATGGTGAAGGCATTACTCGGCACAGTTATATAATAGCCATGGAATATGAGGCTATATACAGGACCCAAGGCAGCATATGATCGAAATGTTGTTCCCTCTTGGTGTTCTCAAGTTCCATGAAAAAATGTATCTCATTCATAGTTACACAGATTCAAGAGTCAAAGGATGGGCTTCTGTGTCTTCACCAGTCATTCAATCAATAGATTAAATCGTCATTGAATATTTAGGACCCATTCATTTCTGCCCATCCTATTGTGGTGCATTACTGCATGCACATCATTATGCTGTATTCCTGATATCGCTGAGGCCGGCTTCACATGTGCGAATTGGATGCGTTTTTCACCGTATCCAATTTGCATGATGTGCGAGTGTGACCAGCTCTCAATGGAGCCGGTTCAAACAGGTCCTTGCGGCCACAGTGCAAATTCCAAAAGGCACCCACAGCGCCACCGGAACAGCACAGAGAATAGGACACAGGACCTCTCTGGATCAGCCTGCCACTACCACATCACTCGGGAGGAAAAACGGAAGAAACTTCTATCCCTTACATGCCTGAACAAACATCTCTTTTGTGAGTGTTTTTATTCCCTTTGCAATAAAGTACTTGTTATAATTGCTGCACTTAGAGGGTGCCGTCTATCTTCCCTTTTTTCGAATTCCAAAAGGGTCCTGTGCATTTTTGGGTCCGATTCAGGTGCGAATTCAGGCAAAAACCCAGACCTGAATTGAACCTGAACCGATGAACAGAAACGCACCAGACCCCAGGCACAAAACCACGGCCGCACATATGTGAACCCAGCCTGAATGTTGTGTTGAGGCAGCCCATTCATTAAGGCCCTCTTTACACTTAAGTGCTGTGTTGTCAATTCACCATGGCCTACTAACGCTTGGTACAAGGTAGCCATTCTAAATGAATGGCACCTCAGTGCACTGTACATAGTGCTGTGCCTTACCAAATGTGAGGCCTTTAAGGAAATTGACTGAGACTCGCATTTGTTTTATAAACCAATATATTCACATATGTATTAGATGCCATGAAGAAAATTTAAATAAAATCTTTATTCAAGCTGGATCTCTGGTACTGCCCTGCTACAGATGCTTTTTTTTTTCTCGCAATCGGCTATTTACATACCCAGTGTCCCCTGTGTACAACATTACCAAAAAGGAAATTTCTCTGTAGCAATTTTACTATTCCTTAAAACATTTTTTGATATGTTTATATTTTAATAATATTAGGTTTCTATGAGCTTTTTAGAAACACTGAACATTTTATTACCTTTTATTAATATGGTAAAAAGCCAAGATGGTGGTGCATAAAATGTGTACACAGCTCTCTGATAAGCGATGACCACACACTACGTCCTTGGAACTGAGGCTTCAGTTAAATAGTAAATACAAACAGTAAACATACCAGTCTGCAGAAGTGAGTGAAATAAAGAATATCCCAAAAAATTATTAAAACATTTATCTTTGAAAAAATGTGTACGTTTGAATGTTCAGGTAGCTACGGTGATAACGTTCTCCTAAAGCAACTGGTGCATTTAAATGCTCAAATATTAAATTCAATTTTATATTAAAAAAGATAAAATGGCAGTCCAGTTTTTTTGTGAGGACCTTAGGAAAAGCCAAAGTGTTTCAGAAGTTCAGCGTCTGCTTTATCAGGGCTGGAGAGAATCTGGACCAACAAAGAGATCCTTCAAGGTATACAGAAACAAGATCATCAATAGCCTACTCCCATCACTGGTTTAACAATTAATACATTGTTTTTTTTTTTTATTTGAGTATTTACTGTAAATGTACCAGTACCTGTAAATGAACATTACCACTTTGCGTAGCTACCTGCATGAATTGTATAAACATTCATTGTCTTAAAATAATAGTTTTAGCATTTTCTTTGGGTATATTCTTTTGTATTCTCTTGCCTTTCCACATTGTCATCTTGCTGTGTGTATAGTGTATAAGAATAGTGAGGCAATACATTGCAGTCATCTGCTGCTGAAAGTGATTTTGCTTTGTGTGAAATAGAAGATGACAGTTTCTCTCTGATAATATAATAAATGTCATAGAAATGTATCTGTTTATGTCTCTACTTCAATGCAGTAGAACATGGATGTTTTAACACACAATTTAGGTATTTTATTACTTTAAACAATTTGCCCTCAGAAGCAAAGTGATAATACCTGTCCTTGCATTGAGCTGATATAGGAATGCCATAATGTGAACGTTCAGGAAACTGTACATATTTAGTAAAGTCTTTTGTTCTTAATGGAAAAAAAATATTGACACATTTAACAAATTTTCTGTTGCTATCATAAGCTAACCGCACTCATAGATTTGTTGGCCGGATTACCGGTTCGGAACACCTTTGAACTGTGAATGTCACATCAATTATAATCTAGTACAGTTGAGTCAGATTTGCAGAAGCCTGGGGGAGAAAATAAAGTCATCTGATGGACTTCAGTGTTGGGTGATAAAGGTTATCTGCTAAGTCGAAGTGAAGATGAAAGCAGAACAGCTATATAAATAACTCAATGAAATGACTTCTATGAAAGCAGCATGGCTCATTCAGTAGCGGTGTTCGCAGATCTAGAAGGGTGGTCAGACACACAGGCAAGATCTGCAACAGGTGCAATTAAAGCAATCTGCTTGTGAAAATTAAATATTGAAACACTTTACCTATTCGGCCATGTATGAATCAAAATTTGATTGGTTCAGCAGGGATCTCAAGAATTTTGATCCAGTTATGGGCAGGCAGCTTGTACAGAAACCGATCTACCAATCAACTTCTGTACAACCAGCCTGTTGGAAAATTTTGGCAGTCAGAACACAATCGTTCAGAGAGAGTGATTCCCCCCATCCACTTCGATTGTGTGGGTGGGGGAATTGGGTAATTTTTTTTTTTGTTTTGTTCAACCTGCTGGTTGAAGAAAAAAAAAACTTAATGTATATCTTGCCTTACAGAAAAGAGTAAAAACTCTGCTTTGCCGCTGCCCGCTCAAATGCAGAGGAAGCCTTTATTGAAATCTTCTTTAGGAATCAACATTTCCGGGAGTGTTGATAACCTGGCCCTCAGTACTATCTCCTGTAGTGATGTGCAGGATGGCAGGAGGAACCATTGAGTGCTTTGAAAGTCTAGGAAATCCACCCCTCAAGAAGTTTTTATTGCAGCATTCGGTGGGGCAGACAACGGGAAAGGTAAGTATTTACTCTCTTCTCTGTAATGTAATGTGTTTTAAGATTAAAATTTTGTGACAGGGTTGCTTTAACTGCTGCCCCTATCAGGCCATGCATACTTACCTTTCTTAGCCAGCCATACATGTTTTCAATATCGGCCGGATCAGCAGGAACCGGTCGATATTCGAACCATTAATGGGCAGGGTGAATGTACCAAGTTCCATCAACTTTGGTACAATCAGCCTTCTGGATTCTGTCAATTTCTTTTTAATCGCTGTCTTCTCCGGGCGGGGACAGCTTCGCCTGCTTCCCTGCCGGGAGAGACAATTGCTGATTCCCCTGTCAATATTGTCTGTGTTAAAGGGGGAATCTTGCAAATTTCTTTCCTGCAACCAAAAAAAAATTTGCATCGTGTATGACCTGCCTTAAGCCCCATACACACGGTCGGACAATCCGCGGACCAGGTCCGTCGGATCATGTCCGTCGTACTTTGTCCGATGTTGGTTTTGCGTACACACGGTCGGACAAAGTTGTCGGAAAATCCGATCATTCTGAACGTGGTGACGTTTGTTGCCTACGACGGGACAACGTAGAGGCTAGTAGCCAATAGCTTTGCAAATTTCTTTCCTGCAACCAAAAAAAAATCTTTCCAGCAGGAGATAAGACTTTGTCCGTCGGACAAACCGACGAACACTGTCCGATGGTGCATACACACGGTCTGATTTTTCAACAACATTGTCCGATCGGACAGAATCCATGAAAAAGTCCGACCGTGTGTATGGGGCTTTACAGTGCCCACCACTTCATTCCCCTGGGCACTTAGCTACTATTTCATGATATTACTGATAAGGACAAGTTCACTTTGAAGCACACATATTGAATGCTGAGAACAAAACCTTTGAGTTTTCTCTTGTAGTTTTTTTTTTTTTTTTTTTTTTTACCATTGACATAATAAAGACTGACACAACCCTGGCAGAAAAGGTAACATGTTCCTGTAGGCAGCACATAGGTGATAAGTATTTTCTAGTGAAGTTGTGTACAGTAAAACATTGGATTGCAAGAATAATTAGTTCCAGAAACATGATTGTAATCCAAAGCACTTGTATATCAAAGAAAATGTCTCCATAAGAAATAATTGAAACTCAAATGATTAGTTCCACAACCATTTATTCATAAGTCCTTCACTTTATAGTCCATATAAAAAGATCATAGTAATGTAATAGTTTGTGTAACCATAAAATGTCCATCCACAAGGGGATTAGAAGCAAAATCCAGCAGGAACTACTGAGTATAAAAAAGAAGAGAGGCGCCTCTAAGTGTAGCAATATGGTTACATTTAATGAAGGTACAACATTTAGCAACTCACATGGTTGATGATTAAAAGAGGCACATCTAAGTATGCCGGCATCTGGGGTAAAGCTGTCCACATAGACCGTCCTCCACACCACCAGCTCTCACCGCTGTCAGTCTGCAATCATGACTGGGAAGACTACCCTGCAGTAGAGTGATTGAAATGCTCGCGGAATGCAGCGTGAAAGGGACGACGTCGATGGCGATGAGGAGGATGGTCTATGTGGACAGCTTTACCCCGGATGCCTGCAGACTTCCCTGTTTTAATTATTAACCATGTGAGTTGACAAATGTTGTACCTTCATTAAATATAGCCATATTGCTACACTTAGAGGTGCCTCTCTTCTCTTTTATACTCAGTTGTGACATGACGATACTTGTATATCAAGACATCGCTTGTATATCAAGTCAAAATGTATTTAAAAATTTAGCTTGTCTTGCAAAACGCTCTCAAACCAAGGTTTTACTGTATTTCTGGAGCAGCTTATCGAACATCAATAGCTTTATATTCCTTGCATTTCACTTTGTGGAAAAGTCCTTCATGTGTTCTTCCAGGCTTCATGGAGATCTGTATGTATGACCATGTTCCCGACTTCCTGATTCTCCACATTACCTCATCTCTGACTCAGCTGTACACTCCCCGCTCTTGGCAAGTTGACACATTATCTCACCATTTCTCACTCCTGCCAAGATGCTGCAATTGTTACCCTGAACAGTGAAGGATGAAAAGCAAAGTTAAATACTAAAATCTATTAGCACCAAGCGTTCAATCAAAATATTTGTCTGCCTTCCATTGATCTAATTTTTTGATTTATAAGCAACACTTGATTACTTTGAAACAATCATAAATCTGCAGATATTGGTTCATTATACCATATTACAATACTCTGACTTAATAAGGGCACCTTTGGAAATGATTTCATATAGAACCTTCACAAGGTAATAATGTTCACACACACAGCATTTTGACGTTCTTTCCGATTTGATTTAATGGGCAGTGGTGTTTTCAGTCGGATAGAACTGAATTCACTTGGCTAAAGTTGGTTGCTGTACCTAGAGTCCAACTCCAGCCAAATATTTCCTTCCTAGATTTGGATTGACTTAGAAAAGTAAATAATTCTGTCAAATGTGTATTACTGTGTGTAAGTGTTTACTAGTGCCGCCCTCCTAAAAATAAACACTGCTCTGCGCTACAAGGATATGTTACTTGCAATATATGGGATGGTCCTGGGATGACCAAGCCTGTAGATAGTGGCAGAATGTAAAATAGTTATTTAAATAAATAAATAAATAAGTAAATATACGTGCAAGATGCAATATAAATAATAAAATTATAAATATATGTGCATGATGTGAAGTTTAAAAATTATTATTGTCTTCATATAATGTGGGTATATAACAATTAAGGATGAGCCGAACACCCCCCCGTTCGGCTCGCACCAGAACCCGCGAACGGACCTAAAGTCCGTGCGAGCTTTAGAACCCTATTAGTTATAATGGATGCGAACGTTCGAAATTAAAAGTGCTCATTTTAAAGGCTAATATGCATGTTAATGTCATAAAAAGTGTTTGGGGACCTGGGTCCTGCCCCAGGGGACATGTATCAATGCAAAATTTTTTTTTAAAAACGGCCGTTTTTTCAGGAGCAGTGATTTTAATAATGCTTAAATTGAAACAATAAAAGTGTAATATTCCTTTAAATTTCGTACCTGGGGGGTGTCTATAGTATGCCTGTAAAGGGGCGCATGTTTCCCGTGTTTAGAACTGTCTCTGCGCAAAGTGTCATTTTTGAAAGTAAAAAAGCTATTTAAAATCACTCGCGGCTAATGTTAATTCACGGCTCCCGTAACACAGAGAACAGTGATTCATTGAAACTCATTCATAAAAAAAAGTCATTGATAAAAAAAAAAAAAAATGAAAAAAAAAAAGCGTAGGGGTCCCCCCAAATTCAATAACCAGGCCCTTCAGGTCTGGGATGGATATTAAGGGGGATCCCAGCCAAAAAAAAAAAAAAAAAAATGGCGTAGGGTCCCCCTCAAAATCCATACCAGACCCTTGAGGTCTGGTATGGATTTTAAGGGGAACCCTAGCCAAAAAAAAATGGCGTGGGGTCCCCCTCAAAATCCATACCAGACCCTTATCCGAGCACGCAACCTGGCAGGCCGCAGGAAAAGAGGGGGGGACGAGAGCGGCCCCCCCTCTCGCCTGAACCGTACCAGGCCACATGCCCTCAACATTGGGAGGATGCTTTGGGGGTCTAAGACCCCAAAAGCACCTTGTCCCCATGTTGATTAGGACAAGGGCCTCTTCCCCACAACCCTGGCCGGTGGTTGTGGGGGTCTGCGGGCGGGGGGCTTATCGGAATCTGGAAGCCCCCTTTAACAAGGGGACCCCCAGATCCCGGCCCCCCCCCTGTGTGAAATGGTAAGGGGGTACAAAAGTACCCCTACCATTTCACCAAAAAAAGTGGCAAAAATGGTAAAAAGGACAGGAGACAGTCTTTGACAATTCCTTTATTAAAATCTTCTTTCTTCTTTCTTCATCCTTCGGATTCTTCATCTTCTCCTTCCTTCATCTTCTTCCATCTTCTTCTTCCATTTTCTTCTTCCTCCGATCCGCTTCTTCTTGCGCTGGTCTTCTCGTCCTTCTCGTCCGGCATCTTCTTCCGTCGGCGTCGGCGTCGGTGTCGGTGTCTTCTTGGGCCGCTCCGCGCAATGGGAGGCTCCCGCTGTGTGAGGCTCCGCTCCATCTGACAGGTCTTTTAAAACGGAGGGCACCTGGTGACCCCGCCCCCCTCTGACATCATGGGGAAAGCCATCATGGAATTCCCCATGACGTCCCTGTGCGTCAGAGGGGGCGGGGTCACCAGGTGCCCTCCATTATAAAAGACCTGTCAGACGGAGCGGAGCCTCACACAGCGGGAGCCTCCCATTGCGCGGAGCGGCCCAAGAAGAGACAGAGACACCGACGCCGACGCCGACGGAAGAAGATGCCGGACGAGAAGGACGAGAAGACCAGCGCAAGAAGAAGCGGATCGGAGGAAGAAGAAAATGGAAGAAGAAGATGGAAGAAGATGAAGGAAGGAGAAGATGAAGAAACCGAAGGATGAAGAAAGAAGAAAGAAGATTTTAATAAAGGAATTGTCAAAGACTGTCTCCTGTCCTTTTTACCATTTTTGCCACTTTTTTGGTGAAATGGTAGGGGTACTTTTGTACCCCTTACCATTTCACACAGGGGGGGGGCCGGGATCTGGGGGTCCCCTTGTTAAAGGGGGCTTCCAGATTCCGATAAGCCCCCCGCCCGCAGACCCCCACAACCCCCGGCCAGGGTTGTGGGGAAGAGGCCCTTGTCCTAATCAACATGGGGACAAGGTGCTTTTGGGGTCTTAGACCCCCAAAGCATCCTCCCAATGTTGAGGGCATGTGGCCTGGTACGGTTCAGGCGAGAGGGGGGGCCGCTCTCGTCCCCCCCTCTTTTCCTGCGGCCTGCCAGGTTGCGTGCTCGGATAAGGGTCTGGTATGGATTTTGAGGGGGACCCCACGCCATTTTTTTTGGCTAGGGTTCCCCTTAAAATCCATACCAGACCTCAAGGGTCTGGTATGGATTTTGAGGGGGACCCTACGCCATTTTTTTTTTTTTTTTTTGGCTGGGATCCCCCTTAATATCCATCCCAGACCTGAAGGGCCTGGTTATTGAATTTGGGGGACCCCTACGCTTTTTTTTTTGTTTTTTATTAATGAATGACAGCTCTCTGTGTTACAGGAGCCATCAATTCATTAGCCGCGAGTGATTTAAATAGCTTTCTTCCTGCAAAAATGACACTTTTTTGCAGGGAAAGTTCTAAGCACAGGAAACCTGCCCTCCTTCACAGGCTACCTATAGACACCCCCCAGATGTGATACTGCAATGCTGTTCTAACAGCACGCACACACATATCCCCAGAAATAAAGAACATATTGTTGTCAGCAGTCAGCAGCACACTGACACGCTGACACTGTGAGTGAAACATAATATGCGAGGCCGCCGCAGCGGCGGCCTCTTATACCGTGGGGCGTGTATTAAAGCCCCTGAGCTATAATTGGCTACAGGCATCCTGCCTGTAGCCAATTATGGCTCTCCTCGCTGCCGGCGCTGTGATTGGCCAAGCATGCGGGGTCACAGTGCATGCTTGGCCAATCATCAGCCAGCATTGCACTGCGCGGGCCGCAATGCATTGCGGGGCCGCTCGCATCACACGAATTTGATGCGAGCGGTCCCAATAGTTCTGGGCTCGCCGAGCGAGCGAACACCCGGTGCTCGATTCGAACATGGGTTCGAATCGAACACCGGGCTCATCCTTAATAACAATAATGATAGCTGCCGCTTAAGAATATCGAACTGTGAAATGTACAAAAGTTTCTATGGTGGGCTAAACTTAATCCCCCCAATTTTGAATTTTTGTAGCAGCGCTATTAAGGTGAGCTTTCTCAAATAAATGTGAAAGGTTGATGAGATAAACACGCTAATCAAGGTGACCGTGAATGAAATAAATAAATAAATACATAAATATCAGAGTGACCATAAATGAATGTCTGAAATATATAGAAATATAAAAATAAATAAATAGATCAGTCCATATGCGTGAAATCAATAAATCAATAAATAAAAATAAAAAATTCAAAGTGGATCACAAATAGTGAGTAAAAAAATCTGTGAAACCAATTCCTAATTTAGCAATTAGTATTTGTAGTCCGTGTGTAAACGGGGTTTGCTCATCAAATGAGCCAGTGGAAAAAAGTGACAGTTCAGAATTGATGTGAGCAACAGTTCTAAATAAATATTTCTTGAGTGATCCGTCCACCAAAGCTTTCACCACGTGAGGGAATCGTCCCCTTCTGGGGGTACACTCACCAGAAATCTACTTTAAATAAGCCTGTAGTATAAACCAATCTGGACCTTCTCCTCCAACATCACCAGATAATTACCATCCACCAGCGGGGTTATTGGACCAGAGTTTCAGACTTTGTATCCAGCATCCCTTGATCATGGCTCCACCAGCGCGGTTGTATCATGTGTAAAAATAGATGGAGGGCCACATAGTGTGATATTGCTAAAAACTTTTTATTTAAAATAGTTTCCCTTTATTGCAAAAGATCCCCCCCAAACAATATCTGCTTACCAAAATGTAAAAGATAGTTAGCATTGGATAAACATAGAACGGTACTGTGCCTGTGTTCCTTTCTGTCAGTGGGAAGTGGATGCTTCAGTTCCGCTCATGAGCGGCGTCCTTTCTTCCTGTTCTCCTGTGGAACGCACCGTGAACCGCAATACGCCGTAACGTCACTTCCTGTTGACCCAATGTAGACGGGTCAGCCAGCTGCCATGAGTATTGGTGATGGATGCTGCTGTTTGGACTGGAGAGCAAACGACATGTGACATCCCAGGACTCCTGTGAATACTTATAAAGAATTCCCCTGCCTGGGAAGGAGAGTCTGGAGTCTGAGGTAGTTATCCCAATAGTTAGGACATCAGACAGATAGTCTCAAGATGGAATATGTAGTCAAGCCAGCTTCCCAGCACTTCATCTGCCGGGCAGATGAGACTATCTGTCTGATGTCCTAACTATTGGGATAACTACCTCAGACTCCAGACTCTCCTTCCCAGGCAGGGGAATTCTTTATAAGTATTCACAGGAGTCCTGGGATGTCACATGTCGTTTGCTCTCCAGTCCAAACAGCAGCATCCATCACCAATACTCATGGCAGCTGGCTGACCCGTCTACATTGGGTCAACAGGAAGTGACGTTACGGCGTATTGCGGTTCACGGTGCGTTCCACAGGAGAACAGGAAGAAAGGACGCCGCTCATGAGCGGAACTGAAGCATCCACTTCCCACTGACAGAAAGGAACACAGGCACAGTACCGTTCTATGTTTATCCAATGCTAACTATCTTTTACATTTTGGTAAGCAGATATTGTTTGGGGGGGATCTTTTGCAATAAAGGGAAACTATTTCAAATAAAAAGTTTTTAGCAATATCACACTATGTGGCCCTCCATCTATTTTTACACATGATACAACCGCGCTGGTGGAGCCATGATCAAGGGATGCTGGATACAAAGTCTGAAACTCTGGTCCAATAACCCCGCTGGTGGATGGTAATTATCTGGTGATGTTGGAGGAGAAGGTCCAGATTGGTTTATACTACAGGCTTATTTAAAGTAGATTTCTGGTGAGTGTACCCCCAGAAGGGGACGATTCCCTCACGTGGTGAAAGCTTTGGTGGACGGATCACTCAAGAAATATTTATTTAGAACTGTTGCTCACATCAATTCTGAACTGTCACTTTTTTCCACTGGCTCATTTGATGAGCAAACCCCGTTTACACACGGACTACAAATACTAATTGCTAAATTAGGAATTGGTTTCACAGATTTTTTTACTCACTATTTGTGATCCACTTTGAATTTTTTATTTTTATTTATTGATTTATTGATTTCACGCATATGGACTGATCTATTTATTTATTTTTATATTTCTATATATTTCAGACATTCATTTATGGTCACTCTGATATTTATGTATTTATTTATTTATTTCATTCACGGTCACCTTGATTAGCGTGTTTATCTCATCAACCTTTCACATTTATTTGAGAAAGCTCACCTTAATAGCGCTGCTACAAAAATTCAAAATTGGGGGGATTAAGTTTAGCCCACCATAGAAACTTTTGTACATTTCACAAATGTGTATTACTACCCATGATCCCAAAGGGGAGATATAGGCTGCTTTCACAGGGGCTATCCAGTTGGATTCACCCTTTCGTTTTTCAGATGGGCCTGTCAGATGCTCCATGTAGGTTAATCGACAGGTGGATGAAAACAGACTTGTGTGCCCAGGATAATTCCTTTTCGTTTTTTTTTCTGGACTTAGATATGATAAATCACAGATAGTCTGATGTAAAAGAACACAAGTCCGTTTACATCCAGCAGCGGATGGATCCAACAGCGGTCCATCACATTCTGTTGTCAAAATGCGAACAAAAAACTGAATGGACATGGATGTCACAAAAATTGTCTGCTGGCGCTCCTCCATACACCAGCTCAGAGCAGATTTTAATTACCACCAGTCCATGCATGGACAGTAGGTTACATGGAATACAATGGCAAAGTTCACACCGTTGCAGTCCATTCTAGTACAGTCAACAAAAGTAGAACATGCTGCATTTTTTCTGCAAGTACCTGTGCTGGGACGTGGCAAAACGCAATGAAAAGCTCTGTGTAATGATTTTGCACAGAGCAGATCAGATCCTCCTCTTCTTGGGTTCCTCGCTGGTGATCCTGGCCCCTCCCTCCTGCCCAGTGCCCCCACAGCAAGCAGCTTGGCTCCGCTCCCTCTGTCTCTCTCCTCATTGGCTCACAGACTTTGATTGATAGCAGTGGGAGCCAGTGGCGCTTGCTGTTGTCTCAGCCAATGAGGGAGAGTCCCTAGACAGCCAAGACTCTCCTGCAACATCGCTGGATTGAGATGGGGCTCAGATAAGTGTTAGGTGGGGCTGATGGGGGCTGCTGCACACAGAAGGTTTTTTTATCTTAATGCAATCAATGCATTAAGATAAATCTTCTAAGTCTTTAGAACCAATCTGGAAGGCATCAAAAATGTGCATGCAGATCGTATCCAGACTGTGTTTCTCTGGTGTGAACCGGACCTAAGAAGCTGTCTTGCCATTCATTTACAGCAATCTGTGAATGAATAAACTACAAGTCCCAATCTTCCACCATGGCAGACGGCCTGTAGTTCTCAATGAACTGCAAGAGCCCTGATAAGTACTTCATTGACAATTCCTCCAACTTTCTAACACAGAGCCTGTACAGAGGTGCAGGCAAGAAAGCTGGAGGATGTTTCTACAGGAGCCTGACATTACACCTGCAATCCACTGGTCACGAGTGCAATGCTCTGTAGATTCCTGTGAAACAAAACAAAAAATCCAATTTTTTTTTCCTGAAAAAATATGTGCATTTATTGAATTTTTTTCAAAAAGGTGAAACATCTGTTAAAGTGATACTAAAGCTTTATTTATTTTTATTTTTTTAAATACCAAACGTGTCATACTTACCTCCGCTGTGCAGCTCGTTTTGCACAGAGTGGCCTCGATCCTCGTCTTCTGGGGTCCCTCAGCGGCTGTCTCGGCTCCTCCCCGCTTCTGATAACCCCTTCTGGGAAGCACTCTCCCGGGGGGTTACCTTGCGGGCGCGCTCCCGAGTCCTGTATCCAGCGTCCGTAGCCGCCGACCACAGGACTCGGCCCCGCCCCCTGGCCCTTGCGTCATTGGAGTTGATTGACAGCAGCGCAAGCCAATGGCTGCGCTGCGATCAATCTATCCAATGAAGAGCCGAGAAGCCTGGGCAGCGATCGAGCGTGGGACTTTTGAGGGCTCAGGTAAGTAAACCGGGGGGGGCTGGGGGGGTCTGTAATCATCAGATGTTTTTTCACCTTAATGGATGGATGCATTAAGGTAAAAAAAACATGAACCTTTACAAGCCCTTTAATTCCCTTTTAATATTGAGTAAAATTACAGATGGATAAGGTGAATTTAAAGTCAATTTGTATTTCAGAAAATGTATTTTCATCACACAAAAACAAACAGTATTTAAAATGCTCACGCTTTTATTATATTTAAATGAGTACGTAGGATAAAGTTGTCTGTCTAACGCTGTTTATTGCTAGCCATGCACAAAGTCACAGTTTACTGTAAAGTTTTTTAAAAGAATGCATCACACAGGTGATTATGGCATGCCACAGAAATCGCGGCCATTTAATTAGCTGAACGTCCATCAACATCTCCCTGACACTGTGTATCTAAATGTATTTTATGGTAGTGTAATATATGGCTGAACTCTCCCAGATTCATACCTTTAATACGTTTAAAATGTCTAATTCCGTTGTAATTCGATATTCTTCTTCACTTGATGAACAGTAAAGAAAGTTGCTAAGCACTAATTACATCTTAACCGTTAGTGTAACATAACCCTAGAGTGTTTTCTGAAAACGGCATCTCTTTCAAGAGCACTTACTGCTTGTATTATCCTTAGGTCACCTGTAAAGTGATCCTGTACTCCAATGGAAACATGTAGAAGTAAATGTTCTGTCTAAGCGTAGACACCACAAAATGCCTCTCTGATTTGCTTTCAGTGTGTGTCCGGCGCCTGATATTCCCTGATCTTATGTAAAAGCCTACGTTAAATCACTTGAGTTTTTAGATAAGCTTTGCTAGTCTAATAATTGTTCATGTTGGCTGCCTTATTGGACAGTGGAATGGCAGGCCTCAGTAAGAACATTTTTATTTAAATAAAGATAATAATGGGCATCGTGGGATTTGTTTAACATACAAAAAAATAAATGTATGTGTGGTTCCTTGTTAGAATACCATGGTTGTGAGTGATAATAATGGGCATGTATAGATTTTTCTTGTTCAGTCTGACTCTAATAGATTAGTTTAGCTGTTTAGTGTGGATGGAGGAAGCCTCTCTGCCTGCTATTGTATTCTGACAGCTGACAACCCATGTTGATGGGGACAAGGGCCTCATCCCCACAACCCTGGGCTGTAGTTGTGGGGGTCTGCGGGCAGGGGGCTTATCTGAATCTGGAAGCATTTTAACAAGGGGGCCCCAAGATCCCGACCCCCCCCACCCTATGTGAATGAGTATGGGGTACGTTGTACTTCTACTCATTCACCCCCAAAAAAGTGCCAAAAAGAAATAAAAACACACACACACAGATTTTGACAACTCCTTTATTAAAAAAAAAAAAAAAAAAAACAATGTCCCCCGATGTAGATCCATTGTCAATCACGATGCCCACCGCACCGGCGGACGCGAAAAAGAAAAAAAAAGAGCTACACTCGCGACGCAGCTAACCGCCGACTGCCTGCTCTGCCTTCTGACAGTTCTTAAATAGGTAAGGGGCAGGGCCCCCTGGCGATTTCACCGGGTGGCACCACTCCCCATGTGACATCACTGGCCAAGCATGCACTGGTTGGTGATGTCACAAGGGGGCAGTGCCACCAGGTGATATCGCCAGGTGGCTCCGCCCCTCACCTATTTAAGAACTGTTAGATGGCGGAGCAGGCAGTCGGAGCTTTTTTTTTTTCAGGTACGGCGGGCGTAATGATAGACGAAGAATCTACATTCTACAAGAATCGACAAAGGAATTGTCAAAAGACTTTTTTAAAGTGGTTGTAAACAATCACCTTGTAAAACGACCCATTCAGACTGAAATAGAAATGAAAGGAAAAAGAGGTGCAAAGAACTCCTGCAGTTCACCAGGCTTGAGGCTGGACACTGATGCTTTTGGGTGGTACACCCTTTTCATGCACCCCATTTAATCCCCTTATGATTGCTACATGGGCTGGTTTTAGGATGAGAGGAAGCTCTTTAAGGATACCAGACCTCTTTCTTAGTGTGCCAGGAAGGTATCGTTAGGAGGCGAAAAATATCATTTTGTTAAAGGAATTTATCACTTTATCTTTACATTAAAGAAATCCAGCAGTGCTCTGCAACTGCCAGAATAAATGAAAGAAATTTCACCTGCAGAAGATATTGAAAATCTAAAGCTTTTTTAACACCTGATATTGGCTTTATTTCTAAAAAAATAATATGAACAAGGTGTTAAAATTGAGAAGCAAATAATCCAGGCTTTGATAACACCTAAAACGTTCCTCTCTGATTTAAACAAGCAGCTTTATCACATTAGGGTCTAACTTGAAACGTCACTTTTCACACTTGGTTTGCAATTCTGCTGCTTGTTGAAACCAGGAATTATATTTTGCAAACTGTTCCTGAACTGACCTTATTCCATTAAGACAAACTGGCTTCAATCTTCAGCTTGCCCTAAAGTGACACTGTTATTGGCCATGTCACATCACCGGCACCACTTTGAAGCACCTGCCTCCACTGCAGCCAGCATGGAAAATCTTGGGTTTTTGGACACTTAAGCCAGGTACCTATGGGCTAAATGTCAGGCAGCATCGGCCGGTTTCTATTGTCATTCGGCCCGTGTACACTGCAGCCGTTTGGACGGCTTCTGTCGATGGGGCAAGACCGAAAAAGGTCTGCTGATCGGCTCCTGATCAGCGCTCTTAGCCAATGGCTGAGAGCGCTGATTGGAGTGTTATGGCGACAGGGCCTTCCCCCTGCCAGAACACAATAGAACAGCAGGGAAGATCGCTGTACTAACACCGTACGATTAGTACAGCGGAGCGATCAGTTTTTTTTTTCATTCTGCTCTGCTGGGTTGAAGGGTAGTGTGTACTAGGCTTTAGAAAACCAGTGACGCCACACCCCCGTTATGTAACAGTGGCTCTTTAATACCTAGTATAGTTTTAATCTTTTTGGCAAGTAATTAAAAACAACTTTCAGCATAAATAGTTATTTGCTGTCAATCATTTGTTCTCTCTAGTTTTTATTCTAAAAAAAAATCTATTTTTTATAGACCAACAAAAATATTAAAATCATAATAAAGGAAATATCTAATCAAAAATTTGTTTAAAGTGACTCTGTCACCTATAAATAATTTTCTAAATCATGGCCCCTGCAAAAGTAGATTCTTCATACTTCACTCTCCGATGAGTGGTGAGTGCTAATTTAGCTCTCTTTAAAGGTTCTATCAGTTGAAGAATCTTCAGCATCCATCTCTGCCTGGTTGTCCACTGTGCTCTATGGTTCCCAGTGAAGAAACCAGCCCAAATCAGTGAACCAGGCATCTGATATACCCAAATGTGCTTGATGTGGAAGGTTCTTCAATTGCGTTGTTAGGATCTCCCACCTAGCAGAGAGGTTAATATTAAGAATCTACTTTTGCAATGGCTATTTAAAAAAAAATATAGGCAACAGAGTTTGTGTCTCTTTTTCCTAACAGTTATAACACCTGGAATAATAAAAGGAATAAGGAGCCATAGGTGACTTCTCTTAGCTACAGGGTATATCATAGCTGTCAGTATTAGTGCAGAGGAACATGTACCTTCCACTTGCTCCAGATATCTTTAATGATAGGTATACTTAGTGAAGCCCAAAGCTCCCATCAAAGTCGGGTCTGGGTACGTGTAAGGAGGTGGCTCTGGTTGGCTGTTCAAGCAGATAGATACACATCCCGTACTTTGCCACATCTAAGGAATCAGTAAGGCGACAGCCACTGGGGATCCTGGGGCAGATTAGGGAAAACATTTGAAGGGAGTGAGAGCAGAACTGGGGAAGCCATTTTGGAGATGACTGTTGTGTGCTCCTGAATAGTTGGTCTAATTGGGCATCATTATGCCACTGCTGTGGTTATCCTATATAAGGAAAGCAACTGCCTCTACAAGGGTCTTTAAAGTGATATTAAAGGCTTGTGTTTTATTAAAAAAAATAATAAACATGTTACACTTACAAGCGTTGTGCAATGGTTGAGAGCAACGCCCATCCTCCTCTTCTCAGGTCCCTGCTGGTGCTCCTGGCCCCTCCCATTTGCTGAGTTCCCCAATAGCAAGCCACTTTCTATGGGGTCACTCTGCATGCTTGGCCCTGAGCTTACCTCTGTGTGTCCATAAGACACACAGTAAGAGGCGAGGCTCTGCCCCTGCTCCCTCCTTGCTGGCTGTGATTGCCAATGGCTCCCGTTGCCGTGTCTCAGCCAATGAGGAGGGAGAGAACCGCTGCTCTCGTGCACATCGCTGATTCGAGGTGGGGCCCAGGTAAGTTTAAGGGGCTTCGGGGGAGCTGCACCTTTTCAACCACTTAAAAATACTTGGGGAAGAAATCTTAAGCGTGAGAGAGAGAGTTTTGGTTTTCTGGAGTTAGGCACAAAGTTCAGCTCTTTGACAGAAAGGGATTTGAATGTATATTAAGTGCCCAACAGTCCTGGGTTTATTCTGTACAAAGTTGTTTGATTGCTGGCAATGCAATAAATCTGGTTATAACAGTTTAACTAAACTGTTGTGGGGAATTTTGCTGCTTATACAAAACACCCCCTGGAGTTTGGCTACCCCAAAAGTCTTTACAGGAGGCCATTTAATTAATTGGTAATGGTAGTTTCGAGGGAACCAATGGACCTTTAATATTTCACCATAGATAAAACATAGCCCTTGCCTGAGGCAGAGGAGGACTCTGTGGAAGTAAGTTGTACCTGGTGACTAGGACAATAGTAGAGCTGCACGATTAATCGTCCAGAATCCTTAACGCAATTTTTTCCCCGTTGCGAATAAAGTGTTTCACGATTCTTGCTATGCAAAGAATTCTCTCTGCTCTTCTGAAGCCACAGCCCTCAAAAGAAAGAAAGAGAAAAACTGGGCAATCTGCAAAGAATCATAACATTCTTTATCAGTTGAACTTAAGTATAAACATTGTAACAATTTGTCAATGGAATAGACCTTGTGTGTAATGCCCCTTTTACACGAAAGGACCGTTTAGGTCCGCCTGTCAGTTTTGTCGTCGGACCTGAACGGGCACTCCATGTTAGTCTATGGAGCGACGGATGTCAGCGGCGACATATCCGCTGACATCCGACCCGGTCCAATGGCCCTACGTTCGCATCTGTCCCTGGTGGATCGGATGAGATCTGATGAAAACGGACATGCTGTCCATTTTCGTCCAATCTCTCCAAAGCAACCAGCGGCGCTCGACAAGCCCCTCCCCGTTCAGTGAGCAGAGGGGGACCTGTCATCCGCCGGCTCAGCGGAGATCAACGGAGAGATCTCCCGCTGAGCTGGCAGACAGAGGCAGACTCCGTGGCAGTGGATCCGCCTTGTGTGAATGAGGTCTAAGTGAAAAAAGTTTAACCACTAAACCTTTTACTGACATTTGTTGGTTTCAAGTTAAAATCATTTTTTTTTGCTAGAAAATTACTTAGAACCCCCAAACATTATATATATATATTTTTTTAGTAGACACCATAGAGAATAAAATGGTGGTTGTTGCAATATTTTATGTCACTCTGTATTTGCCCAGCGGTCTTCCAAATGCAATTTTCTTTGGAATGAATAAAAATAAATAAAAAAAACAGTAAAGTATAATGTGAAAGACGTCGCGAGAATCGTGAGAGAATCCTGATCTTTTTATTCTAAGCAAAAAAATTGTGATTCTCATTTTGGCCAGAATCGTGCAGGTCTAGACAATAGCATTGGTGCAGTCTGCACACACTTCTGTCCTTCTGCACCTAGGATTAGCACCCATCTGTGTCTTTATGATGGACAGATGAACAGTCCCAGAGAAGAGTCACAGGGTTTTCCACTGGGGACCCACCTAAAAGGACAGTCTCTATTTTCTCATTTTTTATTTCAAACATCCACTTGTGTACTGAATATCACCTGAAACCCCATCTGTTCTAATAAGCACTTACAACTCTCTTCCCTCCGGACCCCATATTTAGACCCTGGAATAATTATCACCCCCATCCCCCCCAAGTGACTGCTCAAAAGTACTAATTTTTTCCCTTCCTCTATTTCTACTGTTCAGTAATTTTTATGGCAATAGCATGTTATAGGGCCTACAGGCTATAAAGCTTCAAGAAGGTTCTGAATACATTTGCATGTTTTATTAGATCATGGTAGGGAAATCTATCATCCACTGAGGAAAAAAAAAAATTATATATATATATATATATTTTTTTTTTAAAGAAATGTGCTTTGCAAAATTGCTCAGACAAATTTCAGCTTCTGCTTGATCAGAGGGCTAGGAGACAGAGCAGATATTCATGACTGTCGAATGTTGTTTACTAAACACTGCTTTACTGATTGATCTCTGTCCATTAAGAGTGATCAATGGCTGGAAATTTTGTTACTGTCACTTTGCATGAAAGCTTCTTTTTGCCTGTTCAGTTTTAATTATTTTAAATCGAATTAAAATCTATTTTTTCATCTGTTGCATTTTTACCCCTCATTGAAGTGCTTTACCTCTATATTCCTGCTCTGTAGCAACCATTCTTGAGTTAATACATCTTAATTAAATCTAGGTGGTGGTTCAAATGCACTGAGATAGAATAGTAGCCATTCTACCACTTCTCGGTCTCCCACAGTTAACACGGCTAAAAGACCTTTAATGTCATGGTAACCCCTCCTTCTTTAAACAATATTTTTAGGGATATGGTGTTGGTTAGCATCAATTGCTGGCTGATTTCCCTTTTGTTCTTAATGTCACGGTGGGGTGATTTGAGTGGGAGGTTTTATTTCGCACCACCAGAGGGAATGGTTGGGTGATTGTGGCCGCTTGCTTGAGTAACACACTTCATTTGAGAGCAGTGCTACTAATGGTAGGGTTTTCAGCTCGGTCAAAATGTGAGAGATGCATTTTATAGTAATACGATACATAAATTATATACTATAATACATTTGATAATAATTTTATTTATTTTTTGTTCTTTATTGCAGAATAGGATACTGTTTGTACCGTATATAGTTTTAGGTTTATAGTTGGGGTCCAGTCTGTCTAAAGTAAGCAAAATGTTGTGCCTCCAAAGGGCAAGGACCTTTAGGCTTCATGCACAGTGTTTTTTTATAAGCTCAAAAAAACAAGAAAAAAAGGCTGAATGAAAAATGCTGACGATAGTATTTTTGTGCCAGCTTGTAGTAGCATTTTAGAAGCTTTTATGAACATTAGCATTTTATTTGCGTTTTTACAGTAAATAAAGAAAAAAAAAAGCTAAAAAAAAACTGCTAGGAGAGTTTTAGTAGAGTTTAGGAGCGTTCAGTTTTTTTTTCTGCTTGAACAATGCTCCAAAAATAAAAATTTATTTTTTTCTGCTCCTAGACCCTGAAGCTTAAAAAACGCTAATAGCTAAGTAGTGTACATAGACACATAGAATAAAACCATTTAGCTTCTAGGAGCAGAAAGAATGCTAATAACAGCTTCTATGAGCTAAAAAAAACTGCTAGTGTGCATGGAGCCTCACTGATCTAGACACAACTTTGCTACAGCTCCCTAATGCCATCAGTGTATTTCCACCTCCCATCACTCAGAGGTGTATTTGAAAGCATGGTTCTTCCATATACTTATTGAGTGTTTTGCAGAGAAAACCTCCTAATAGTGTCTTGTGACTACATCAGGTTATCAGCTCGATGAGCCGTCCTCCTAGTCTGCATCTTTCAACTTAGTAAGCAAAAAAGCAGAACTGTGTAACCCGATGTTCGACCGCAATCTTACATATGGTATTTACACAATTTACTTTTTAGGCGAGGGTTTGGAACGCATGTACTGCAGTTTTTCAATTGACTTATGTCTGTATGATGGTTCCTTAAAGTGGTTGTAAACCCACATGAAAAAAAAAGACCTGTAAAACATGCATAGCATACTAGCTCATTATGTAATACTCACCTGAGGTCAAAGCCCTCGCTGCGGTGCCCGTACACAGCACCGGCCGGCGACATTTCTCCCCGGAGTTGCTTCTGGGTATTGCGGCTCCAGCACTGTGATTGGCCGGAGCCACGATGACGTTGTGGGAGCCGCCATAACGGCACACCCACTGAAGCAAACGGCAGGTACGTGGCATTGCTTCAGTGCGCATGTGGCAATGACGTCGGCACATGCAGATATAGGGGTTATCTCCTAAACCGTGCAGGTTTAGGAGATATCCAAGGGAGCTACAGGTAAGCCTTATTATAGGCTTACCTGTAGCAAAAATTGGATTGTAAGGGTTTACAACCACTTTAACTTTTACTTTATTAAAGTCAGAGTTCCTCCCGATATTGCAAATTACTTTGACAACATACTAGACTTGCCTTTCCCATGTCTTTATATAATCCAGTATAATTATTAGTCATCATGGTGAAACCAATTTCTGCTGACTTTGCAAAGAAAACAAAAAAGGGGGAAACTATTGCATATTAATACCAACCGGGTATAAAGTTTCAGTCTCTAAGAAAGAAGATACTTATTTTTGTTATCGGTTATAGCTTCACTCTATCTCCAGTTTTAGTGTTAGGATCACTTTTCAGTTTCGATGAAACAGTCCCCTGCTGCTGTGTTGCATTGCAAGTCACCGGCATATGCTTATGTTTGGCTTTCTCTGTAAAGCCTCGTACACATGCTTTGAATTTTCAGACGACAGAACATCCGATTTTTGTGACATGCTAGTCTCATGTCGAAAGTGAAGAGGTTACTAACAATACGAGAATTTTCATTTAACAGAATACAATGTCAGAAGTGACGTAATGTGTTGAATAGTTTTGTATGTATTCTTTTGTTTCTGAGCATGCGTAGTCTTGCTCTTATGATTTTTTTTTGTACGAAAATCGAACGTTGAGTTCAAATCCGACAAAAATGTTATAGTCTGCACATCCAGCTTTTGTCTGCCGAAAAAGTGAAATCGGCTGTTGAAAGCACCGTACTAACGGTAAGATTTGCAGACGATCAGTTGTCGTAACACAATTGACGTCCGAAAATCAAAGCGAGTGTACGGGTTGTCGTAACACAATTGACGTCCGAAAATCAAAGCGAGTGTACGGGTCTTTACTTACCGATCTGCAACAATTTTATCAATCAGCAGCAGTCACCGGATGTACATTATCACTAAACTGTATGAAATATTGAAATATTTCTGAAAATATATTTTTGAAAAATCCTGAAATACATAAAATATTAAATCCCAGAGAACATATAGTAAAAAGAAAAAAATATATAGCATGCAGAAGAGAGATGCTGGGCAACAATAAATCTTTACAAACACGGCTAGTGCAGCTCTGCATTAAAATCAGCTTTTTTTTTTTTTTGTCAAAGCTTAATTGGTCAAGCTGAAGTTAGAAGATGATTGGCTACCATGCACAGCTGCACCAGATTTTGCACTTTCATGTTTTAGTAAATCAACCCTAGTATGTCACAGTTTTTGTGGCAGAAGTAGCTCTAGGACAGTGATGGCAAACCTTGGCACCCCAGATGTTTTGGAACAACATTTCCCATGAGGCCCATGCACTCTGCAGTGTCAATGAGCATCAGGGGAAATGTAGTTCTAAAACATCTGGGGTGTCAAGGTTCACCATCACTGCTCTAGGACATGCAATAACCTAATTGGAGCTGTGATATGTATTCATACTTACTATAAAGTTGGTATTTATTCATACAATGGTCTTAGTTCACCAATCTAAAACATCACTATAAGTGTTGGTTCACACTACAGTAACTTGGGATCCGACATGTCAGACCTCAAGTTGCCCCAAGTCGCGGGACATAAGAAATTCCATTGAAGTGAATGAGAGCTGTCTTAATGTACACTACTGAAGTTGCTCCGACCTCAGAAAAGGTTCCTGTACTACTTCAAGGCGACTTCTAGGCAACTTGTACCCATAGATTTTAATGGAAGTTGCCTCCAAGTCGGATTTCCATCTATATTGAAGCGACTTTACAGGAAAAGAAATTAGTTTACCCAGGCAAACCCCTCCCTCCCAGAGAGCTGATTATTCTGTGATTGGCCACAGCCAAAGTCGCCTGTCCCGGAGGCAACTTTAAGTTGCGATGTAAGTTGCTTAAAGTCGCCTCCAAATCGCCTTGCAAAGTCGCGCTGTAAGTCAGGTTGTTCCTGTGTTTTTAAGTAATTATTTTCAGCTGAGGTCTATGAGATTTGAAAACTAGTCACGTAGCTAAAACAAAAAAATAAAAATAAAGATCCTGAATTATTTTATTTTTGTTATTATTTGAAACACTAAGGCTCCATGGTCGTAAAAAAACATCTGTTCTCTTGGGATTAAAAACGCTCATATAGAGCGTTTTTTTTGTACAAAGGCTACACGAGTTTAGAAGAGTTTTAATTTTTTTCTGCCGGTAAGCTTCAATCAGAAACGCGAACCAAAGGTTTTTTTTTCCTGCCTCTAAATATTGAGCTTAAAATATGCCTAAGGGCTCTTTCACACGGGGCGGATCCGTATTGATCCGCCCCGTGAAGATCCGCTGCTCAGCGGGGATCGCACAGCTGTTCCCCGCTGAGCCGGCTGATGACAGGGCGGTCCCTGCACACTGTGCAGGGACCGCCCCGTCAGTTCTCCGCTCTCCTCTATGGAGGATCGGATGAACACGGACCGTCTGTCCGTGTTCATCCGATCCGCTCTGCAGACGGATGAAAAAATAGGGTTTTCCTCCGTCTGCAGAATCGGACAATTGCGGAGGCGGACAATAGCGGGTGTCAGCGGATGCTCATCCGCTGACACCCGCTACCCCATAGACATGCATGTATGTCCGTTTTTCATCCAAAAACGGGTGGATGAAAAACGGACATACGGACCGTCCGTGTGAAAGAGCCCTTAATGTACATGGACACATAGGATAACATTGAATTGCTTCTGCAGGCAGAACACAAAACTCCTGTAGAAGCAAAGTTTTTTAAGCCAGTGTGCGTGGAGCCTTAGGAGTGATGACGCTACTATAAATTACTTAGCTGCTAAGCAATTTAACTTTAAGTGACAGTTGAGCAATCACTAATTAGTTTTGTCAGCCTAGTGCAAATTAGTAAAATTAGCATACCTTTGATTGGAAACAATGGTTTACTGGATGATTCCTCAGTGCTCACACTATTCATTTTTAAGTAATTTTGATTGCTAATGTAATTGCAAAAGAAAACATGTCCCAACATAGAAATAAAATAGCAGACTGTCCAGCTTTTTTTATATACAAAAATGTAACAAGACAACAATCTTCTGCCTGCCCCTCAGCCTAGCCTAGGGGTAGGCAACCCCCGACACCGGTACCACAAGCGGCACGCAAAGCCTCTTTTACCGGCACTCAACTCCCTCCCCTATTAGCAGCGCAGGGAATTGTCAGTGAGACACTAATGCATTCCGATTTCAGAACTCCGCACTGTGCACTGAGGGGGGAGGCACTGTGCCCCCACACATTGTAAATGATGGGAAACATTGTTTGGTTCTCTAACTTTGCTGTAGCTTCGATTGTCAGCTTTTGTCATAGGCAAGAGATTGGGTGCAGTTCTGCTGGGTGGAGGTCCCTGTTTCCAGGAGGAGGAGGACTGTCTTGGCCACTGCTAAAGCCAATCACATTATTGCTAGCTAGAGCTGCACGATTAATCATTAAGAATTGTTATCGCAATTTTTTTAACCATTGAAAAAAGTATTTCCGGATTCTTTCTATGCAGAGAATTCTCTCTGCTCTGCTAAAGCTGACAGCTGCAAAAGAAAGGAAAGAAAAAAGCGGGCAGTCTACCAAGAATTACAACATTCTTTAGCAGTGGAACTAAGTATAAACATTGTAACGATTTGTCCTTTAGATCAAAGGAATATACTTTGGTGTGAACATGAGGGAAGTTTAACCACTTAAACACTAAACCTTTTTCTGACATTTGTTGGTTTCAAGTTAAAATCATTTTTTTTGTGCTAGAAAATTACTTAGAATCCCCAAACATTATCTATGTATCTATCTATGTGTGTATGTGTATATATATATATATATATATATATATATATATATATTTTTTTTTTTTTTTTAGTAGAGACCCTAGAGAATAAAATTGTGGTTGTTGCAATATTTTATGTCACACTGTATTTGCGCAGCAGTTGTTCAAATGCAATTTTTTGGGGAAAAAATACACTTCAATTAATTAAAAAATAAGCTAACCAGTAAAGTTAAAGATTTTACGCCGCGTTTATTCTAAGCAAAAAAATCATGATTCTCATTTTCGCCAGAATCGTGCAGCTCTACTGTTAGCCCTGTCCACCATCTGGAGGAAGATGACTCGCTACCAATCTCAGAAAGAAGGGATTTTACTGTGATTGAGAAAACCACAATCAGGTGACAGTTGGTGTGGTTTTCTTCTGATTGAGCTTCTGGGAACTTTGTTTAAATTATTCCTGAACCTTTGCGTCACTTACTACTAAACCCCTGCACTCTGCGTCCCTTTAAGCAACAGTCAATATTCAGCACAATAAAAATCACACCCCACCACTTTTTCTCAGCTGCGGGGGTCCAACTTATGATCCTGCACACAGGCCCACTGCTTTCAGAAAATGCACATTGGTGGAACACATGAGCAGGGGGTTACAGTAGTGGGGCAGATGAGAAAGGGGGTTACAACACCATTATCCCGTAGTTTATAAGATTAAAGATACAACTATGTTGGTGTCCCTTGTTAATTTTACATTGTATTTTTTAAAATGTACTGGCCTACTCCCAAACTTTCATTTGAAGTAAAACACGTATTATTCTCCACAATTTTTTTATTGTGCATTAATAAAAAAAAAAATAGACATGCTATCTGCCAATAGAACTTAACCAAAATGTGCATTCTATGCATCCAAAAATATAGAAAATATACCAAATCAAATCATTATTCAACCAAAAAAAAAATGTCAAAGTAATAACTCCAAGGCTAATAATAAATAGCACATTATCTCCTCCGATTCTGCAACATGTCTGGTTGACGAACAGACGTTCAGAAACAAACTGAAAAGCATGAAATGAAAAACGCGAAAAGAAAAGCGTAAATCAACACTCACCAAGCTTCTACTAACACAAAATTAGCAGAAGGAGCTCAAAGGGTGGCGCTAAAGTGCTGAAAAGCCACGTAGTCCGTCTAGTACGTCACTACCTTCATAATTGTTGGCCAACATTTGTGTGACCGTGTGTATGCAAGACAAGTTTGAGCCAACACCCTTCAGACAAAATTCCATGATTTTGTTGGCAGAAAGTCTGATTGTGTGTACAAGGTATGAGTCTTACTAAACCCACAACAGTAAAAGTCTGTATATGCAGTGAATCATGCTTGTTATACTCACTGGGGAACTCACACAATGTATACTCTACATTGTGTAAAAAGGCTATTTGATCCTGTCTTCTCTGATCCTCCCCTTCTTCTACTGACCTAATCTATCTGCTGATCGAACAGAGTCTTGGGGGCTAGCTGTACATGCTTAGTTTGGTGTGTATTGCTAAAGAGTTTTTTATTTTCTTGGCATGTGATAAGCACAGGGCCAATCAGCACTGTCCAGAAGGTCAAGGGTCCTGCAGCCTCATAGGACAATCAGGAGATAATGTAAACTCCTCTTACAAGCTTTAACCAGAGGCTGATAGAAGTCACAAGACTGCTGTTCTGTGCACTGTGAGAGACCAGATATAGTGAATGCATAGATATAGGTTAAACCATTTTGGCCTTGCATAAAATTGACTATAAGTCTCAGGCAGTGCTTGATATACCATATAAACTATGCTAATATATGCCACAAATAATAATATACTGTAAACCTCAATACTGAATATTGCACATAGGTGACAAAAATGTAACATGTGCAAAGAAGGTGCAAAAAGTCTTTAGTGTAGTCTTGGGTGCTTTGTGTTAAATTCCCAGGGTTCCCCCTGTATCTTCCACCACATGCTGTAATGGTTACACACCACACTCACCAAATGTCAGTGACTCCCTTACTTTACAGTAAGGATAGCAACAAGGCTTGCTGGTCTCCAGGGGGACCTATCCGTCAATTCATGTTGATTCCTGGTTGCTCTCAAGGGTCCTTGTTTCTCCCCATTGCAATTTCGGTACGTTCTCCCCAACGTAGTTAGGCAGGTGGAAAATAAATAGAGAGACAGCCTTTCATAGTGTAAAAATCCTTATGTAGATTTATTTATAAAATAACAAGTGTGTGAAAAAGCATCACTGAATATAAAAATAAACATGGTATACAAAAAGATGGCCGCCTCCTGAGCTCTGGCGTGCGTTCAACTAGCTGGCCTGGAAGTGACACATGGGAACTGTTTACTACTTGTTATTTTTCACAATGTATTTGTTTTATTACCATAATCAGATGGACAGTATTTCTCTATAAGCATATACAATGATATTAAAAAATCAACTGCTTGCTGGCTAACTACCTATTGTATGAGTGTAATCTTTTTTTAAATGACATATACCTAAACTTCATTAACCAAAAAAGCTGGTATTTGTCAGTGTATTTGCAGGTTGCCAAATGGATCTAAAATTTGGGGAAAATAGTTTTGGCCTTGACACTTTTTAAACCTGGTAATATTACATTTTATTTGATCTTTTGAAAGCAACAGGAGCACTAAGTCACAGCAAGGAAATTCAATCACTGTCTCTGTAAGACACCTGCATGTCAGTGCCCAACCGAACAGAGAGCAGAGAAGCTAAAAAAATCCTCATTCCTTTGGTGTTTTGATTCTTCCACCTATTCACCCAATTCCCCAATTGAGCATTCAGTTCACTACGACACCCTTTATTTTCTTAGTCTCAGAGGTGCATGAACCATGTAGATGGATTGTATTCCCTGGAAGGTGTCAGCTTGTCATTGTTTGCAAGCAATTCTACTTGTTAATATTATCTTCATATAGGTATAGACAAGTTGACTAAATATAGCTCGCTTTTCACAACACATTAGCAGTTTTCCAACAGTGACTGTGGTTAAAAAAAAAAAGAGATTTATGCCATCCTGTTCTGGGTCAGTGTATTCAAATATAAGGGGCTGACAGTTCTGAAATATTGTTAATTAAACCTCAGGGATTACATTTCCAGGAAAACATTAAAGCTTAATGTTGGCTTTTAACACATTCTTACCCGTATTTGCATGTTTTTGCTTAAGATTTTGTTATGATAGCAAAACTTGAATAAAAGGTAAGTTCACTTTTATTATATGCCATAAGCTAGAACCTCTTTGATTTGGCATAGTTAACTATCAATTAAATGCCTGTTTTCTTTTGGGTACAAAATGCTGTTTCATAATGCTTAGAGAGTGTCTATAAGGTGGAAACTGCATTGGAGAGACCCTTCTGCGTTCAAAGATTGTTTTGACCTGGATTGAGGCAACTACACGGAGAAACTGCCCTTGGAGAGAGACAACTATGGGGAGTGACAACTCTAGATAGGGAAAACCATGTGGAGAAACTGCCCTGGAGACAAATAACCATGTGGAGAGACTGCCCTGGAGACAAATAACCACGTGGAGAGACTGCCCTGGAGACAAATAACCACGTGGAGAGACTGCCCTGGAGACAAATAACCACGTGGAGAGACTGCCCTGGAGACAAATAACCACGTGGAGAGACTGCCCTGGAGAAAAATAACCACGTGGAGAGACTGCCCTGGAGACAAATAACCACATGGAGAGACTGCCCTGGAGAGGGATAACCATGCAGATAGACTGTACAAAAGACTTACTTCCATTGAGAGAGAATTCAAGGAGATGTACTGGTGGAATGCTAATCCAATTCTGGGTGAGTATTCAAATTACAGTTTAGTGTGGTACATTAGCTCACAAAAATCTGATGGATCTAGATAGGGTCTTTTAGGTCTGAAGTGGTATGTAAATAGAAGGAAAAAAGTGACAGATAAGAGTAAATGGTCTAGTTTGATTCCTCCTAATCAGATTTTTAAAAGTTGACAATGGAGAGGTATAAACTGGGATTGTTTAGGTCAGCCTGAGCAAGCCCCACTAATATGTTCTCCAATAAGCTCAATCAATCAGGATGCCAGTCCTTATTTCAGTTGCCTCTGCATCCCATGCATTTGATGTGTTGGCTATCGCTTTTATTGAAAAATCGAAAAATATGTCAGGACTATTTAAACCAATTTGGGGCTTTCTTCTTTTTAATATGTATAGCATTTTTAAATAAAATGTCTGGGTAGAGCATACCATATGGAGATAGTTTCCTGGTGAGGGCATGCCACATAGAGAAAGAACACCCATGAGTATTGCATATACAGTGACTGCCCTGAGAGAATGCTATGAAGGATACTGTGCAGAGAGACTTCCCTGAAGAGAAAAGAGAGCTTGCACTAAAGTGTGGTGGCACTGAAAATATTCTGCGACAATGATCTGTAGAGAGTCTACCATGAGGAGAGGCTTCCATGGAGAAACTTGCCAGTTCATTTGTCTTCAGAGCTTCACTGGAAATTGATTTGTTTTCCTTCCAGATTACAGATCCTGCCCCATGGGTCTTCTGAGAGTGACTTAACTGGACTGGAACTTTGCATTCATCCCTGGCTGGCAGAGGAACAAATTGTTCCTTGTATAGTTTGGAAATATGACAAGACTATGATGGACAACTGTTCCACCAAAGTTTGGTGATCACCATTTCCTGTACCTCAATAAAAAACACTAAAGTGCTACTTGTAGCTTGAGAATCGCTGTTGTAGACAAGCTTCATATCTCCTTTATTTTTTATTTATTTATTTTTCTCCTTTACTATTTTACTGTGAAACACACATCTTAAAACGGTAATGCAAAGAAGCATAAAGCTAATACAATTAAACTGAAAAAAAAAAAGAAAAAGTTTTAATATTCTTTGCTGACAGAATTTGTGGATTTAATTTAGCATTAGATGACAAAACGCTGTCAGATACGTAACTATTTATTTTCTCTGCTTTCATTGAATTATAAATGGTGCTAATTCCTAAACCACAATGAATAGCCTTTAAAAATCACACTACTTGCAAAAATGATGTCAATTGAAGAATACAGATTGATATATTTTAACCTTTGTCATTGGACTTGAACATGTTTAGAAAAAAACGAAGGAGCTTTTACTGAATAAGGCCTGCCATAGACGATGCAAATTTCTTTCCTGCAACCTGTGGTTGCTCAATTCCTCCATCAGCAAAGACAGGGGAACCCCTCTAACATAGATAACTCTCACAACCAGTGGCGGTTGGTGCTAAATATGTTTTTTGTGGGGGGGGGGTGTGGCAGCAAACTAACACCATCCACCCCCCCAGACAAATAGGAAGGCGGTGATCACCACAAGCAACCTCGCCCCCCCCCCCCGCCGAAGATGGCAATCGCCACAAGCACACCAATGACCCCCCCAGGTGTTAGACGGACAAGAATACAGCGGCGGAGACTAACCTTAACATAGGAGGCAGGGGGAATGAAGAGTCGGGCCATTCTTCTCTGGGCTGAACAGGAAGTGGGAACAGGAAGTGTGTCCTGAGAAACGATTGGTCAGCGTGTCCTAAGACATGATTGGGAGTCCTAAGACTCCCTGGACAATCGGTTCTCAGGAGCTTCTCCCTAGTTGGCTGGGAGAAGAATCAGAAAGACAATAGCGAAGAATCATTCGCTATTGTCACACAACTGGATGGGCTCATCCTTTTTTGAGGCCTCAGGCTCTAATCATGTGCTTAAAAAAAAAAACATTGTAATCCATGAGTCCAGCACCCTGCATGTAGATTAGGGGCTGGGTGCATGGATTAGGGGGGCGGCACCCCAAATTAACAAAGATACATCACACAGTATCAGTATATACAATTTAAATAAACAGAAACCAAGATGTTCAAAGTATAAAAAATGCCTTATATGGATTGGTATGTATAGAAAAGTAAACATGGCCACAATAAGACAGTCAGGTAGGCAATGGTGGCCCTATGCCAATGATTCAGGTCTTCTGAAACATTTCTCAAGGAGGATCTCAAACAGTGAACAGTGGCCTCCTTTCTGAGTTAAGTAACCAGCTGGGTGGGGGGGAGAGCGTTTAATTTATTTTAGGTTTGGAGAGCAAGGTATAGTGGACTCTTTTGATTCACCTGAGTTGTATTTAGCTGATTCAGCCTAGGTGCACATTGATGCGATTTTACATGTCAAATCGCATGCCAAATGGTTCGACGCTGCACCGATTCCCAAAAGTAGTTTCTGTTTTCGACTTTGAGTGCGATTTTCATAGACATCTGTGCAGGAAACCGCATAGATGTCTCTGAAATGGGCCCCTAGGACTGATTCAGCTGAACTTGCACGGTTTCTAACCCACTGTCAGTGTGAACCTGGGCTCAGTATGAGGTCTAATAGGCTCTTAATTTACATAGAAGTGTGAAATTATTTTCCTGGGGCATATTTATAAAGCAGTGAATGTGACATTCACTAAACATTTGCTGTAGGTGAATTAATCACTATAATGTAAAACAGATGCACCAGCAAGACTCACTTCCAGTGAATGTCTAGTAAATGTTACATTCACTTCTTTTCCAATATACTCCCCAGTGTTGGAAGTCTGTTTTGCTTTTTTAAAGCTGAAGTTAGGGCTTTGTTTTTTTGGGATACAGCAGCATAAATATTAGTTATGTGTAATGGTGAGTATCTCATTACCTTGCTTCTGCAAAAAATCCTCCTTGCTGTGCCTCCTCGCAACTGCCAGATACTGCCCTGAGTGGCTGTTTTCCAGCCCCTTCAGAGAGAAGTTGCACCATTCACCTGCCCCCTTCAGCCCTCTCTGCCATTCACAGAACTCATATTACTAGACTCCCACAATGCATTGTGTTCTTTGAATGCGTTATGTATCATTCAACTGCTCTTCTTCCATTCACATAACACGACGCATTAAAAGTGCAGTAATACAAGTTCCGTGAATGGTGAACAGGGCAGAAGTGGCGCAACTTTTCTCAGTAGCAGTGGCTGCAGTAACCTCTCTAAGAGCTGGAAGACGACCACACAGGACAGTATTCCACAGCTCTAAAAAGGCCCTAAGAGGAAGATTTTTTTTTTAGCAGGAGCAACCACCTGCAGAAAATTGGATACACATCATTACACATAACTAATGTGTTTGGTGCTGTATCACAAAAGAAAATATACGAAACTTCAGCTTTAAGCTCCAATGAAGTTGTAAATGAAGGCAGTCCCACCACTTTATGTTTAATTGTTGAATGATTGCTCTGAAAAAAGTGCATACATTACCATTTTCTTCAATTAATCTTAACAGTGTGCTCTAATTGATGTTTTCCTCCTTCATCTGCTCGGCTAACACTGGCAGCTTAATTATGAAACAGCATCCACACGATTGTGGAATCAGGCACGGTACACCTGGAAATTCGACACAGCAAAGCCAGTCCAAATGATAGATTTGCATGTGTAATAAAGGGAGCTTGTCTACATGGTGGTATGTTATACAGTAATAAACATTTACATAACAGTGCTGTGTTTTACATTAGGGTTATTTTACTAAAACATATTAATTAGTGTTCTTGATTACAGAGAACATTGCTGCCTTTTGGGAAGAGCGTAAAATGGTTCTAGAATTGGGTACATAACATATAACAAGGAGTCATTCATACCAGGTGTGTTGGGCATGGTTGCGTAACTCAATAATGCAGCAACAAGTAAAAATATGTTGTTCTCAATGGGCCCAGTACACACCAACAGGCATTATTGGTCCACACATACCAAGAATAGGATATGTTGCAAAGGTGCATTATGGATTTATAATTTAGTTATGCTATAAAAAGGAAAAGAAAAAGAATAAATGCACAGCAATGCATTAAAAAAAATACAGTGCACATCTATGCAAGTGTGTTTAATGTGCATCAGTGTGATTTTAATCCACCTACGGAAGCTATCTTCTACACTTTCACTGGTGCCGAGTTCAGTTTTTTTATTAGACGCTCTGTGTTAAAAGAAAATGTGACATTTACAGTAGACTTGTCACGTAAATTGTGTAAAATCCATCATGGCACTTGCTTTCAGATCGTTGACTTTTAGCCAAGGCATATTATTATTTGAAGGGCCCCTCTTTAGATCTGGGTCCCGTCTTGTTAACTAGACCACTCACAATGGTTACCCCTTCCCTATAGAAGTGTGTTCTTCTGTTCGATGACTGCTCTGTATATCCCCTTTTGTGTTCAAACCTGAATTATCTTCTGTCTTTCCAAGTCTTGGCTTATTCTATGACTATTTGTGTGCCTAAAGCTCTCACATATCAATAAGGTTCTCTCTTATGCCATGTACACTCGATTGGACTTTCCGGCAGACTTAGTACGGCGGACCAGAGTCCGTCGGACAATTCGATCGTGTGTGGGCTCCAGCTGACTTTTTCTTCCCAAAAGTCCGGCGGACCTAGAAATAAGACTGGCTTCAAAATTGTCTGCTGGACTCGAGTCCGGTCGAAAAGTCCGGTCGTCTGTGTGCTAGTCCGGTGGACTAAAACCGACGCTAGGGCAGCTATTGGCTACTGGCTATGAACTTCCTTATTCTACGTCATCACGTTCGAATCCGGCAGGCTTTTGGAGTGATCGTGTGTGGCCAAGTCCGATCGATTGAAAGTCCGGCGTACCTCAGCTGCAAAGTCCGTCGGATTGTCCACCGGAAAGTACGATCGTGTGTACGCGGCATTACACAAATCTTTCATCCTATTCATACAGAAGTAAACAATCATAAATTAGGCTATGTTATGTTTTCCCTTAAAACAATTGTATATAATTGCTAAACAAGCAATTCTATCACTTTTAACATTGTTAAAACAAAAAATAAATTTTAGGACTTGCCTGCATAGAAAAATGAGCCTTAAAAAAAATGTCACAAAGTTTAGCGGTAATGCATATAAACAATGAACTTTAGGAGGCATGCTGCATTCTTCTGCAGCTCTTTGCTCTTTTGTAGAATGAACAGGGCACATATAAAACAGCTGTCTTCTCTATATGCCCTTGCGGAGATTTGCATTTTTCTAGTGCAGAAAAACGTAGAGCTCTAAACATATTGTAAACGAGCCCTTGCTGTGCAACTGCCTTTTATTTGATCAAATGTTTGCAGTATAGCAATCTAAGGCCTTGTTTATCCAGGGCAGCTGGCATGGTAAAGATAAGCGGTTGGGCCGTCATTTTACCACTGCTCAAGGCTTGCTCTTCAATCGTTCTCCAGACTGAATGCTGGTTAAAAAATAATACAAATAACTAGATAAGAACTTCACTGTAATCTGTGCTCTTCTGGGTTTGATCGTCCAGGTAAAAGAAACAGTATGTTTTTTAGACTGGATATAACACGATATAATATGAATCTGAAAAGCGTTTTCCAAAGTCCTTGCCCTGTGGGGCACAGTAACAAGTTACAACAGTCTCATGATTGGTAACCATGCTGATAGATTCTTGATCGCTATATCTGGCAGGACATCTTTTGGCTACACCATTGTCACAGAATTAGGAGCTTGCATGGGAAATGTATCAGCCAATCTCAGCATAATATCTCACCTGCAGTATACAGTTTGTGGGTAAGAAGTTGTTAATGGTGAATAATTTCCAACCAGTTTGTCTTTTCTAGTAATTGAGGCCTCAGTTTTCAATTGCCCTTCTCAAAAACCCAAGATTGGTCTTAAAACCAGGTCTGTAGAAGTCTGCTGGTGCCTTGAGACTTTTGGCTTGTCCCTTGATTTGGCCAGAATCAGGTTATAGCCATCTAATGTCCATGGGAACCTTTAGACAAAATATTGATGAGCTTTATAAGAAAATACCTTTATGGTGACAAGGATGTAAATCCAAGAAGTTAAAACAGACATTATGAGGTACCCACATAATCATTCTTTTATTCCTGAATTTGCTGCATGCTTCACCAAACCCAATGTGCCTAATATGTGCATTCGATGGATCCAGGAACTCCTAACCTCTTGCAAAAAGGAGAATTTTCTGTAATTCATGTGTATTGTTTTGAGGTATGGCAAAGGTATGTCCACTGTATTATATTAAACAATAATTATATTAAACAATACAGCATGAAAAAATAGATATAAGTCTTAGCAGCTCTCAGTGTCTTAGAACATGGGGGTGCAATGTCTGAGCGCAATGAGACCAGCGTCTGGGTGCCCATAATTTGGTATCCATTAACTATAATACTCTAACATTTGTATTAGAGTCCATACTCTAATTTCTTAGCAACTTGCTGTATAACGAACATAACCAGCAAAGAATTAGCAGCCAGATAACTTGTTATTATAGTCACTTTCATGTCACTGTGTTTCTCTTATACTTTCTCAAAGCTCCTTCCATTGTCTCTCCTCCCTTCTTTATATTTCTCTCCACCTTTGCCTTCAGCCTTCCTAGAGACCATAATGAATTAGTAATATATGTAGTTCAGTCGTGAATGATGTATAAGGATGAGAGAAACAGCATAATTTTTTTTTCATTTATTAGACATTATAATAGCTCGTGTGGTTTAAAAGCAACATCATGTGTGGAATTGCTAATTTTTCTGAACTGACTATTAATGTAGAGGTTAGTTAGAGATCCAGGAGGTGCTGAGGTTCTCCTTACATTTAGCCTATTGCAGCAGGAGGGAATACACTTTAAGGCTGGCTATAGATGGAGCAAATTTCTTTCCATGATGGTGTTGAAAGGGGAATCCCTCCCGCCGAGGCTTTGTGTTCTAGTTCCGGGGGAGCAAGGGAAGCCATACCTGCCGTGAATATTGTTAGTGGTTATAACTGCTGCTTGCAATAATCGCATGTGAATTCCAGCAGGCTGGTTGTACCCGAGTTGATAGATTAACTTGGGTACAGTCAGCCTGCCCATACATGGTTTGAATCTCGACCAGTTCCTGCTGAACCAACCAAGATTCAAGCTGTTTATGGCCGGCTTAAAAGAGCCAACAATTACACCAAGTAGCTTTCTGATGGAGCCTGCCATTGGACTCTGCAACAATGTACCTGTTCAACATCTGTGAGCGAGCTAAAGGCTTTGGACCTAGTGTGCAGCTTGTAAACCAGACAGGGTTCCTGCAGAAAAGTATTTAGCCTATGGCTACTGCATTAGGTATGTGACAGGTTCACTTTAAGCTGGCTGTTGGGGTGACTGCTCTCAGGAAAGCATAGATGTGCAGTGCTTAGAGCAATGTAGTGTGTACATGGTGGCAGTGCAACAACTAGGCCTTGGTGATGATCCCCCATAAGGCAGACTGTGATCGCAATGGACATGGAGAGACAATAAGTTGTAAGTCTAAAGCAGTCCGTTGGAGCTGAGCCTCAGTAAACACTGAGTTTTTGTTTTTCAACCAGCGGACTGAACGAAAAAAAAGAAACTGAGACGCTTGAGAGGAGCTCACTGTATGAACTATCCAATGTTAGTACAGCGTTCTCCTGACTAAGCTATTGTGTTCTGGCAGGGGGACTGTTATCTGTACTATTTTTGAACCTATCTGCAGATGTTTTTCGGTCATTCCCCTTTGACAGAAACCGGACAGGCTGCTGTGCACACAGGCCAAATGTCAGATGGTTTCTGTTGACTGACCTGTGTTTATGGGGCTTAAGTCTGTGCTGCAGATACTATCTTGTAAACCTTAGAGTTTTTTCCCCTTGGTTGGGCAGTATCGGAGTGTTACAGGCACTACTGCAGGAATACTTTCATATTAAAAGCTTATTCCAACAACTTGACCAACCACACTCCCACTTGAGAGTTATGGAGTTCTTGTGCTCCTGGGAGGTGTCTGTTTTGTTGTAATATCAACATTACTGTCATTTCAGTGTCCACTGTGTTTTTCCTGAGCAAAAGGGACATGAATAGTTCCAATAGCCTGGCAGAAACTGATCATTGCTTACACTTGGGCATAACAGTTATGTCCCCATCAGCAAAAACAGGAATTACTATTTAATGTCCTTTGTTTAACCTACATTCGCGTCCAAAGACATATAATATAATTTGTTGGATGCAACACCCAAATTAGCTTCCCCTATACATTCCCTAATTAAACAATCCACCCCCTACTCAATGAGCCTACTGCAGGTAGAAGGTGCTGAAGGTGTGGTCATACTTCAGATTGTAGACAAGTAAATGCCCAATAATGTTACTGGGCAGTTAAACGAAACTTCAACCAAAGCATTACTAGTTTTTGATAGAGTGGAAAAGGGTTAGCCCACCAGGCAGATTTATGATCTCGTGATTTGTCCAAGTAACATTGTCAGGGCCGCCATCAGGGGGGTACAGCCCATACACTTGTAAGGGGCCCCAGTTTCTGGACGGGCGGCTGACTGGCAGGGATATGAGAAAGCAGGGTCGGGTGCAGAGGAGCCCCTGTATGTGTGTGAGTCGGAAGGCTGCTGCTCTGTCATGAGCTGACATCGGGCTCTTTGCTGCCACCCCTGGCCATTTCCTGCATGTGCAACCCTCTTCATATGGAAACAAGAGCTGGGACTAGGACCACCTTACAAGTAAGGGCGGCTGTGTGTGTGACTGTGTACATGCCTCTGTGTCTACATTTCTCTGTGTGTAGATGTCTGTGTGTGTGTGTACATGCCTGTGTGTACATGTCATGTGTGTGTGTGTGTGTGTGTTTGTGTACATGTCTGTGTTTGTGTACATGTCTGTGTGTGTGTGTACATGTCTGTGTGTGTGTGTGTGTACATGCTTGTGTGTACATGTCTGTGTGTGTGTACATGCCTGTGTGTGTACATGTCTGTGTGTGTGTGTGTGTGTGTACATGTCTGTGTGTACATGCGTGTGTGTGTGTGTGTGTGTGTGTACATGTCTGTGTGTGTTTACTTGTCTGTGTGTGTGTGTGTGTGTACATGTCTGTGTGTACATGCGTGTGTGTGTGTGTGTGTGTGTACATGTCTGTGTGTGTGTGTGTGTACATGTCTGTGTGTGTGTGTGTGTACATGCCTGTGTGTGTACATGTCTGTGTGTGTGTGTGTGTGTGTACATGTCTGTGTGTACATGCGTGTGTGTGTGTGTGTGTGTGTACATGTCTGTGTGTATGCGTGTGTGTGTGTACATGTCTGTCTGTGTACATGCCTGTGTGTGTGTACATGTCTTGTGTATATACATGCCTGTGTGTGTACATGTCTGTGTGTGTACATGTCTCTCTGTGTGTACATGTATCTGTGTGTGTGTGTGTGTACATGTCTCTGTGTGTTTACATGCCTGTGTGTGTACATGCCTGTGTGTGTACATGTCTCTGTGTGTGTACATGCCTGTGTGTGTACGTGCTTGTCATATACACACATGTGAGTGGTGCTAGGAGCGTACATACGGGTGTGGGGGGGGGGCTGAGAGCATACAGGTGCGAGGAGGGGGCTGAGTGCGTACATGTGTGAGGGGGGCTGAGTGCGTACAGGTGTGAGGGGGGCTGAGAGCGTACAGGTGTGAGGGGGGCTGAGTGCGTACAGGTGTGAGGGGGGCTTAGTGTGTACAGGTGTGAGGGGGCTGAGAGCATACAGGTGTGAGGGGGGCTTAGATCGTACAGGTGTGAGGGGGGCTGAGAGCGTACAGGTGTGAGGGGGGCTGAGAGCGTACAGGTGTGAGGGGGGCTCAGTGCGTACAGGTGTGAGGGGGGCTCAGAGTGTACAGGTGTGAGGGGGCTCAGAGCATACAGGTGTGAAGGGGGGCTGAGAGTGTACAGGTGTGAGGGGGCTCAGAGCGTACAGGGTGAGAGGGGCTGAGGCACTGAAGGACTTGGTGGGACGGCTAGTGGGACGATTCGGTGGGACAGCCAGTGGGCAGGACCCTGGGGAATGTTGGTGGGCAGGCTCAGGGGGGGGGGGGGGGGGGGCAGGCCTAAAGCTGTGTAAGGGGCCCCACAATTTCTGATGGCGGCCCTGAACATTGTCATTGATGCAGAAAATGAAGGGGGGGGGAATTAAGTTTATAATGGTTGTCTCTAAAAGAAAACACAAGGGATACACCTAGTCCAGCAAATCTAGTGAGGTGGCATTTTACCTTAATAAACTGGATAGGAATAGCAATGTTAAGCAAATCTAAACCCAAAAAAACTAAAATGTAATATATTGCAAGTTCAGCAGGTACAGAAATCACTTGTACTTGTTAACCTGGCAGAGCTGACTGCAGGAAAGTATTGGGCAAATTACCGGAGAAGCAGATTATTTTTTGAACAGAATGTTTAGCGCTACTTATTATGGGTCACTGTGAACTATTCCTTTTTCCAGGTCAAGAGTGTTCCTGGCGACATGACTTGTAAAGATTGGCTGGTTATTTCAATTATGATATTGAAGTTTCTTCTAGCACAGTCCTGTAACGTTTTAATTGGCACTACTGCTTAGCCCATGGCACCATAGTCTCATTGTCTGTCATTATCCTAATCAGATCTTTTGGAGGCATTTAAAATAATAGACATCTTAGGTTTACATGACAACCTATTTGATAAATATTGAAGAATAGACATTAAAAAGGAAACCCCCATCACTTTCTAATGTTAACGATGATCTAACTAGTTTGTTCCATCTTGAGTTAATATATCTTATTTGCTAGATATAGTCCCAGAACACTTCCAGCTTGATACTGTGACAAATATGGTTGCAATTACAGCATTCCAGAAATAAAGAAACAGTTTACAGCTTCAACATGCAGGTTTCGTTGGAGTTTTTCTCATATTCAGGTTTGAACACATCACGGTTCCTCCCTCACTTTATTCTTTGCCGTTCCTGTTTTTCTTAGAAGGGCTGGTTAGTGCTGACAGGTTACAACTTGAAGTGCTCCAGGTTGGAGTGGGGGGGAGAACACAAGCATCTTACATACCGGATTGTTTTTTTGCTTTTTTTTTTTTGCTATTATGTGGTCACACCTCAGGATAAAATACAGCTGTGTTCTATACCTGAGTATGTACAGTTTATCTACTGCCATTTCAGAGAATTGAGAATGGAAAGCATTTAAATAAAGTGTACTTGACATATAGGCAATGTACATTTAGGGCGTATGGAACCTTTCACAAAACAAAGGGCCTTTTACTAGAAGAATACTGAATAGCCCTTTTCCATGGGGCCATGTTTACTACAGCTTTTTACGATTTTCATAACTGTAGATGGGAAAATCTTCATGAACGTAACCCAAATTACCAAAGCTCATTATTTATCATATATTAACCAACATAGGAGGTGTGTGTAGTGTGTATCTCTACAGCTACTTTGTATCTTGGTATAGTGAAATATAAAATCGTTCAACTAAAATAGTGCATAAAAGAGAAAGATGTCTCATAATAGTGGTCCGTGTAAATGATAGAGTGCTGCAATATATATGGTTTATGTACACAGTACATCAACTTATTCTCAGAAATGTACTGACTACTATTTTGAGATCTCTTCTTTATGCACTATTTTAGTTAAATGATTTTATGCTTTCACAATACATTTTAACCCTAATGAAGGGAACGATGTGCAGTCTCCGAAACACATTGACTGTGGCACCTACTATATTTGGAATACAACCTAATTTTGGACTCTAAACCGTGGGGCAGTGCTTGGATTTACACTCAAGCTGTATCTAGATTTGGCTCCAATCCTTAATGTGGTATTTTATTTCATAACCTAAAGTAATCTTTTTGTAAATTAAATAGAGAAGCTGTCGTTGCTGACCACCTTCTGAAAATGTTAGTTGCTTCGCTGTTAATATTGACCCACTGGCATCAATATAATAAATTAGTGACTTCAAGAATTTAAGTTGACATGATAGCCAGGGGATCCGAATTTGCAGAATGAGATTTCAGCAATGGCAACCTTCATTTCTTTCTCTGAAACATTTCCTTTATATAATCTCATGTTCTTTTATTATAATTGGGTTGCAACTAAGGCCTCAAGTTTTCTGGTTTCACCTAAATTCCAGACAAACGCTGAGATGAAATTCATATATTAACATTTTTGCCCATACATTTGTATTTCTGGTTAGCCAGGAGCCCCTACCAGGTTGGTGATCTCGCTGCTGTCCAGACCAAATAATATAGCTTGGTCACTGGTGACCTCACTGCTGTCCAGGCCAAATAATATAGCTTGGTCACTGGAGACCTCACTGCTGTCCAGACCAAATAATATAGCTTGGTCACTGGAGACCTCACTGCTGTCCAGGCCAAATAATATAGCTTGGTCACTGGTGACCTCACTGCTGTCCAGACCAAATAATATAGCTTGCTCACTGGTGATCCCACTGCTGTCCAGACCAAATAATATAGCTTGGTCACTGGTGACCTCACTGCTGTCCAGACCAAATAATATAGCTTGGTCACTAGAGACCTCACTGCTGTCCAGACCAAATAATATAGCTTGGTCACTGGAGACCTCACTGCTGTCCAGACCAAATAATATAGCTTGGTCACTGGTGACCTCACTGCTGTCCAGACCAAATAATATAGCTTGGTCACTGGAGACCTCACTGCTGTCCAGACCAAATAATATAGCTTGGTCACTGGTGACCTCACTGCTGTCCAGACCAAATAATATAGCTTGGTCACTGGTGATCCCACTGCTGTCCAGACCAAATAATATAGCTTGGTCACTGGTGACCTCACTGCTGTCCAGACCAAATAATATAGCTTGGTCACTGGAGACCTCACTGCTGTCCAGACCAAATAATATAGCTTGGTCACTGGTGACCTCACTGCTGTCCAGACCAAATAATATAGCTTGGTCACTGGAGACCTCACTGCTGTCCAGACCAAATAATATAGCTTGGTCACTGGAGACCTCACTGCTGTCCAGACCAAATAATATAGCTTGGTCACTGGTGACTGCACTGCTGTCCAGACCAAATAATACAGCTTAGGCAATGGTGACCTCACTGCTGTCCAGACCAAATAAAACAGCTTTGTCACTGACCTTGCCCTGCAGATTGGGCAAAAAAGGAAGCCTCACTGGGCTTTGCTTCTCTTAGCAAGCCATAAGTGCAACTTGGCAATGCAGAGGCAGCACTTAAAACCAATCTGGTATCCTTCATGCACATGTTTTGGCAAAGAACATAGTGACAGGAGGTGAGAGCAGAGAGATAACAATCTGCTACTGCTTCTTCACAGTTCACTCATAGACGGATTGGGGAGGCGACTGGCTATGTTGCTTAACCGTAGTAGGAAAAGTCAAGTCTGTCTGTGCTGTCTTGCAGGGATCTGTAAATCTCAGGACTGGAGGGGCAGAATTGAAATAATATTTACTAGATAAAACCGCTTTTGTTAATGTATTTCAGTGGTGTATTCAGTTGTTTGCCTGGGGATTCAGCTTTATGTTTTTGTTTTAATCACCACAAAGATGAAATGTTCCTCTCTGTCTGGAGGTCAGCTTTACCTGGGGATTTCCAAATTGCTCCCATGTCATCTGGATTAGATAATCCCTACCTTGCAGTTAAATGGAGTATTGACACTCCCTGATAAAAGAATTAGTGACCATATCATTAAATGTAATCTTCCAGCTGTTCAGAGAATATTTTCTAAGTTACCCACTATAGTCTCTGCCCGGAGCTCCTAACTATGGAAGGACGCAATTAACCATTTTTCCCCCTTTCTGAGGAGTGTAGGGTCAATATTTTATTATTTTTCTAGCAGCTATTTCTTGTAGCAGCATGGCTTCTTTAAGAAAATAAAGAACTTTTAGTTTATTTGCACAATTGTGCTAATCGTGTATTCTGGAATTTCAATCAATAGTCTGCCCTGCAAGGCCACTGTCAGTAAATAAGCTTAGTCAGTCACAGTTCTTATTTTTCAGCTGGTGTATTTGAGTCCAAATCTAAATGGAGACAACAAAAACAAATAGCTCATTTGGATGCTGAAATTGAACTTTTGGCATGTGATCCTGCAAGAGCTTCCTAATACTGTTTGACTTCAAATGTATTGAAACTGTATATCTCGGTACGAAGAAGTCCCAAGAATTAAAAGCTGGATTCTGTGATCAGCAAATACTGTCTATTTATACTTGAATTAGTGTTCGTTTTGTACATTTTCAAGATCTTTAAAGTAACCCAGGAGAACGCTTTGCCTCTGTGCAGGTGCTTCCTGTAATAAAGACCAGTCACTGCTGCTCACTCCTTGTGCAGGGTGACTGGTCTTGTCCCCACCTCCTGTAATGCTTTGTAGGTAGCCTGTGGTATGTGGAACCTGCTGGGTGCCTTACGCAGCTCTTTTTTTCACATAGGATATGCACAACACACTGATGCTATTTTTATAAGGTAATATCTGGGTTTTCAAAGGCCTTTGGTGTGTACACAATTTTATATTATTTGTGGCTACTGATAAATATGTGAACAAAAATATGTATATACTGTATTTGTCATATATATATAAATATATATGTATAGTGTGTACGTACATGTGAAAGGTGATGGACTGGCCAAGCATGTCTCCAGACCTAAACCCTATTGAGCATCTGTGGGGCATCCTCAAATGGAAGGTGGAGGAGCACAAGGTCTCTAACATCCACCAGCTCTGTGATGTCTTTATATTTAAAATGAAAGAGTGGCCATGGGACTTTAAATGAGGCATGTCACTACCCAGAGTCAAAATAACATAAAGTAAATGGTATAGAAAGTTTATTACAATCCAAGAATAAATCGACATAATCGCAGAAAAACACAGTGCATGGTAATGAATAACAAAAAAGTCATAAAAAACTGCTGACATAAAAAGCACATATTAGAACACATAAATAGATATTGTATTGATGCATGATAGTATATGCACAATAATGACACAAACAAAAATAGGTATAAATTGCAAGAACCAGACTTTCTTGGCATCCTTGAAAAACCTCAATGGAACTCAACACGTTTCGTGGAACATGTCCACTCATCAGGAGTACAGTATAAGAAATGTCTATACTAGTGAAAAAGTAAAAAATATATAATAGTATACGGTCAAAATTATGGAACACTTTCCTATAACAGGAATGAAACACATTATCTAGGAGAGACAAGCAGTCTGGTACTTACTAGTCAGCTGGAAATTAGCCTGGCTCCTAAAGGGAAGGAGAGAAAGGGGGTGACAGCAATGTCTGATCCGGGGCTGAGGCAGGAATGACCCACCCATACCAAAGGAACAGCCAGAGGGGCAGGTCAAAAAAGCAGAAAAAGTCCATGGAATAGTGGAATGCAGGAACAGCTCGCGTACACTAATCTAAAAATAAATATATATATATATACATGTGTGATATATAAAGTAAAATTATGTGTATGTATGTAAAATATACCAACGTGTAAGTTTAAATAAATGCAAACAAGTGTGCAAGTGTCTAAAAACTATATCTGACAAAAATAAATACATAAATAAATACATAAAAATATGTAATAAATTGAGTGGACAAACCAACCATACAAATATGCATGGGAGGAACAGGTGCATTATGTAATACGATCAGGTTGCTAAAACGTAAAAAATAGCAAAAGTGACAAGGGCTGAAAAGAGTGCCTAGTGCAAAAAAAACAAAAACAAATAAGTGTATAGGTGGGGTCACCTAGGATCCCAAAGTGAATCTTACAGGTGTGGTTCCATGGACTAGACTGCAGTTGCAATGCCTTTTAGGTGTAAAGAGAATCATACACTGACCTGCTCAGGCTATATGCCCAAGATACAGGAAGGTTCTATGCCATTGGCCAATGAGCACAAAAAGTGATATGTGGACAAACCAACCATACAAAAATGCATGGAAGGAGCAGGTGCATGAGGTGGAATGAAATCAGGTTGCTGGGATGATAAAATATATACTAAGTGTGATAAGTACTGGAAATGTGATGTTGTCATGGAGGAGTAAGAGGACTTCAGTGGCAACCTGTGAAGCTCTGGTGAACTCCATGCCCAGGAGGGTTAAGACAGTGCTGTAAAATAATGGTGGCCACACAAAATGTTGTCACTTTGGGCCCAATTTGGACATTCTCATTAGGGGTGTACTCACTTTTGTTGCCAGCGGTTTAGACATTATGGCTGTATGTTGAGTTATTTTGAGGGGACAGCAAATTCACAATGTTATACAAGCTGTACACTCACTACTTTAAATTGTAGCAAAGTGTAATTTCTTCAGTTGTCACATGAAAAGATATAATAAAATATGTTAAAAAATGTGAGGGGTGTACTCACTTTTGTGAGATACTGTATATCAATGTTAGTAGCATTTTTCCAATGACCCCCTGATAGGCTAACCTTACCAGGGGTTCCCTAAGATCTGAAAATGATTTCAAGGGTTCCTCTGGGGTAAAAAAAAGTAGAGTTTTTAGGCTGCATTCACACTACAGCGTTTTGAATCGTGGGTAGATTTGCTGCGAATCTGCCCGCGATTTGGTAGCGCCGATGTGTGAATGACAAAGCGCGGAACTCGCATTTGAGATGCCATTTATTTGAATGACACGTCAAATCGCGGTGCGGGTCTGCTGCGATTGTCGCGTGATAAAACATGCTGCAATCACGGCAATCCGCATCGCAGGAAGTATGTCGCCCAGAAGAAGCTCCTGAACTTTTTGGAGCGGCATGCTTCCTGCGATTGCAGCACGTTTTATCACGTGACAATTGCGGCAGACCTGTACCACAATTTGAGGTGTCATTCAAATGAATGGCATCTCAAATGCGACTTCTGCGCTTTGTCATTCACACATCTTCGCTATCAAATTGCGGGCAGATTCGTGGCAAATCTGTCTGCGATTTAAAACGTTGTAGTGTGAATGCAGCCTAAGGGTGTACCTCAACCTCTGTTTATTTTAACGTGGCAATTTCCAACAGATAATTTATTGGTAATTCCGTTTTATTTTAGACAAGTTAACGGATGCAAATATGTACATTAGATACACGAGATAGAAAATAGAATAGGTGATTGATGGGGCAAACCTGCAAGTAAGTACATGAAGCAGATGACATAATAAATTAATGTTTTACAGGTGTTGTATATAGTGTACACATACACACTGACAGACACATAATATTCCATACTTGTCTATATGAGGGTTTTGTGTTACATGAATGTGTATGTAAACAGCATATTTTCCATGATGGATAAAACCATAGTACTAATTCATACAACCTAGACAAACCTTCTACATAACAGCCTGGGGCATAAACTTTAAATATACATGTGCATTGTGCTTGTCGTAGAATTATATTCAATTCCTGTTAATAAGGAGTTTAACATGCACATACATAACCATAGTATCCGCTGCATGCACTCACCAGATCATTCACAATGAAAAATAATTAAAGAAACCTCTCAATTCAGATTACTGGCATACTTTTATGAATGTGTTTTATAATTGTTTGTCGTTTTTTTCATTTGCTTCCAACTCATCCATTGTGTGAGCCGTCCATTGTATACATTTGTGCCCTTATTCAACACAAGAAAAACACTCACGAAGTATCTTTATTCAAAGTGTTTACGCTGTTTCATGGTCATGATAGATTGTGCATAGCTGGAATGATAAAGAAGAACCAACAATTTATAAATCTAGAAGAGAAAAAATACACATAGTAATATGGTAGCTTCAGGCAGACGTTGTGCAAGGGGGAACTTGCCAATACTTGAAGTGTATGTCAACGCATACTATGCAAAAAAATAAAATACCAAAAAAATGTAAACAAGGCAGATTGCTGTTCTGTCAGTATAGAAAGCATGGATCCTGTGTTTCTACAAAGCAGGAACACAGATCTTTACCTTCCACTAGTACAAGCACCTCCCCCACAGTAGTAAAACTGTCTTTGTCTGGTACACATTTAAACTTTTGATCGCCCCTGATGTTAAACCTTCCTAGCCAGTGTCATTAGTACAGTGATAGTGCATATTTTTAGAACGATTTATTTGTGTCACTGGTTCCCAAAAAAGTGTCAAAAGTCTCACTTAGGTGTCCGATTCGTCCGCCGCAATATCGCAGTCCCATTATAAGTCACTGATCGCTGCCATTGCTAGTAAAAAAAAAAAAATTCCATAAATATACCCCATAGTTTGTAGATGCTATAACTTTTGCCTAAAGCAATCAATCTGCGCTTAGTCCCATTATAAGTCGCTGATCGCTGCCATTGCTAGTAAAAAATAAATAAAAATTCCATAAATATATCCCATAGTAGTTTGTAGACGCTATAACTTTTGCGTAAACCAATCAATCTGCGCTTATTGTGATTTATTTTATTTTTTTATGAGAAATATGTAGCAGAATACATATTGGCCTAAATTTATGAAGAAATTTGATTTTCTGAATTCTATTTTATTGTATAGGTTTTATTTTCGGAATTGTCAGTCTTTTTTTGTTTATAGCGCAAAATAAAATCCCAGAGAAGATCAAATAGCACCAAAAGAAAGCCTTATTTGTGGGGGAAAAAAGGTTATTTGGGTACAGTGTTGCGCGACTGCGCACTTGTCAGTTAAAGCGGAAGTAAACCCATTGATTTAACAGTTTAAAAAAAAAAGGCATGCCGGGAATGCTAACTGCACATTGGCTGTGCTCTCAACCAAACAGTCAAACCATCAATGGCTGGTGTTATAACGGATCACATGTGCAGCACCGTGGCAGTTGAAGGTTAAGCAGAGGCAAAGATGGCAGCTTCCTTGGCTGAAAACGATAGGGGGGTTTACTTCCACTTTAAAGTAATGCAGTGCTGTATTGAACAAAATGGCCTGATCAGGTAGGGGGGTAAATCTTCCAGAGGGCAAGTGGTTAATAATGCTACAAGTACAGAAGAATACATTTTAGATTTGCCAGAAATCCAATGTGCTCCTGACTTCCTGTTTGGGCTGAAAACACAATGCCTTTACTGCATATTAAAATCCCGCTCAGAGTTGTCAGCTGGATTATAGAACTCCATCTTAGACTCCTCCAAAAAACTGCCCGCACACTGTATGTAAGTAAAGGGTTTTAAATAGATGGAGTTCTGGGGGTGCACCTATGTCAATAGGAACTCATCTCCCAGAAGCTGCTCATGCAAGAATTTAATGCTGGGACGTGATCTTTAGGGGGAGAGAGAGGATCGGTGTCAATTTTGGTAACGCATGAATATATAGTACCATTTAACCACTTGCTGCCCATGTAAGACATACAGTTGTGCTCCTAAGTTTACATACCCTGGCAGAATTATGATTTCTTGGCCATTTTTTCAGAGAATATGAATGATAACATAAAACTTTTTTTTTTCACTCATGGTGTTTACTCTTTACTCTTACGCTATATGCCCCCTATCAGATTTATAGACACCCTGCAACACAGAGCCATTCCATTGCCCAGAACCCTCCTACCCTGAGACAACATGCCATTGGGCTGCAGTAGGTTACGTGGTGGAGTATATAGCTGACTTATGATGGTGTAATCTTTAGCAACCATATATATATACCTGTGAGAATAATGTATCATATATATTCGAGTATAAGCCGACCCGAATATAAGTCGAGGCACCTAATTTTACCACAAAAAACTGGGAAAACATATTGACTCGAGTATAAGCCTAGGGTGAGAAATGCACAGCTACTGTAGGTGGAAAAGAGGGTCAATAATGCCCATTTGCAGCCTCACTGTGCCTATTTTCATGCCTCACTGTGCCCATTTGCAGCCTAAGGTCCCACGAACTCGGCAGTTAAGGGTTCCTAGATGCCCCTTAGCTGCAGCCAAAATTTGGGGTCTCTGAACCCAAAGGAACCCGAAATGACATTGCTGCAGATGGACACAGTTGAGGGACTTTGGGGCCCCGTATCTCGGGGCCACTTGGTGCTAGGAACCCCAAATTTGGGTTGCAAACGAGTGTCCAAAGATTGGGTTCCTAGCACCAAGTGGCCCGAGATACGGGGCCACAAAGTCGTTTCGGAAAATGTCAAGCACTTTTCTGCAGCAGAGAATTACATTTTCTGAACTGAATTTTGGGCCCCGTATTTCGGGGCCACTTGGTGCTAGGAACCCCATTGGATATGTTGTAGTGCTAGTTCCACTGGGTTTGCACACCAAATTTGGGGTTCCTAGCACCAAAGTGGCCCCGAGATACCCCAAGTGGCCCCAAATTTGGTTTGGAAAATGTAATTCTCTGCTGCAGAAAAATGGTTGACTTGAGTATAAGCCGAGGGGGGCATTCTCAGCACAAGAAAATGTGCTGAAATACTCGGCTTATACTCGAGTATATACGGTAACTGGTTCCGACCATCCGAAATTACAAGCGCACACCGTAATATTGTTTTGTCCCGGAGTTTCACGTCAAAAAAGAAAACTGGGCTCCCTGTATTTACTTTCTCACAGTGAGTGCTGACATGGAATATATGTTTGCTCAGAATTGTTGTTCAGTGCTATATAATCACATGTCCAAATAGATTAGTACATGTCTAGAAGCAGAAAAATGTAGCTCGTTAACCTTCTATTATCAGGCTTTAGAGAAATGGCCATACTGAGCATGTATTCACACATCTCCGTACACTCGCTTTGCTCTAAGTCTCTTTCATTCAGTATGTTTGCCCAAACAGACAATTTTGAGCAGCTGGAGTTTTCTATTCTGCTATGGTGCGAATCCTCAGCTTTTATGGCGTTCAGTTGTATATAAACACGATTTTCTGTAAAACGTTTTTTATATTTATGGCACAGTAGGGTAAAGCATCTTTCCAAGCAAGCAGAAGGCATGAAAAAAGATGTATTGCAAGATCTATAGAGAATCACAAGACAGAACATCAAAGATATGTGAGCGCATGCATAATGGAAGGCAAGAGTTCCCGGTGTCACTTCTGAAATGATCAGATCCTCAGATGACTGTTTTTTAGATGCTACGCGTTTCCGCTGAGCACTCCATATCAGACAAACTCCCTATAGAGCATGACATGGTAAATCAAGGTCTTGATACGCAGCACAATCCAATTGTTGTAAATCTGTGCACCGTTCCATGCATCCATGACAGTTTGACTTTGGATGTGTACCCTTAGTCTAAATACAAAAAGACTCGGCATGCTTGTCAGTGTTTCCTACAATAAAGCAAATGAAGCTCTATAGCTAACAGATGCCGAGTTTATTTTACAGAAAGTCTGTACTAAGCTACTTAATTCACATCTCTTACACATCCATAACAAACCATCAGATACATTATACGCACTGAATACTTGATTTCGTTGTTTGTGTGTTCAAGGCTGTATCCTTTTTTTTTTTTTGTGACTTTCTGGACTTTTAATGTGACACTTCAAGTCTATCTAACAGAAATGCATCACGGAATGTGACTTCATAAACATATCACTTCCCAAACTGACTTTTAGGGACCATAGTTCTTTTTGACTTTATTATTGGCCAAGGACAGATTTCTGCATAGCCAAGGTCAACTATGGTTGGGAGTGCCAGTGCTGCCACACAGCCACCCACACATCACGTGACTAACAGCACATTTAGGTTGGATTCACACTGATGCGGCCGGGGATCCCAGCAGGGTGTCCGGTGCTCCCCTGTACACCGATTCAGGTGCGAATCAGGTCCGAATTTTTGCCTGCATATTCACCTGAAACGGAGCCAATGTCGCGTACACACGATCTGACTTTCCCGCCGGACTAGGTCCGGCAGACCAGAGTCCGTCGGACAATTCGATCGTGTGTGGGCTCTAGCGGACTTTTTCTTCCCAAAAGTCTGTCAGACCTAGAAATAAGACTTGCTTCAAATTTGGCCACTGGACTCGAGTCCAGTCAAAAAATCCGGTCGTCTGTGTGCTAATCCGACGGACTAAAACCGACGCTAGGGCAGCTATTGGCTACTGGCTATGAACTTCCTTATTCTACATCATCACGTTCGAATCCGTCTGACTTTTGGAGTGATCGTGTGTGGCCAAGTCCGTTCGCTTGAATGTCCGGCAGACCTCAGCTGCAAAGTCCATTGGATTGTCCGCCAGACCAAGTCCGCCAGAAAGTCAGATCGTGTGTATGCGACATAAGACACACAGGACCCTTTTCCAATGTGGACTACGATTGCCCAAGTGCTGTGTGAACCGACTCTATTGTCATAGTCTTTTGACTAAAATGCCATTTTAATTTTAGTCTTATTTTAGTCATCTGAATTGTCTTTGTTTTAGTCATATTTTAGTCAACTAATATCTCCTACATTTAAGTCGACTAAAATCTCCAGTACAATTTAGTCAACTGAAATTGTTTTTATCGATTCAAACCTAATGGGTTCAGTTAAATTGTAATGCATTATTTAAGCATTTCTCCACAATTCATTATATACTGCTGGAGTAAAAATCTAAAAACATGTTGTTACATGTTATAATACCATTATTTATGGTATTTAAGGTTTGAACATGCACTACAGACACAGAATTTAGCCTTTGTGATACATAACCAGTGTTAATTTTTACGTTAAATTTCAATTTAGTTTTAGTCAGTCTTTTGAGTAAAATGCCATTTAAGTTGTATTCGTATTTTAGACCTGTGAATTGTTTTAGTTTTAGTCGTTAATCGAGTTAATTTCATCTGCTAAAATATTTTCATCAACAAAATTAACACTGCCTGCTAGTACTATCTGGCTGATCCTCATTAGTCTTATTCTTATATGATTTGTACATTTTTGCTGGTGGAATATGGGAGTTTTAGGTCCCCCACTCTGGGTCTGCACACACAGAACCAAACTGCAAGAAAAGTAGGGAGAGTTTGCAGTACTCTTCTACTCTTATCAATACTAGAAGGACACAGATTGTCTCATCATGTGTATCCTCAAGCTTGGTGTAACTTTTGTGGCTATGGCCTCTGATCTTATTAGTATGATACTAAGGCTAGATAGAGTGAGGTAGATAGGAAGGAGGTCTATAGTCATGATTGGAAGCCAGCAGGATGGGCTCTGTCAGTGGTCATGTAATTGGGAAGTCCATCCCGCCCCTGGGCATAAAGAGCCACTTAAAGAGGCGCCCAGACTGGGGGTTAAAACAGACACATTTTAACCTCCTATTCTAACTACCCTTAGAAGGAAGATGCTTATACTTGCCTATCCTCAGGGTGCTCCGGTCCAGTCAGATGATTGGCTCCAAGCAGTGGCTTCAGGGAAAAGGAGGGAGTGCCTATAACGAATGCCACATAGTAAGCCCATGGGTGCAATAAACCACCTATGCATTTCAGCCATTATTGGCGATCTCTACTCTCCCCTTTTGTGGCTATGGCCTCTGATATTTTTAGTTTGATACTAAAGTTAGACAGTTAATTGAGGTAGAGGGACACAACACCATTATCTTTAGGCCCCTTTCACATGGGGTGGACACCGGCAGCAGATCCACCCGCTCAGCACGGAATCCCCCCTATTGATCCCCGCTGATCATGCATTTGAGAGGTTCATCAGTGGAGCGGACACGAACACAGCCTGCTGTTCTCTATGGGGTGGTTGGATGGAAATGGGCTGCCTTGCCTGTCATCCAATCAGCTGAACGGATGGGGAACAGATCACTGTCTGTTTTTAGCGAACCGGATCAGATGCTGGCAGATCCGCTGACATCCACCATAGAGAAGATTGGCGGTTCCGATCAGGTCCGCCTGAAAAACTGACATGAGAAGGTAAAATGTATCCAACTTTTTTATTAACCCACCTTATACGTACATTCAGGACTAGTGTATTTATTAGAATAAATAATAGAAACAAAGTCTGTATTTAAATAAACTGTTTGCAGGTGGTTCTGATCCCCACTAGGTAGCTCCATATTATGGTTCATAAATCATGAACTGAGCTGGTCAATTAGGTGTTCCAGCACAGCAGAACAAGTGTTGAACACAACCCTTGGGATTTTATTGTGTATTGCTTTGTATTCCTTTCCCAATTCTCCACTAAAAAAGTGCTCCATCTGTGAGTAGTATGCTGCTCCAGCAACACAGGTGTTGGATGCTCCTATGCATTGCCTAACCATTTCACCGGTGTCCGTCTGATAAGCACTGGAAAATATTCACACTTTCAGGAACAATAGGCCTCATGTGTTTCAGAAAAGGTGTATGTGCTACATACAGTGTTGGTCATCTTACTTTAAAAAAGTAATTTAGTTAAGTTACAAATTACTTCTCCCAAAAAGTAATTGCATTAGTAACTCAGTTACTACATTGGAAAAGTAATTAGTTACTCAGCAAAGTAACTGACTTTTTTTTTTAATATTCTATACGTGTAACTAAGGGGGGGGTCTAGTATTACTGTAACCAAGGGGCGCATTTATTATTGTTTTTATATCGTGTAACCAAGGGGCTGCTCTATTACTCTAACCAAGGGGCAGTTCTGTTATAGCGTGTAAGCAAGGGGCGGGTCTATTATTATTATATCGTGTAAGGGGCGGGTCTATTATTATTATATCGTGTAAGGGGCGGATTTCTACAGAAGAGGGCGAATGTTAAATTAATGGGCAGAGCTCGATATATAACAATAATAATAAATGCGCCCCTTGGTTACAGTAGTACTAGACCCGCCCCTTAGTTACACGATAGACGCCCCTTACAGAGTAGCACGAGCATCATGAGGGTGCGGCATCGCCTCGTACAATTACATGTTAACTGCGCCTGCGCTGTGTAGAGTTCACTCAGAGCTGTTTAGGTTCTGCAATTTTCGGAAGCTCCGTAGTCCTTCGTACTGCACAAGCGCTGCGCCTGCGCAGTACAGGGGGTCCTTATCCGGCGGGGGAACTTTTTTGGCAGGACACCGGAATTACACTACTGCCATCTAGTGACGGTAGATGTAATTGGGGTAACTAAGCCAAGGTAATGGGAACTGAGTTACCATGAGGGGAAAAGTAATCAGTTAGATTACTAGTTACTCTCTAAAGTAACTGAGTTACGTAACTCAGTTTATTTTAACTCAGTTACTTACATCACTGGCTACATATAATAAAAATCAATCCGCCTCTCATTTTGTGATTCTGTGCAGATTACACATTCAACTGCTTGTTTGTAGAAAATTTAGCTTTAAGGGCCCATTCACACCTTTGCATTCTGGTGCGTTGCTTGAAAACAAACTCGTTAAGATACATTATGCTGCATATTGATGCGTGTTGCGTTAAGGCAGTCCATTCAAGCAAATAGGCTGCCAGTGCAGCAGAACGTCACAAAAACAGTCATGCACATGCAGATACTCTGCAGTGAAGGTGTTACGATGTTGCACCGGAGTGTCATTGAGAATGAGTGTAACTACAACGTGTTAAATGCATGTAAGGCATGCGTCCGTGCATTGTTACACTCTTTAACTGACAGATGTGACATTTTCAGTCCTGAATCCTGCTATTTAAAAATAAGCATGGCATGCAACTGACCTTTTTATAGAAGCTACTTACAGCAAGTTGAAATAGTACTGCACTGCTGCTCCCACAAAGAAATTAGGCCGGGTTCACACTATTGCGAATTGGATGTAGGATCTCTATCGAGCTGGTTCACATATCTCCGATGCGGCTCCGGTACGAATTTGCACAGGAGCCCTGTACATCTTTTGGTCCATTTCAGGTCTGAATTCAGCCCAAAATTCGGGCTGAAATCGGACCTGAAACGGTGAACCAGGGCACACAGGACCCCTGCTGGGACCTGCATCGGCATCTAGTGTGAACCGAGCCTTAATGTTTGGAATTTAATTCAATACATACTTTCCAACTTTTTAGATGATGAGGAAGGACACATTTGGGTAAACGACACACCCCTACCACACTCCCCTAAAATTTATTTTGCAAAAAATGATTTGTTCAACCCTTGTGTAGGATAGTTCAGAAGTAACCCCACCCCCAAACACTCATATACCCCCAAAGCTACCCACCCACTTGACTGATATCAAAAAACTTAACTTGAGATGGATTTAAATGGCCGTAAGGCCTTTTATTAGACAAAATAACAATAAAATATCAAAATAACAAATAACCGATAAATAATAGGTTTACATTAGTCGTAATTTGTTAGTAAGTCCTTGAAACACCATAAACCAACCCCTTTGTGTCTTTGGCACCATTTTGCTAAATATATATGCCCCCAGCAGCAAGACACCAATTCGGGGACATTCCCAGTTGCCCTCAGACACTTTACAGGTCTACCAGTACCTTATTATTGGACCACAACCAACCATCAGACACCATACCAACAGATGGGTCCCCACTTTTATCCCAGACAACAGATTTTAAACCCTGTTCAAGGACCTCCAACTGCCGACCTTGTCACCAGAATACCCACCCAAAACTCCTCTTAACCACTTCAGCCCCGGACCATTTGGCAGCCAAAGGACCAGAGGTCTTTTTTTCAATTTCGCACTGCACTACTTTAACTGGTAATTGCGCGGTCATGCAATTTTGTAACCAAACGAAATTTGCGTCCTTTTCTTCCCACAAATAGAGCTTTCTTTTGATGGTATTTGATTGCCTCTGTGATTTTTATTTTTTGCGATATAAACGGAAAAAGAGCGAAAATTTTGAAAAAAAAAGAGATTTTCTACTTTTTGTTATAAAAAAAATCTAATAAACTCAATTTTAGTCAAACATTTGGGCCAAAATGTATTCAGCCACATGTCTTTAGTAAAAAAAATGCCAATAAGCGTATATTTATTGGTTTGCGCAAAAGTTATAGCGTCTACAAACTAGAGTACATTTTCTGGAATTTACACCGCTTTTAATTTATGACTGCCTATTTCATTTCTTGAGGTGCTAAAATGGCAGAGAAGTACAAAACCCCCCCAAATGACCCCATTTTGGAAAGTAGACACCCCAAGCTATTTGCTGAGAGGCATGTTGAGCCCATTGAATATTTTTTTTTTTAGTCCCAAGTGATTGAATAAAGACAAAAATAAAAAAGATTTTTTTTTTTTTTTCAAAAAGTTGTCACTAAATGATATATTGCTCACACATGCCATAGTTATATGTGGAATTGCACCCCAAAATACATTTTGCTGCTTCTCCTGAGTATGGGGATACCACATGTGTGGGACTTTTTGGGAGCCTAGCCGCGTACGGGGCCCCGAAACCCAAGCACCGCCTTCAGGATTTCTAAGGGTGCAAATTTTTGATTTCACTCCTCACTACCTATCACCGTTTCGAAGGCCATAAAATGCCAAAATAGCACAAAACCCCCCCAAATGACCCCATTTTGGAAAGTAGACACCCCAAGCTATTTGTTGAGAGGCATGGTGTGTATTTTACAGCTCTCATTTGTTTTTGAAAATGAAGAAAGTAAAAAAAAAAAAAAAATGTTTTTCTTTTTTTCAATTTTCAAAACTTTGTGACAAAAAGCGAGATCTGCAAAATACTCACAATACCTCTCAGCAAATAGCTTGGGGTGTCTACTTTCCAAAATGGGGTCATTTTGGGGGGTTTTATGCCATCTGGGCATTCCATGGCCTCCGAAACTGTGATTGGCAGTGAGAAGTGAAATAAAAAAATTACACCCTTAGAAAGCCTGAAGGCGGTGATTGGTTTTTGGGGTTCCGTACGCAGCTAGGCTCCCAAAAAGTCCCACACATGTGGTATCCCCGTACTCAGGAGAAGCAACAGAATGTATTTTGGGGTGTATTTCCACATATGCCCATGACATGTTTGAGCAATATATCATTTAGTGACAACTTTTTGTAAAAAAAAAAAAAAATATATATATATATTTTTTTTCATTATTCAATCTCTTGGGACAAAAAAAAAAAATATTTAATGGGCTCAACATTGCTCTCATCAAATAGCTTGGGGTGTCTACTTTCCAAAATGGGGTCATTTGGGGGGGGTTTGAACTGTCCTGGCATTTTATGCACAACATTTAGAAGCCTATGTCACACGTCACCCACTCTTCTAACCACTTGTAGACAAAGCCCTTTCTGACACTTTTTGTTTACATGAAAACATATTTTTTTTTTTGCAAGAAAATTACGTTGAACCCCCAAACACTATATATATTGTTAAAGCAAAGGCCCTACAGATTAAAATGGTGGGTGTTGCATTTTTTTTTTCCACACAGTATTTGCGCAGCGATTTTTCAAACGCATTTTTTTGTGGAAAAAATACACTTTTTTTTATTTTAATGCACTAAAACACACTATATTGCTCAAATTTTTGATGAAATAAAAAATATGATCTTAGGCCGAGTACATGGATACCAAACACGACATGCTTTAAAATTGCGCACAAACACGCAGTGGCGACAAACTACATACATTTTTAAAAGCCTTTAAAAGCCTTTACATGATACCACATTAGATTCACGGAGGAGGTCTACTGCTAAAATTACTGCCCTCGATCTGACCTTCGCGGTGATACCTCACATGCATGGTGCAATTGCTGTTTACATATGACGCCAGACCAACGCTTGTGTACGCCTTTGCGCAAGAGAAGGGGGGGCAGGGGTGCTTTTTTTTTTTTTTTTTGTTTTTTTTTTATTTATTTTGCTTTTTTATTTTATTTTTAAACTGTTCCTTCCATTTTTTTTCTTTGTTATGATTTTTATTGTTATCTCAGGGAATGTAAATATCCCCTATGATAGCAATAGGCAGTGACAGGTACTCTTTTTTTGAAAAAATTGGGGTCTATTAGACCCTAGATCTTTCCTCTGCCCTCAAAGCATCTGACCACACCAAGATTGGTGTGATAAAATGCTTTCCCAATTTCCCAATGGCGCGGTTTATATCCGGGAGGGGGGACATTCCCTCCCACTGCTTGTAAAAGCAGTCTAGAGGCTAATTACCCGCTAGAATTGCTTTTACATGAAAGCCGATCACTGGCTGAAAAGAATGATACCAAGATGATACCTAAACCTGCAGGCATCATTCTGGTATAACCATTCAAAGTCCAGCAACATACTGGACATATATTGTAATCTTTTTTTTTTCATGCAGCCTCTTGGCTGAACGAAAAAAAGAGATTGATTGGTGGGTATGCCCACCATTAGAATACCTCCCTTCATCCACCCACTTCTAATGATGGGCATACATGCACCATTTATATATGCCGATGCATGGGGGCATCCTCCCGCAAAAGTTATGCCGTGTACACACGGTCGGAATTTCGACCGTATGTACGTGGCATTAGGAGCCAATCGCTCCTCCCCCCCCCTGCTGCCCCCATGCTTCGGCATATATGCTCTTTTTTTTTAACTGTGGTGGTGAAATCACCTCCTACAGCGTTGGAGTCGCGGCTTTATGTATCGTGGGAGCAAACGCTGTTGCTGTCAAGATAAATAAATCCGCGTTGCAACTGAATGGCGCACCTGAAAACAAAAAAATGCTCAACACTAAAACACACAGTAAACAAAATTACATACCTGAAAAGCAAGCATGATAAAACATAATAAAACATAATAAAACATAATAAAACATTGCAGAATAGAATGGAGTAAAAAAAGAGCAACAATAGAGAGAGAATAGAGTGAGAGAGAGAACAATAAAACGACAACTATTTTATTTTTTTTTATTTTTTTGAGATTCACAGGTAAAAAAGCTCCTGACTGAAGCGACTGAATCAAAACGCTACCACAAAAAAAATGTTAGCGATCGCAGGGATCAGGCCTGACTCTGCGAACGCTGCAGTTATGTGTGCTTAGTGTTTTGTAAGTGACAGTGATCGATCGATACTGCACTTGGGTGGGCTGGGCTGGGCTGGGCGGAGGGGGAAAACGCAGGTGCTAGCAGGTATCTGGGCTGATCCCGCTAACAATGCGTTTTTTTTTTTGGAACCCTAAACTGCTGGGACGCTAGTATAGATCTGATCAGATCAGATATTGATCTGTTCAGATACTGTGCCACTAAGGGAGGTGTATGCTTTGCGCGTGGGTGTTTGCGGTACTGGCACTAACCTGGGGCGACGCAGACCTTATTTGACCCTAAAACCTAATTGATATCACCCGCCGGGCGATCAGGGGGTTAAACCGTTATTGGGTAATAAATGGCGGGTGCCCTGACAGTATAAAAAACAAGCTAACTAACCAGCGTCACCCGTAACAGTAATACAAAAAAAAACTGGTTACCTAGCGACACTAATGCAGCGATCAGAAAAACGATCGCTTAGTGACACTGGCAAAAGGGGGTGAAAGGGTTAACTAGGGGCAATCAGGGGGTTAAAACCTTTATTAGGTAATATATGGGGGTACCTGACGCTATATAAAAACCTGACGGGGAACCTAAATAACGAAATAACTAACTGGCTAACCAGCGTCACCAGTGACAGTTATACAGTGATCACTGGTGAAAGGGTTAACTCTAGGGGCAATCAGGGGGTTAAAACCTTTATTTAGGTTGTAATATGGGGGTACCTGACCTATAAACCTATTTATGAACCTATATAAACATGGCGGTTACCTAAAAAAAAAAAAATGGTTACCTAGCGACACTAATGCAGCGATCAGAAAAACGATCGCTTAGTGACACTGGCAAAAGGGGGTGAAAGGGTTAACTAGGGGCAATCAGGGGGTTAAAACCTTTATTAGGTAATATATGGGGGTACCTGACGCTATATAAAAACCTGACGGGGAACCTAAATAACGAAATAACTAACTGGCTAACCAGCGTCACCAGTGACAGTTATACAGTGATCACTGGTGAAAGGGTTAACTCTAGGGGCAATCAAGGGGTTAAAACCTTTATTTAGGTTGTAATATGGGGGTACCTGACCTATAAACCTATTTATGAACCTATATAAACATGGCGGTTACCTAAAAAAAAAAAATGGTTACCTAGCGACAGCAGTGACACTAATACAGCGATCAGAAAAACGATCGCTTAGTGACACTGGCAAAGGGGGGTGAAAGGGTTACCTGGGGGGCAATCAAGGGGTTAAACCTTTATTAGGGGGGGGGTGGGGGGCTACCTTGGACCTAAAACTAACTGCACTGACAGTTATTACAGTCACACTGACACTAAATGCAGTGATCAGTAAAAAAATGATCACTGCAATTAGTGACACTGTGACTGGGGGGGGGGAGGGGGTGATCTGGGGGGTGATCTGGGGGTGACAGGGGGGTGTTTTGTGTGCCTATGTGTACTGGTGTCAGTGTACTGTTGGTGCACTAACCTTTAGACGTTCACAGCTCGGCGTTCCGGTCACATAGACCGGCGCACCGAGCGTGACATCACTTCCTCTGCCTGTGTTTTGATTGACACAGACAGAGGAAGCATCTGATTCGCCAGGAGCGATCGCGAGGGGGTGGCCAGAAACCACTGGCCGTCCCCTCATCCCGGATCGCTCCTGAAGCGATCCCGACCGTCCCCGCCGGCCGGGGGGGGTCCGATCGGACCCCCCACCCGCCGGAAGAATGGCACGTACAGGTACGGGGTTCTGCCTGTACGTGCCATTCTGCCGACGTATATATACAGGGGGCGGTCGGCAAGTGGTTAATCTAACACCAGGGCGAGGGGGGGGATGTTCCTCTAATGGCTTCAGACTCCGACTGTTGCAGCCCAACCCCTCACTGGTGTCAAATTTCCTACGCTCCTCCCCCTCGCCCCGTCTTTTCAGCCAATCACGTGAGTACCCCTCCTTTCGTATATCTTCAAAGACTTAACTCTACACTGCCTGGTTCCCCTTCCACCCTGTCATGCCAGCCCTAATTCATGCTTCATAGCTCCAGGCCTTTCTTAAGTACTTCTTTTTACCACTGTTTTGCAAATGCAATCTTTTAGAGGTTGGGTGATAGTTTTAGGTAGGTTTAGTGCTGTCTTAAATAGTACATATTATAGGTTAGATGAAAGAGATGGACAACTGAGGAGGAAAGAGGCACAGAGAAGAGGGCCCTTTCACATAGGCTTTCTGATTAGGTCTGCACGACAGAGTTTTAGCCAGACCTGATTGTAAACTCCATGCAGGTCCGTGGGCTTGTGTTTTCAGCCGCCTACCTCAGAGTTCATCAAGGTCCATAAAAGGACATTTTTGGTGTTTATATTCAGCAACCCATAGATGCAACATAGGTCTGCTGTCAAAATGAGGACCCAAAACCTGAATGGGCATGAATGTCACAAATGTGATGCCTGCTCTGTTTTGCTCAGATTCAGCAGTGGATTTGCTTTATGGATCACCTCCTGAACGGAGCATAACCGTGGACCATGTGGTTCCATGAGAGGGGCAGTCCCTATAAATGAGCGACTGTTGGGATCAAGCTGGAGTAAAATCTGTAAAGCATGCTCTTTGAAATACGCATCATGTAACCAACAAATTACCTTACATTTAGCTTTGCTTTCCAAGTCTAATAGACAGGCAAATTAGGTTTCTGCTTTTGCTTATAAAAGGTTTGGAGACAGAAATAACAAAACATTTTCTTTTGTTCAATTCTTCTGAACTTTGATTTCATGTAAAATCAAGCCTGACCATTATCCACATGGAGAATTAATTGCTTTTGCCATGAGTTTGATTAATTTGGAACAGATGGAAATTCCAGACTGAATAGCAGTTTGCAGTATGAATGGCAAGGCAGCTGAGCTGTGGCAGAGAATCCAGTACCTGGCTGATAAGGGCATCGTATCTCTTGCTGTAAACCAATCATCTGACGCCCACTTCAGCCTTGATATGAGCAGATCTCTGATTTAGCTTGGGAAATAAACCATAATTACTAAAAGATAAAAAAAACAGATGCACCAAATTGGAGATATACTTGAACATATGCATTAAAAATGTATTGTCGTAATGATCATTACAAACCTGGAAAGAAGAAATCTTCTTAACACCTACAGCTCTATTTATCATTTCTATTCATTCAGAGGCCATTATCACTAAGTTAGGTATGCAGTGAGATAGGAAGTTGATTTACTGTAATTCTATGTCCTTTTTATCTCTCGTTACTCATTGTGACAGCTAAGAAGGTGCTAAATGTAGCAGATACGCGATGCAGCCTGCTTTATGTGCACCTTTTCTTTTTGGGAAATGCACTTTTTATTCTCCTATAGGCATACTGGGTGCCCTAATACTTGGCTCATGAAGGATTTACGGTGACATCCAGAATTGGAGAGCTCCATCTGCAGCTCAATACAATAAGATATACAACCCAAAGAGTTTCTGTTGGAAAAAAAGTGTTACAAAGGGTTAAAAGAATCTCCCATCAAAAGCTTCTAATCTTATTTTAAGTAGAGGGGAACTGATGCCTAGCTGCAAAATGGTACATTACAGTAAATAGACAGTGGACTCGTTCACATTGTGTGTGGCCCCCTGCCTCTTTCCACTCTAGATAAACGTAGGTTCCCTCTAGGGTATATACAAAACAATTGTTTACCATGTGCCCTTTTCACATGACAACACGGGTGTGATGTGTGGTGCGTTGGAGAGCGGAAAAATTCAGCATGTCGCCATTTTTCTGCACCACACTGGATAGCGCTGCATGTCACTACACAGCAACACAACACCCTGTGATTCTGTACAGTGATATGAATAACGTTCATTTTAAATAAAGTTGAGGGGGGAAAAAAAACATGCAATGCACTTTAGCCTGCATAGTAAGGCCCCTTTCACAAGTGGCGGAATCCATTCAAGCAGATCTGCCTGCTCAACGAAGAATCTGTCCACTAATTCCCACTGAGCAGGAGAATAACAGGTCCATGCCTGCTTCGCTATGCAGGAGCCATTGGCCTTTGCTGCTGTCAATCAAATCCTATGAGGAGGGAGCGGGGGGGAGGAGTGGTGCCCCATTGTTGGGGATCTTTGTGAGGAGTGGTGCCCCATTGTTCAAATCCTATGAGGAGGGAGCGGGGGGGAGCCAGGCTATATGTGTCTATAGATGCACACAGCCCAGCTCAGGAGCAAACCCGCAGGTGCACCCCCATAGGAAGAGGAGGAGCCTGAAGGGGTGGAAAAGGGCAGGGAGGAGAGCTGCTCTAATGCTGACAGGCAGGGAGCGAGGGGGAGACACTCACAGCAGATCAGCGAGCTGACAGAGGAAGAAACTCGTCAGCCTATGCCTTTGCAAGACAGTTTCAATTGGACTCCTATGGAGGAATGATAAAATGTGCTTTTATTCAAGTCTTCACTTGTGAGTACAATACCTATTTCTGTGTACAATAAAAATCTTTTACTGAGGATAATATGCTAGGCCACGCACCTTCTATTTTCTTTATGTTCTAGTACTTTGGACCTCCCCAGTCTGCGATAGGCAGCGAGGCGTGCATTATCCATTTAGAAGCACCAGTACAGTAACTTTTAATCGCATCAAGGCCCACCACACATCGCAGGGAATTTATTTGTTTGTTGCTTTTGACGGAGGCATGTAACCTGACCACGGTAATCATGGCTCAGCAGCCATGATTAACGTGGTCAGCACAGACAGGGGACCGAGGAACAGGCAGGATCAACAAGGTATATTACAAGACTGAACCTGACAAATTATATAGCACAAGCACTGTACAATAGATCATGCATTTAAAGTGGTTGTAATCTCCGTTACACCACTTTTACCTACAGGTAAGCCCACAACAAGGTTTACCTGTAGGAACTGTAAATATCTCCTAAACTTGCACAGTTTAGGAGATATTCAATATACGCGCTGCTGCCGACGTCATCTGCGCATGCACACTGAATAAACGGGCGGCTGGTGCCGTTTCTTCAGGACTTGTGCCGTGACCGCCAGCTCCCACGCGCTTGCGCAGGAGTGATGTCATCGTGGCTCCGGCTGATCCCTCCAAGTAACTCCAGTGGAAGTGTTGGCCCTGTACTCGGAGTGCCGACTCTGATTTAGGACATCGTTCTGAGGTAAGCATTTCATACTATGCATACTAGCTCATTATGCCTTTGTCTTGCAGGGTTTGTTTTTTTTTTTGTTTGTTTGTTTTTCGAGCTTTACAACCTCTTAAAAGGAACAGGATATATATTTTTTAGGGTTACGACCATTTTAAGTACCCCAAACTTTTCCCTTAACTGCAGTAGGGAAAAGACAGACCACCATCCTGGTCAGGCCCGGATTTACTCCCTTTGCCGCCCCAAGGCCGGGTCCTTCAATGCCGCCCCCCCCCCCCCCTCCACACACACACACACCGCCATTCTCGTCCTTTATCAATGACTGCTACAATAGATCAATTAAAAACATATCTCCACACACGAGAACACTGAAAATAACTGGCTTTAATTGTCAAAAAATTGACTAAAAATACTCCTTTTAAACATTATGAGAGACTGGGGACACATTACAGGAGATGGTCAGAGACTGGGGACACATTACAGAAGATGGTCAGAGACTGGGGACACATTACAGAAGATGGTCAGAGACTGGGGACACATTACAGGAGATGGTCAGAGACTGGGGACACATTACAGGAGATGGTCAGAGACTGGGGACACATTACAGGAGATGGTCAGAGACTGGGGACACATTACAGGAGATGGTCAGATACTGGGGAAACAATTACAGAAGATGGTCAGAGACTGGGGACACATTACAGAAGATGGTCAGAGACTGGGGACACATCACAGAAGATGGTCAGAGACTGGGGACACATTACAGAAGATGGTCAGAGACTGGGGACACATTACAGGAGATGGTCAGAGACTGGGGACACATTACAGAAGATGGTCAGAGACTGGGGACACATCACAGAAGATGGTCAGAGACTGGGGACACATTACAGAAGATGGTCAGAGACTGGGGACACATCACAGGAGATGGTCAGAGACTGGGGACACATTACAGAAGATGGTCAGAGACTGGGGACACATCACAGGAGATGGTCAGAGACTGGGGACACATTACAGGAGATGGTCAGAGACTGGGGACACATTACAGGAGATGGTCAGAGACTGGGGACACATTACAGAAGATGGTCAGAGACTGGGGACACATTACAGGAGATGGTCAGAGACTGGGGACACATTACAGGAGATGGTCAGAGACTGGGGACACATTACAGGAGATGGTCAGAGACTGGGGACACATTACAGAAGATGGTCAGAGACTGGGGACACATTACAGGAGATGGTCAGAGACTGGGGACACATTACAGAAGATGATCCGAGACTGGGGACACATTACAGAAGATGGTCAGAGACTGGGGACACATTACAGGAGATGGTCAGAGACTGCAGACACATTACAGGAGATGGTCAGAGACTGGGGACACATTACAGAAGATGGTCAGAGACTGGGGACACATTACAGAAGATGGTCAGAGACTGGGGACACATTACAGAAGATGATCAGAGACTGGGGACACATTACAGAAGATGATCAGAGACTGGGGACACATTACAGAAGATGATCAGAGACTGGGGACACATTACAGAAGATGGTCAGAGACTGGGGACACATTACAGGAGATGGTCAGAGACTGCGGACACATTACAGGAGATGGTCAGAGACTGGGGACACATTACAGGAGATGGGGGGATTAGTTGGACTAGTCCGCTGGTGGGGGGGAGGGTGCTAGATGAGTCCGCTGGCAGGGGGAGGGTGCTAGATGAGTCCGCTGGCAGGGGAGGAGGGTGCTAGATGAGTCCGCTGGCGGGGGAGGAGGGTGGTAGATGAGTCCGCTGGCGGGGGAGGGTGCTAGATGAGTCCGCTGGTGGGGGGAGGGTGCTAGATGAGTCCGCTGGCGGGGAGGAGGGTGCTAGATGAGTCCGCTGGCGGGGAGGAGGGTGCTAGATGAGTCCGCTGTTGGGGGGAGGGTGCTAGTTGAGTTTGTTGGGTGGGAGGGTGCTAGTTGAGTTTGTTGGGGGGGAGGGTGCTAGATGAGTTTGCTGGGGGGGGGTGCTGGATGAGTCTGGTGGGGGGGGGGGGGGGGTGCTAGAGAAGTTTGCTGGGGGGGAGGGAGGGTGCTGGATGAGTCTGCTGGTGGGGGGGGTGCTAGAGAAGTTTGCTGGGGGGGAGGGTGCTTGATGAGTCTGCTTTGCTAGAGAAGTTTGCTGGGGGGGGTGCTAGAGAAGTTTTCTGGGGGGGGGAGGGTGCTGGATGAGTCTGCTGGTAGGGGGGGGGGGGTGCTAGAGAAAAAACGCCACTGCAAAATTTTAAATATCATGACATCATTAATTAATAAATTTGCCTTACTTCAGGCTGGGGAGCGTTGTTTCAGTGAGGATAAACAGACACTGAGCCAGATCTTTGCCATTATTCTGGGGTGGGGTGTTTCTGAAGCACGTCTCTTCTGTTCTCTGCAGCCTGCACTCCTCCGTAATCCTAGCAGGTCACGTGCGACGTGACGTTCTTGACGCCGGGCCCCTGCCTCTGAGAGACTCCTGGGAGGTGGGAGTTGTAGTCCGGCTGCGCTCACACCTCCAGTAACTTTAGTGCAGCCGGACTACATCTCCCACAATGCAGCGCTGCCAGCGCAGGTGTATCAAACTAGCCAATCAGCGGCCGCCGCGGCCGACATGCAGAGACTCCTGGGAGGTGGGAGTTGTAGTCCGGCTGCGCTCACATCTCCAGTAACTTTAGTGCAGCCGGACTACATCTCCCACAATGCAGCGCTGTCAGCAAACTAGCCAATCAGCGGCCGCCGCGGCCGACATGCACTAAAAATTTTTTTTTTAAAAAAAAAACGTTTTAAAGATAATGTACGTACCACGCGCACCGGCCGCCCCTGCCCCACTGCCGCCCCGAGGCCTGGCCTCGGTGGCCTTGTGGGGAATCCGGCCCTGATCCTGGTTCTGCTACCTAGTACGGCTCTGCATATCTCTGGATTGGGTGGATAGAAATACAAATATATTGGAAGGTAAAATAGATCCGATTTATGTCATTCCCCCGGTGTATCTTCCTGTTTCCTTGGAGTTCAGCCATAACCTTAGGCAAACTGATAAACACGCAGCTGAATTACATACATGTAAACTGTGATACATACACCTATGCCACAATGCATAGCCAAGCGGAGAACGCCATTATTATCTGCTTGCTCGACGTTCATACATGGCGGTGTTTACAGATTGATTTTGAATGGAAAAAGCAATCCTGTTCCAAGTTTGCCCTGGAGCAAGATGTGAGCAAGACACAACTCATCATTGAGCCCTCATACATAGTTCCGGTAATGCACAGAGCAGCGAGTTTTAGTGTGTGTGTACGTGAGGTTCCTAGGACATGTTTAAACCCGTATGTCAGCCCAGCCCTGCGTTTACAAGCATTCCCTTGCCTCCTCTTAGGCCTGCAGGCATCAGTCTGAGTCTCTCTCCTAAACTTTACTAAGGAATTGTATCTGGTATCCTCCGCTCTGTCTCCTGGTAAATCTACTGATTATAGCTGTGAACATGAAGTCTTCCATATTTTATATAGGAACATTTCAACACTTATGTTCTTTAAGGAAGCGCATAGAACGAGGACAAATAAAACCTCAAGATAAGCAAGAACAATAGAAGCTTACATAAGATTAGCTGATTCCTCACTGTAAATGGTGCAAATGTTTCAGTACATTTATTTTTATCATGAGCAGTCTGGAAAACATATTTATTATATTCTCGGTACCTGTAGGGACCTCGTTATATTTTCCGGGATGTAAGAAGCGAGTTGATATATTATGTAGATAATTAGTAGCATCTAACTCCAGCACAACACAAACTATATAATTAGACCATGTTCACATCCTTGCAGTTTAAAAGTTGCTTTTTGACAGTAAGGTCTCTTTCAGATGGGCGGTTGAGGGGGGGGCAGTAAAAATTAAGTATTTTTGAAAGCATAGCTTCTGAAGCCGGTATTATTAATGCCTCTAATCACCACAAGCCAAAAACGCCATTTGATTTTTTTAAATATGCAAAGCAAACTGAGCAAAGCCTTATTTTGCTGAGAAATCACTTTGAAAAGAACCCCCCTAGCATTTCAAGCCACGGCCATGCCTGAGCTAAGGGCAGATGATTCATGTGCCATTTATGTCCTGGTATCCATCTGCCCTTAGTTCAGGTATGCCTGCAGGCAGGTGTGCTTAGCTGAGACTCCTGGGATGCATACGTCATTTGCCTAGGCCTGGAAATCCAGGTATAGCTAAAGAAATGTAAAAAAAATGTTTAGAACAAGCAAATCTGATATACTTTCCTGTCTATTTACTAATGCTGGCAGCAGAAGGATTACAAGTAGTTAATGTTGATTGAGAGTGAAGTCGTGCTTTGTAAGGTGAAAAGAACAAACCTTAAAATGGACCTACAGCCAGGCTGTGTACATTCAGGTAATTACACATTGCTAAAGTGTTACTAAACCCACAACAGTAAAATCAGTCTGTATATGCAGTAAAGCATGCTTTTTAAACTCGCTGTATAACCTAAGGGGTTAATCCTCTACATTGTGTAAAAAAGGCTGTTTGATCCTGTCTTCTCTGACCCTCCCCTTCTTCCACAGTCCCCAAACCATCTCCTGATAGAAGAGAGCCTTGGGGGCAAGCTGCACATGCTCAGTTTGGTGTGTATTGCTAGAGAGTTTTTTTTGTCTTAGGTGGGTACATGTGATCAGCACAGGGCCAATCAGCACTGTCCAGACAGAGGGTCAGGGGTCATTCAGCCTCATAGGACAGTCAGAGTAGTATAAAAAAAAATCCTACAAGCTTTAACCAGTGCTCAGCCAGACACTGATAGAAGACTGCTTTAACTGTTGATAAGAAAAGGTATTTAACAGTTTGTAATTACTAAAAAAATTGAATTTCCATATTCTGTGTAGCGTGGGAGACCAGTTATAGTGAATGCAGGGTCCTGGGTTTAGTAACAATTTAACAAGGCATGATTCTTTTTTTTTTTTTTTTCATTTAACAAGTGGATTGAATGAAAAATAACTGATTCTCCTATCCACCCATTCTATGTGGATGGGGGAATCCCTCCTTCTAAGCTATTGTATTTTGTTGACAGGGAGACTTCCTTGCCAGCAGAAAACAGTGATCAGTGTTGTCGGCTATAGCTAAACCAGACGGACTGGTTGTACTCAAGTCAATTGATAGACTGACTTGTGTATAGCCAGCTAACCCTGCTGAACCAGCTAAATTTGGATCCATGTGTGGCCGGCTCAAGCCATCACCGACCTTTGTAGCTGCCGAAACTGTGAAACAATTAATCCCCAAAGTTCTCAGCCTAAGTACAGATGTTGTTTTTTACACCCTGGTAGTCCCCACCATAGAACACCTGCTTTGTGTTTACATTAGAGATTTGGAAGGCTGGAGGGGTGCATAAACACTGCTGGGAAGTGTGTGCTGCAGCTACAGGGGTCAGTGAGGGCTTGCTTTAAAGCTCATTTACTACATTTTTTTTTTTTTTTTTCATTTGTTAAAAATATTCTAAATAAAATTATATACTTTTTGAAATAAGCATTGAATTGTCAACAACCCTTATTTTTCTTTGACCTCTGCACTGCTATAATCCCTATTATCCACTCCCTTCTCACATGTAATTACAAAAGGGATGAGGTGCTATATAACGTTGTGGATCCTCTCTGCCATTCTTGTACACTCATTTACTACATGTTAAGTATAAGTTAATGTTCGAATGTCCATACCCTGGCCACAAGCTGTCTTAAAACACAAGTGAACCTGTGGTGTCAGAGTGATAGCAGACCCATTTTGCCAAACGGAAAAGTTAAAGACAAAACTGGTAATCAAAATAGAGAAGTACTGGGAGGGAGCGAACATAAGACTGCCAACAACAGCCCTGTGAATCCTGCAGTGAATGCAGAAATCACACATGAGAAGTAGGAAAATCTGGTGGTGGCATGCACACGTTGCAGGCCAACCTTCTTCTCCCTCCCCTCTCAGGGCAAACTACAGGGAATGCCTTGTATGATCCCGCTTGTTCAGAAGTACATTTCATAGCGTTGCAGTGCCGTCATGGTTATTTCAATCACTGCTTAGGGTTAATCTGGTCAGAAAACGTCATGCTTCATGTTAAAATATGTCCCTCAGTTAGCTGTGGAATACATAAAGGAGTAGTCTTTGTCAAGACAAAATAATCTTTTTCCGAGGGATTTGCCTGTTTCTCATGTGTACAGAATACTATCTGAGCTCCTCATCTGGTCTATATCAATTGTAATCATCTGCAGGAAGAGGCTCTGGTTCTTGAAGCCTGCTCTGATTTTCACTGCAATTCATCTTTACAGGTATTCCCATCGGCTACGATTATTGTTTTAACAAAAAAATACTTTTTAAAGCGAACATATTCTATCATGCAGGCTTGCTTCTTTGATAACCAAGTGTTGATTCTTGGCTAACTATAAATTTAAAAAACTGTAACAATGATTCTTAAATCTGATGTTAATTTAACATGCCAACATGTCAAAAGCCATTGCTACTTTTAAAGCTCATTGTGACCCAGGTGTGGGCAAACCAGAACACACATGTAGATTTAGAGTGTTTCTAGCGCTCCTGGTTCGTTTTTGAAGGGGGGTAGTCAACAGGCAAGGAGTGTTACAAGGGGAAGTCCACAGAGCAGCATGGTGGGGGATCAGGTAGCAAATCACAGGGTGGCAATAGGGCAGAAGAAGGGATAAGTCCAGAAGCACAGGGCAACAATCCAGGCACAGTGAATAGCACAGCAGTCTCAATTACAGCATACACCAATGTAGAATTAGCATCACGCAAAACAATTGTGACGGGTGTGTGGCGACTTTCTCAATTAATACATTTGGCAGTGAAATGCATCACATGATGTGGTATGGCATTGGCTACTTTTTTTTTCTTTTTTGGTTTTGATTTTTTGATGTCTTTTTGAAATATTTCTCTATTGTCTTTCCCTCCGGATCATTCATCCATATTACTTCCTCAGATTTGCAAGTAAAAGATCACTAAGTGGATGAATCATTCCTATATCCCTTATATATCCTATATATAAGTGAATGCTGCAATATATGGTCTGTAATAGCTACGATTGGCATATGATCCACCAGTGTTTGACCTGAAGATGGGTTTAGACCATGTGTGTCTGACATACATATGTTGCAGGTAGGAAGATTTGACCCACAGTGGTTATGCTTGCATTACTCCCTAGATCGCCTTCGAGGTTACTCCAGATATTATTCAGATTCATTTTTGTTATTTGGGTGACCTGTTTCTAGAAGAATATCTATAGTCTAAGATGACCAAAATCCATATCTCTGTACACTTTCAACCACCTTTTAGAGTTTTCATTTACATACAAGTGTTTCCTAGCATTCTGAGGCTCTATCTTTCAAACTGTTGACTATTAATGTTTGAAGATGAGCATTCAATAACTTTTATAATGGAATGGTTCCAGTGTCTTGATACAGTAAGGGTTCATGAACACACAGACTATGTTGACCACAGGCCGAGGAAAACCGCAAAACGTGGTAAAATTGTGCCGCAATAAAAACGTTCCTATCCTGAAAGCAATTCTTCCACATTCAGGAGAGGGAGGTTGAGGGAGGTTGAGGGAGGTTGAATCTCACCTAACCGCAGCAGCTTCTAAACTCTTGTAAAAGCCCTTGTGTACATGGACACATAGGCTTTTATGGAGTTGAGTTTAAGAGCTTTGGAGAAAAAAAAACGACAACAGCTCATAAACTCAAATTTAGAAGCTGTAGTGTACATTAGCCCTAATAGTCAATTTGGGGACATATATGGCATGCAGTTTTATTTATGCCATCTATGACAAGATTCCACCATTGTTGGGAATATATAAGATTTGAAAGATCAGTTGTATGGAGAAGGTGTATGTTCACACTATATGATCCCAATATTACATTTATGGTTTAATAAAACAAGGTGTGGACCTTGGTATCTTCTTTGGTGTATGAACTTGTGATATCAATCCTAGGCATAAGCTTTTGTGGATGGCAGATCAATTTTGTTATAATTACCACTCATTTAGTTTTTCTTTCATTATTCGTTGATGTTATAGTCTACCTACAGAATATATATATATATATATATATATATATATATATATATATTTTTTTTTTTTTTTTTTTTTTCTATGAATTTTTGACTATTATGATTATAAAGTGCAAAGTGTCATGTATAATTATAAGCAATCGACGTATGGTCTCATAATTAGGATATCATGCTAAACTCTGACTAGATTGGCCAGATTAGTGGACTTATCATTCCCCGTGCACATAAGTCAGCAGTCAAGGTAACAATGTGTTCTGCAGTGTTCTCAGGGCGGTTGGATCAGGCGTACACATTTTTAAAGCAACTCTTTTCCTTGCCAATGTTTACAGAATGTACTGCCAAAGGGAACTATTCAACTTCAAAATAACTTACTAGTTCACAGTCAGTGAATACAAACTGTGCTCCAGTCTGTGCTCTGAGACCCAGATATTCTCTGTTGGCCATTTATTGCCACCTTGCCACTCACACAATAAAGAAAAGGCAAAGCCACATTACCGATAACAGCTCATGCATCAAGGACAGTCAGATTTCTGTATACATATAACAAGTGGTTAGAGGTAGAGCTAAGGATTTAGCTGCCTGAGTTTTAGAAAGAAGTCACAATTTGCATATTGGTAGCAGTGTTGTTTATTCTGCTTTGACTATACATTGAGGGTTCACTCCAGTCTTTACTTCCGTCTTGCACAGATGTACAGGTTGCTCTCCTATACTGAAATAGCTTATTCTGATTCCACTGCACACTGTGAGAGAAGCTCAGCAAGTCTGATAGAGCCCACCTTGCTTCCATCATCACCTATCTTTCCTCATCAGCCTTAAAGTGGATTTAAAACCACTCTCATCCTTTCTAAACTACTGCCATAGTGGTTATCTATAAGGATATACATGCCTCCTGCATGTATCCTCACCTGTCAAATGTCTCCCCTCTGTCTGTTATGCGACCCGAAAAACTGCAGATTCTGTGAGTGGGTTGGTTGTCTGGAGCTCAGTGGGTGGAGTCATGATGTCAGTAGACTCCCCGCCTACCTCTACACTCCCCTTGTCAACATACATTTTCTCCTGTGTATTTCTTACACTGAACTTCTGCTATGATCACTAACATCCAGTAAAAACCCAGAAAAGTCACCACATGACTTCAATGCCCAATCATGCTGAGGTGTGGAGCAGCCAATCCTGGGAGAGCTGAAGGAGGAGGGGATCTGAAGTACACAGAATGTCTCTCACGCTCGTGCATGAGATATGTAAATCACCTGTCACTCACAGCAAGAGGGAAGAACTGACTACTATTTCTCTGTGTGTCAGTTTTTATCTCACTGAAAAAGATAAGAGGACTGCTTAGAGCTGGATTAACTCTTCGTAGCAAGACTGGACACAGATGACCTGAAATCCTATACTGTACAAAGTGCAAGCCTTAATTAAAAAACTATTTTTCAGGTTTACATCCACTTTAAAGTAGTTCTAAAGCCTAAGCACTTTTTACCTTAATGCATTCCTTGCATTAGGGTAAAAAATGTTTAGGCAATGTTTTTGGCCCCTCACCAAAAAAAATACTGACAGATGGTATAACCCTTCTCTACTCTATCCTTTAAGAATTCAATTTGCATGCTGATTGAGGAGGGGGGTGGTATTGTTAAAGAAAAAAATGTATGCAGATGAAACTTCAGCTTAAATGCCCTATTCACATATCGCATAGCTACACGATTTCCAAAGAGGGATTCTCATACATTTTTGTGTGTCGCATAGGGCCAGCCTAATCACTTGCATGGGCTGCCCTATGCACGTTTGTCATTCTGAAAAGAGGCTCCTGCTCCTTTTTGGGTTACAAGCTTGACTTGATTTTTGGAGGTGCGGTTTGCTACGATTGCTGCGCGACAGTCGAAGCAGAATTGCATGGTGTTTGGGTTGCCATTAAAGAATAATGACACCCAAAATCTCGTTGCACATTCGGCAGTGATCCGCAATCATGAGATGTGAAGGAGGCCTAAGTCTGGGGAAAGCTTAGCTCCTTTTTTTCATCGCTGGCGAGAGTATAATGGATGGTTGGAAAGGTTTCCTGCATGTGAGTTTCCATACTGATGCCTCTTTTTTGTGGAAAAAAAAAAGATGGATCTGAAGCAGAGCATGTATGCTGTTGTCAGGATCAGGAGAAAATCCTGGTGGGTCCAAGCTCTTGTTGGGATTCACTCAAGTATGGCACATATCTCCTCAAACCGCATATTGCCCATGTGTCCTGTCTGCGCCTACATCTCATTGAGAACCTCGAAAAAGAGATACCCCTACAAATCAGTAAAAAAACGAAAGTAAAAACATTATTTTTGCTCTTGGAGTGACCTGGTCAAACCTTCCCTTGTTTCCTTGTATTACCTATACAACAATCCGCATGAAAAAGAGTGATGGGTCCTGTTGAAACTATTGGGGGAACACATCTTCTCATGGGGACATCTGTCTACGTATTGCCAGCCGCGGTCACCAGACTCAACTGCTGTGTTGTTTCTCTGATTCTCTTCCCGATAGATTATACTGGCACAATGACAAAGCCTGAAGTGTTTACACTGTGGTTGAGTACTACAATGAAAAGGGTGCTTACTGACCGATATAGAAAGTTCACATTTAATTATGATTTTCTTTTACATTGATGATTAACTTTTTTCTTTTTTTTTTGTACTTTCTCAGTTACAATGAAATAGGTGAGGTCGTAGGTGTTTAGTAATCATCCGCCGAAATACCTGCCAATACCTGTTCACATCCTGTTCATTGTGTGCTCTCTTTGGTCATCTATTCTCTTAGTCACACAAGCTGCAGACTAGCTCAACTGCCAACACCTACAGAGGTTTTCCGAGCAGTCTGCAGATCATCTTATCAATCTAGAAGTGTACATGACTGTATAAATTCATGGGAGTGAGTAATGCACTGAAAGCATCTTGTAACATCACCTTAAACAGCAGCTATTCTGTTTCCTTCCAGTTCCCACATGTCACTCTGTCTGCGAGAACGCTCCCACCCCTCCCCCTTTTACCTTCAGAGGTGGAACTGGATTATCCAGTCTGCTTGCGTTTAACAATATTTAAAACATAAATAAAACCATGAATAATTTTTGTGAGTGATCTTTAAATACACGTGTTAGTAACACCCAGTGCTAGCTTCTCATACATTTTGTATGAATTGGAAGAATGTCTGAATTGTATTTTTTGTATTTCTACATCATTTACCAGATTTATTCGGCAGCAGTAGTCACGATTGCGCTGGTAGAAGGAAACAAACGCATAACCAAATAATTTTTTTAAAAGAAAGCTCACCTTAGAATCTTTAACGTAGATTCATATGTTTTGGTTGCCCGAAAGACATCGGAGGGTATTAAATAATGCAGGCACCATCTGACTGCCCCCGGGGTATGCTCTTGTAACATTGCTGGAGAAGACTCTATATATGTGTATGTGCCAAGCTTGCCAAGCTTGCTAGGGCTTGAGAGGGCTGTTTCATATGCAGGTACCGTCTGACCGTCCCTCTTGAAGAAACAACTGCATAGCAGGGCACATACCTGTATTCTTAAGGGTTACTCCTTGAGGAGCACAAAACAGGCACCAGAAGATGCTCCTGGCTGACCGGTAGGCAAAATAGTGATCAGGGCAGTTTTACAAACCTCTTGAACACCATTATGCAGCAGTGGTGCTTCATAATCCTATTATCCAATTCAGCAAGCTTTCATCTCTTGTCTGTTGATAATTATCTTTTTATCCGTTACGATAAAAGTAAAGGCCTCCATTCATGGCTCAAATTCCATCTGATTCCTGCTGAATTGGCCCAAGTTCGAGCCTTGTGTGAACCTGTAAGCACTAGACATGTGCAATTTTTTTTCTTACGAATCAAAATTTTGATTACATTTTCATCATTCGGATATTCAAATGCATACAAATCTTCGAATCACAATAGTAAGTAAGAAATTTCAATGAATGCATAATAAATTAGAACAAAACAATTAATTTGTATACATTTGTTTCATTCGGATAACATGATGCAATGGTTTGGGCCTAATGCTATTTCAGATGCTTTAAACATTAACATAACGACATAACGAAAGATCCAAATTGATTCAGATCCATTTATTTTTTATGTTGCATTAACATTTTTCTTTATTATAAAAAAATGCACTACATGTGAAATGAAAACATTGCAATAAATACAGTAAGATATAAAAGTGTAAATAGGGGATTCTAATGATTTTCTCTCATTCAGCTTATAGGCTGAACAAGAGAAGATGGAGCCATTTAGATGACAGAGCAGGGTGCTGAAACTGACTTATCAAAGCAAAATGATGTTTTCTTACTTAAAGCGGAGCTCCGCCCAAAAGGGGAAGCTTTTGGGGGGAGGAGCAAATGCCTGTTTTTTCTTCTGAGGGACTTTGCCGCGGCGAAGTCCCCCGAAGGTTCACCCCCGCCTCCTCCTCCCCCCCTCCCCCGCCAGGCCATTCAGAAAGCTCAGCGCGCTTGTGCAGTAGGGAGCCAGTTGTGAAGGCTTCACTGTAGGTTCCCCTTACAAAGAATGGCAGCGGCAGCCCCCGAGAGCTAATTGAAAAATCGTCTGGGGTGCCGACATCACGGGATCCCTGGTCAAGCAGGTAAATGTCCTAATATTAAAAGTCAGCAGCTACAGTATTTGTAGCTGCTGACTTTGAATTTTTGGTGGGGGCTGGAGCTCCGTTTTAAAGAGAAGCTCCAAGCATATTTCTGAAAATTAAGAGTCAGCAGCTACAAAAACTGTAGCTACTGACTTTTAATTAACAGACACTCACCTGTCCCAGAATCCAGAGCTGTGCTCACCCAAGATGTTTTTTTTCCATAGGTCTGCGTGCATCTTAACTGTGGGCAGCTGGCTGTGGCAGCCTCATACACAAGCTGTGTTGTGCTTTGTGAATGGTCCTACAGTCTTCTGGGACCTGTGACGATAATTTCTTAGGCAATCTGAATGAAAGTGCAGGTACCCTTTAAAACCATAACCCCCCCCCCCCCAAAAAAAAATTACCAAACATTCTGGGGGCGGGGGGAGGAGGAGGAACAGTGGAACTTCCCCTTTTTTTCGTGATTTGAGACCCTGGGTGATTTCTATGAGTCTACATTGTCAAAAAAATTATCTATATAAGGGGTTTTGGCAATAATTTCGTAATCATTGACCATTATCCATATAATTGCAAAAGTATAATGTAAATGTATGAGCAGAATGGTGGCCATACACGCTTCAATAAATTATTGATTTCTTTTTGGATCAATTTCTTCGATAGGAATAATCGATCTATAGTTGATAACCCATTTGATGGATGTGCCACACACTGGGAAAAGATTTTCTATAGATGGTTAAGATCGGATGAGATTGGATAGATCAGTGATGGCGAACCTTGGCACTCCAGATGTTTTGGAACTACATTTCCCATGATGCTCAACAACACTGCAGAGTGCATGAGCATCATGTGGAAATGTAGTTCCAAAACACTTGGAGTGCCAAGGTTCGCTATCACTGAGATAGATGGTTAAGATCAATCGCATTTCTGTTTTCACCATGTACTCTCGTAATCTGATCAATCAAAGTACAATTGTATTAATGAACAAAGTATCTCGGTGCTGCTGATCAATGCAAAATGATGAGCAATTTTCTGCCCTTGCCAATTGACTTTTTGTTTGAGTGTGATCTAAATAGAGTCTTAATCGATCATAAGGGAAGTTATAAGTATTTAATTGTTTGCTGATTTTATTGTTTTTGCACATCAATGAGATAATAGAATCAAAGCATGTATGGTCACTATAGAGAGTTTATATAGGGCCTTGTGTTTCTCTGTTATTAACATAAAGTTTTATACCTCCAAAACAAAACACCTGGGCATCTTAAATTGGACATATAGAGATAAACATAACCTCTCTCTATGCTCTGTATTCTAAATTCTCACAAGGAAAAGACATTGCATCTTCTCGTCATGGTGAACTTTCACCCAAGCTTTAGTTTTTCAGCAGTCTGAAAGTTTTCTTTGTTTTCCTTTGTTCATCCATTCTTCTTTCTGTTTTAACCCCATTCTTTGTTCCTGTTGATGACAAGCAGTACCATGGCAAACTGCAACCACTACCATAACTGATTAGAAGTATGATGATGTTTGATCATCAGTGACTGTGACTGTGATTACGTTTTACCAAAAAGCCTCTATTTTCGTTGTATAAAACTTGTTTCCACATTGCATCCGGATCCGTTTTGTCATTTTTAACAAAGGCCATATGTGCTTTTATGTGTTTTTTTTTTTTTTTTTTGATTAATGACTTCTTTTGTGCCACCCTCCTATACAAGCCAGTTACTTTTCTTTGTATTGCCTTTAAAGTGATTGTTGACCTGTCTATGGCTTCCCATACAAATACCTTCTTTATGTGGCGAGTTCTGGGGGAGGATTTTTTCTAGGCAGTCTGGTTGATTTGATGTAGCTTCTTCCTCCTTACAACAGAGCCAAGAGGGCTCATCGAAAACTTTGATATTGTACCTTTTCCTAACATGTATTTGTATCCAGTTAAGCACACAAAGGCATTTTTTTTATATCTACGTTTTTAAATGACAGACTTGAGAGTGTCAGGCTTGGTCGGCTTCTACATAGTGAGACATTTAACCATTTTCCAACAACTTCCAAGCTCCCTTCAATTACAGTCTGGAAATATTAATAGGAAGGATGGCTGGAGATATAACAAGTACCAAGAAAACTTTAGCAGGCATCTATAGGGCTAAGCTTGAGTAACCTTTTTTAGTGGATATGTAATGATGTACTTTTTCTTAAAGCTGAACTTTGGGCAAAAAAATTATAATTTTGGACATTTGTTATATAAAAAAAAACACCCTCTAAGGATGGGTGTACTATGTGTGGATGGTGCTGCATTCTTGTAAAACGTATTTGTTTAATTTATCCTAGACACTACTGTATGCGCCAAAATTCCAGCATTAAAACTGACAGTTCTGGCCTTCGTACAGTGAACTATAGGAGGTTGCTCATTCTCCACCTTCCTTTCCCCTCGCCCATTCACAAAACATATTGAATTATTTGCACAGAATACAAGGCGTTCTGTGAATGCCACACACCTCCCACATATCTTTATTGGACACCAAGGCTGCCTAATAAGTTGAGAAACCACCCAATGTTGAGTGTTGGGAGGGAGCAGGCCAGTTCCCAAATTTTAGCACCAAGTTGAGATTTGAGATCCACAGTTTCTGGGGACCCCAGGGAGCTCATGGAATTAAGGAAAGGTATGTTGTACACATCTGACTTGCAAAAATACATCAGCTGGAGTACTTTAAGCTCCCTTCAATAGAGGACTATAAATGAACACCTCCATCTTCAACCTCTGCAGCCTTGGTCAAATTCTTCCAAATTTATCATTGTTGGGAGAAGTAAATGCCAGTGTTCCCCGTTGCTCCTTCTTTCACCCCTGCATTACTATAGCACCACAATGACAAGTGAAGGAACCACAGTGAACAGGCAGGATGCGGGCATTTGACACTACTGGGAGTGTTGAATGCTAAAGACTCTGGTGCATGTGGCATTAGTGGAAGACAGAGTAGTCACGGTCTTCTATTGCAGAGAGTTCTTTAGAAATCTTGGGGAAAGTGAAACAGTCCCTTTGAAGAAAATCTGTCATGATAAATATATTTATACTGCCATTTCTGACCTCTCCTTCTGAAAATCCTTTCCTGGTTGGATTGCTATTACATCCTAACCTTTTAAGTCACTGGCATGGAACAAGTCTTCAGGAGTTCTGACTTCACTTGCCAGATGCTTGTTCCAGGTCAGTGACTGATAGTATGAAGATAGAAACAACTTAACAGCTAACGTTTCCCTGGGGTGGTTCACAATGGCAGTCCTACGTGTTTTTTTCTTCAACTCCATTTCCAAAAAAAGTTGGGACGATGTGTAAAATCTACTTAAAAACAGAATGCAATGATTTACAAATCTCATAAACATCTCATATTTTATTCCCAATAGAAAATATAAAACATATCAAATGTTTAAACTAAGAAAATGTACCATTTTAAGAAAAAAAATTAAAGAATTGTGAAACTGATGGCAGCAACACATCTCAAAAAAGTTGGGACAAGGAAACAAAAAATTGGCAAAGTTCAACCTCGATTCCAAAAAAGTTGGGACAGGGCCATGTTTACCACAGTGTAGCATCCCCTCCTCTTTTATCAACACTGTACATGTTTGGGAACTGTAGAGACCAGTTGTTGGAGTTTTGGGAGAGGAATGTTGTCCTATTCTTGCCTGAGCATATGCTGCTCTAAAACCTAGATATATCTTTCAGCATTTGTTTGACAGTTTTTAGATTCCACTTTTTTCCACTGATTGGTGAACCTCTGCCCATCTTTACTTCTGAGACACTCTGACTCTCTAAGATGCCCTTTTTATACCCAATCATGTCACTGATCTGTTGCCAATTAACCTAAGTTGCAAAATGTTCTTCTAGCTCCAATTACTTTGCTAGCTTTTTGCTACCCTGTCTTAACTTTTCTGAGACATGTTGCTGCCATCAATTTCATTTTTTTTTCTTAAAATGGTACATTTTCTCCAAAAAATTTGCTATGTTTTCTATTGGGAATACATTTTGGGTTTATGAGATTTTTCCATCATTGATTTCATTTTTTTTGTAGATTTTTTACAGTGTCTGAACTTTTTTGGATTTAGGGTTGTAATTACTGGTTTCCCTAAGAGCTGTTGCTGTTAAAGCTTTGGCTATAGAAAATCATGCATTGAGGGAATTATGCAACCAGCATTTTTTTGCAGACTTTTTCTATGGTTTAAAAAAATTTGACATTTTGAGTTTTGGGAAATATTACAGACAGCAGTAGGTAAAAAGCCAGTGTCTAATGCTCACAGTATTTAGAAATTGGCAAAGGCAGTATTTGGACATAAGTCCTAATTGCCTTTGCCAGTGCTTTGCCATATTACATGAAGCCCAGCCATTGGCCTGGAATTGCCAACACATTACCATAATATACAAAGCCCTGCCACTGACCACAGATGTTGGGCATTCATTACTGTATTTTGGGCCAATTACAAGTGCTATTTCTGTACCCTTTTGTGAGTGCAAATATGCCTTTATATTATACATTGTTCCTCTGTTTTTATTTTTAAAGTTCTATATCATTTTTATGAGGAAAGGGGAACTAAATATATATACAGTGGTGTGAAAAAGTGTTTGCCCCCTTCCTCATTTCCTGTTCCTTTGCATGTTTATCACACTTAAGTGTTTCGGAACATCAAACCAATTTAAACAATAGTCAAGGACAACACAAGTAAACACAAAATGCAATTTGTAAATGAAGGTGTTTATTATTAAAGGGGAAAAAAAATCCAAACCATCATGGCCCTGTGTGAAAAAGTGATTGCCCCCTAAACCTAATAACTGGTTGGGCCACCCTTAGCAGCAACAACTGCAACCAAGCGTTTGCGATAACGTGCAATGAGGCTTTTACAGCGTCCTGGAGGAATTTTGGCCCACTCATCTTTGCAGAATTGTCCTAATTCAGTTACATTAGAGGGTTTTCGAGCATGAACGGCCTTTTCTAAGGTCATACCACAACATCTCAATAGGATTCAGGTCAGGACTTTGGCTAGGCCACTCCAAAGTCTTCATTTTGTTTTTCTTCAGCCATTCGGTGGTGGACTTGCTGGTGTGTTTAGGATCATTGTCCTGCTGCAGAACCCAAGTTCGTTTCAGCTTGAGTAAACGAACAGATGGTCGGACATTCTCCTTCAGGATCTCTTGGTAGACAGCAGAATTCATAGTTCCTTTTATCACGGCAAGTCTTCCAGGTCCTGAAGCAGCAAAACAGCCCCAGACCATCACACTACCACCACCATATTTTACTGTTGGTATAATGTTCTTTTTCTGAAATGCAGTGTTCCTTCTACGCCAGATATACTTGGACACACACCTTCCAAAGAGTTCCACTTTTGTCTCATCGATCCACAGAATGTTGTCCCAAAAGTCTTGGGGATCATCAAGATGTGTTGTGGAGAAATTGAGACGAGCTTTGATGTTCTTTTTGCTCAGCAGTGGTTTTCTCCTTGGAACTCTGCCATGCAGGCCATTTTTGCCCAGTCTTTTCCTGATGGTGGAGGCATGAACGCTGACCTTAACTGAGGTAAGTGAGGCCTGCAGTTCCTTGGACGTTGTTGTGGGGTCTTTTGTGACCTCTTGGATGAGTCGTTGCTGCGCTCTTGGGGTAATTTTGGGCAGGCCGGCCACTCCTGGGAAGGTTCACCACTGTTCCATGTCTTCGCCATTTGTGGATAATGGCTCTCATTGTGGTTCGCTGGATTCCCAAAGCTTTGGAAATGGCTTTATAACCCTTTCCAGACTGATAGATCTCAATTACTTTCTTTCTCAATTGTTCCTGAATTTCTTTGGGTCTCGGCATGATGTGTAGCTTTTAAGGATCTTCTGGTGGACCCTACTGTGTCAAGCAGCTCCTATTTAAGTGATGCCTTGATTGTGAACAGGTGTGGCAATAATCAGGCCTGGGTGTGGCTAGAGAAATTGAACTCAGGTGTGGACAACCACAGTTATAGTATGTTTTAACAAGGGGGGCAATCACTTTTTCACACAGGGCCATGATGGTTTGGATTTTTTTTCACCTTTAATAATAAACACCTTCATTTACAAATTGCATTTTGTGTTTACTTGTGTTGTCCTTGACTATTGTTTAAATTGGTTTGATGTTCCGAAACACTTAAGTGTGACAAACATGCAAAGGAACAGGAAATGAGGAAGGGGGGCAAACACTTTTTCACACCACTGTATAAATATATATATATATGATATATATATATATATATGATGTAAATACTTATTCTAAAGTTACTTATATTACAAAAAATTTAGCTTGTACAAGGAAAGGAAATTGCAGAGGAAATTATTATATACTTAATTATGACATGCAAATGAAAACTATTTGCATTTGCTTTTTGTAAGTGTACTCTTAATACATGTTCATAAACGCAACATAGTAGATAATAGGGATTTAGTGAATCCTATAGAAATATGAGAAATTTGTAATATGCTTAGTAAAAACCAGGGACATTTCCATTGACAAAAGGTTTCCAGGGACCATGTAGACCGAAGTATAACTAAAAGCAAAACATTTTTTTTTTTTTTTAGTTTTGGATAGAATGCTGAGGGATTAGAAGCCCCGTCAGTTTATATTGCTGTCTGTGCTCCCGTGAAGGAGATTGGTCCTCTCTATTTGTCCTGTTTGCCATTATCATTGAAAGTGAAAGTAAAAGAAAATCCCAAATTTGGGTCCCCAGAAAAGTAATAGAGGGGTAATCCTCTGGTAATCCTTCTGGTGACATGGGGGTCCCCAAAAAAATCCCTTAATTCGCAGGGATTTAGTCTCACTTTCTGTTTGGCTATGGGACAGGAAGTGAGTGAAAATCTCCCCAATGGGACCCAGATGGCAAAAAATGAATAAAAAATCTGACAGGGGTTATAGCCCTCCATTACTCTATCCAAAATGTAAGAAAAAAAATGTTGCTTATAGTTCTACTTTAAAGTGGGAGTAAGCTCCCTTGGTTGATCTTTACCTATAGGTACAGCAAATATCTTCTAAAAGTGCGCTGTTTAGGAGATATTTACTTGTGACGCCACCGGTGACTAAACCGGCGCATGTGCTCTGAAGGAACGGCATGCCTGTGCTGTTCCTTCAGAGTCCTGTGCCGTGACGGCATCGCGGCTCGTCCAATCAAAAGACCAGAGCCCCCAATCTGGAATGAGGACCAGGTGAAGATGGAAGCCTTGTCAACGGTGACAGCATGCCGCTGGAGGGCTTCATTTTAAAGTATGTTTTACATATTGCATTGCATACTGGCACATTATAACTTTGCCTTTTGGGTTAAAATAAAAAAAAAAAAAAGCCGGTGGTTTACTACCGCTTTATGTAAAGTAAAAGGTGATTGACAGTTAAATGCACAGTAGAAATACAAATGTGGAAGTTATCTTACCTGCCTAGATTTGTAATTTTATCCATCAAGTCCTTAGATTTACACTGCTCTGCCACACAGCTAGCCTGGCGACCTGACTATTTCCTACTGATTTAAAGTCCTACTAAACTCTGCTACAAAAAATATTTTATATTCAACTATGTATCTCTAATTCAAAAACATTATATTGCTCTTGGCCTTCTCCAAATCTCCAAATGTGTTTGTGATTTTTCCTTTTTTGATTTTTGCTGTTATTATCTGACTTCCTGTTACAGGGTGGCTATGTTTATTCTGCATGCTCCCACTGTATGTAGGAATGTACTTGCTCTTTCCCAAGTTGGCACTGGCAACTATGGGATTTTTAGTGTGCACAGGGCAGTGGACATGACTACAGCTAAGGTTCACTGCTCATTCCAAAACATTTTCTGAGGACTTTGCAGTGTGGCAAAAAATCAAGTAAGAAACAATTTCATGAAAAATAGATTATAGGGCCATTAAGTAGTACATATGTATGGATTATTATTGTAGAATCCATACATATGTACTACTTAATGGCCCTATAATCTATTCTTCATGAAATTAACCCCCTGTCCACACTGGTGCGACTTGTCATGCGATTTGACAGGTCCAAATCGCCTGGCAGTTTGCACCCTATTGTCGGCAATGAAACTGTTCAAATCGGCATGGTGCCAACTTTGCGGTGCCGCACCGATTTGATTAAAGAAGCTCCTGTACTATTTTTGGCGATGTCAGGTGTGACTTGCATAGACATCTGTGCATGAAGTCGCACAGATATCAGCCAAGTCGCACCCGAAGTCACACTGACATGCGACTTGAAATCGTGCGATTTTGAGTGAAGTCGTACAATTTCAAAGTCAGATTCGGTGTGAATGGGGGCTTAGTGTCACATTAAGGCAGCACGCTAGGTCTCCTCTCTGCCATTATCCTGATTTCAGACAATGAAGGTACAGCAAGGTCATCTCTCTGTATTCTCATTATGTCATGTTCTTTTACAACACATGTGAAGGCAGAACATCTGATTGTCTCACAATACTGCCTCTCCTATGCCCAGACTGTGCACTGCTGTACCCGGGATAACACAAGGCCGCTATCAAGTCAATTTTAGGAATTTATACTAGTTGCATTTAAAATACATTTAATTAGTATACAACTGTATGTACGTAAACTGTATGTTTGACTATCTGTTAAGAGGTCCTTTTTGAATATTACAGCATAAAATGGCCCTGTTACTGAATGAGGTTAGTTCTTTGTGTGAGTGTGCGTCAGAATTTCGAGGCATTACAAGTGGAGGTTGTTTTATGAGCAATTCCCAGTCTGCAGAAACTGCTAGTTGGTTACATATGGACATTCGGCAAGAACATTTATGACAGTTATATTATTTTATTATCACTCTGAAATAAGGATTTATAGACCTAAATCTACTCCTGGGCCTCGGAAAACTGGGCAACATGGGAAACGCCTGAGCACAACAATTACAGTTCCTATTTATCGTTTTATTAGTGTGCTTTATCTTTCTGCCGTTTAACACTTGTGAGTAGGTTCAGTATTGCATCTGAATGGAGATAAATATAGGAGTAATATGGGATTTTCTATCTTTTTTTACACATTGGCAGATGACAGCGAATGTTACATGACATGGCAAATGTGTGGAAAAACTCGTATTAAAGCATACAAAATCCAATCTTGCCCCTGTGTGTAGTAGAATCTTTCCGGTGTTCCTTTTGTAGTAAAATGCACTTGAAGTGGTTGTAAACCTCTGAAATGAAAAATGAAGAAAGGATACTCTTTTTTTAATGTGTGTTTGCTTCCATTCAAAGTATTGAGTGTGATTTCTGTCTTCCGTCTAGTTCCTCTGCTATCTACATGTCATTTCTGACAGGCTGTGTTGATTCAAAGTGATCAAGGGAGATAGGGAAGGGGATCCCCAGCACCCAACCTGTGAATAATAGTCTCAGCTGTGCATGTTTCCCTATTAAGCCCCATACACACGCTCGGATTATCCGAGGACCAGGTCCGTCGGATCATGTCCGTCGTACTTTGTCCGATGTTGGTTTTGCGTACACACGGTCGGACAAAGTTGTCGGAAAATCCGATCATTCTGAACGTGGTGACGTTTGTTGCCTACGACGGGACTACGTAGAGGCTAGTAGCCAATAGCTTTGGTCTTGTAATGTGATCTGAGCATGCGTAGCACTTTGTCCGTCGGAATTCGCTACACACGATCGGATTTGGTGTGATCGGACTTTGTTGTCAAAAAATCTATCCAGCAGGAGATAGGACTTTGTCCGTCGGACAATCCGATGGAAACTGTCCGATGGTGCCTACACACGGTCGGAATTTCCGACAACATTGTCTGATAGGACAGAATCCATCGGAAAATCCGACCGTGTGTATGGGGCTTTAGAGTGTGTAGAGGGAGTTTCTTTAAATTCAATCCAATCACTAAAACCCCTCCCTAGGCAAAATTGCATGTTCAATTCGTAGTGCAATACCTTCCAATGTAGCTTGGTATTTGATCCATCCTCTGTAGTAGTCTGAAGAATCATGGTAGCATTATGGGAAAAAAATGAATTTAGCAGTCTGTTACTCTTTCCTTCAGTAAATATCCATGAATGAGGTTGTGTGATTGTTGCTCTATGTTGTAAATGTTTAACTTTGCATTGAAAAAGAGAGTGAAATATTGTGAAACGGGAAACAACCGAAACGTATTTCTAGTTGAAGTAATTGTAAAGTATCTTTTCTATTAAAATAACAAACATGTTATACTAATGTGCTCTGTGCAGTTGGTTTTGCACAGAGCAGCCTGGATCCTCCTCTTCTCTGGTCCCTGGCTGGAGCTCCTGGCCCCTCCCTCCTGTTGAGTGCCCCCACAGCAAGCAGCTTGCTATGGGGGCACCGAGCTGAGCTGCAGCTCTGTGTATACATTCAGACACGGAGCTGCAGTTCAGCCCCACCCCGTCCCCCTCTCTCTCCTGATTGGCTTCTGAAATTGTCACTATCTTCAATCTCCTGCACTGTGTGATAAGTCCCAATGTGGTGTTAAACTCCTATGTTGACGTATTGCTGTGGGTGGATATGCTCCTCACTGCCCTCAAAAGACTGGGGATGTCCAATTTGACTGTACATATAGGAAACAAAGAAGGAGCGTAACCTAGCGCATTATCCATAAAACATGTTTTATTGAATATTGTAAAACGGAGGTGAATGTACTCACAAACCAATGCTTACATCATAGCCTAGACATATCAACTGCTTAAGTCCATATATGTAACTTCACAATGCTCGCAGGCACATCGACTAACGTGTTTCGAGGTAACCTCTTCTAAGTTCAGAGCCTTGTCTAGATGGCTATTGGTATAGCTAAAGGGATTCTTGTGGTCCGATTCTGTTTCTCTCAGCCTGGTGCTGTCACTTTTCAGATTCTCCTGTCATGTCTCCTGATTGGCTAACGGACAGCAGCGGGAGCCAATGGCACCACTGCTGTGTCTCAGCCAATTAGGAGTGAGAGTTCCGGACGGCCAAGGCACTCGTGGACATTGCTGGATAGAGATGGGCTCAGGTAAAAGTATTTGGGGGGCTGAGGGGGGCTGCTGCACACAGAAGGCTATTTATCTTAGTCTTAGTCTTAATGCAAAAAATGCATTAAGATAAAAAAAAAACTTCTGCCTTTACAACCCCTTTACGAAAACATCCACCAAAAATGGTTAACTCTGCTTTGGTTGGTGTTTGACCATTCCAGTTTCCTATGGGTTCTTCACTGATGTCCTGCCCCAGGAAAAGAGAACTGATCACACTCCTATGGTGGCTGTGGCCTTTCCAGCCATGATACTTGGTCTTACTCATAGAAAATCACTTAGAAGGCTGGAGCATTGCTGACTATTCTAGGAAACTTACAACCGAAGCCTGCCAAAGTCCCAGACAGCACTTAGTACCCAATGAGTGATCAGTGCCAACCCTTTTCCACCAAAAAAACTGAGATAACAGCTTTGCCGGTGAAGTATCCACTCGTAAAAGGCTGCTTGCTGAACTGGAAAGGGTGAAGAGAAGGGCAATTAAGAACTTCAACTTGAAGAAAAATGTAATTGGCTGAATCTATTTACCCCTGTGAAGTGGCAGTTAAAGGGGATCTTCAGGCTGTATGAAAATTTTTTTATAAAAGGACACTTACCTGTCCAAGTATCTAGCGCTGTCTTCACCGGTCCAGGGGGTCTCTGGCACCAACATGTTTACTTTGGAAAGCCAGCTGTGACTCCCTACAGCTTCAAAGCTGAGGGGCACTGACTTTTGGAAATGGGTACCTGTCAAAACCAGGTACCGCTTCTCAAAAAAAAAAAAAAAATGTATCCAAAAATAATAGAGGTGGGAAAAATTAACTTCTCCTTTTGTGTGAAGTTCTGTTTTAACCCCCTAGAGCCAGTGCATACCGGCCCTTTAAGGGGTTTAGAATGCCGGGAGGCAAGGCGGGGCTTATCGTCATGTGACTGACGTGATTGGCTGTCACGGCAGTCACATGATCGGAGCGCTCCCGATTGCAAGATACGAACCAGAGCTTTCAGTTAGCCACCGGTAATTGTGCCAGGAGCGTGCTCTTGGCACATCGCTATTGCACGCAAATATGCGAGAGCGCTCAGCGCCAAGGCCCGACCACCGAGAGTATTTGCGTGTGCTCGGCGCTAAGGAGTTAGTATGTGACCTTTAAACATTTAAATGTTTGATATAGTAAACTCAACCTTGACCTTTTTATTGGCCACTGCAAAATACCACATGAAAATATATATTTTTTTAATTTCCATAAAATATTTATATTCAAGTGTTCTACCAAGTCAAATCACTATCTGTCACCAGCAAAAAACATATGCTAAATTAGAACCTGTGGGACTTGAAGAGAGGAAAGTCAGTGGGACTGAAGTAGTCCTAAACCCTCCTGATTATTGTAGTATTCACTTGCACCAAGGCAGCCTACACCAACTACTACTTTTTTTTTTTAGAACATATTCTCAATGACCTACATTTGTAATCAGTCGCTCTTGTAGAGTTATGATTGCTCCTTCAATTTCTGGTCGGGAGGTCAGGATGTGAGCACTGTCATGGTCACATGACCACTCATCATGGAAGTGAAGCTTCAAATTAAGATAGCAAAAAATGAATAGGCTGCAGACACAAAGAAAAGAGCAAACGTGCAGAGTCTTGTAGATTTCTGCTATAGATCAGGTTCCATATTGAGGGTTTAATAATACTTTAAGAAATGTGTTTCCATTTATTTCACCATGGTATTGCATTTGTTCTCAGACCTTAGCCAGTGTTGAAAGTAAACTTTTTCTTACAGGAACTCAACTGTGTCCACCAGAACGTTCCAAGGCACAAAAAAATATTCGTACCACCAGGAGAGGGTTAAAACTATGCAGTTCACTTACAATAATGAAAGCAGCAGAATCACATATACAAATAAGCTAGAAATGTCTCTTATTGACAATATTAGTACCTGATCATGTATGGCAGCAGATACCATACTTCTTGTCTTTGTCTTCTTATTTTATTGAAGACACGGTGCATGCAAATAAAAATAATTAGGATGCAGCTCTCCTAGCCTGACGAGTCTTTGATCTTAAAGGTTGTGTTTTAATGTTTCTTTCAGTTTTGATAGGTGATGCATCGAGCAGCTTTGTTCTTTCGTTTGGTATATTTAAAGTGCACGCCAACAATCCTTTGTTCTCGCTTTCATTCATGGTGTATATTCAGAGAATGTGGTTTTACAGTGCTGTGATCTCCTATTCTTTATGTAGAAGGGTGGAGTCTCCAAGCCATGTGCTCTGTCTTTGTTCTTCAGCGTGCAGTCCGGCAGTGTGTTTTTTTTTTTTTAGATATATTTAGAAATGTCACAAATCTGCGTTTCCATTGTACAGTTAAGTGTAGTATTTTGTGTTGGGTGTCTGTTGTCTATAGATCTCCGGGTGGCCAAATATGGACAGGTCTCTGCAAGCAATGAACCTGATTTGTGACGCTTGCTTAGTGAGTAATTATAACAGTTTTTTGTCATGCACAGAGCTTTCCACATTTTTGTAAAATTCCTGTTCAGGAGAGTAAGCGATCATTTCTTTTTCTTTCATGAAGAAACAGGAAAGAAGGCTCCGCCAGGCATCTACTGCCGTCAGCTGTTGTCCTAAGTAAAGAAGGTTTTGGGTCCTTGTAGCTTCTTGATACATTTGGATGTGGGTAATGGTTTCCTCACCTGTCACTACCAGTGAGATATCTGTTTCGCTCTGGGCAGTTCTACATAAAAATATTGGTAGAGTCAACCATTTTAGGTAATCGGAAAATAGCCCGGATTTTGCACAATAAACTAGTAGTAGTTTAGGTATATATGCCCCGGATAATGACAGCAAAGTGTGGACTGGAATAGTTAATGTTCTATTGGATAAAATTCTAATATACAAATATTCTACTGCCAAATAATGATATCTTAGGGCCCGTTCACACTTGCTTCAAATTTAACACACATAAAAGCACCTGCCGCTTTAATGATGTGTTTTTGATGCTTTTTTGAAGCTTTAACCTCCCTGGCGGTATGATTCTGGCTGGAACTTTGTGCTGAAAGCGGTACAATTATTTTGCATGGAAATTTGGCGTTTTTATATTGTAGGCATGAAATTCTTATGAATAACTCACTTAAATCTGTCCGAACCAGAGTCTAGTAGACATCCCGGGTATAATAAAGTTTGAAACACAAAATCATAAATTATAATATAATAAAAATATATATAAAAATGATTCAATAATGTAATCAAATCAAAAACACTGAAATTTGCTCAGTTGCAGAATAGTCGCTGTCATTAAATTTATTGTTTGATGATAAATTGTGATTCTAATTTTTTATCTGTGTTTTCTAGCTGGTCTAAAACCACTTTTGACATAAAGGGACACTTTTTGGTTGCTATGGACAATCTCCAGTTTCCAGGCAGAAAAAAAATCTTTTTATTATATAAAATGACATGCAGGGCACTGGGCAGACCACTAGGGACAAAGGGGATGTGTATTTTTTGTATACAGTACTGTAATCTGTAAGATTACAGTATTGTATATGTGTTATGTTTTTAAACTTTTTTGAATTTGGCGCCGATCTCCGCTCCCGTGCGTCAGAACGTCGCAGGGAACGGAGATCGGCGGCACTCGGCACTGTGTGAATCGAGCGAGCGGACGGCTCGCTCACACAGCGGGGAGACATCGCAGGATCCAGGGGAAAAGGTAAGTAACTTCCCCCCCTGTATCCTGCAATGCAGCCCGAGTCTGGCTCGGGGTTACCGCTCCTGGCAGAAAAAACTGAATCCGAGCCAGACTCGGGAACACCGCCAAGGAGGTTAATGAAGCTTGGCAAATGCCCTGTGTGTGTTCATTTTTTAATTGTTTAAAGGGGGCCCAGTAGAACCCCAGCTCATTAGTACCCCTGTTCAGCAGATCTCCAGCTCATTAGTATCTCTGTTCAGCAGATCCCCAGCTTTTTAGTACCTCCCTCAGCAGATCCTCAGCTTATTAGTACCTCCCTCAGCAGATCCCTGCTCAGTAGTACCTCCAGCTTCACTGATACCCGTTCAGTAGTAACTCCCAGCTCTGCTGATCCCCCCACTTAGTAGTAACCTCCAGCTCTGCTAATCTTATGGCTTTCTGATCCTCTTCTATCTCCGGTCCCCGCTCACCTCTCGCTATATTGCTACATGTGACATCTGCTAGTTTCTCCTGCTCTGGTCCCTCAACTCCGCTGATCCTCTGCTGCTCAGTCCTCAGTCTATAGTCCCGTTCACCTTCCGATATAGCATTCCCATGTTGCACACCCATGTGTGCTGTCTTCTAGTTGCTCTGCTCCAGTCTGGACCCCACTCACCTTCCTGCTGCTCTACGCTGCACACCAGATGTGACGTCTACACCAGACACTCCCAAAATATATACACATGAACCGAAAGTGACTGCTGATGACCTCTTTTCAGTTCGCTTGTTGGTTTCCCAGTGCATCCTGGGTATCTCATACCTGCAATACCTCCAAAACAATGCGAAGCTAAAGGTGAATAAAAGTCCTCCAAAAGCTTCATGTGCTGTAAGCGAGCGTTGTCATAGACTGCTTTGAAGCACCAATAAAGCAACATGAGGTATAATTTTTGAAGCAAAGCAAACACAATGGGGGTTATTTACGAAAGGCAAATCCACTTTGCACTGCAAGTGCACTTGGAAGTAAAGTCACTGTAGATCCGAGGGGGACATGCAAGGAAAATAAAAAACAGCATTTTAGCTTGCACATGATTGGATGATAAAAACAGCAGAGCTTCCACTCATTTCAGATCTACCTCTTAGATTTAGAGCGAGTTTACTTCCAAGTGCACTTGGAGTGCAAAGTGGATTTACCTTTCGTAAATAACCCCCAATGTGTGAACAGGACTGTAAGGTAACTATTTTATTTAGTGATAGGTGATTTGATTGGTATTCAGAGTTTTAAAAAAGCGTGTCCAATGTCACATTTTGAAGCAATTGTAAACAAGCCCTTACAGTAAGAAGGAAACATATACAGTTTAGCAAACAACCAGTGAATTCTAAGTACCCGTTTTTACAATAAACAATTTATGCCAAAGTGTCCATAGCCTTAGGGCTTCACCACTGTCACTAAGACAGAAAAAAGTTGGGGGATCCAACATTTTACAACCTTCACCAGAACAAGAGGTTTGAGTGAATCTTTCAGTGGGGAACATTTTCCTGAGACAACTGTCTAAATGAAGAATTTCTCTCAATTTGTAGAGATTTCTTCTCACTTCCTGTTGTGTTTACAGGTCAGGAGATGAAGGGATCTCTCACCAATGAGAAAGGCATTCAAAAATGAATTTAGTGTTTGAATCAGAAGATTGGAGTGCCATGGTAAAAGGTTGAGTTTCAGAAAAATTATATTTTATTCCAAATCTGTAATACATTTGCTATCCAATGCGTTTCGGGGGCCTCACTCTGCAGTCCTTATCAGGGTTTAAGGGAACAGCTCTCACCGTAGATAAAATGGAATCATATGAGGTCTCAGTCCCCTGCAGTAGCTGGTGTGTGTTACTAACAGACACAATTCAAAAATGAATTGACAGGGATTTAAACCTCCCCATACTCTAACCAAACGTACTTAAAAATGTTAACTATACATATGCTTGAAAGGTGACTTCTGATACTTTTGTTATTTTACATAACATTTGATTTGGGTTTATAGTAGCTGCAGTATTATGCATGATACATAGCACAACACCCAGAAGACTAAACTGGCCACACATTAAAGTGATTCTAAAGGTTTTATTTTTTTTAATAACAAACATGTCATACTTACCTGCTCTGTTTATTGGTATTGTACAGGGCAGGCCCGGTCCTCTTCATTTTGGGTCTCCCGTGGGCGGTCCTGGCTCGTCCCCCCTGCTGAGTTCTCCCAATAGCAAGCCTCTTGCTATGGGGGCACTCAAGCAAGCTTGCCCCTGAGCAAAGCTCTTGTGAGTGGACATTGTCTATTCACATACATGGAGTGGCCTGGCTCCGCCCCCACTCTCTCCTCATTGGCTCACTGGCTGTGTGTGATAGCAGCAGGAGCCAGTGGCTCCTGCTGCTGTGTGAGCCAGTGAAGAGAAAGAGACCTGGGTGAGCTGTTGCTCTTATGCACATTGCTGGATCGAGAGGGGGATCAGGTAAGTATAAAGGGAGGCTGGAGTGGAGGCGGAGCTGCACCCAGAAGGTTTTTTTACCTTCATGCAGAGAATGCATGAAGGTAAAAAAAAACCTCCTGCTTTAGAACCACCTTAAGCAAATTTTGGCTGGTTTCAAATTACCTGGCCAAAATTCAATCAGGGTGGCACTACTCTGTGCAACATCCTTCAATTTAAAGGTTAAAAGCCGTAATGTGGACAATTATCAACCGAGCATCGCCGGCATCCATTTAGATTCAGGCACTGTTCCGGTATTTTCTGACATCTAGTGGCGCCAGCTGTCAAAATACAAAAGACACAGCAGGAGATTGGTGTGTCAATGAATTGGTGTGTGGACAGCATAGGAGAGATAATTCCAGGACTTCCCTGAGGCTGTGTCATGAATGTGTGGCATCAGAGCTAATGGAAAACTTTTCTTAATTCCACCAAATCATAAACTGATATCGGCGTATAACACGCACTTTTTTTCCCCTTAAAATCAGGAGAAAATCGTGGGTGCGTGTTAGACGCCGATCCCCGCCGGTCTCCCGCAGATTTTTGAGAAGGGAGCAAGCGGAGCCGATATATCGAAAGCCGTGTGTATTTTCGGCTAGTCTTGGCTTCTCTCGCAGTCCCGTCCACCTCCACTGATTGCGAGAGGAGCCGAGCGCCGACAACATAAAGAAATCCGAGTTCAGCTAGTCTCGGCTCCTCTCGCAGTCCCGCCCCTGACTGTGAGCAGAGCCGAGACTAGCCAAACTCGGATTTCTTTATGTTGGCGCTCGGCTCCTCTCGCAATCAGTGGAGGTGGGTGGGTCTGCGAGAGGAGCCGAGACTAGCCGAAAATACACACGGCTTTCGGTATGTTGTCGGCGCTCATCCTCTCCACTCGGAGCCAATTTTAAATCAGCAGTTCTGCAACTAGACGAGAAATGTTGCAAAGGCACTGGGCAAGGCTGCATTGGGCAAGGCTGCAAAGGCACTGGGCAAGGCTGCACTGGGCAAGGCTGCACTAGGCAAGGCTGCAATAATGGACAAGGCTGCAGATGGACACTGGACAAGGCTGCAATGATGGGCATTTAAATGTAAGTTTTTTTCCTTAAACTTTCCTCCTAAAAGTTTTTTTCCTTAATATTCCCTGCGTGTTATACGCCGGCGCATGTTATACGCCGATAAATACAGTATGTGCAAGCCACTGTAGAACCATGAATGGTAACATATGTAACTTTCAATGGCCATGCAGTAACATAAAATCACTGCGCTCCAAATGATGTCATGGGAACAGACATGCACTCTGTAAAGTGCTGTATAATACATCAGCACTATATAAACATTGGAAATAAATATATTTCATTTGCAGTTCTGCTGAATACTTCTAGGCACAGCTTTCCCAACGCCACTAATTTTCACTGATTTTAGTACAGATAATTAATTTAAATTTGAATTCACAGTAAAGTCATGCATGCCAGTAAGCAGGGTCCTTTCTCAGTTCTAATACTCTGATACTTAATTTACCAGTTAATTTCCTGCAGTAACCAAAGCTACATTTTTCTAGGTTCTTGCACTTTGTAATGAAGTAGCAATAGGGGATTCTCAGGGGTTTGATTTACTCATACAAATCATTCGGGCAAACCGTGTGCTTTGCTCATTTGCAAGGACAAACTAAAAGCTGCTTATGGAGCTTTATGCCGCGTACACACGAGCGGATTTTCCGTCAGAAAAATCTTGGATGTTTTTCTCACGGAATTCCGCTCTAGCTTGGCTTGCATACACACGGTCACACAAAAGTTTGCTGAACTTTTGACCGTCAAGAACGCAGTGACGTACAACACTACGACGAGCCGTGAAAATGAAGTTCAATGCTTCCGAGCATGCGTCAAATTGTTTCAAATTGCTACAGACGATCAGAATTTCCAATAAGAACTTTTTCCGACCGAAAAATTCAGAACATGCTCTTAATCTTTTGCTGGCTGGAATTCGTCCAGCAAAAGTCCGATGGAGCATACACACGGTCGCATTTTCCGACCAAAAGCTCTCATTGGTCTTTTGCTGGCCGAATTTCCGATCGTGTGTACGCAGCATTAGTGTGTGATACAGCAATCTCCATTTTATCTCCTATAAAACCAGCAAAGAGTATTGTACAGGTCTGAAGTTAGGAAGCAAATCCTCTCACAGACAGGTGATTCTTGTTTGTTGATACTGTATATGTAGCTTTGTTTAGCATTGTAGTTATCAAACCATCTGATCTAGGAAAAGGTCTTTAGAGTTGTTTAGGGCAAAATAATAAAACCGTATTCAGTACATCTCTGCAATACCTGCACATTTGCTCTTGTTTTAATCTTTTATGTCTGCACCAGTTCAGATATCGGGGAGTGCTATTCCCCCTAAAGTTGTTGGCCTGCATAAAATGTTTCAAGTATGTTGGTTTGGAGAACCAGACACATTTGTTCAAGAGCTTTTGAAGGGTTGTAGAGTACAGGAATATGGATTAGGATCGACTGGAAAAGGTAAAGTATATGCCAGAGGACATTCTGCTTAATAACATTCCATCTCCACATCCATGGAACATTCTTCATCGACCAAGTTGACAACTCAGTGTGAATCGACGGTATGAATGGAGTGAAGTTGAGGGCAAAAAGTCGTGAGAGATCATTAAGTAGGTTGATTTCGAGGTATCTAATATAGGAAAAGGCCATTTGAATGCAAAGTTGGTCTTCAGTCTAATGCCCCGTACACATGGTCGGAAATTCCGACGGAAAAAATTTGAGATCCTGCTCTCAAATTTTCCGACAACAAAATCCGATCTGACTTTTTCCGATCGTGTGTAGAGAATTCCGACAGACAATGTGCCATGCATGCTCAAATCAAATTACGAGACCAAAGCTATTGGCTACTAGCCTCTACGTAGTTCTGTCGTATGCAACGAACGTCACCACTTTTAGAATGATCGGATTTTCCGACAACTTTGTCCGACCGTGTGTATGCAACACCAGTGTCTGACAAAATCCGTCTGAAAAAATCTGAATTTCCGACTGTGTGTACAGGGCATAAGTATTGTGGACCATTGGAGGGCCAGGTCTAGAATTTAAAAAAGGGCCTGGATTTTTTCCTAAATGCACATAATATAACTGGATACAAATATTTATAGGAAAACTTTTATCCCCCCGCTGGAGCAAATTAGATCATGCTTTATTGGGGGCTTATTTTTGCCTTCTTATGGATCAACTATGGGTATAGGATTGTATATATATGGAGGTTTTATATTTGTGTGTGTGGGTTTTTTTTTTTTTTTGTATGTTGGTTGAACTGGATGTGTCTTTTTTCAACTGAATTGACTATGTAACTTCCAATTTCTGATAGTTTATGTGGAAATTGGACAGTTCATCATGGGTGGCAAACTCCGCGGTCAGGTTAGGAAGGCTAATCTCAGGGTTACTCAAGAATAAAAGCAGATCATCTGCGCATTCAGAGACTTTATAAGTATATTTCCCAACTTGGATCCTGGAGATACCCAGATTGTGTATCATTAACCCTTTAAAGATCCTGCTAGTAATGAAAAATACCTGTTGATCTGGCAGAAATACACTTAGCTTATAATTTCCTCTACTGGAATGACATCACTTTTGCTTTCTTTTTTTTTTTTGGACCCGTATTGCAAGACTTGGTGTCAGCCCTGACCTGTTGTCTTTTATTAAACTACTATAGATTGTCAATCAAATCCAGTGACATGGGATCCGGGGGCGGGGCCGAGACCTGCTGTCTGACGAGTGTCCCCATGAAATGCTGCTCTCCGTGGGGGCATTTGAGAAGAGGAGGAGCCAGGAGCGCTGTGGGGAGACCCCAGAAAAGGAGGATTGGGTCCACTCTGTGCAAAACCCTTGTGAACCTTAATATCAATTTAATTTGAATTTCCATTCTGGAATGGGGGGACTCTTATCGCTGCTGCCAAAAGCTCACTTACATATTAAAATAATACTAATATAAGTGAGATTCCTTGCTTGACTCTATAATGGCTGTGAACGGGCGTGGATCTGGAGCGGCAGCAGGAATATCACATATTTTTTCCACTTCTCAGATCTTTATGAGCAAACTCATGCAAATTGTACCTGCCTTATCCGTGATGTCCTTACCTAGTTATAAGATGATTATAATCTCTTGTTGAATTAACAATAGGCTCTTTGTCCTTAAAAGATCTCTTATCTGCTTCCCCAAACACTTTCAAGTTTTTATTAGATGACAGTAGAAATAGATTGCATCATTGGAGGCAGAATAAGAAAACAAACATACACTGCTGTAAAATAAAGTCATTTTTTAATTCATAGTTATGTTGGAAAGGTCTAATAAGAAGCTTAAAAGTGAAAATGGCCGATCAAAGGTCGCTCATAGACAGGTAGAGACCTTCCCAAGAACAGAAAAATTGAGTCAGGAGCTTATTATTCAAAGAGGTGCATGTTCAAACACCACGATTGGTATTTCTGTCTTCTGGATATGATGTTGCAACCGATTATTTAAGTAAAAGATATCCAGCCACGCTAACAGAGTCCCAGCTGCACCTCCCGAGCTCCCTCCCACATCACAAAGGTATATTCTGAAAGATGAACTCTAGATAATCAGATGAAAGCTGCTTTTTATCTGCCAAAAGTATTTGTATTTCTGTCCATCCAGTTCTAAAATGTATACAGCTCTGCTATACAGCACATTCTGGTCAGGCAGGGGAGGAAACTTGATCTTTCTGTGGTGCAGTTTCACTTTGACTTACAGGTTTTCTTCTCACCTCCAGCCTATGACTGGATGGTAAAGAGGATGCAGCAAGCAGATGAGCTGACTCTGTCAATCTGTTCTATCCTCCAATCGGTATGCTCTTTGTACTGCGGCACATCTGATTGGGGCTCCTTGTGTCTCTTCTCCTCTAAAGTTTAATACCAAGTCAAATTCAAGTTTAAAAAAATGCCCAAGCAAACTCCCTCTGCCCATCTCTCCTACTGTACCCCAGCTATAACTAGAATGCAAAAAAAAAAATCTTTTAATACCCTTTCTACTCACCAAAGCCTGTGTCACATGACTTTCAGGTCCAGATCATTCACTCCTCCCTCTGTTTTCTCCTGGTAAGGTCCTTCTTTGGGTGTCTACACCACCGTCTGCATCATGTGGACACTACCTTTTTGGCTTTTTGGTGAGAAGGTTCTCTCAGGATCCAAAAGAGGAATGGAATCATCGTAAGGGGAAGGCAGTAAACTGGTCAGCAAGAGATAACCTGCACATCTGGATAGGTGGTCCCTACAGCAAGAAACAGAGATGGGCAAGGGACCTAAATGGTGGACTTGGAAATGGTGGGGAGTATATCTTTCTTCACCTGGTATGCCAAAAAATCTCCCAGGGAAGAGGGTGTCCGAAAAGTTGACTAAAGATGTATGAAAGATTACAGAGCTTCAATAATCTTTGTGCGTTGTAGCTACCTGGAGTTCAGCTTAAAAGAACATAATAAAAAACATTTTCACATATGCACAAACACATTTTTGAATCCTATAAAGCAGGGATCTTCAAACTACGGCCCTCCAGCTGTTGCTAAACTACACGTCCCATGAGGCATTGTAAAACTCTGACATTCATAGACATGCCTAGGCATGATGGGAATTGTAGTTCCTGAACAACCGGAGGGCCATAGTTTGAAGACCCCTGCTATAAAGTATCTAAAATATTACTATACATATTTTTAAGTAAAACGATTACACTGGTTATATTGGTTTAAACCAGGAGTTTCCAAATGTTACTGTCCTTCAGACTCTGGGGGGGGCAGAATTATGGACATTAGAAGTGGAAAATGCCCCACCATCAGTTGAAGGAGGAATAGTGTCCCATCTTTGGTGTCAGCTGAAGGATTAGTGTCCCATATTTGGGGTCAGTGGAAGGAATAGTGTCCCATATTTGGTGTCAGTGGAAGGAATAGTGTCCCATCTTTGGTGTCAGTGGAAAGAATAGTGTCCCATCTTTGGTGTCAGCTGAAGGATTAGTGTCCCATATTTGGGGTCAGTGGAAGGAATAGTGTCCCATATTTGGTGTCAGTGGAAAGAATAGTGTCCCATCTTTGGTGTCAGCTGAAGGATTAGTGTCCCATATATTTGGGGTCAGTGGAAGGAATAGTGCGCCATCACCGGTGTTGTTGGGAGGAATAGTTCCCCATCGTTTGTATCAGTAGGAGGAATAATTCCCCATCGTTGGAGTCAGTGGGAGGAATAGTGACCTTTCTTTAGTGTCAGAGGAAGGAATACTGTTCTATCGTTTGTATCAGTAGGAGGAATCATGCCTCATTGTTGGTGTCAGTGAAAGGAATGGTGCCTCATTGTTGGCATCAGCAGAATGAATAGTGCCCCAAGGGCCACATACAGGCAAGCAAAGGGCCTCATCTAATGTTATTTGTTGATCTTTTTTAAAGTGTTTCTAAACCCACAACAGTAAAATCAGTCTGTATATCCAGTAAAGCATGCTTGTTATACTCACAGTGGAACCTAAGGGGGTTAATCCTCCACATTGTGTAAAAAGGCTGTTTGATTGTGTCTTCTCTGATCCTCCTCTTCTTCCACAGTCCCCAATCTATCTCCTGATAAAACAGAGCCTTGGGGCACTCCGCACATGCTCAGTTTAGTGTGTATTACTAGAGTTTTTTTTCTTGTTTTTTTTTTGGGAGGGTGCATGTGATCAGCACAGGGCCAATCAGCACTGTCCAGACAGAGGGTCAGGGTTCCTGCAGCCTGATAGGACAGTCAGAGTAGAATGAAAACTCCTCCTACAAGCTTTAAGCAGACAATGATAAAAGTCACAAGACTGCTGTGTTACTAAACCCAGGACCCTGCATTCACTATATCTGGTCTCCCACCAAACACAGAACTTGGAAATTCAATTATTTTAGTAAATATAAACTGCTGATGAGAAAAGGCATTCAGCAGTTTATATTTACTAAAATAATTGAATTTCCAAGTTCTGTGTTTGGTGGGAGACCAGATATAGTGAATGCAGGGTCCTGGGTTTAGTAACACTTTAGAGTTCAGTTTAACATCTTAATACAGATTTCCAACACAAATCCCCAAAAAATGGTTACTCCTCACTATTAGGTAGCGGGCAAAGCCATACAAAGAATTCATTTTACATTTTGTGTATCCAAAACCCCGATGTATAGTATAGATAGAGCCTAAATATACAAAGCTATTTATTCCAACTTGCATATAGTTTTAGTCTTTCTGTATTTTATTTTAATTTGTTGTAATGGCACTTTTCTAAGGCTCACCTGCTTCTGTTAAGGCATGTGGATGTAGACCGGAATAGAATGTTATGACCATTGGGAGGCGCTTTCAGTTTAGTAAATCAGTCTAAGGGCAGGTGTAGACGGCAGCTTGAGAGGCCATCTGAGTCCTGCCTGCATTGAGCTGTGCTATTGAGATGCTTTACACTGTGCTCAGCAAAACAGCCAAGCACACACGCACACAGCGGGACTGCTGTTCGTAGGGTTCAATGAATTTTATAGGCAGTGGGCAGGGGGAGCCGCTAAGCGCCATCCAATGCTGGCAAGGACTCACATGGCCTATTAAGCGTCTGTCTGCACCTGCTGTAATGCATCCTTCCTGCATCTTCAGAGACGGAGGGCATGAGCAGCAAGCTTATGACTTTAGTAAATCAGACCCTGCTAGTCTGCTCTTGAAACAATCCTTCGATGTTAAAGAAAATGTCTAGGGGAACTTTTATTTTTAAATCAGCATTGCTATGCAGTGTTTTTCTCTCCTTTTTCAAGGGCAGTACAAATTCCAAAGTAAAACGGATGCTAAGGGGGTAGATGGTAATTTTCTGAATATGACAACATTTCCTGTAGACATCTGCCAAATCAGAACTGCTGCGAGATATAAAATATGATTACAGTCAACAATCCGCTGTACTACTAACTATACAGCGTTTCAGATGTTACCCTTGCATACTGTTGTATATGTGATTGGGAATGTGAGCAGATGGTCTAATACTGAACGATGTGTGCCCATACATCTGCTATGCGTGTTTTTCATCCATTTAAACGGCTGATCCTCATTCAATTTAGCCAGCTCTCACTTGACCAAACAATGATGGGATTTAAAGTTATGGAAGCAACAATGTATAAAGAGCTTCAAGTGTCCCACAGAAAAGTCATAAAAGCAAAAAACAATAATATACAAAAATATCTTATAATGTGCAAAAAACATCTTTATTAACACGATTGTACCCCAAAACCTCCCATGATGTGGTTAATATCTTTTTCATTTTTTTTTAACTGTGGGTTATGGTTTCAGGCTACAACATCAGTAAAGATGTTTTATACATTATTGATTTTTTTGTTTTTCAGTTAATTTTTTCCAGGAGGACACCTGAAGCTATTGTCTTGGAGTCAGAGTGAACCCCCATTCTTAAGCTGGCCATAGACGGAGTGATTTTATTTCCTGCAGCCACGGGTTGCAAAAAAAAAATCACTTGTTTTCCCCATCAACACAGTGTTGACAGTGGGATCCCTCCCGTGGAGCCATTGTGTTTGCTAGCAATAATTGCATGTAAAATCTGGCAGGTTGGTTGAACCCAAATTGATTGATCAACTTGATTTTTTGTGGTTGAGAGTGTTTTTTCCTGTGGACCTCTCAAGTTATAGCGATTTAAAGTTAAGCTGGCCATAGAAGGATCGAAATTTGTCCAGTCCAGCAGAGACCGTCCGAATTTTGATCAGAGTGTGGCCATACCTGTTGGACAGAAGTTGACCAAACAACTTGGAAAACTGTTGTCGATCAATGGCTGTAGCAGCTGATCAGTGTATTCTAACAGCATTAGGTTCCACTGTCAGAATACAATGTCTCGGCGGTGAATGCAGGAAACTGTTCAATTTTTTTAACTCATCTGTGGCCAGCCTTAGTCTCTGTCTAAGGTATTTTAATATAATCCATTCTCTCTCCACCTGGAAAAGCAATGCTCTTTTTTTTTGTTTTGTTATTTTGGAGGGCCCTGTCACAAGCCTGATGAAGGGGACCTGCATGCCCTTGAAATGTTGCATATGCACTAGTGATTTGATTGTTTAAATATTTGGACTAGTAATGATTAATGCATGGTGTGCTGGCAACACATTATTTTCTGTATGCTTATACCAGTTAACCTGCTGGTTGTTGCTTCAGCACCCTTTTATCCCTGGCATAGCCTAGAAACAAGTGATGGTATCAAGTGATTTACTGTTGGAGTCCATTGCTCAGCTCCAGTTGTCAGTGGGGGGAGAGTTATCAGCAGTGACCTCCACGCTGATAACCCTCCACCTCAGTGTGTGTACCAATGCAGCCTAGTGTAGCTGTGGGTGACAACATTCATGTATATTTAATGCAGTCCCTGCAGTGTTCTCACTTCCTGGAACAAAACCTGAAAGATGGCCGGATAGCTCAATATTAATTTAAGAAAGAAACAAGATTTGGTTTGTGCCATTTTTACACTCATATGTACTTTTTGCAAGGATTTTTTTGTTGTTTTGAGGTGTTTTTTTACATGCATTTTGTATTTCTCATATCAATTAATATATCCCCTTTCTCTTTCAGGTGCCCATACTCAGATGGTACTAGTCAATGATACAGTCTCGGGATTCGTTGGCACAAATGTTATCCTTCATTGCAGTTTTGTCAATCCAATGCCCAATGTAAAGATCACACAGGTCACATGGCAGAAATCGACAAATGGCTCTAAGCAGAACGTAGCTATATTTAATCCTTCGATGGGTGTATCAATCCTTCCTCCATACAAAGAACGTGTGGTCTTCCAGAGCCCTTCTATTCGTGACGGTACTATCCAAATGAATCAGTTACAGCTAGGAGATGAGGGACCATACATATGTGAATTTGCTACATTCCCTACTGGAAACCGTGAGAGTCAACTGAACCTCACAGTACATGGTAAGTTTATTGTTATATTTAAATGTAATGTGGTAAATGCAGTTAATTATGGCTACATAATTGTTACATAACTATTACATTGACTTCTTCCTAATATCTTATTGAGTTTTCAAAGTAACCAGACCCTACGATTCTTTATGATATGATGCCAGTTTTGATGGCTATACAGTTAAAAGGCTTTACAGCTAAATTCCTTTACAATATCTATGGAAACAAATGTGTGGCAGTCTTAGCCCAACTTCAGTAAAAACTTTAATTTAGCTTTGGACAGACTTGCAAAATTAAATAATTCTGTTGAGATCCTATTGCTGCCTGTGGCCCCTATGGGGAGATCTCCCCTCCCATCCTGTAGCTGTGATTGCAAAAAAATAAATAAAGTGGTTGTCACTGGGGTCGGTAGACACACATAGTAGTAATAATTAGAGATGAAGTTTAGTCATGGTTTGCACTTTGCAGATTTTGTTTTTAATAATCAAACCTCCAAAATGCAGAATTTCCAAACCAAAATATCAATTTGAGTCAATAGAAAAAAGGAGTCAGGCTCCCAAAAAGTTTTTTTTTTTAATGAAAAATTGTGTAGAATGGTTTGGGAAGCTCCTGGTATCCCTTCTGGATGAGATGATGGAGCACAAAAAACAGCATGAGGAGCTTACTTTAAAAATTCTACCATTGGTAGAAAAATAAGAGGGTGGTAGTCTTATTGAGGCTGATCAAGCAATAGTAGAAGAAGATACTTAGTCACCCTTTCCCAGAAGTCTTTTGGAAATCACCAAAAATAACCATGAAATTTGGATTGACCATCCATCTTCGTGTTGTTCAGTCCCAATTATACAGTATTGGCAATGCGGTATCAGCTCCAAAAACAGCCTGCCTGAAAGAGATGAAAACGAGGAGAAATCTCTCCAATGGGGACAAAGAAATCTTATAAATTCTTACACAGGTCTTACACAGGTTCTAGCCTTACCACACTCCAGGTTACTGGATTCCACGCCCAGTGCTAAAAATGTGGTTGAGTTAGGTCTTATAGATGTTTCCTCTACCTATGATTTGTATCAGAAGTGACCCAAAGATATAACCATAAAAGTCTTCTGACTACAAAGATACCAAATACCATACAAGTACAATATTCACCTAACATAGCAGACTAAAGCATTAGCAGATGAAGCTGAAATCTATAACCATTCCTTTACAAAGTTTACATTTATTAGGGTTTGTAATATACTGTTTTTGATCATGTTATTTTTTTTCCTCTACCTAAATTCAGATGTTTATCTCCCATGTCAAATAAAAATATACTTCATCGTATTTATTAACATGAGAAGTATATTTTTACCTGTTGGCAGGAAACAAAATACCATTAAAAAATGTTGCCACTCATGAGTAAGCAAGGGCAATGTTTTACAAATCAGCAATCATTTTTTTTTTCTTTTTGCTGCATTTTTGGTAATTAACAAATTTCAAACCGTTTCCCCTGTGAATTGAAATAAGGAGCCCTTCAATCCTCTTACCACTTCAATATGAATCTCCTTCTAATGTGGATGTTTTTATTATTGAAATGCTAGCGATGGATGTTTCAATTAGGAAATCAGCTGGATCAGCTCTGCCCTCCTCCAAAATGGTTGCTGGAGTGCCTAGGAAATTCTGATTACCTTTCCATGTAACCACAAAAGTAATAGGCACATATTGGAGTCATGCAAGGACAAGAAGATTTCTTCATTCTGTAAGGCTACTTTCACACTGGGGCGTTGGGGGCGCTCGCGGTAAAGCGGCGCTATATTTAGCGCCACTTTACCGTCGTTTTAGCGGCGCATTTTCGGCCGCTAGTGGGGTGGTTTTACCCCCCGCGAGCGGCCGAAAAAGAGTTAATACCGCCCGCAAACCGCCGCTGAAGCGGCGTTTTGCGGGCGGGTTCGGGGCACTGCCCCATTGTTTTCAATGGGAATGGGCGCTATAGGAGCGGTAAATATACCGCTCCTACAGCGAGCCAAAGATGCGGCTTGCAGGACATTTTCCAGCGTCCTGCAAGCGCACCGCTTCAGTGTGAAAGCCCTCTGGCTTTCACACTGAAGACACAGCAACAGCTGTTTCGGGTCGGTTTGCAGGCGCTATTTTTAGCGCAATAGCGCCTGCAAACCGCCCCAGTGTGAAAGGGGCCTTATTCTTGGGGAGATGTCTGGCCATCCATACTGGCCTTAGGATACGACTTGTTATTTAATATTTTCATTTTAGGGAAAGGTGATTATGGTTAGTTAAGGTTAGGTGCAAAGGTTTTGACTTAGGGATGGTTAAGTCTGAAGAAAATAGTTAAGAGAAGGTTAAAGCTGAACATACATTAATGCAACTCTTTAAGGCCAGCTCCACATCAGTGCAGTGCGTTTTTTCCTAATCACATTTTATGCACACTTTACATGTGTTTTTCACACATTTTAGGTGTATTTGATGCACTTTCCTGAAAATGCGCATTCTAATAGAGTTTAATGGCAGCGCACTGAAAAATGTATGTAAAATGCTCATAAAAATGCACCACACTGATATGAATAGGGCCTATTTTTTTAATGCCTCAATAAATGTATTACCGTATATACTCGAGTATAAGCCGACCCAAATATAAGGAGAGGCACCTAATTTTTCCACAAAAAACGGTGAAAACATATTGACTCGAGTATAAGCCTAGGGTGAGAAATGCGCAGCTACTGTAAGTGGAAAAGAGGGTCAACGATGCCCATTTGCAGCCTCACTGTGCCCATTTGCATGCCTCACTGTGCCCATTTGCAGCCATAGCTCCCCCAAACTTCTAACTTGGTAGTTAAGGGTTCCTAAATGCCCCCTAGCTGCAGCCAAAATTTGGGGTCTCTGGACACAAAGGGTCCCGAAATGACATTGCTGCAGTTGGACACAGTTGACAGACTTTGGGGCCCCGTATCTCGGGGTCATTGGGTGCTAGAAACCCCAAATTTGGTGTGCAAACCAGTGGAACTAGCACTACAATATATCCAATGGGGTTCCTAGCACCAAGTGGCCCTGAGATACGGGGCCCCAAAGTCTGGTCGGAAAATGTCATTCCCTGCTGCAGAAAAGTACTTGACTCCAGTATAAGCCGATGGGGGCATTTTCAGCTGAAAAACTCGGCTTATACTCGAGTATATACGGTATTTTATTATTTTATTTTTTTATGCAAACAGCGCAGGTACCTGAATTTCATCTGGTATCAGCCACTCATGCTACCAAGATTCATGCTGATAGAAAACACAGTGATAGGGAGATACAGTAAGCTGATTGCTGTGGGGCTTCTCCTTTCACTGTCTAGTCACAGACTAGGGGGGCAGGTCCAGGATGACATGGGCTCAGGTAAAGTGGGTTAAATGATCCTGGCCATCAGACTGAGGACGTCCAAAGGCAAACAAATACATACTACAGGGAAACCTCTGGATTGGAGAATTCCTTTGATATTTTATCTTTTATGGGCCATTCATTTTTGTCTTGTTGTTTTTGGCTGAAATTCTGTTTTGAGTGTTAGGACAGGGCAGTAATGCAAATTATTACAACACTCAGAAATGCACAGCATATGTAAGTTGCCATTGATGCTAAATGCCACCCAACACATGTATACAGTATGCTGTGTTGCCAAGAATAACCCAGGTAAATGTTTTCATGTGTGTTGTGGGCCTATTGAAGCTAAATGGGCTACTATCATGCCGTCCACCTTAATGTACAAAAATGTGTACATGAACACAGACAAAGATGTGAAGAGGATCGTTAGGAACTTTGGGACATTGAGAGATATGCTGATGCCTTCACTCCCTCATCAAGTAAACAGGAGCCTGCAAGAGGTTCCACATTTCCTTTCTGTTTTTATCCCTAGGTAGGGCACCTCCTCAGTCTGTGCTGAGAAACAATATACAGTACCTGTGCAGCGCAGCAGGGATTGGGGTACACTGTGCGTGTGTCTGAATTCTTTTATGGTCTTAATCATAGCTCCCAACTGTCCCTAATTTCGAGGGACTGTCCCTGATTTGGAACAAAGACCCTCTGTCCCTCTGTCCCTCTTTCCTCCTCATTTGTCTCTCATTTTGGTCTGATCTATATAGTTGTATATAAAATGCACTATTTATCTATCAAAAAGTGTTTTGCAGTGGTAGAAAAAAAAAAGCTCTTGTGGGTTTAACAAAACCTTTTTTTTTTTTTGTATGATGATTTTTCTGTAAGGGGGCGTGGCAGGGTGTGTGTCCTAAGCCACATACTTTTTCTAATAGGTGTCCCTCGTCCCCATCTCAGAAAGTTGGAAGATATGTCCTTATTCACAATTTTGCAAATTTTGCAAATTTTTGTTGAAAAAAATTGCAAGAATATCATGGGTCTTATAAGCCCGGGTTCACACCAGTGCGTTGCGAATTGAATGTCCGGCTTAACTGCGCACAAAAAAGTCAGTTGTTCGGCGTTTCATGTCAGTTTTTGCTCAGTATCAGCTCAGGATTGCATCAGTATTTTATCCTGTTCACACATCTGCGAATCAGATGCGTGCCCATAGAAGATAATGGACCTGAATTCGCACCTGAGCCGGACCGCACTGCCCAAAAAACTCACACGTTTTTTCTGCAATGCGCAGTGCGAATGCACTGCAGATATGTGAACCAGCCTCATTAAAATGAATGTATTGTGAAATGTCCTGCGAATTGGATGCGGTGTAAGCCGCATCTAATTAGCATAGGTGTAAACGGGGGCTTAAACAGTATGTTTTTTCAGCTAGGGTTCCTCCAGAGGCTGCTAGGCGTTTCTTGAGAAGTGAGCTATGTTGGACTAATCTCCTGCCTACATTACCACCAATGTAGGGAAACATTTTCCCAATGACTCTTATGCCGCGTACACACGATCGGAATTCTGGCCAGAAAAAGACCAATGAGAGCTTTTCATCGGAAAATGCGACAGTGTGTAGGCTCCATCGGAATTTTGCTGGCCTAATTTCTGACAGCAAAGGATTGAAAGCATGTTATCAATTTTTCAGACGGAAAAGGTTTCTATCGGAAATTCGGATCGTCTTTAGCAATTCTGACGCGCAAAGTTCCTACGCATGCTCGGAAACAATTCGACCCATGCTCGGAAGCAATGAACTCGGCTCTTGTAGTGTTGTACGTCACCGCGTTCTTGACGGTCGGAATTTGGTGTGACCGTGTGTAGGCAAGACAGTTTGAGTGGATTTCCATCGGGAAAACCATCAGAGCTTTTTCCAACGAGAATTCCAAACGTGTGTACACGGCAATTAAGCTTCCCACACGCTGTTCAAAATTCATCTGGTTCAGCACGGAATAGGCAAAAAACATATTAGTGTTTGGCCATCCTTGCTTGACAGAAGTCAATCAAGCGGTTGGTACATGGTGGAAAACTTCTCTCTGTCAGTGGCTGCAGCAGGAAATCAGTTCTCTCTGACAATGGTGGGTTCTGCTCTAAGAATACAATGTGCTAGCAGGAGGACTCCTCCACCTTGTTTGAGTGGGTGGAAGAATCTGTTATGCCGCGTACACACGGTTGGAATTTCCAATGGAAACAGTCCGATGGGAGCTTTTCATCAGATTTTTTTGTTTGTACGCCCATCGGTCTTTTTCTGTCGGAATTTCCGACGGACTTTGGATTGAGAACCTGTTCTTAATTTTTCAGACGGAAAACCTTTCTATCGGATCGTGTGTATGCAATTCCGACACGCAAAATTCTGATGCATGCTCAGAAGCATTAAACTTCCCTTTTATAGTGCAGTTGTACGTGTTGTATGCCGTGGTGTTATTGACCATGAGAATTTGGTGTGACCGTGTGTAGGCAAGACAGTTTGAGAGAAAATTCCGTCGGAATTCCGACGGGAAAACCATCAGAGCTTTTTCCGACGAGAATTCCGACCGTGTGTACGCAGCATTCATTTTTTGTTCAGCGTGCTGGCTGAATAGAAAAAAGACTACGGCCAACTTTAGTAATAGGGGACATAGAGCTGCACAATTAATCTTAGAAAATCGCTATCTCGATTCAACCCCTTTCAAAGCCGGCAAAGTTTATCACAACATTAAAAGAAAATACTAAATATCTGCACTGGTTAGGAGACTAACAGATGTATAAGTTAAAAATAAATATAAATAAAAGCAGCTAGCACAAAAGTTTTATGGAAAACCAAATAAAAATAGCAATAAATGTGGCGCTTTAAAGGAACAATAACACCAAGTGAATAGTGTTAAATTCAAATGCAATGGTAAGGATAGATATATAGTCCATAATAACATGGTTTAAAAGTTCCAAAAGAGTCCAGTGATGATAATCTCAAACAGTAGGTGTTGCAATAGAAGCCACCACCGATGAAAAAACTACACACACTGACCCTTATCCTAAATGTTGGACTACCCAAATAAAGTAGTCAATACAGCATTGTTTACAATATGGACTTGAGGCTCCTCTGTATCCACAGTAAGGCTATTTTCACACGAGGCGCTGGGATGTGCTGGCGGTAAAACGGCGCTATATTTAGCGCCGCTTTACCGTCATTTTAGCGGCGCATTTCGGCTGCTAGCGGGGTGGTTTTACCCCCCGCGGGCGGCCGAAAAAGGGCGGCGCTTTGCGGGCGGGTTCGGAGCGCTGCCCCATTGTTTTCAATGGGAGGGGGCGCTTTAGGAGCGGTAAATACACAGCTCCTACAGCGCACCGAAGATGCGGCTTGCAGGACATTTTTCAGCGTCCTGCAAGCCAGTGTGAAAGCCCTCGGCTGTTTGAAGGCGCTTTGCAGGCGCTATTTTTAGAACTTTAGCGCCTAAAGCACCTCAGTGTGAAAGGGGCCTTAATATGACCATCAGGCTAATGCCCCATACACACAGTCATACATTCCGACCACAAAATCCGTCTGATTTTTTCAGATGGATTTTCGCCGAAACTTGTCTTGCATACACACGGTTGCACAAAGTTGTCGGAAAATCCGATCTTTCCGAACGAGGTGACGTACAAAACGTACAACAGGACTACAAAGAGGCCAGTAGCCAATAGCTTTCATCCCCAAATTTATTCTGAGTATGTGTGGCACTTTGTGCATCAGAATTCTATACACATAATCGGAAAAAGTCTGATCGGATTTTGTTGTCGGAAAAATTTAGGTCCTGCTCTCAAACATTTTCCGTCGGAAATTCAGATGGAAAAAGTCCGCTAGAGCCCACACACGATCAGATTTTCCGACAACATATACCGATCTGACTTTTTCCGTCTGAATTTCCGAACGTGTCTACGGGGCATAAGTCTCCTTTCAGGAATTAATCGTGTCATGTACTCTACCACCTGCCTTTTGTTATGACCACAATAAAGAGATTTCTATGGAGAAGTCACCTCCATCATGGGTTCATCTTCATTCCATGTCATCACAGCTGCCTGCTGCTCTTTGCACTGGCTCACCACCACCACTCTGCAGCTACTTCAAATTCTGGATCCCGCACACCACCAGTACAGGGTTAACATCAGCACATTCCACATGTGGGGCGGAGGCTGCACAACATTGCTTAGCGCTGAGAGATAAAAAGAAACATTGGGGTTTATTTACTAAAACTGGAGAGTGCAAAAACTGGTGCAGCTGTGTGTAGTAGTGTAGTAACCTAACCAATCAGCTTCCAGGTTATTTTGTCAAAGCTTAATTGAACAAGCTGAAGTTAAGAGATGATTGGCTACCATGCAGAGCTGCACCCGATTTTGCACTCTATAGTTTTAGTAAATTAACCCCACTGCATCATTCGGTTCTTTTAGATCAAAGGGATGACCTTCAGATCTGTAAATGAGGTCAGTTTAACCACTTAAAGACTAAGCTTTTTTCTGACACTTGTTGCTTACAAGTTAAAATCAGTATTTTTTGCTAGAAAATTACTTAGAACCCCCAAACATTATATATATATATGTTCTTTTAGCAGAGGCCCTAGAGAATAAAATGGCGGTTGTTAAAATATTTTATGTCACACTGTATTTGCGCAGCAGTCTTTCAAACGCAATTTCTTGGGAAAAAATACAATGATTTAAAAAAAAAAAAAAAAGTAAACAGTAAAGTTAGCCCAATTTTTTTGTATAATGTGAAAGATGATGTTAGGCCAAGAATTGTGATCTTCATTCTAAGCAAAAAAATCTGGCCATTATTATTATTTTTTATAATTTTATGATTGTTACTGAAAATAATCTTGTTGAATAGAACTGGAGATGTTAAAAAAATGTTTTGCTCTGATTATGTTTTAGCTTTGGCGGGGATTTCCTTGGTCCTAAAAATGATTTTGAGGAAGAATGAGAGAAGCGGAAATAGAGGATACTATTGTGTATGAGTTGGGAAATTGGTTTAAGGTGGTTGTTAACTCACTGTATGATGACCATGCCATCTTCTCTGTTATATAACACTATATGCCCCTGTGCCTGAACTGTATAAAAAAAATGCCCATTATACCGTATGTCAGAGCGGCTCCCGGCACACACGTGACTCCTCGCTTGTCTCCTCTGCCCGGCTGACAGCTATATCGGGCGGGGCTAAGCACTGCCGCTGACGGGGAGGAGGGGAGGAGAGAGAGAGCCAAAGAGTCACGTGAGCGCTGGGAGCCACTATAATATATGGTATAATGGGCATTTTTTTATACAGCACAGGCACAGTGACACATAGCTTTATATAACAGTGGGGATGGCATGCTTATATTATAGATTTGATTGCACCAGGAGGGGAGGATCGTGGAGTGGATGGAGCTGACAGGCTGGGAGGGGAGGGGGAAGGAAGACAGAGAAGAACACAGGAGAGCAGAGAGCAGTGCTGCGGATGACAGAAGGACATAAACAGACCACGGTGTCAGGGCTCAGCAGCCATGATAAACCATGCTTTAAGGCACCAGAATCCATTTATTTTATTTAGCGTAACAAACACATTAAATTCTGTATTGGATGTTCATTAAAAAAATACATTTTACGGATATGTTCAAGGTAATATATTTATGTCTATAGTAGAAAATATTTTTTTACTGGCTTTTTATGTTCAAAAAATTTGTGGATAAGCATCATCACAAAACAGATTATCATTAGCTGTTTGCAGATAGAATTATTGTAAAAGGAAGTTATTCTTGTAATCATTGTAATTTGTGATAAGATTTTCACATACTTGCATGTTTTAAGTAAGACATTATTACAGTGTAGTTCATACACAAATTTGTGAATTTCCCCTCCAGGGGAGACTAGTGTTTTGTTTTGTTTTCCAGGAAAATTATCTGCTTTTAAAATAGTAATTATTTACATTTTTCTGTAAGCCATTCATTTGGGTCAAATCTTAAGTCTCTTCCGACAAAAATATAATTTTGTCTATGGCATGCCTGAAAGAATTTAATAAAAAGCGGGTATCTTGAGGTATTACACCATTGGAGGCGTTTATCTTTTTTCCTCTACATGTGGCTAATAACATGAGAGCCGGAGTAGTGAATGGGAGATGGTGATTTCTGAGGTGGAGTTTATACCATCACTTAAGTTCTATTTGCAGTCATGAGAACGAGTGGCAATGATGTCCGATGAGTCACGTGAGTGATATTCAAAAGTAAGAGGGACCTGCATGTTCACTTTGGTGGTGGATATTTGGTGTGTCATCTTCAGTGAGAAGAAGTCAAGCACTACTTTTGACACTTTTTTGGGCATTTGTTTGAGCATTTTTTGTGGACATTTGTTACAGCATTTATTGATTCATCGCTATATCATTCTGTGTTGGGTATATACAGTGAGGGGAAAAAAAGTATTTGATCCCCTGCTGATTTTGTACGTTTGCCCACTGACAAAAAAATGATCAGTCTATAAATTTAATGGTAGGTTCATTTTAACAGTGAGAGACAGAATAACAACAAAAATATCCCAAAAAATGCATTTCAAAAAAGTTATAAAATGATTTGCATTTTAATGAGTGAAATCAGTATTTGATCCCCTATCAATCAGCAAGATTTCTGGCTCCCAGGTGTCTTTTATACAGGTAACAAGCTGAGATTAGGAGCACTCTCTTAACCACTTCAATACTGGACACTTAAACACCTTCCTGCCCAGACCAATTTTGAGCTTTCAGCGCTGTCGCACTTTGAATGAAAATTGCGCGGTCATGCTACACTGTACCCAAATTACATTTTTATCATTTTTTTCCCACAAATAGAGCTTTCTTTTGGTGGTATTTGATCACCTCTGCGGTTTTTATTTTTTGCTAAACAAATAAAAAAAGACCTAAAATTTTGAAATAAAATATGGTTTTTTTTTTTGTTTCAGTTTCAAAACTTTGTAAATAAGTAAGTTTTCTCCTTCACTGATGGGCACTGATACTGGGCACTGATGGGCACCAATGAGGTGGCACCAATGAAGTGGCACTGAGGTGGCATTGATGGGCACTGATATGTGGCACTGATAGGCAGCACTGATGGGCGGCACAGATGGGCACTGATAGGTGGCACACATTGGCACTGATAGCTGGCACGAATTGGCATGGATAGGCGGCATGGATGGGAATGGATAGGCGGCACAGATGGGCATGGATAGGCGGCACGGATGAGCATGGATGGGCACTGATAGGCGACACAGATGGGCACTGATCGGTGGCACGGATGGGCACTGCTAGGTGGCACGGATAGGCACTGATAGGTGGCACGGATAGGCACTGATAGGCAGCATTGTTTTGTACTGATGGATGCCAATCAGTGCCAAACAATAATGCATGCCAATCAGTGATGCCCATTGTGGGCACTGATTGGCATCCATTGTGGGCACGGTGTGTCATCCCTGGTGGTCTAGGGTGGCATACCTTGTGCTGGGCATCCCTGGTGATCTGGTGGCGTCCCTGGTGGTCCAGTGTGGGCATCCTCGGGGGGGGGGGGCTGCGCTGATAATCGATCAGCAGAGACCCCCCTGTCAGAGGCGCAGCCGATCAGCTCTCCTCTACTCGCGTCTGACAGAAGCGAGTGAGGAAAAGCCGATCACCGGCTCTTCCTATTTACACTGTGATCAGCTGTGATTGGACACGGCTGATCACGTGGTAAAGAGTCTCCGTCGGAGACTCTTTACCAAGATCGTAGTTGCGGGGTGTCAGTCCCCCGGGGGCACGCAGCGGCTCAAAATCCTGAGGACGTCCTATGGCGTCCGGTCAGGATTTTACAACCACTTTGCTGACGTCTATTTACAATAGGGCGGGCGGCAAGTGGTTAAAGAAAGTACTCCTAATCTCAGCTTGTTACCTGTATAAAAGACACCTGTCCACAGAAGCAATCAATCAATGAGATTCCAATCTCTCCACCATGGCCAAGACCAAAGAGCTGACAAGACCAAAGAGGGACAAGATTGTAGCCCTACACAAGGCTGGAATGGGCTACAAGACCATCGCCAAGCAGCTTGTTGAGAGGATGACAACAGTTGGTGCAATTATTCGCAAACGGAACAAACACAAAATAACTGTCAATCTCCCTCTAATTGCGGCTCCATGCAAGATCTCACCTCGTGGAATTTCAAAGATCATGAGAACGATGAGGAATCAGCCCAGAACTACATCAGAGACAGAATCTAGTCAATGATCTTAAGGCAGCTGGGACCATAGTCACCAAGAAAACAATTGGTAACCCACTACGCCGTGAAGGACTGAAATCCTGCAGCACCCGCAAGGTCCCCTGCTCAAGAAAGCACATGTACAACCCGTCTGAAGTTTGCTAATGAACATCTGAATGATTCACAGGAGAACTGGGTGAAAGTTTTGTGGTCAGATAAGAATAATTTCTTTGTCGGTGGCAAATGTACAAAATCAGCAGGGGATCAAATACTTTTTTCCCTCGCTGTATTTTTATTTTTTTGTGCTACTGTGGATTATTATTGGATGAGTACTGATGATATTTCACCTTTTTTGGTCATTTATGTTTAAAAAGTAGCAGCATTATAGGTGTGCTTTTTATAGGTTGAAAATGTCTGTATGTCTGAGCGCAGCATATTTTGCTTTAGGCTGGTTTCACATATGAACACGCAGCAGCACACAGCAGGAGTCCGGTGCGCCCTCGTTTACCATTTCAGGTCTGATTTTGGGCTAAATTGAAAAGGACGTAAAGACGCACAGGGCTCCTGTGCAATTCGCTCTGGAGCTACTGTGGAGATATGTGAACCGGCTCCATAGAGAGTCGGTCACAATCTCCTGCTTTGCAAATTGGATGCGGAAACCCACATCCAATTCACACTAATGTGAACCCAACCTTAATGCACAATACTAGTAAACTTTTACTTTAAATGGAATTGTAATTACCTCCAATCTATCAGCCTCCAGCGTCTCTGGGTTCAGATGCTGCTCAGAGCCCTTGAAGTGATTGTAAACGTTATATTTTGTTCTTTTAAACAACAACCATGTCATACTTACCTGCTCTGTAATGGTTTTGCACAGAGCAGCCCCATACCCTCCTCTTCTGGGGTACCCCACCAGTTCTTCTGGCTCAATCCTCTTGCACTGTGTGCTTCTGTTGACACACACAGTGCATTTCGGCTCCGCCTCCTGCTCCCTCCATACAGGCTGTGAGTGTTCCGTGATCACACTTGATCACTGTGATAGCCTCTATTTGGCTATCATAGTGATCAGTCACTAAGGCCTGCCCCTGTGTTTTCTGTCTCTGTGAATGGATGAGAGAGCTACATTGTATATGTCCTTGCATTAAAAACCTAGATCAAGGTTTGATCTAGGTCAGTGCCAGAGTTAGTGTTTGGGTCAAAGGTCAGGGTCAGTATTTTTTGGTCAGGATTATTTTAATTTTTTTAAATTAGTACCAGTGTCAGTTAGTGTCAGTGTGTTTTAGGTAGGATAAAAAAAAAGCAATATGCATACTATTGTTTCTGGGCTGTACTATGGGTACAAATAACAAATAACATACACATATGTGGTATCGCTGCGATCGTTAGGAGAATTTTTTTTTAGGGTTGTTCTTTGGTGGTAGGTTATGGTAGTAGCAAGAAATATTCAGAAAAATGTACATTTTCTTTTTTCTTTTTTTTTTACTATTTTGGGCCAGTAAAAAAATAGGAGGCATCTATTATCATTTACCACCTATTGAAAGCCCAATTTTCCCTGAAAAAAAAACAAGGTATAATCCACCTATATGCACAAAGTAGTTGTGATGATATGTACGGTTTTACTTACACATGTCAAAGTTGCAAAATTGGGCTTAGGCATTAAGATTTGTTTTACCCTTAGGTGCAAAGGGGTTAGAGTGATACTAAACACACACTTACATTTAAGTGTTTCATTTACATTGTCCCTTCTATTTCTGTATATGGGTGATGGCACTGTAATTATTTTAATTAAAAAAAACATCTAAGTACCTTTTTCCCAATCGATATACAACTGTCACATGACCCAGATCTTTCCCTGCTTGTCTGCATGGGAACATAATTAGGAGGAGCTTCTAGTCCTCTGCTGCTGGTCACATGTTCAAAAAAAAAAAAAAAACAGCCTTTGGAATACAGAGTAAAAATAAATAATATCAATAAGCTGTTTTAAATTGTCATACAAATATATATTTGAAATCCAATCATTATTATTTTTTGACAATAAGATGGTGTTGGCACTTTTCTGACACTCTCCTCCAGCCTGTGTCTTATAATAAGAGGAGGGGAAGCCTCCATTAATCTACATGTAAAATTTCACCCCCATTGTGTTTAGCTGGTTAGTGAGTGAGGGAGTGGGCTGTCATTTATCACTGTGTGTACGCCCACATCTATAGTCACATGGCCTGCTCAGATGTGATTGGGATGAAATGTTCTGCATAAAACTGAGCATGTGCAGAGTTGCCACCACAGCTAACAGTAATTGGAGAGCAGCAGGATCAACCAGGTTTTTTTTTTTCAGAATACAGAAAATGAACCTCATAGTGACTGAGTGAGTATTAACAGCATGTAATACACCATTTAGTGATAGTTTTTTATAATGTGGGTTTAGTGACACTTTAATGCATAGAATACATTAAAGTGATTGTAAATGATCACCTTGTATACGTGATCATATTCCCTATGTTCTCCGCTGCATTGGAGCTGGGGGGAGGAGAAGCAGCAGTACACTGGTCTTCCCAGTGAAAGGCTGTGTGGGGAGTAGGAAGAAGAGCAGGCTGAGTTACCAGTACAGCTAGAGAGCTGACCACAGTGTGTTCTCCTGCTTAGTGTGGTCAGTTTTTAATAGGAAAGCAGAGGGACAGGCAGGAACACCAGGGATTTCACACAAAGGAAGCAATACAAAGAGAACAGGATACCTTTTCATACAAGTACATGGTACACCAGACACATAAAAGGAACATGAAATGCTGGGTTTGCATACTCTTTAACCCCTTCACGCTGACTTACGCTAATATTCGGCCCCACCGGACTGGGCTTGTTTCTGTTGGTCATCGAATAAAAGCAGCCAGCAACTCCATAACTTCAAGCGTATTTATTTTCAAGCCTTCACAGTGAGTACAGTCAGCAGCAGACTAGTTTCGGCAATAAGCCTTGTTCACAGCACTCATATATGTTAAAAAGCATGAACATTTATACATAAAAGACTGTCACATGACTACTACTCCTCTCCAATCAACAGTGTGTTCAATTCAAATCAGGTGATTGGTTGCAAATTGTCAACAGATGTGTAGATGACAAATGAGAAGCAGATAGTCTAGCTATAATACAACACTTGAGATACAAAAAATACTATCTTGACATGTGAAGAGAAACTTATATTAAAAGCTCTATAAGAGAATCTTTAATGAAAAAATGTATAGATTAAAAAATCATGTTGCTTGATGTGAAATATAAAGACTATACATAAAAGATAGTGCACATTCAGGGCCTGTGCATGTGATTCGCACCGCAATGCAGTGCACATCAAATGCTATGTACGTATGATGCGACTCCAGCAACACAGAAGTATGGCTGAAATCGCAACGCATTCAGGCTAGAACCGCATGGGACCCAATCGATCCGATTAGTTCCCGAACTGACAGACCGCAGTGCGACACGCAAGCTGAAATGATGGGCACAGTGGCTGCGTTTGATGGGCACAGTGGCTGTGTTTGATGAGCACAGTGGCTGCGTTTGATGGGCATAGTGGCTGCATTTGATGGGCACAGTGGCTGCGTTTGATGGGCACAGTGGCTGCATTTGATGGACTGCATTTGATGGGCACAGTGGCTGCGTTTGATGGGCACAGTGGCAGCATTTGATGGGCACAGTGGCTGCGTTTGATGGGCACAGTGGCTGCGTTTGATGGGCATAGTGGCTGCATTTGATGGGCACAGTGGCTGCGTTTAATGGGCACAGTGGCAGTGTTTGATGGGCACAGCGGCTGTGTTTGATGGTACAGTGGCTGCGTTTGATGGGCACAGTGGCTGCGTTTGATGGGCACAGTGGCTGTGTTTGATGGTACAGTGGCTGCGTTTGATGGGCACAGTGGCTGCGTTTGATGGGCACAGTGAGGCTGCAATTGATGTTTTTTTTTTTTATGAATTTTTCAGTTTGTTTGTGCCCCCCCAAATATTTTGAGCACCGGCCACCACTGATTAATTACATTAGTACATATCTCAATAAATATTTAAAAGTCTACAAATTCGCTTTACCAAGGTTAGAACACATGTCTCTAATGGAAAGCATGCTATGCCAGAACCAATTGCCATTGCAAACTGTTTTTTCTCCAAACCTCTCTTTATTAGCCAGCCATTTGGTCGCTTTGCCATGTTTTAGATTTGGATGTGCTGCTGGTGAATGCTGCCAGCAGGGAAATGTGCTTCTATGTTTTTCTACAGACAAGCTTTATAGTAGTCTCACTAGCATGCTAGTCTTTATATAAATAGTAGTAGATTTTGGAATACAAGAAGGAAAGCTGGCTTGGCCTCAGGAGATTCCGCGCTGAAGCCATCTCTCCTGAGATATTTAATGATAGGTTACAGAGACGGAGACATACACATCTTATGCCAGTATTGCTAGCAGCTTTATGTGATTGTATTACTATATTAAATAGCTGCCTGAGTGGCTTTAACTGACTCAGAATAATGTGTGTTTTATTAGAGACCCTGTCACCACCCCATGCTTATTAAGATAAACATTGCAACTTAAAGCACTTGCATTATCATGTCAGGCGGTTGTGTGTAAAATTGTTGTCCCGCTGTGCTGGAAAAAAAAAAAACACAAGATCTTCATTGATGGTATTAGCAGATTATCCACTTTCTGCCTCTGTGGCACCCAGGCAAGAAAGGGGGGTGCAGTCATCACCAGGGCAGGAGGACACAGACAGCAACAAAAACATTGTCAGAAGTTCAAATCGTTCCCTCACTCTATTAAACATGTTTGTCTTCATCTGGTGCCATGTTGGAGAGCTTTCCCGTCTTACTGCCCTGACAACAATGAAGGGAAAATCTCCCTAAAAGGGACACAGATGGTTATAAGAATTGACAGTTTTAATGTCTCCACACGTTCGTGAAAACAAAAACATTTTGGTTGGGCATGGGCTTTCATAATATCTCCTATCTACTAATTGCATGTGCAAATGTATGTAGACTATATATATATTTTTTAATGTTCTGTGTGTGGCCATCCTCTTTAATAATTTGACATAATTGTGCAGTTTAGCCAGGAGAAGCTCCCTTCCCATAATGGATTCAGCACTGTCTGATTCTATTGTTGTATGTTCATGGATAGATACTGTACATGTACCTGAGGATCCAATGAAGCACATTCTACCACGATGCATACCGTTTTCCTTTATATAGATATTTCCTTATGAATTTCAGCACAAAGGCCTGTTTGTAGATCCAGAACCCATTGGGGTTAATTGCATGACTCCTCAAATCTATTAAATTGGGGCATGTGCATTAAATGGCTTAATTCACTCCTAAAGAGAAAAGACAATGCTTGGCCAGGTCATGTGGAGGTTTTCCAACAAGCACTCAGAATGGCTGACTTTCAAGGACCCCGTGTATAGCCTGACCTTTGCATGACTGCCATGCTGGGCTCATGGATTTTATCTAGCCAAGGTAAACCAAGGATAAGTCTTGGGAATGTGGATGGAATCTGTAAACTTTTTCATATTTGCAGTTTCAGACTTCTTCGTTATTTCAAAGATAGTTGTCACAGTGTACACTGGTTATTTTTGGTCATTCATACCAAGCCAATGTTTTTATTTTACACGTTGAATGGACCTGGAAAGAATATTTGTCTTGATGACTATTTTCACTAAGACGTAAAGTACTAAAAAATTTCAATTTTTTTTATTTTCAGAACAGGGATAGAAGGGACATCTTCTAAAGGGCATACTTGTTTTAGTGTCTAAGCCCCCGTACACACGGTCGGAAATTCTGACCACAAAATCCATCTGATTTTTTCCGACGGATTTTGTACGAAACTGGTGTTGCATACACACAAAGTTGTCGGAAAATCCGTGGTGACGTTCGTTGCGTACTACAGAACTACGTAGAGGCCAGTAGCCAATAGCTTTGGTCTCGTAATTTGATCTGAGCATGCGTCTGTCGGAATTCCCTACACATGATTGGAAAAAGTCTGATCGGATTTTGTTGTCGGAAAATTTGAGATCCTGCTCTCAAATTTCCGGAAAAAGACCGCTAGAGCCCACACACGATCGGATTTTCCGGCAACATAATCCGACCGTGTGTACGGGGCATAAGAGGAGGTTATTCTCAGTTTGGACAGATTTATTCTAACTTTTGTTGTGTGTACAATACAGAGGTGAAGGGAAATCTCCCCCCCCCCCCCCAGTGAGACAGAGATGGCACAAGAAAAACATGAACGGTGTTTAGCCATTCCCTACTGTAGCCAGAATGAAAAAAAGCTTTAGATATATTTTAGGTTAATACTGTCCATGACCCAAATAGGAAGATTGAACCCCACTTCCTGTTATTGTGACATCAGAAGAAGAAATTCGGGGAGTGGTTATCATGAGGGCAGGAAGCCAAATACAGGTATAGTAACTTGGAACAGTTTCTAAACACTCATAGATTTCTTTTATTCAGCTTTCGGGCTGAATAAAAGAAATCTACAGATTCATCCGTCTAAGGCAGCTGAATGGGGTGGATAAACAAATCTCCCCTGCAACTATTATATTCTGACAGCCGGCACCTATGGCTGTCAGAAAACCCGAAGAGTGTCTGCATCTTGAAAGCAGATGGTGTTCAGCCCACAATTTTCTGCTTTTTTAACAAAAGTCGATTGAACAATTGATCAATCGAGTCAGGTGGTGCTGCCAGGGGCACATTTCTGCCAAATGCAAGCCATGTATGAAGGCCTCAACCCCCCCCCCCCCCCCTCACTTAGCTGAAACAAGTTTATTTTAGCTGTCTGTATCCCTATTGGAGAGTTTACCTATCTCCTTCATGCCAACAGGAAGTGAGGGGACATGCCAAAAGGGGTATTGCAATTAAACATTTTAGAGGTTTTACTCTTCTCTATACTGACCAAAATTGAATATTTTAGTTGGTGGTGGGTTTTGAATTATAATTGATTTCTTATAGTTTTGTTTTAAATAGGAAATAAAGTGGTATCTGTTTGTGTAACATCAGAGCCGTATAATGAAGCAATATGCTGTGTAATATTAATGTATACATTGTTTGTTTGTTTTTATCTTTTAACAGCCAGACCAGTCAATCAAATGGACATGGCATCCAAAAAACTGGTAGCAAATCCTTTGAGTAACAATAAGATTGTGGTTGCAACCTGTATGTCAGCCAACGGGAAGCCACCAAGCACAATTACCTGGGAAACCAAGCTGAAAGGGGAGGCAGAATATCAAGAAATAAAGAATGATAACGGAACCGTGACTGTGATCAGTCGATTCAAACTTGTGCCCACCCGGGAGGCCCACAAGCAGCCACTGACTTGTGTTATAAACTACCAAACAGAAAGAGATACAAAGAACACCACCATCAATGTACAATGTAAGTGAAGAGACTGGGACCAGAGGGGTGGCCATTTCTGGGGAAGGTTCTTAATCACTAGAAAATGCAGAAGAGAATGTTTATATTTTAATGAATGCACACAGCAAAAGTCGATTTTTTTTTTTTAAGTAAAATTTTTCCGATTTGGCCTATGTTAAAACTATCAGTAATGTAGCAATTTGTAATCAATATAGTAATGGAATTTCACAATTCTGTAGCAAGAATATGATTGATTAAAAATAACACACGTCCCATTGATTCATCAAAGAAGCATTTATTTAGCTCAAGTCATTTGCCTAGGACAGAGGTGGGCACCAAGACAATAAGGACTATTCTTCAGGCACAAGATTTACAATATTTGTGTAATTTGTAAAAAGAAGGAAAGATTATAGCTCAGAAGTATTCAAAGGTTATATTTCCCTTGCAAACATTTTATAAAAAGCCTTGAACTATGAAATCAGTGAGCTAATTTTTAACTGATCACCCCCATAGGCTTTGGGTCAAGCCTGAGAGCACTTGGACCACTCTGCTTGGAGGCAATTCTGAAACAAATATTTGTGTGTGCCATGCATCATATTCACGTAGAAGAAAGCATCATATTGCTAGCAGAGCAGCATTCCCTGCAAGCATACCTTCGAGTCTAGCATATGAGGCCACTAAATATATAATCTGTAGAGAGAATTTATTTTTATTTTTTGTGGATGCAAATTATGAAGCATATGCTTTCAGTATATTTATTTTTCTCTGTGTTTCATTCTACAATTTATAAATTTGTCCTTGTCACATGGTGCTTTCTTTGGTGACTTTCCTCTAGATGCGCCTCAAGTCTCAATTGAAGGATTTGATGGAAACTGGTATGTTAAGCGTGCTGATGTGAAACTGATGTGCAAAGCAGACTCTAATCCTCCTCCGTTCTCATATCAATGGAAAATGTAAGTAACACTATAACTGCATTTTATGTAAGGTATTTTTATATGTATTGCAATTTTTTATTTCAGCTTTTTTTTTAATACCTCCTAATATACCTCAGCTTTAACTTATCATGTAGATTTTATATCATCAAAGGGGAAAAGCAACAGGGTCTCTCTAATGCCGCGTACACACGAAGGGACTATCCCGCGGGATTATCCGCTGGACCGAAGTCGAGCGGATAATCCCCTCGTGTGTGGGCGCCGGCGGACTTTTTTTGGCCAAAGTACGGCGGACTAAAGTTTTAAGTTTTGTTTTAAAATTATCCGCTGGACTTGGCAGTGACAATCCGGCCGTGTGTAGTATGGTCCGGCGGACCAAAAAGGACGCATGCTCAGTAGCAAGTATTTTTCTAGTATTTTTCGTTTTTTGGTCCCGTCGTACGTGCTGTACGTCATCGCGTGAACCGTCGGACTTTTTGCGTGATCGTGTGTGGTCAAGTCCGTTCGCTTTTTAGTCCAGCGGACCCAGCTGGAAAGTCCAGCGGATTGTCCGCTGGACTTAGGTCCGCCGGGAAAAGTCCCTTCGTGTGTACGCGGCATTAGGCTGGCTAAACATGGTTCGAATCTCGGCCGGTTCATTATTAGACAGGATTTATATATTATATTATATTATTATACAGGATTTATATAGCGCTACAGTTTGCGCAGCGCTTTACAACATGATAGCAGACAGTACACTTACAATAAAAATCAATACAGGAGGGATCAGAGGGCCCAGTTAATCAATCAACTTGGGCACAACCGGCCTATCACATTCTCTTACGATTATCACTAGCGGCTGCTATAGCTGCTAGCAATAAACACTGTCTTCTCCAGCCGAGGACAGCATCCCCCAACCTTCCCTGCTGGGAGAAGACAGGAGGGATTCCTGCATCAACACTATCTGTGTTGATGGGAGAATCAAGTGAATTTTGATGGGGAAATCAAGCGGATTTCTTTCCTGCAACCCAGGGAAATTTTCACTGTATATGGCAGGCCTAATTCCACCCCCATAGTTATTTGTACTTACTTCCCATCACTTTCCCTCCTCTGCATTGGAGAATATGCCCTGTGTAAGCCTTCAATTATGACTGTGAACCTTCACAGGGCTGATGACCCTCTTCCTGCATCTTGTGACAGTGGTAGTGCCTGTGCAGCCATTCGCCAAGCACCAACCCTTTCTTTGTGCCCCTCATGGCTTAATGAAGTGGTGGTGGAGTAAAGGGAAAGTAAGGAAAGATTGCTAGTTGGTTTTCTATAAAGTGAACATGTTTCTTTATTGTTACAGTAGAAAATTCAGGTAGACTAGATGCTATGCTTTAGGGCACTTTTTGACATAAACACAAAAACTGTGCTGTAGAATATTTATCGAAAAATTGGCCTCTACCACAGACCACAAAATACCCCTCAGGCTGCCACTCTTTGCAGTTAAGATATGAGCTATAGTCAATTGCACCTGTAATTTGTATACACTGTGCTTGGAAAATGAAAGTGAATATTTGAAATGCTGTAAAACTCTAAAAATCAAAACAGTCAATCTGTTTCTAACCAGTATTAGTTGAACATTTTTCTGTAAACCGTCATTAGAGTGTTACTAGGATTTTCCTGCATGTGCGTTTTCAGACAGTGTCAAAAAGCAAATGCTAGCTGTGTTATCACTTTTTATATGACACTAATTAAAAAATGTCTTAATATAGACGCCTAGAGCAAAAAACAGCCTACAGCATGTTGATAATTGAGGTTTCCTAAAAAAAAATAAAAAATAAAAAGAATTAAAAAAGAGCTTAGAAGATCGTTATATAGGTAGGATACAAAGTTGGAAATAATAAAACGTTTTTAAATATTGGTAATCAATACATTGAAATTAATATTATGCAACCCCGGCTTTTATTATTTGCTTATCATTGAAATTCTTACCTCTTGGATCTTCAGAATCCTCAACTCCAAACTGTCTCTATCTAGGCTTTTACTTTGAATTTTGGGACCAACTACCTAGTGCTGCTTGCTTTTGGTGCAGAGTTCAGGTAGTTTTGGTTCCAATCTTAGTTTTAGGGGTTAAATTCTTTCCCCATGCATTTTACTTCATTAAACTGTAAGAAAATGGACCATGGTGCATTGCAGTGCAATTCTTTTTAAAAGCATAACTGCAAGCTAGTATAGTAACAGAGACATACACTGCAGCACACAATAAGACACATGCAGTGCCTTGTGGTGTGCTACATTAAAAAATAGGGTCTGGCCTTTATTTTGTGTGTTAAATGTGTCAGACTATTAAAAAAATCAGTGCAACTTAACACACAATACAGCATCACCTTATTGCATGAATGTTAATGCAAAATCTGTCTGTGCCAGTCTATATAAATTCCAGGAAAGATGTATATTCTAATTCTTAGGGCCCACTGACACTATGGGGTTTATTTACTAAAGGCAAATCCACTTTGCACTTGCACTTGGAAGTGCAGTCGCTGTAGATCTGAGGGGAAGATCTGAAATAAGGGGAAGCTCTGCTGATTTTATCATTCAATCATGTACAAGCAAAAATGCTGTTTTTTATTTTCCTTGCTTGTCCCCCTTAAGGCCCATACACACGGTCGGACTTTTTGACAACCAACATGCAAATTAGCTGTTTTGGACCAACATCCGACCGTGTGTACGCTCCATCGGACCAACTTTTTCCAGGTTTCATCAGACTTTTGTTGGCTGTGCGAATGGACCAACTTTCTTCCAACAAAAGTCTGATGGACCAAAGTCCGACCGTGTGTACACAAAACCAACGGACTTTTGTACAAACCAATGCAGAACCAATGCACAAGATCAGACAACAATACAGAAGTTGACCAAAGGTGGCGGTAAAGAGCAGAAAAACCAAGTGATTTGGTGAAAGTTGGCTGAAAAAGTCCTGCCGTGTGTATGCAATACCAACTTGGGGCCAACGCCCTTTGGACAAAAATCCATGGGAAAGTTGGTCCACGGTCCGATCGTGTGTATGAGGCTTTAGATTTACAGTGACTGCACTTCCAAGTGCAATTGTAGTGCAAAGTGGATTTGCCTTTAGTAAATAAACCCCATAGTGTCAGTGGGCCCTAAGAATTAGAATATACATCTTTTCTGGAATTTATATAGACTGGCACAGACAGATTTTGCAAAAGTGTCTTTCATGTGATCTAAAAGTGGCACAGTACGGCTTCATGTATACTGCTGCTGGTAAACGGACGTTTAGGAGCAGTTGGGCAATTTTTTCAGCTGCCCCTGAACTCTCCTCTATGTTATCTTATCAGTACATGTACACAGGGTTGCTTATAGTCGTTTCTAGGCAGTTGAGTGTAGAAGCATTTTATTGAAAGCAGAAAAATGCATTCAAGACGGAAGTTCGGAGGCATTTGAAATGCCAAACGTCCCGTAACAGCTTGTAAACGTGGTAACCCGCGTTTAGCCACATTTTTAAGAATTGCTTCTAAATGCAAACGTGTCTAAACGTGGCATATAAACGCGGCGAGACTGACGTTTTTAAACGCTGTTTACTATCTGTCAAGTTAAATCGTTCAGGGGAGGTTGTAAAATTTCCGGTGTACATCAAGTCTTCACAAGAAGGACTGACACCAGAAAAGTGGCACAGCAGATTCATTGAATTCCCCCAATGTGTTTCCACCTTTTCCAGGTTTAAATCTCCTCTATATTGGCAGGCTACACAGCACTACATACACACAGCCATTTTTCCAAAGGTTGTAATAGAAGATTTGACTAATTGCAGACTTGTGAAGAGAGGGTTTCTCTTTAAGGCCCCTTTCACACTGAGGCCGTTTTCAGGCATTTTAGCGCTAGAAATAGCCTCTGAAAAGCATCTGAAAACTGCCTCCAATTCATTTGCATGAGTGCTTTCACACTCTGGCCGTGCGCTTGTGGGGCGTTAGAAAAAGTCCTGCAAGCAGCATCTTTGGGGCGGGTTTGGAGAGCTGTAAAAAGCGCTCCAAAACGCCCCTGCCCATTGAAATGCATGGGCAGCGCTTCTGAAGCAGCTTAAAAGTGGATGTTTTTTGGATTTTTATTTAAGGTCACATAACCTTAAAACAATTTCCCCGCTAGTGCCCAAAAAGCACTGCAAAAGCTGCACTAAAATGCTGCTAAAGCACCGCAAAAATAACCATCGCTTTAGCACTGTTTTAGCAGCACTTCAGTGTGACAGGTCTATTGCCAAGTTTACTTTCTATGTGGGTCATTAGGATTATATCACATTCACTGCTTGATTGCCCATTTATTATACATAATTCCATTATACAGAGAATTAAATCTTTGCTTAGATTCACAAATTCTATGGTGGGTATCAAACTTGGGAATCTGGGAAATTTTTATTTTTCTGAATTATCATGGGTATTTGGTGTAATCTGATCTTGCAGTTTATCTAGAAGTTAAAATGATAAATTCTTTGATGTATCAAACTCAATACAGGGCTAATGGGTCGCTTCCAGACAGTGCAGAAATGGACAATAACACTCTGTTTTTCCGTGGACCGGTTACCTACTCCATCTCTGGAACATACATTTGTGAGGCCAGAAATGCTATTGGAAGCCAGACTGGACAAGTAGATGTTAACGTTACAGGTAAGAGAGAAATAATAGAGGTCTTCTTATTGATAACATTGGATTATATATGTTTCTCTTATTGTCAGTAAGTAACTATTTCATAATGTTTCTATTTTGAACTTTGTTTTGAACTTTGTTGCCAATGTTGCAGGTCTTCCAATTACACCTAATTTGTTACATTTACCAAAGTCTTCATAAAGCAGCCGCACTCTTTGAGGATTCTCTTATTTTATCTAGCGCACCATCACTTTATCCTACTGAGAAAAGATATGGGAATCCGCCTCTAAGACCTCACGTTACGTGGCGCAGAGAGAGAGACTACTTTCAAAATAATGATTATCTAATATAAAGCACCTGAGGTTCTCCACAACCATAACCAAATACTTTACAGGCAATGCTGGAGATGCCATCAGGAAATAGGCTCACATTATAATTTTTTTTTTGGCAATGCTTGCGCATCCAACCCTTGGATTGCTCCAATGAATATTGGACATGTCCTTCCCATTAGACCCTGTCCATTACTTGCTAGGCCTTCCTATCCTGGGCATTAATAAATCTCCTAAAGGACCGATCGCCTACATTTTATTAGTGGTCAAAAGAGCCATTTCACTGTGTTGGCTGTCTACTGACACGCCATCTCAAACTCAACTCAGCTATTGAATATTATAGCTGACATCAGGAGAATGAAATATCTACTGTGGGGGATACCCTACCACAATATAACAAGTTATGGGATGTTTGGGACCAATCCCACTATGGTCTTACTCCTTTCTCATAGGTTCCCTGACAACGCCATCCTTTCTCACAAACCTTCCATTATAATGCTCTGTGCTGATTTTTACCCCGCTATGTTTTTTATGCTCCTCATAATCTCACCATGTCTATGGTTCTTGCCCATTGGTACTTTTTTGTATATCTTGTAACATTTTTATACTATTTGTAGAATCTCGATCTGTGTATATAGAGTTTTTGTATGTACATGAGCCAGTCTTCTTGCTACTTCATCTATTTTGTACCCATGTTCCTTTTGGTAGATACTGAAAGTTCAATAAAAATACAGTTAAAACTTTTTTTTTCATAGATGGTATTGTGTTAGATATTTGAGAATAGCTTTTCGTTTGAATAATGCCACAGAGAAAGTTAATTTAAAGGATTAGTCCACTCAATATTGTTATCTCTGTTTTGGTGGATGCTGACAGATTGAATTACCTGATTGGATTCTTCTATGTGTAAGGGATTCCAGTGTTGAGCTCTTTGTCTACATTCTCAGGTCTGCCTCTCCCTTTCTGTTATGCTTATTACAAAGTCAAATTAAGAGGCCTGCTGTATTCTTTATAATTAAGAAATCTGGAGAATTTAGTGAGTCTTGTTTGACTGGCTACAGTTGATAGGTGGTACACAATTTTCTTAAAGAAGGCAATTAAAAAATTATCCGCTGGACTTGGCAGTCCGGCGGACAATCCCGCCGTTAGTAGGCTAGTCCGCCGGACTTTTTAAATGAACCGACTTGCCGCTCATCGGCAAGTCCGTTCATTTAGCACGTTCATTTAGCACGTAAATTCAGGTTACGTAGCTAGCTCCGTCACCTGGCATGGATTTAAAGGGAATCCCCAAAAACGGCGTGGGGGTCCCCCCCAAATCCATCTCAGACCCTTATCCGAGCACGCAGCCCGGCCGGCCAGGAAAGGGGTGGGGACGAACGAGCGCCCCCCCTCCTGAGCCGTACCAGGCCGCGTGCCCTCAACATGGGGGGTGCCCTGGGGAAAGGGGGGCCGTGCGGCCCCCCCACCCCAAAGCACCTTGTCCCCATGTTGATGAGGACAAGGGCCTCTTCCCGACAACCCTGGCCGTTGGTTGTCGGGGTCTGCGGGCGGGGGCTTATCGGAATCTGGGAGCCCCCTTTTATAAGGGGGCCCTCAGATCCCGGCCCCCCACCCTATGTGAATGAGTATGGGGTACGATGTACCCCTACCCATTCACCTAAGGTGTAAAATGTAAAGTAAAAAAACACACACTTTTGAAAAAATATTATATTGCACTGCTCCGGGGGTCTTCTTCCGCCTTGGGGGTCTTCTCGCCGGACTCCTCCGCTCTCTTCTGCTCTTTTACCTAGCTCTTTCACGAGCGGAGAAGTCCGGCTACCTTCTTCGTCGTCGCCGCCGTCGTCTGGGGGTCTCGATCCGCCTTCCGGGGGTCTTCCGGGGTCTCTTTTGTTCTTGCGGCGGTCGTCGTTTTCCGCACCGCCGGCGCCTCTTCTTCTTCTTCTTCTTCTTCTTCCGATGCTGACCCGTCGCTCTCTCTGGCCGGAATGGCAGAGCCGCGCTGTGCTGGGACTTATATAGGGACATGGGGACAGGGTCACATGCTCATGTCACATGGTGATATGTGTCCAATTCTTAGTGACATTAACCATTGGCTTCAACTAGATCAAAGACCATCCTGATTCAGTGGTGCTATAAGGAGGAGCCAGCAGGGGATGTGAAATGTAGGCCCCTTTTAACATGAACCCACTGTTAGCAGTGATGAGAAAGAGATATGGTGCCTCCCACATATCTGTTTGAAGAGGGATTTCACACAAAAATCCCGCTTCACCTCACCTCAACCATATTTTGCGTTTAACACGTTGCGCAAACTTAGATCTATGAATGAATTAACTACAAGACCTGTGACAGATGGACTTTTAGTCTGTTGACACTTCCCCCATCTCTCTGACTTCCTCAGTATGGACAGAAAGCTGGAGGAAGTATCTGCAGGAGCCTGGAATTGCACATACCCTCTATTGATCATGGTTGTAATGCTTTTCAGGTTCATTTGCAAAAAATTATTTCTGCTTAGTTATCTTTCTTGTTTACCATAAGCATTATAAGACTTATTGTCGCTCATGAAAATGCTTTTTTAGTGTAACATTAGTTACATTATGCTTTTAAATTAGGGATGCTTTCAGGTAAGTATGTTTCTGGCATTGATTTTGTTTTTTAATGTTTTATGGATGGGGCAGTATTTAATAACTGAATTGTTTCCTGCCAATCTAATTGTACATAATTTCGTCAGTTTGTACCTGTCAAAGACTACTTGGATTTAGAGTCAGTTAAATGACTGTCCGTCGCAAGCCATTTCAAGTGATTTGCAAAAGTAATTAATCCAGGATAATGTCTTGGGTGCATCTGCATGTTAAATGTTCATAAAAGGGTTTTTAATTCACTAACATGTAATATGCATAAGGTTATGAGACATCATATTTATTGAAAATTAAATATTGTAATGTTACTGGCTTGAGAAGGCAAGGTCTGCTTTTGAGAAATTGTAAATTACTTGTCATACCAATGATGATGTAAAGTGAGGTAAGGGGAACTGTAATTATTTTTTTTTGTTATTGTGAACGATGTATAGGTATTACAAATACACCAACAAAATTATACAGCGCAAAGCTACATGCCAACTCTAATGCCCAGTTCCCCCAGACAGTGCCAGGACAAGGTCATTTGGTGCCAAGAGCGATGATAGCAAACTGCCCCCAAACCCCCCCCCCCCCCTGTAAACAAAGAGTCAGTGCTTTGCAGGAAAAAGAAAAAAGTGATCATTCCCTCCGTAAAGAGCCCTGTATTGATTGTCAACACAGAGCTCTGGGCTGATCAGCATGTCCCAGCCATGAATCATTGGTTGGGATCTGCTGACAGTCTCCTGCTGTGTCAAATCACAGGGGAATAGGTAGGTGGGAGTATGCGCCCAAAACCCTGAAAGAGTCATACACCTGTAGCTGCCACCCCCTAGTAGTAAATGTACTGTGATGCGTCAGCAAGTGGTTAATTACCAATGGTATTTGTAATATGCTTAAATAAAGCAAAAAACTGTGCTAATTGTTCTAAAATAAACAGGAACATCTAAAGCAGCCGCAAACCCTACTGTGAGATATAGCACAGTCCCAAATCATAAATTCATAAACAGAGTTGCGCTAATTAATATTGAGTCAATCACCAGTGATAAAAACAAAGTCTCAATGTGATAAAAAAAAGGTTCTTTGGTAACATCCATACCATCCTCCACAATTGAGTGATCCTGTGACAGTCACCCACACCATAGATAAAGTGATTGTTTACCAGATTGAACGGACCTTCAGGGAAGGTCAGTGACGCTTGTGGCTCTTAACCCAGCCAGGGCCTTTAACCATCCCAGGAACCCCTTATGGCAAGTGGACCTACCATCCAGGAAACGATATCACAGATGGTTCCCAAAATACAAAAGGCTTGCTCGCCATACAGTAAAAATCTTTAAAAACTTTATATAAAATATTGCACTTACAGCAAAAACATGTAATTGCATTAGGATCAAAACAAGCCAGCTAGCTAATCACAGCTACCCTTCCTTCAGGGATTCGAGAAGCGCGGTGACGTCAGCACGTCGCTCCATCACCTGACGTCACCGCGCTTCTCGAATCCTGGAAGGACGAGTAGCTGCTATTAGCCAGCTGGCATGCTTTGATCCTAACGTGATTACATGTGATAGGAGGTCCATGCAATCAAAAGAAAGCACTTTATCTATGGTGGAGGTGACTGTCACAGGATTACTCAATTGAAGGTGGCGGATGGTGCAGGTGTTACCAAAGAACCTTTTTGATCACATTGGGACCTTGTTTTTTTCACTGGTGTTTGACTCAATTTGTAATATACAGCATGAGGGGGTTATTGTATTGCCATTATATCACTGATGCATTAGTGGCACCAGTGGGTTAATTGACACTGACAGTGGTGCCAATAATGCAGCACAAATGGGTTAATTAACTGACACTGGTCACTAATGCATCAGTGACCAATGGCAATACATTAAACTCCCCATGCTGTATATTACAGAGATGAAATACCATTGGTAATTGACCTCCCCTCAGCCACACCCAATCTACAGAGTTAATTAATTAATCTGCATTTATCTGCTTACTTGTGGGATACACACTGCAGTCATGCAGTGCTTAGTTCCTCCTCCTTGGCTCCTCTTGGTCACAGTTCCAGCAACAGCACTCTATGATGCTCCTCTGAGTCCTCCCATCCCCCACCAGGCTGGCCTCTCAGTGAGTGACGTCATGCCGGGCTGGCCGAAACTACAAAGCCCCTGTCAGGGAAGGCAAGTGAGGGGTTGGCATGTTGGCTTGTGCTGGGTGCAAGAGCACACTTGGTACATCGTTGCAGCTGCAGCTATTAGCGGCTGGCGTCTGTGCACAGTGGCACACACAATTTCCAGCCAGATTTGAGAAGCCAACTTCACCTGCGCCCCCCCTCCCTGCAGTAGCTGTACTGCCCAGGGCATCTGCCCCTTCCGCGCCCCCCCTCCCTGCAGTAAACTGTACTGCCTAGGGCATCTGCCCCTTCCGCACCCCCCCTCCCTGCAGTAAACTGTACTGCTACCGGCCCTGTCCCCAGATGCACATATTTACCTTTACCTTCTAACCGCTACTGCACTGCTGCTACGTTTGGCCACAAGGAGCAAAGAAAACCCCCTTTATAAGCTTACTTTATTTGGAGCTTACACAGAGCAGAGGTCTACGCATGGCCAAACACCAGTGTTATCACATGGAATGTTATATGCTTCTCCATACATGGAAGTAGTGGCTATTTTATTTGCTCCCAGCAGCTCAACAAAGCGGCAGGGAGTCAAAGGAAAGGGTATATTTTTCTTTGGGAGAATTTTTCTTTGGGAGAAGTCATTAAATCAAGAATGTTGCTTTGCTCTGCATTGTCAAAGGACATGTTTGCTTTAATGCTGCAAAGGACGTGCATCTCCCTGGGGATATCCTTGAAAGAATATATGGATCATACATACTGTATGTGTAACCAGAAGAGCGCTGCATGAGCATCTGCCCAGGCACAGATAAGACAGGGCATTCTATATTATGTTAGAGCAAATAATGGTTTACAAGGCTCAGTCTATTTTTCCAGAGTCGTCGTTGTTTTTAGTCCCCTATCATTCAAATGAGATGATAGATGTCTAAAATGGTATCAACCAAATTAAAATGGCTACAACACTAGATTTTTAGCTTTAAAGCTGCTTTTGGTAAACTGTGTGTTCTTTGTTAGTTGGGCAAAGTATAAAGCATCTACCCTATTCTGTTCCATATTTATATCTGTGTACATAAGATGTGAGTGTGCACCATAGCAGCTAATCTGTAGCCTACATGTCATAGCTACACCCCACCCTCACAGCTGCACATGACAAATGAATAGGTTCCCTTCATTCTCTAAGGGTGAGAACAAAAGTCTTTGCAAGGAAATGAAAATATTGCAGGTAGAATTAAATTGTTCCCAACCTGTCTAGGAGCGAGGAAATCGGCTCAAGCCTGCACTTGTCATATATAAAGCTCTTTGTTATAGGAATTTCAGAGTGAAGAATCCTGTTACTAGCTGAACAGCCCTTGTAAGGAAGGTCTACCTCCATTTCACTGCCCTATAAGCATTTCTGACTATTTCTGCTTCCAAAGAACTGCCAGGGATGTGTAACATGTCATACACTAAATCACATGGCTGGACAGAGAGTTACTTAAAAAGGTAACTTTTCAACATTTGTAATTTAAAGCCCAACTCCAGGCAACTAAAACAATTATCCCTTGCAGTGGGGCTGTGCCTGCACTGAAACAGTTAACAGCTCCTTTTGGTCCAGGGGACAAAAGATTTTCTTACTCAGTCCTCCACTCCTCCCAGCAACTAGACTGTTCACCACAGCTTCTTCTAGCCCTTGCTCCAGCGGTCTAGGATCCATAGCACTGCACTGGACCTGATGACACCAAGGGACAGTCCACTGCCAAAGCCCCATCTGCTAGAGGAGTGGAGGATCAGGCAAATGTTTCTTCTCTCCCCTAGACTAAAGGAAGCCATAGGAGAATTCTGCCTCCTCTGGGAGCCTTCCCGTCTGGCATAATACAATGATTATTGCTTGTGGCTATAGCCATTGGCAGTAATCGCATGTAGAAGAATCCCACAGGATGGCTGTACCCAAGTTGATTGATGGATTGACTTAGGTACAATCACCCTGACCTATACATGGATTGAAACTGAGCCGGTTCAGCAGAGATTTCACTGTGTGGCCAGCTTTAGTGGACTTTTAACCCTTGGAGTGCAGGTGTAGCCCAACTGCAAGGGATACTTTCACATTTTCCTGAAGTTGGCCTTTGAATGTGTCTAGCAAGTTAGATCCCCTCTTAAAAATAACATAAAAATTGGAGTTTCAGAAACATTTTCAGCCCTAATCAAGGTGAACTATACTGCCAAACTATATAAACAGGTACTTTTTTTTACAAAAACAATTCTTGCAGTAGTTTTGTGCCTAATCTGACCAAATAACAACCTCAGCTCGGTTTTGGAATAACGAGAACCTTTTTTATGAAGAGCCTCTACTGTTTATGGGGATTATATATTTTGTAGTACCTGCAACAGATCTTTAATCTTGCAACAGGTGTTTCCATTTTTAAGTAAAGCTTTGCACTCTGGCTAAACACTCTGAGAGAGTTCATCATGTAGTCTCAGGTGATGTGTAAAGTATTTGGAAGCAACATGTGTGGTTCCTAATCATACAATGTCAGTCCCAATCAATTATTAGCCATGGTGATCATAGGAAAAGATGTCACCGTAGTAAACGTCCCCTCTGCTTGCAGCCGTATATGTGAGAACTATTACCTATTAGTCTCAAAAATATGTCTCGACTTTAGGAAATTTCACCTCCAACAACTGCAAATCCTCATTAGTCTAGCTCTGAATTTGACAGGTCGTGTGACAGGGTTCTTCTCCAATTTATGAGTGTTCTCTGTAGTGTTATGCAGAAATTGGTACAGGGGATGTACTGTTTGCTCAGACTGCTTTATATAGATAAAAAATCCCCCCAAAAATGCTTTTTATATAAAATGCAGCCAAAGTGTGTTGTAAATAGAGTGTGCACAGAGCAAATACCGCTTTCCTCTGAAATACCACTAATAAGACTGTTCAAACTAGTGGTTACTGACTCATTGCTGTCTCCTCTGTATCTTGGATAGTGGTGTTAGTAGCAAGTTTACAGAGAGATGCCCCTTCCTCTATAGAAAAGGGAATGATCTGTACAAATTTACATGCAGAATTCCCAACAGATTTGCTAAATATGATCAGTTAAAATTTTTTGCTACTTGCCATGGACTGAGATGAGCAAATAATATGCATATACATAAGAAACTCTTCTAAGAAGAAGAAAAACAAAAAAGCTGCGCTAAACCAAAAATGGATGGAGGATGGTAAACCAAAATGAGCAGCAATGGCGGCTCAGGCTAGTTGACCCATCCGACCAGCCTGTGTACACGAATAATAAATATTTATATGAAAAATATATATCAAATCATTGTAATGTGCAATAAACTCTAAACAAAATACATGTGCGTGAATAGAATCAAGTCCATAGGGTAAGTGCTTAAATGTGAATAATATCCTGTGACCTAAAATGGATAACTCATAAAAACACAATCAAAAAAAGCAAAAAAAAAAAAAAAGCACGTGAGTCTATTAACTGATTGAAGATAGACCATTCAAATCCAAAATCAAAATTGTGTGAAGTATCTGGACCACCACCGCAATAAGTGAAATGTCTGCTTAGAAGGCATAGATGGAAAATGCTGAGATAAGACATCCAATGGTACTGCAATCTAGGCATCCAACAGCCGATCCAGGATAGACGTTCCTCACAATTCCACACAGATTTGGTACCTTGGGGAGTTAAAGAATAGGGGTACTTGGCTACAATTTCAAGGTAATTATAATTGTCGATCCAGTAGGTGTCCTTGTCGAGCATACATACTGACAAAGACCAGCTAGGTATAATTATGGCAATTACCACACTCACAAGACCCGCAGTACTGAGAAGAATAGCTTCTTTTTGGAAGGAAGGACCTAGCACGATGCTTAGTCATGATCATCACAGCATCCCTCTTCTGCAGAATTTCAGAGATACCTTTAAGGCCTTGTTTGGACTTGCAGTTGGAGGGCGGCAAAAATGTGCGGTTGAGGCGCTTTTTTGCTGCCTGCCAACCCCCCTTAAGTTGCAATAGGCAGCGAATGGGTATGTTTCCATGCTGTGACCACAGCTAAAGCCCCATTCACACTATTAGATTTTCTGCAGATTTTTGTCTTCAGGTTTACCAAAACCATATAATATGAGGTCATACCTTAAGAGTTTCAATTTGTATGCAATTAGGCAGGCCCTTGCATTACATGTTTTGGTAAATCTGAAGACAAAAATCTGCAGAAAATCTAATAGTGTGTATGGGGTCTAAGTTGACCCGATATGTATCACTCGGTGGGCGTCAAGCCCGCCGAATGTTACATATCCAAATCAGTGGGTAAGCACTGCAAACCCTGCAACTGTGTGCGCCGTTATTTTTGGCAAAAATGGGGTTAAAACAGACAGACAGTCAGTAGCTTCTGGAGTGCGATCCTACCATGGATTGGGCTTCAGAGGCAAGGGATATTTAAATGCAGGTCTAAACACTGCTTCTGTAGAAGTAAAACCGGGAGAGAGTTTTTTTCCTAAGAAAGTTGTCATTTTTCAAAAATTGTAGAGCAGTTATAGGGACATTTTAAATGCAAAGTACATAATTATTTCCACATAAAGAGCAAGGGTCAAGCATGCTGCCAGGGAAGTGGCTTTTGTATTCAGGCTGTGACTGCTTTCTGAAGAAGACAAAATGTAAAACCTTGAATACCTTTTTGTATTGAAACATCTGGCATGTATTTAGTGGATTTAAACTGAAAGTTCACATGCGTTTTTATGAATTTTGCAATATCAATGGGTTGTGCATGTTTATATAAAAAGCCTAATGTATTTTACTGCAATATTTGTTCTTTTGGTGATCTACATGTTTACTTTGTTATCTTTCATGACTTTATAGCAATAGTAAAGGCCACATGCCCACTTCTCTACAGTTGTATTATCTGGTTCAAGGATATTTTCCCATGTAGAGGATAGTATTGTTACATGGGAGCTGTGCCAACAGAATGTGAACAAACATTCCACCCCTAATAGATAGCATCTTGGTAGAATGGTTTGTCATTTTTCCCCCCAACCAGTGGGTTGTACCACCTTCCAACTAATAATACATTGCTGTTCAATGATTTCAAATAAATCAATATAGTCCTTTCCGCTTCCTTCCCATGTTTCTTATAACCTAATGTGTTCCTTATTTTTCCCTTTCCCGATTTCTCCACCCGAGCAGGGACGCATTGATAAAAAAATTTGCAATTCTTTTTTTAGAAAATAGTTGGGTCATCATTAAAGGGAAACAGAATTGTTTTAGATCCATTAAATTCAAATAATTTAAGGGAATTGGCAGATCTTTAGAAATGTGTGGTCCCTTCACTGAGTTACTGAAGCATAATTCATGAACCAAATTGTAAAAATAGCTTAATGAAGCTATAAGGGCCAAGCTAAAGGCAATTATTTGTGCTTTTGGATAGAACCTGATTCTATTGCGCACACTAACCTCCTAAGTGGATAAATAGTCTTTTTTAGAAATATAATGCACTTAAAGTGGCCCTTGCATGAAATTCCAAGGTTCACATATTTCCTAGCCCATTAACAAAGGTTGTTAATTTAAAACAAAAATATATATGAAACATTTAGAGCCAAAAAGAAAAAAAATATATTTTTTATCTCACACCCCGCCTAGGCAAGGGTGATGTCACTCAGCCTTTACACAGGATACGGGAAAAGCTGACTAAAGCAGAGTAGGAGTCTCGCAGTATTGGGATCCACAGCTTTTCCATGATCCCAGGGCAAGGCTGATTGAGATTACATTCACCTAGGTGATAGTGCTGGAAGCTTGAGTGTAAGCTGAGTATTTTTATTTTTTTGGGGGGGGGGGGGGGGGGGGGGGGGGGTCACTCAATGTTATATCCTCTTTTAAGCAGAATTTAAATTTTCATGCAGTTCATGCTAGTTCCAGCTTTTTTCAAATTTGATATATACTAACACAAAGCTGTAAGATATACTGTATATACTGGAAAAAGTATTTGTTACTTGTCTTGTTCAATTATTAATATACATTGAGCTCAAGGAGAAATGTGCTGATTTGTCTGTTGCTAAGGGACCTTAGGCTCAATTCACAAAGCTAGCACACCAGAATAAGGATATTCTCATAATATTTTCAGCTAAAGTGGAGCTTAAAGTGGAACTATTTAATGTTTTAAAAAAAACAAAATGTTAGATTCCCGTCATGTGGAGAACGATAACTGTCACATTTTTTGTGCTCTCAACCAAACCGTAAAACTATCAAATGGCTGGTGTCATAACTGATCACATGTGCAGCACCATGACAGTTGCAAATCAAACAGAGGCTAAGATGGCAGCCTCCTTGGCTGAAAAGGATAGGAGGGTTTAGTTCCACTTAGACCCCCTTCACACTGCAGCGTTAGCGGTAAAGCAACACTAGTTTTAGAGGCGCTTTACCGCTGTTTTAGCGGCGCTGTTTGGGCGCTAGCAGGGTGCTTTAAACCCCCGCTAGTGGCCCAAGAAAGTGTTAAAAGCGCCCGTGTAGTGCCGCTGCCAAAGCGCTTTGCAGGTGTTTCGGCAGCGGTGCCCATTCATTTCAATGGGCAGGGGCAGTTTAGGAGCGGTGTATACACTGCTCCTTCACCACCCCAAAGATGCTGCTTGCAGGACTTTTTTTTTAACGTCCTGCCGGTGCAGCGCTCCAGTGTGAAAGCACTCAGGCTCTCACACTGGGGCTGCAGGGGAGGCATTTTTCAGGCGCTTTACAAGCGCTATTTTTAGCCCTTTAGTGCCTGAAAAACACATCAGTGTGAAAGGGGTCTTACAGGTAAATTCACCCTTTAAAAAACATTTATAAAAAATTACGCAGTTTTTTGCAGGTAAACAAATGGTGCATTTACTTTTTGTTTTCTTAGGCGCCTGTAAAGCATTGCACCCGCCATCAGCAGATCATGGGTGCAGTGTCAGCCTCCTGCAGACTGTCAGTGTCAGTGTAGCTGTCTGCCGTACCTCCTATATGGGTAGGCAGTTAAATTCAGTCCAGGAGGCTCAATGGACTATGAAGACCGCTCACGAGACCCCTCGCAATTCATTAAAAAAATACAAGCCATTAGCTGCAAAGGCTGACAGTACTTGTAGGTATTCATTCACAGAACTCTGAATGAATGACATGCACAGCCGCGCTCTTTTCAAATTGTGACAGGCATTGGAGGGGGTCATAGATAGAGTTGCAGGAGCCGGTTACATGTTCCCAAAGGTGAACTTCTCATTTAAAGCAGATTTAAACCTTCCTATCCTCCATCTATAGCCAAGGAAGCTGCAATCTTGGCCTTTGTTTGATCTGCAGTTGCCATGGTACTGCTTGTGTAATCAGCTATGCTATCAGCCATTTGATGATCTGACAGTTGGTTTGAGAGTTAACATAAGCACACGGATAACTGTAACCATTATCATTCAATTGAATTTGGCTGTTTTGGGAAATGGTTAAATCATTGGGGTAAGTTCCACTTTAACTACATGATGCTTACCTCTCCTTCAGCGGTCTGATGTCCTGGTTTCTTCTGGGTGCAGGACTGCAGCCACCTACGTTGGCCAGCATGGGACAAGATCACTTATGGGCAAAGCAGAAGTTTAATTGTCCCAGCATACTGGCGCTGTGCGAGAAGGTAAACAGAGCTTCGCTTGAGCAAGAAGAGACATTGCGTGTCTTCTGCAATAAAGAGCCTGCGTGCTTGCAGTTTTTGAAAGCTGGAATTTTGTTCTGCTTTAAGTCCAATGAGAAAATGACAGGCACATGGCTAACATGAACATACTTATTCTCGTGTTAAATATTTGTGTATAGAGCCTAATGTCTGTTCCTATCTGCAGTAAGCTTCACTTGGACAACACATTCTGTGTATGTCAACAGCAGCAAACTAGAGCTATTTCCACTGAGTGCAATGGTTACAAGAAAGCCATGTGCAGACATAAGGGGACAAAAATAAAACTGGCACAAACTAAAAATTCCATTAAGTTGCCATTCCTTAGACTATTGAATTTGTCTAAATTATACATAAATCTGCATTTAAGTTCAGTTTTGAAATGAGCTGGGACAGGTTAGAGCCTCTGTCAGCTTTTTATAGCTGTCATTGCCTCAGTTTCCTGTCTGTACAGGACACAATTTCTCCAACTGGATACATACAAAAACAAACATTTTTGACGTTGGGATAGAAATTCTGACATTGCTTTTATTGCTGTCTTTACCTTCCTGTCCTGACAACTGCATGTCATTTTTCTTGTACGGCCATAAGAGGGACAGGAAGTGAGGAAAAATATCCCCAGTTGGGTAACAGACAGAAATGATAACCTAACAGGAATTTTAACACTACCATACTCTATCTAAAACTAAAAAATGTTTTGGCTGGAGTCAGGCGTTTGTTTATATGCCATAATCATTAGCCTTTTTGTATAGCCAATATCAGAAAGTAATAGGTATCATCATGCTCTAACCCATAATTTGCGTCTCTGCTTAAGGGTATTTCCATACAGCCAAAACCTGATATTTTCCCTTTCCTTGTCTTTTCCTACCCAGAATTCCCTTTCACCCCGACTCCTACAGACCATCCGGACCAGAGAGAATCCTCCATGTTCCCAGCAGCAATCATTGGAGGGGCAGTGGGTGGAGCAGTGCTAGTGCTAGCTGTTTCTGTCATCTTGTTTGTGGTGCTTCGAAGGAGACATCACACCTTTAAAGGAGACTACAACACTAAGAAACACATCTATGGAAATGGTTATAGTAAGGCAGGTGTGGCACAGCATCCGCCTATGGCACAGAGTTTGCAATACCCAGAGGATTCTGATGATGAGAAGAAGCCAGGCCCTGTTGGAAGCATCAGCTATGAAGACGAGGAAGACGATGAGGGTATAGATGGACGTAAACTGAGCACAAAGTACGATGATGAATCTAAGCGCCCTTATTTCACAGTAGAGGAGGGAGAACGATGTGCCTATGGTGAGGATAGAACTCTAGGGTTCCAATATGAACCTGAGGATCTGCCCGATAATCTGGTTGCCCAGAACGATGGTTCTTACATCTCAAAAAAGGAATGGTACGTGTAAGAGAGATGTGCCAAATAAACTGACCTTTGCAGTTGGACACATGCACATGCCATTATCCCTGAGATGGTAGACTTTCAGCTGTTGGGAGAAATGATCACGTGATGAAAGCAATGTCTTATTTCTTGATATATGAATATAATATCTTTTTTATGCCTCATACCTGCAGGGTCATTGTCACCTGCAAAATTCCCATACCCAACTGTTAAACTTCCAGACTTCTAGTTCCTCGTCATGTTATGTTGTACGACTTATGAACAGGGTGACTACGTTATAGTGTTTAAGTTCATTTACACAAGTTGACACACACAAAGCATGCTTTTCTTTTCAAAGGGTTAGCATACACCATTGTGCAGCCTATCCAACTGTACAGCATAGCCATTATACACCCAATAGCATGTAATGTTCTTGGCTTTATCAGTATGCCACTGATGCTCATTACAAGAGCCTACTACTGAAGAGAAACATAATGCAAATGATAAAACCACACTTGAGGTACGTTCACAAAAACAATAATATCACATTACTTAGCATATCAAAGCTTATCACTTTGAAACACCACTATTGATGCATGCATTACTAACTTGTTGTAAATGAACACAACGTAAACTGCCTTCCTTCATTATTTGCTCTGAAACACTGGAATTTATCGCTGGGTACTTTGTAGCTTTTTTATAATTGTTATTTTTTTTTATTTCTTTGTGTGTTTTGAGGGGTTTTGTTTTATTCCAGATACAGAGGCTGCTATGCCATAATATATTTTATCCTGCATGTTGCAGGGTAAGCAAATGACAGTGAAGCTGGTGGTTAGTGACAATGTTGGGGACTTCAGTGTATCCTTATTTCTGCCTGGGACAGTGTTGATATTTCCAATCAAGATTTATGTATATTAACATACTGACATGAAATATTCCCATTGCTCCTGTCCTCCATGCTTCCATACAAACAGCACTGCACTTACAACTACCAAAGTGGCAAAACCATCCTATACAAAGGCATAGATGCAGACTACTATCAACAGCTGCTCTGCGGATATTCTAAAGAAACCATGGATTGTAAAAAAAAATAAAAAGACATCCACGAATGGTGAAGAATTTTTTTTGCTTAAGAGCAAACATTTAATTAAACTAAAGCATAATGCCAAAATGACTTACTGCTACTATCTTACGATCTGTAAGATTCATTGATCCCTATTTTGTGTTTAAGGATATTCAGACGTAACATTTTGCTGTGCTAAGGGTGAGAGCCTCCAAGTTCAGTGATCTAAATGCTTACAAGAAGATAAAAGGTTCAGAAAAAAAATCACTCACCTTGGTAGGATGCAAGGATGAGAAATGTTGTTGGTAGTTTTTACCTTTTGTGAGATCTGAGGCTGTTAGAAATGTTATCCTTGTTTATGACCTTGTTTAAAGCCAAGCTGGATATTTACACAGGGGACCGCAAGATGCAGCATCCATCAACTACAAATAGAATCACTAATACTGGTTATCTACAAGTGGTAATGTCCAGCTCTCCCGCCAGGGGGTTTGTCTTACTGTTTGCTTTTTTTATGTTTAATTCATATAAATCATGTTATAGAATATTCATTCTGCACTGTGTCCTTATAGAACAATCATTCTAGCTATATAAAACCAGCAGATATAGAAGACTGAATGACAATTCCCAAGCACTTTAAAAAAGGTTTTGAAATTGTGTTTCGTGTGGGACTGTCATTGTGATTCACAGATTTTGTGTGCATCTAGATGCACTTGACTGAATGTGTGGTAGATTTTTCTTAGAAGGTGAGAACCTTCTAAGCACAGTATTCAAAATGCTTGTGCCTCATACTAAACACACACACACACACACACACACACACATATGGGTGAGCATACTCTTCACTACTATGTATCATGCATTGTAATGCACTATGCAATGCCATCCTTTATATTTTGATGTATTAATGGCAGTCATGATGGCACATTTTGACTATATCTGAATATTGAATCGTCTCATGGCAGTTAGTATCATGATATTTATAGCTATGTGGTAACTACTATGGTTGTGAAGGGTTGCAGGCAATCCGGGGGCCACAAGGCTAGGTGAGGTCCCTCTGAAAGCACAGCTCATAGTCACAGCATAAAACCCAAGACCTGACACACTGGGGTTGATTTGCCTAAGGAACAGAGAATGTTCCATTTCCAAAGTGAATTGTCACTAAGCTTTAGTGAATGAGGTAAAGCTAGATGAAAAAAACACTTTGCAAAGAATATCCAAACACGTGTAAGGAAAAAAACAGGATGTATTGTGCATACAATTGGATAATTGATATGAACACAGTGTTACCTCCTTCACAAAGTGAATTTTCACTTATCTTATTTAATAAGATGAAGTAATGTTGACTCATCCACTTATGAGTGGGTATTTAAATTGAACAAAGTTTGACTGCATTGGCTAAGCTAAGTGAACAGGCTCTACTCCTTTAGTAAGTCAACCCTGCTATGCAGAGGAAAGTAGGTGTGCCCAAAAACTCACCATAATAATATAACTTGTAATAAGTGTCCTGGACCTCAGGTCTGCCCGTGCCAAGACCATCCAAAAGGCCACAGGCCCTTAAAGTGCACCAAAGCACAGAGATGTATGTGATGTCTAACTGTGCCTCTGATGATGTCCATGCCCCTACCTATTTATCTTCTCATTGTGGGCACCAAATAATGACAATGTCTTCTGTAAAGAATTCAGTGTGATCTCCCTGCTTTGCTTGTGGGTAAAGTAATGACATTACAGAAAGATGTCTTCCCTCTGGAAACTAGAAGATCAAACAGTTCTTTGAATGTTTGCAAGGATCTGAGATGTCTTTGATTAAGCTAGTGACTGCTTTTTATGATTAATAATCTTCTTACAGGATTGGTACTTAAATAAATACTGTATTTTCTGGCGTATAAGACTACCTTTTACACCGAAATTACACAGCCAAAAAGCGGGGGTCGTCTTATACGCCGGGTGAAAAAGCCGCCAGATGGATATCAGTCTGTAATATGTATACAGTATGCGCCGCTCAGCCAATCCCGGCAGGCGATGCACTCTGATGAATACAGAGCCTGCTAAGCCTGCTCGGATTGGGTAACAACCTCTGCCAATCCGAGCAGGCTACATGAGTCAGAGCGGCACGGGCTGATGTCACAGCCTCTGCCAATCCGAGCAGGCTTTGTATCCATCAACAGATTAGTAAAATACAATGCCTGCCGTGATTGGCTCAGCGGTGCACACTGTCTGCACACTGTATTCTAAAGTGTACCTGGCGCTACTGTACTAACACGGCATCATATACTGTGTGTACTTGGTGCTCTACATATTAACAAAGCATCCTGTACTGCACATCCAGCTCCAGATCTCCCCTAAAATACAGGTATGATTTATGGTGCTTTGGAGGAGAGGATTCATTGTTGCTGCCTACCAATTGTGGGATCTCTGGGACTTGTAGTTCACCAGTTTACCTTTTCTGATGTTAAGTCTGATGTTTTTTTTTTTGTTTGTTTCTGATGGTTTTTTGTAAATGGTGTTGCCTCGGAAGGGGGGTAGTCTTATATGGCGAGTATAGCCCCAAACCTAAGTTTTCGCTGGAAAAATAGGGGGTCGTCTTATACACCCAGTCGTCTTATACGCCGGCAAATACGGTATATGGCTACATGTAGGCATGTGCAGTCCACTAGCTCCGTTGAATACGTTTTACAGTAAGCATTGAAGACACATTTTAAAGTGAACCTTTGCTTTGCATATTTTTGCTAAATCAACGGGTTCACTTTGAATCCCCAGGGCAGCTTATACTTACATTCCTATCACTCCTATGCATTCCATTCAGGGAGCAAATAGAAGTAGAGTCAGTCCGAGTTGGAGCTAATGGTCTAAGGAGACTTTCCCTGCTTTATGTATGGCTCTGGTGTTTTAAGTGACCAGTTTCCAAGCACCAGCACCATCTCATCAGAGCAAATATAGTGTTTTACAACAAGTACAAGGTATGTCTCTTCGCTCCCAGTGAGTATAAGTTGCTGCAGAGGCTGGAATTAAAGTGAACTAATTTTGCGCTGCATGGGCAAAGCACAGGGGTTTTTAACCTCTAAAGGCATACTCCACATGTTCAACTATATTTCATGTTACACCCATATTTAGTTAGCGTGTTGTATTAAACATGGTTGTAATTCATAACCCCTGAATACCCCCCCCCCCCCCCACACGCACACACATACACACACACCTTCCTTTTACCTGAATCTTATTGTGCTTCTCCCATCAGTATACTGGTGTTTTTTTGTTTTTTTTTTATTAAGCTCAGCTGTGCTGGCAAAGCCATGCAGGCATCTGTGAATGGGAAGTCTACATTTCCCATAGTCCACAGAGGCATCGTCCACATAACCTGCCTGCACAAGTGGAGTGATGTCACCGCATTTGTAGTCCATTGTTTACTTCCTACAGCTCCATACCATAAGGTCCATAACTCCATATGGACCTGGGTGTAAAACAATGTAGGAGCGTGCACCCGAAACGCACTGACCGTTGTACTGTACAATGTACTGCAGGCTCGGATGTAAAAATTTAATGAAAGCATGTTTTTTTTTTATCATTAATGTGGATGCATTTAGTACATTTTTACAAATGTTGGACTTTGTCTTTAAAGTTATTACTCTAGCAAATAGCAGTATATAAGCCAGGAGTCTAGCCTAGAATATCTAGAGGCATAGGTTAAGAATGTTTTCAGTGCATGAGCTATAAAACAAGGCTGTTATACCATTGGCTAGTAGCTCTGTAGATTTTAGGATAATGACAGTTCTGGCTTGGATTCACAAGTAAACACAAACCACTATTGCCACAAGAAGCCGATCTGACATGCAGTATCACGTACTTGAACTTTCCCCTGTTACAGATCTAGGACAGTGGCCTGAAGATGGGTGAGGTTGTTTTCAGCAGTCTGTAATTAAAATCATTTGTTAAATCCAATTGTCAACAGCAGTAAGAAAAACATTTAACATAATAAATATGTATTGCTGGGATTCTGCCTAAAATCAATTACCTTTTATATATAATAATGCTTACCCCAGCAATATATATCAGTCTTTACATACCCCCAGCCTTTATTGTCATGATTAGAGATATTGAGGTGTTGGTCTAAAACCAAATTACTAGACTACAACATTAATGGCCACAGTGGCAATAGGTAGGGCCCAAGGATTCCAGCAACTTATTTAGAGCCATAAATCATGAAATATTTATAGTCATACATGACGGCTAGACGAATATAGATTCTAAAGGAAAAAAAAAATGTAAAATAATTGAAACTAAAAATAAAACCAGTTAAAAATAAGAGATTCTTGCCAGTGAATACACTGATTCCAGCTAAAATAACCATGGGTTCTAAAATAGAACTATGACACTTACTACAATTGTCATAATAAAAAGCATTTAAGGCCAACTGTGCGCTGGCCTTTAACTTTATGGGAGATCACATAAGTTGCAATGGGTGATATAATTTTATATATTCTTATCTGCACTTGATATATTTTTAGCTACACTTACTTTCAAGTTTCCACTCCATGTCATTGTAGATGTTCTTATTCTCCAGTGTAGGAAATACTGGGAGCAAGAAAAGCCCACTTCTTATGCTAGCTTATAAAAACTATTATATCTACAGTCCTTACTGTTCTTATAAAATCATGGCCATGATCTAATCAAAATGGATCTGATGTGTGCTGCACCGGTTACCCTTTTATTATTATTTTTTGCGTATACATTATTTATTGGATATTCCACTTTTACAGTTCATGAATGACCTGTTGGATACTCCCATTTTATAAATCTGCTTTAACGGCTGCCCAAAAATCAACTCCTTAGTGTTTTTCTGTTTATACAGTTTGGGTCTCATGGGAATATCTGATTTCCCAATAATTCACTTAACTGAAAGCTAGAAGCATATCATCTGTGTTACCACTGCAGAATCAATATCGACGTGTTATTGTTTCTGTACAACAATATAATACTTTCTGCTCCCTTCATTTTCTAACACTCTGGGATTTGTGTAATAACACAAAGGAATCAAATGCACTAGTCTGCAGAAGGCAGAGATCCACTGGAAAAAATGCACACTCTTCATGAATTATTAAGTCCAATGTCTTCCCAAAAAAGACTTTCCTGCCATGTGGTCTATGATAGATGTTCAAGGTCTTTTATGCTCGAGGTGTTTCAGTACAATAAAGTACTCCCAAGTGTTCAGTGTAAAAAAAACAAAAAACATGACATTTCGGCACGTGATTGGATGATGTGAACCCAGGTTTACTTCATTCTGCTTTATTATAGTACTTCACTCCCTTAGGCTAAGTTTACATTAGCCCTCATGGTAAAATGTAGTGTTTTACCATGCAGGTAGCTGTCAGTGTCTGCTGTGACAGGGAGTGGCGGCGAATCGCGTCACACTGCTTTTTTTTTTTTTTTTTTTTTTTTTTACAGTGTCACCTACTGACACTTTAAGGATCACTCCACAGAAAAGTGCAGGCATGCATTTTTCCACACAATACATCATACCAACATTGCGGTGTGAATGGGGGGGGGGGGGGCACATAGAGAATAATGGATTTCTATGTGCTGTAGTGGTGACCTGCATTTATCCGGAGTGGAAAAACACAGGTCACCGCATATAGTGTGAACAAGCCCTTAGTGTTTGGGAATTACTGGGTCCATACAACATAAAAATACAATTTTGCTTGCAGCAAACTAATTTAATATTGATGCATTTATGATTTTATTCTTTATTCGACTGTTAATTTCTTTTACAAAAACACGAGCTGGAAAAGTTGTAATAGAATAGAGCTGTAAGCATATTCGTAAAAGAATCCCGTACAGGACACATATCGCAATAAAAGTTTTTTCTAGTAAAAAAAAAAAACATAGGGGAAGCCCCTGCGATAGAATGACGCTTTGTTGAAATTAAAATTAAGAAACCATTTAAGAGGGAGAAACAGGGGTAGATCTTGCACCCCTCACAATATGGTGGATTGGAAAAAAAAAGGAGTCTATTTCAACATATAGCTGGTCACGAACAAGAAAGTCACTCTTTAAAAAAAAAAGTACAGTGAGTTTTTAGTGAGCAAATATTTAGAATTTTTAAGCCCATTACACATGGGCCGAATGGCGGCTGACATCAGCTGGTTTAATAAAAACCATCCGACATTCAGCCCGTGTGTATGGTACCCTGTCCAAGAGAAGCCAGCAATTTGGCCGGCTTCTTCGGACATGCATGCCGGAAAACCAGCAGCCGACTGATTCACGATCAGCGCTCTCAGCCAATGGCCAACATTTGATAAGTTCTGATTTATCTCAATCCCTGATGAAGGGGGAGTGGTTTTGTCCCAAAATGCGTTGGCTGTTGTCTTGTAAATCATTAAAGCTCTTTGGAATTGCTTTACAATCTTGGTCTGTTGTTCAGACCTGTTTTAGTAGGATTAATATACTTAAAATATAGATTATTCTCTTAACATAGAATATTTACTTGGTCAAGTGAAAGGAAAATAAAATAAAAAAACTCACCTTAAACACAATGGTTAGATTTTTCAAAGCCAACCTATTTTTACGATAGTTGTCTTTAATTGTAGCAAAGTAGGAAAGTTTCACACCAACAAATTTTAGACTGCAGATTTATTACACTGTTGATGGAATTTATTATTGGATAATAAGAGTCCGACCAAACACAAGATAAGAGTCCCCCTACTCAAAAAATAAATTTTTAGGTTTTAAGTTCCCATTGGTCAATCATTGGGCCATATAGCAATTAATATACATTTTTAGTACATTGAACTAAAATGTTCCTTTTTTAACCCACCTTATTCTTACTGTTGTTGAAAATGAGATGTCACCAGTATGGGGTTTTAGGCTACAAAGCAGGAACCATGTTTGTCTTTGCCGTACTCTGATCAATGTTTTTTGTTCTGTTTTAAATATATTTGGCTTGTTTCTTTTTTACGGAGTACTGTTTAAATGTACGAATCTCTAGTGCTCTAAACACACGTTATACTCTATGTATGTTTCCGTATGTCAAGGGAAGTGCTTCATGTAGACTGATTGTCAAGTGTTGAGCTTTAAGATACATATTGATTTTTCCATGTACTCTCATCATGCAGGTGGTAAAACATATTAAGGGCAAGTCTCATGGGCTGATGAGGTTAACCACAGCTTACTGCAGGTGCTTTTAAATGAGAAATGTCACAGAAAAATCTCTAAGTCATGGTAAATTGCATTGCCGCATATCACCAGTTTCCCAATTGAACTCAATTATTAGTTTGTATTTCTTTATAAAGTGATCCCCACATACTTGCTGTTGACATCTAGAAGTCATAAGAGCAGTTTATATACCTTGTAGTCTTGAAGGACACAGCTTTATGGGTTCCTTTCAAATGAAATGCAAACTACAGTAATTCATAACAACCAATCGGCAACTGTCTTTCATTGTTCTGACTGCTCTCAGCTGATGACAGGTATAATACCATTGCTTGATGTGCATGGCTGCTCTTTACATTACCGATGCAAACAGCCCAATATGGGATCAATCAATCAAAGATCTACTGGGTTTTTCTCACATCTGTTGTCAACAAATAATGACAGAGAAAATAGTTTATATCCTCCAGTCCCATAACAGAAGGTCCATACCTCTACATATCTTCTAGTATTCCAATCTGTTATAAACCACTTTAGCACAGGGCATTTTCACCCCCTTCCTGCCCAGGCCAATGTTCAGTTTTCAGTGCTCTAACATTTTGAATGACAATTGCGCAGTCAGGCTACACTGTACCCAAATGATTTAGAATTTTTTTCCCCACAAATAGAGCTTTCTTTTGGTGGTATTTGATCACCTCTGCGGTTTTTATTTTTTGCGCTATAAACAAAAGAAGAGCAACAAGTTTGAAAGCATGGATCCATCCTGCCTTGTATCAACGGTTCAGGCCGGTGGTGGTGTAATGATGTGGGGGATATTTTCTTGGCACACTTTGAGCCTTTTAGCACCAATTGAGCATTGTTTAACCAGAATTTACCACATTAATGACCAGAGCATTTTTTGCGATACGACATTGCGTCGCTTTAACTGACAATTGCGCGGTCGTGCGACGCTGTACCCAAACAATTGACGTCCTTTTCCCCCACATATTTGATCACCTTTGCAGTTTTCATTTTTTGCACTATAAACAAAAGAAGAGCGACAAGTTTTAAAGAAAACAAAATATTTTTAACTTTTTGCTATAATAAATATCCCAAATTAAAAAAAAACAAAAACAAATGTTTTCCTTAGTTTACGCCAATATGTATTCTTCTACATATTTTTGGTAGAAAAAAATCGCAATAAGTGTATATTGATTGGTTTGTGCAAAAGTTATAGCACCTGCAAAATAGGGGATAGATTTATGGCATTTTTATTATTATTTTTTTTTACTAATAATGGCAGCGATCTGCGATTTTTATCGTGACTGTGACATTGCGGCGGACATATCGGACACTTTTGACACTATTTTGGGACCACTGACAGTTATACAGCGATCAGTGCTATAAATATGCACTGATTACTGTATAAATGTCACTGGCAGGGAAGGAATTAACACTAGGGGAAGATCAAGGGCTTAAATGTGTTACCTAGGGAGTGAGTCTAACTTTAGGGGGCGGGGACTGACTAGGGGAGGAGACCGATTGGTGTTCATACTTAGTATGAACACACGATATGTCTCCGCTCCCCTGACAGGACATGGATCTGTGTTTACACACACAGATACACGGTCCTGCTCTGTAACGAGTGATTGCGGCGGGCGCATGCACCTCCAATACGCCGGAAGCCGAGGACGTCATATGATGCCCGCCAAGGATGGAAGATCTCATCGCAGACGTCATAGGACAACAGGCAGGTAGTGAAGTAGGTAAAACACCAATTTATGTACTTCCCTATACAACAGTATTCAGGCCGGAAGAGGGAGAAGCAAGGTCAGGAGCCAAACAGGTGAGCTGCATGCAAATATGCTGACAAGGAACATGCTAATAGGAGAAGGGATCATAGTGAACAGGGAGCTGACATAATTGCTCTTCTGCTGTTCCTCACTGTCCAGTCAGTGGGCTGGAGAGGAGAGTGGAGAGAAGACACCGCTGCCTCCCTTCGACAATCTATAACCATAACAAAGTTGTGTCGCCAGCCTGGCTGTTCCGTCTGGCAGGGCTATGTAAATCTCTGGACCGGAAAGATAAAAATACAAATAATTCATCAAGCAAAACAGATCCTTTATATCTATTTCACCTGTGCATTTACAGATTTGCCTGAAGTTAAAGCTGAAATTTACTAAACAATAATAAAACCGTATCAGGGATGGTACTTAACATAAACAAAATGTGCCCTGTATGCTGGGGGCTGCTGTGTTTGATTGAAATCTGAAGTCCTCTGCCCCCCGGATACTCCCACAGTGGTGATGGTTTCTTGTTGCAGGGGATAATATTAAAGACTGCACCTACAGTATCATAGGTATCAATCAAGAGCTGATTATGCCTGGCCTTTCCGCCCTGTGCTACATTCATAGAAGCTGTACTATTGGTTCCCACAATGAAGAGAGTATGGAATCATGAATGAAAGGTCTGCCTCCTCCAATCACAGAATGTTCTTCATTGTGGGAACTGATAGTACAGCTTCTAATAGAAGCACAAGGGTAGAAAGGACTGGCATAGTTGGCATTGATGAGCGACTGCCACAGGTGCAGACACATATATTAACCCCCACAGCACTGGAAGATCGCTGCTGCTGGGGTATCTGGGGCAGAGGATTTTGAATTTCAACCGAACACAGTAGCCACTAGCAAATAGGACACTTCTTGTTCATGGTGAGTACCTTCCTGGTGCTGCTGGGAGTTCTGCAGTCCTCCAGCTGTTGGGCAACTACAAGTGCCAGAATAGATTTCCAGGCGTTGATACTTATAGTTTCCCAGCTATTACTGATGTGTCAGGTTTTTCTTCATGTTTGTCTCTTTACATTATGCATCCCAGTTGTTCATGTTTCCTCGGTATTTGACATATTTTTCTGTAAAAAAAAAAAATAGAAATTAAAGTTTTTTTCCATATAGTTTAATAAACCGTATGTGTCTAGAGGAATATGTGAAAACGAGCACAGAATCCTATCTCTCCGATGCAGTCTTCAGGGACCGCTAACTGCGTGAGTGAAGCAGGGAATCAATATGTTCAATCTTCATCATTATAGAACTAGAACTGATTGACATATCTTTTAATGACCTGTGTGTCTGTGTTCAGCTGTTTCTGAATCTGACACACAGTTTTCTCATAATTGTGGAAGGGGGAGCTGACATCTAGAAATCAGAACTTGGATATCTAGGCAAACCAGTAAATACACGGGTAAACCACAGATATATTTAATATTTTACTCACATCAGGATTTGTCATTTTGGCCAGCTGATTTTGTGATTCGCACACGTGTTCTAGTCAAGACTAAGGATGAGAGGAGTGATTCTGGCAAAATTGATCTATCCTCTGTTGAAATTTGGGAAAAATTTGCCTCTAATTTTGCCATGTGGTGGTTCAGTGACATTTCTTAAAGAAAATGACCTACCTTTTAAAACCACCCCAAGCCCATGAACACTCTCCAAGCCTTCCCTAGCAAAGAAACTGCATGTCAAGGCAAATTAAACTGTCTATACAGACACAGTTCGAAACCTGGAGATAATTGTGGCTTGGTTTGGTAGTGACAAGCCTGTAGGGGATTAAATTATGGTATTATGGTCCACTAAACAAATACGTTTGACGTGGCAATATACTGTAAAATAAATTAAAAAGGTAATGCTGACAATACACGGGCAACAAACAGGCAACATTAACAGTGTGTATGCATCAAAAAGCCAACTGTGATGAAACACCAGGCAATGTTGACAAAAGACAGGCAACAAATGGGCAATAAACAAAATACATGGACAACCATTACAGTATTCAGGTACTAATCAGTTAACTGTTACAACTGTTTCAAAAAACTATTAGATAAGCACCTGAATGACCGCAACATACAGGGAGATATACAATGTAATACTGACATATAATCACACACATAGGTTGGACTTGATGGACTTTTTTCAACCTCACCTACTATGTAACTATGTATGTGGGCAACAATCAGCCAATTGTTACAGTACATGGGCAGCCACCTGGAAATCATTACAATACAACATCTTTTTTTACAATATATAATTTGATGTCTAAGCTAATGAGAGGCCACTTTTGACAAAAGAACAGGTCCAGGATAGGTAAAACGACATCCCCTGATGCTTATAAGCCATTTCAAGACTGTTGCACCCTTAAAATCCACATTCATTTTCAATTTCCCAATAGAGTTCAATGCATATCTCCAAAATGTTCTAATTGTTTGACAAAATTTGGCAAAGACAAGATCACTGGGTAAGCTCACTAGATACAAAGGATGATAGACAATATGTGTAATCATACGACTGGTTGTACAGAATTCCTTTGAAAGGTAAAACAGTAACTATATACTTATCCCAGATGTGTATTTGACTGTTTGGTAGACCTTTCCGTTTAATACATTACAAGTATTTACCAGATTACTGAACCATTGTTATGTTGAACTCGTCAGTTTACGAAATCACTTTGCAGTGATGTCTCCCCCCTGCCCCCCCCCCCCCCATGCAATGGTTAATTTAATTTAGCCTAGGGGTAATGACTAGGGTTACATACTTAATCTTACTGCTCGCTCCCCTGGCAGCCGACACTGTTCTCCACTCTCCAATGCTACCAACATGTGGACAGATCCTTGGCATTCTCACGTATAATGCAGAATTGCTGGGCCTGCCCTGTGACTGGTCGGTCAGCAAAGTGGAGTGACTTTGGGGGACCGGTTGTACAGCAGGGAGGAAGTCTGCAGGTCTGAGGAATAAGGTAAGTAATTCACCCTAATCCTGACCCTTTAGACAATTAGCCCTTGCAGTGTGTGTGTATAGAGGGGGTGGTCCTACTGCATAGTGATTATTTTTTATTCTGACTTGCGTATCTGACATCTGTACCAATCATTCTCCTTAAAGAAGAAGTAAAGCCAATCAAAAATAAATAAATGCACCCTGCAAGGCAAAGGCATAATGAGCTAGTATGCATAGCATACTAGCTCATTATGAACAACTTACCTGAGAACGAAGCCCCCAAAGCGGTCCTCCTTCTTCATCTCCACCGCTGTCATGTATCCCGGAGTGACTTCCAGGTCTCGCGGCTCTGGCCAATCACAGCGCCGGAGCCGCCACTAGCGACATATCACCATTAGCAGCGGCGCGCTCAGTGCGTCTGTGCACCGCTGTCTACGGCACATTCGCCGTAGACAGCTGTGCCTGTCTTTTTGCAAATATCTCCTAAACCGTGTAGGCTTAGAAGATATTTCTTGGACCTACAGGTAAGCCTTTATCTAGGCTTACCTGTAGGTCAAAGTGGTCTGTAACGGTTTACAACCACTTTAAGAGTTTTAAGGGCCTATGTTGATACTAGGCTTTGGGCCTGTGTAATACAAATGAATGCAGCTTTTGCCTTTTTATTGCCTTGTATGGGGAGAGAAGTATTTCGGATGCCAGGTTGACCCAGGCACTAACTTACCATAAAAACTAAAGGTAATGCTCTTACCTCACCCTCATAGCGTAATGTTTCCAACACATTGTGGTTAAACGTATTTTAGGACACTATTTCATATCACATCTTGGACACACAAAGTAAGGTTTATTGTGATGTACATCAAAGTTATGATAAACGTATTTATAGCTGTAATGTCTTGTGTGGGTACATGTCTTCACAGCTGTAATTGAAAATGTGGAATACTTTTGCACTATAGCTCAGTCACTAAAGCTCCCACAACACTGACGCGCCTGCTATCTCACCATTTGTTTAAGCAGGAAACAATATGTTTTTCCAATTATTCAATAACTTGTATGCATTTGTAGATAGCACTCACTTGCGCAATCTGTTGGAATAGGATGTCGTGATTCTTGGAGATCACTTTTTGATAGTATTGCAGACCAACTATAATGTCGTCTTTAAAATTATTATAGTTATTTTATCATTCTGAAATTAAAAAAAAGTGACTTGTTATGTACCACTCTCTTTTTGTCATGAATACATTAAGGCAGACCTACACATATCCCCATCCTATAGAACTGTGTGAAAACCTAATTTTAGCAAAAACTATTATTTATTTTTTTTGTGTCCCCATTGAGTGGATTTCTGCTTACCCTTTAAAGTGGCTGTAAACCCACTGTGAAAAAAAAATTAAAACTAACACCTGCAAGACAAAGGCAATATGAGCTAGTATGCATAGCATATGACATCGGCCCATGCAAATACAGGGGATATCTCCTAAACCGTGCAGGTTTAGGAGATATCCTGGGTAGCTACAGCTAAACCTTATTGTAGGCTTACCTGTAGCACAAAGTGGTCTGTAAGGGTTTACAACCACTTTCATTTAAGGATATTAGGAAACAAATAAGGAAAATCTTCCCATCAGGAACATAGTCCACAGTAAAAACATTTTTAGCTTTGGATATATTTCAATGATATACAGATATCGTCTAAACCAGTGGTTTCCAAACCGTGGTCCTTTGCTTGCTTTTATCTGCCCCTTGAGGCATTATTCCTTTCACTGACGCCAATGGGGCACTATTCCTTTCACTGACACCAACTTTGGGGCATAATTCCTACCACTGACAACATAAAATGAGGCGCCATTCCTCCCTCTGACACCAACAATTTCTCCCCCTAATACCAAAGATCAGGCATTGTTTACTCCCACTGGGCACAGTCAGTGCTGTGTCCATCTGCAGCAGTGCTGGTCTGTCTCCCTCTTCTCACAGGGACTCAATTAAATCCTGCAAGGAGAGGCAACTGAGCTGTGCTGTGTGTGTCTATGGACGCACACAGCTCAGCTTGTAAGCTGGCAAACACATGTGCCCCTATAGCACACAGTTTGCTATGGGGTACACGCAGGGAAGGAGGAGCCAAGAGCAGGCGACCCCTAGAAGAGGAAGTAAGGGACCATTCTCTTTTTTTTTAGGTTTTTATTTTCACCCCAGTTTTCAACATCTCAAACTGAATTTCATTGATGTCTGTTTGAATCATAGATCATACTAGTTGTAATGTACTAAAGATTTGGCGCTCTTACCTTTTCAAAGTTAATGACAGTAAATAATTTGAAGCATCATCCACGGTATAAACCCAATTACATGTGAGGAAAAGAAAAAATACAGTTTTGGTTGGTTGAAGTGATCATGGCTTCATCTTATTTGACAAAGCTATGATGACTATTTATAAAGTGATAAAAAAAACTTTTATTGTTTACTTAGTTTTTAACAATATGTTTCTACTTTTCTAAAGCATATCTAAACCCTAAAGCAAAAATGTCATATTTTGCATTCTATTAGTCCTTTAATGTAGTAGCTGCATTTGTTTTCATTTTGTTCAGACTTTTTTTCCTTTTTTATCACCAGCTAATCCTGCAAATAACACACTTCATGTCCCTTTGTAGCAATGCTCATTTCTCTACTGTATCTATGGAAGGAGCCATGGTTGTCATACAGCCTGGACGTCAAACACGTTGCCATTTGTTCATTTCTATTACACCATGGCTTGACGAGACTAGTAATTTACACAAGATAGATAAGAGTGTTGTGCTTGCTTGTTATCTCACAGAAAGTGACAAGGACACCATATTCCTTGCAACAGAAAATGTCTACACTTGCTAAAACATTCTTAGCCTAAAAAAACGAATGTAGCCACCAGGGGCAGACTGACAACTCATGGGGCCCCCGGGCAATAGGAGATTATGGGGCCCCCAGGCAATCAGAGATTATGGGGCCACACAGTATACACACACACAGTATACAATCACACAGTATACACATACATGTTTCTATTGGCTGAGAAGGTACTGGAGAGGTGGGGCAGCTATAATCTCTGGATTTTTAGACCAAAAGGATGTCGGTAAGGGACATTTCAGAGACAGATGTAAAAAAAACAGATTTTTACATGCTGCCCCTGGTTTTACTGAGGCTGGCAACCCTAATGGGGCCCCCTAGTGGCCCGGGGCCCTCGGGAAGTGCCCGAGTGGCCGAATGGTCAGTCCGCCCCTGGTAGCCACTACATTACAGGACTGGTAAACAGCAATATATTAAATTTTTGTTTTGGGGTTTACATATACTTTAGCTCATTGGTAGGCAACCTCGGCCCTCCAGCTGTGGTGAAACTACAAGTCCCATGAGACATTGCAAGACCCTGCCAATCACATGCATGACTCCTAGAGGCAAAGGCATGATGGGATTTGTAGTTTCACCACAGCTGGAGTGCCGAGGTTACCTACCTCTAATTTAGCTGCTTTAAAAACTTTTCACATTCTGGTTTAAAATGCTTTTATGTAAATGGTCTGACCAGCTTTTGGGCAACTATTTTTGCTACTTGATTTATTAACATCTTTTTTCACTCTTGTTTATAAAGATCAATCTAATGGTTGTTTTCAGCATCTGAAATCACTGATTCACTTTTTTGCAAACCAATGATTTTTAAAGTGTTACTAAACCCACAACAGTAAAATCAGTCTGTATATGCAGTAAAGCATGCTTGTTATACTCACTGTGGAACCTAAGGGGTTATTCCTCTGAATTGTGTAAAAAGGCTGTTTGATCCTGTCTTCTCTGATCCTCCCCTTTTTCCACTGTCTCCAACCCACCTCCTGATAGAACAGAGCCTTGGGGTCAAACTGCACATGCTCAGTTTGGTGTGTATTGCTAGAGAGGTTTTTTTTTCTTGGGAGAGTGCATGTGATCAGCACAGGGCCAATCGGCACTGTCCAGACAGAGGGTCAGGGGTCATTCGGCCTCATAAGAGTAGAATGAAAACTCCTCCTATAAGCTTTAACCAGGCACTGTTAGAAGTCACAAGACTGCTATATACGGCTGATCAGAAAAGATATTTAGCAGTTTATATTTATTAAAATAATTGCATTTCCTTATTCTGTATACTGTGGGAGACCAGATATAGTGAATGCAGGGTCCTGGGTTTAGTAACACTTTAAGCAGTTTTGGTGAATTATAACCATATTGGCTTCATCTACTGTATGGGACTTAAGAAATTTAGTAAATTTAATGATTAAGTTCACATTTTACATCACTTTTACATTGGTGTATATGATTATTTCAAGGGAACCTTAAGGCTGGGTTCACACTAGAGCACGGAGCGGCTTGCAGCAGGAGTCCGGTGCGCCTCCATTGACCGTTTCAGGTCCGATTTCAGCCCGAATTTTGGGCTGAATTCAGACTTGAAATGGACCAGAAGATGCCCAGGACTCCTGTGCAATTTGCACCGAAGCCGCTCCAGAGATGTGTGAACCGACTCCACAGAGAGACAGTCACAATCTCCTGACATGTGAATTGGATGCGGCAAAATCCTCATCCAATTCGCATAAGTGTGAACCCAGCCTTAATGCTTTTGGACCAACTTTATTTTATTTTTATTTTTTAATGCTTACTGTATCTGTTTTTATACCTATATACAATCTTTTACAAATAAACATTCATACTGGGTTCACACTTATGTGAATTGGATAAGGGTTTCCCCTCATCCAATTTGCATGACAAGAGAGTGTTACTGGCGATCAATGGAGTCGGTTCACAAATCTACGGCGGAACGGCCACGGAGAACACTGCAAAAGGGTACTGTGCATCTTTGGCTCCGTTTCAGGTCAGAATTCACGGCAAAAATTCCGACCTCATTCACCGCTGAAACGGAGAATGGGGACGCACCAGAACCCCTGCTGCGAGCCGCTCCGCAAACCACGTGAACCCAGCCTTATGTCATAGCAAAGGATTCCAAAGTCACTTTAGGTTGTAGAAACAGCTCAGCAGACAGTGCAAACTCGAATTATCTGATTTATAATTGGTACTGAGCCTTCTAATAAGGGATGAGTAACTGTGGGGAGTCATAGTAATTTAAGTGATCCACAAGAACACATATGTAGATTGCCACCATCCCTTGGTAATACATGAAATTACCTCACAAAATTGGATTTTATGGAAAATAAAATAAAATTATATATATATATATATATATATATATATATATACACACATACACACACACACACACACACACACATTTATATATATATATATATATATATATATATAGATAGAGAGAGAGAGAGAGAGAGAGAGAGAGAGAGAGAGAGAGAGAGAGACTTCACATATAGAAAGACAATTTATTGTAGAAAAATTGTAAAAAATCTCATGGTGATAATACAAACATCATAAGAATAGCATTATCAACATTGGACATTTGTATGAATAAAATTTGCAAACATTGCACATAGGGCTATTTAAACCATGAAGTAGCAATCCCAATTTACTTGCTGTTCCCCTGAATCATTGTTTCTAACAATGAATGCTGCAGAGAGGGATACCAACGCGTTTCAAAGTTATTGTTATAAATCTTCTTCAGGGAATAATACCACTTTAGAAAAAACTGCTTATATTAGTAAAACATTAATACAAATTCAGACCCAATGTTTGGCTCTAAATTAATATAAAGCTGTTTTTTCAGAAGTGGTATTATTCCCTGAAGAAGATTTATAACAATAACTTTGAAACGCGTTGGTATCCCTCTCTGCAGCATTTCTTGTTAGAAACCACGATTCAGGAGAACAGCGAGTAGATTGGGATTGCTACTTCATGGTTCAAATAGCCCTATGTGCAATGTTTGCAACTTTTATTCATACAAATGTCCGAAGTTGATAATGCTATTCTTATGATGTTTGTATTATCACCATGAGATTTTTTACAATTTTTCTACAATAAATTATACTTTCTATATGTGAAGTTTCTCTCTGTATATATATATATTTTTATTGCCCATAAAATCCAATTTTTTTTTGGTAATTTCATGTACTATTGCTCTGTCTAATTCACTATTATATAATGAAGCAATTGGGTCTAGAAATAAAAATATATACAATATTTCATGTTTACCTGATCAAAAAATATTTTTTTAACTTTTTTTTTATTCCAACCATAATAAATAATATAAGAAATGATGTACAAACCCATAATACATAGTATGTCAGTCTGTGGAATGTAATTGTAAGACCGTTTTGCTTTGGCCAATGTTCACAGTGAGCAGGTTATAATCCTAGAATTCCATCAGAGGTTTCTTTGGATAGAGGTCACAATAAATAGGTCCTTACTTGTGTGGCAAGTCATTTTAGGCCTAATTGTAGACTTTTAACCTGGCTGAAAGCTGAATGATTTTCTGCTGTGACTTCTGAATGCTGAAGTTCAAGATTATATTTTCTCCTACTTGTCATTTCAGCTCATTCTTTATGGGTTATATTCAGTGTAGAGTTGTCAACAGTTTGCCTTTTGCTGCTCTTTTTACTATAATTACAGTACTTCAAATCAACAGTTGGGAACCCATTTTTTTTTCACCTCTCTAGTCCATCATTCACTGCTTTATAAAAGATATTTGGCTACTTATTTTAATTTAATGGCCAACATTTATTTACATGCTCTATATAAATGGAACACTAAATTACCCTAAAAATGTCAGAAATTGATTTTTTTTTATCACCAGTGACTTTTGTGTACTGTCTCCTATTTGTGACATTTTGCATCTAATGCTTTCTATTCGGAAGCTCTTTATTTGGGTGTTTTAAAAATAAATGCAAGAAAAAAAATGCTAAAACATGTGAAACAGTAGTAAAGTGCAGTATGGTATAAGGAAGGAAGAACTGTGCATTTTATAATTAGTCTCTCCAGAAGTTTTATTAGAGAACCACATACCAATATGTACGGAGAGTGAACTAGGCAGAACACACACATACAGTATATACTTCATATACAATCTCACAAGGAAGAGGTGACAACTTCATTTGGCTTTTTAATTGGCACCTTCTCTAATGCCAGTTTAGAATGGAACTGGCCTTTAATGATTTTTTGCTGGCACTTACTGCATTTTCTGGAGTACTGCCTTTGCTTAAATTCTTTGTCCCAGCCAGCCCTGATTTTCTAACAATGGATCTCAGAAATAGTTAGCAGTATTGTCTGTGACCTCTAAACTGACTTCTCTTTTGACCACTGTAAATGTATTTGTATATTTGGAATATGATTGGTGCGAAAATGCTCTTTTAGAATGTTATAAACAATAAAAAATGGTTAATTGATTTACTAATGGGGTAAAGAATATTAACTTGGCAAATTGAATATTTACTTGGCTTACTGTATAAGTGAAGCCTTGTTAACTTTGATTGGATCACCCAGTCCCATTTATGGGAAAATAAAATAACTGGATGTTTGCTGATTGGATGACCAAAGTGAATGTAGATTCTTCTCTTTCACAAAGTTAAAAGAAAATTCACTTTGCAGATGGAAAATTCTCTACTCATTTAGTAAATTGGCCCCAAAGGGTTCACTATAGCTTACATATATCCTTCATGCAAACACCACAGCACTAGGAGACCTTACTGCTACACCAAGTTTGGCAACATTTGAAGAAATGTGAATATTTTCTGATCTGGTACATTCTATTTCAGCCCTGAAAAGCATTGATTTCATTCTGTTCTTGGTACATGTTGTATCCCTTCTTTGTATATAATACTGGCTCTATGAAATTTTTGTTTAGCACATCTTGAATAAAGGTGTACTGTACATGCTTTGCATATAGAACTGTACACATGTATGAAAGCATTTCTTACTATCGGAATCCTTTCTAATTCCATTTTTAGTGTGAGGTCTGGAAGGAACTCCACAACATCCTAGTGAATTTTGTGCTGTAATTTTGTAAAGGCATGGCACTTTTATTTGATTTCTGTATTTTTGTTTAACGGTTATTTTTTCTGTAATGTGTGTTTGGTTGAGGGTGGCAATTCCCAATGTAGGACTTTGGGAGGACTATATTTTTGTCTTGTACACATTTAATGGTTAAAAGAAACGTGATGTACATTTTATAAAATAAAGTTCTGTAAAATAATATACTTTGCATCATAGGTTTCGAACCCTGTGATTCCTCTGTATTTCTTGCTGTAATGGCCATGTTGTTCAGATGGCTCTAACCAATGTTTTTCTTTTCGCTTACATCCCTTTAAACATATGTGTCTCAGGTCTCTGAATGCCATTTGTGTGAAGGTTTTGCAGCTTCTCTCCTGAAACCATGCTGTGTTCTGAAGTACACGGCTTCATAGACATTTACGGGGTCGATTTACTAAAGGAATAGAGACTTTCCAGATGAATGTTCACTTAGCCCAGTGAATATTCTGAAGCTGTGTTCACTTCAATCAGCCAATTGCTTGCAAGTAAAAATCCTGCTTTTTTCATATCACTCTACGTGATTTGGTATAAGTGAATGCAGCTTCTCTTTATTTATTAACCGCTTCAGCTCCGGAAGGTTTACTCCCCTTCATGACCAGGTCGTTTTTTGCGATACGGCAATGCATTATTTTAACTGACAATTGCGCGGTTGTGCGACATTGTACCCAAATCAAACTGATGTCCTTTTTTGCCCACAAATAGGGCTTTATTTTGGTGGTATTTCACCACCTCTGCCGTTTTTTATTTTTTGCGCTCTAAACCAATTTTGAAAAAAAAAAATATAGTATTTTTTACCTTCTGCTATAAAACACATTCAATAGAAAAATGTAAAAATCTAATTTCTTCAATAATTTAGGCCAATATGTATTTTGCTACATGTTTTTGGTAAAAAAAATTCCAATAAGCGTATTGATTGGTTTGCACAAAAGTTATAGCGTCTACAAACTATGGGATATTTTTATGGAATTTTTATTTATTTATTTTCTACTAGTAATGGCAGCGATTAGTGACTTATAGCAGGACTGCGACTTTGCGGTGGACTAATTGGACACATAGGGGTTGATTTACTAAAGACAAATAGATTGTGCACTTTTGAAAGTCCAGTTGCACTCTGCAAGTGCAATTGCTCCAGAGCCTAGTAGAGGTAAAGGTTCACTTTGCAAAGAACAACCAATCACATGCAAGGAAAATAAATACAAACTGTATTTTTGCTTGCGCACAATTGGATGATGGAAGTCAGCAGAGCTCTCCCTCATTTACTAAGTTCTTAGGCAACTGCACTTGCAGAGTGAAACTGCACTTTCAAAAGTGCACAGTCTAGTTGCCTTTAGTAAATCAATCCCTAAGTGGCACTTTTGATACTTTTTCTGGGACCAGTGACACCATTACAGTAATCAGTGCTAAAAAAATTATTCACTGTCTCTGTACTAATGACACAGGTAAGGAAGGGGTTAACATCAGGGGTAATCAAAAGTTTAAATGTGTTCCTAGGTAGTGCTTTGTAACTGTGTGGGGGTGCTTTAACTGTGGGAAGACAGAGATCCGTGTTCCTGCTTAGCAGAAACATAGGATCTCTGTCTTCCCTACAAACAGAACGGCGATCTGCCTTGTTTGCATAGGCAGACCGCTGTTCTGCCCCTGTCGGGAACGAATGGCACCGTCCAGTGGGAGCGGGTCACCAGCATCCCAGAATTGCAAAATCACATACCTGTAAGTGATTTTACACAGAGGAGCTGCCATTCCGCAGTACATGTACATGGGGCAGTTGGCAAGAGGTTAAAGTAGAACTATAGGCAAAACTTTATTTTTTTTGGATAGAGCAAGGAAGTGTTATAACCCCTGTAAGGTTTATTTTTCCCATCTGTGCCCCATGTCATAGATTTCCCTTGACTTCCTGTCCCATAGCCAAATAGGAAGTGAGAGGAAATCCCTGCAAATTAAGGGAATTTCTTGGGGACCCCCAGGTCATCAGAACTTGTGTCCCTATTGGTAAATTTCCCCTCTAATACTTTTCTGGGGACAACCCAAAATATGGGATTTACTCCTAACTTCACTTTCAATGATAATGGTAAATAGGACATATAAACAGCGCGAATCTCCCTAACGGGCACAGACAGCAATAAAAACTGACAGATGGTCTAATTCTTCTCCCCTCTATCCAAAACTAAAACAAAAAGTTTTGCCTTTAGTTATACTTTAACTATGGCCCTCCAGTTCTTCAGGAACTACAATTCCCATAATGCATAGTCATGTCTGTGAATGTCAGAGATTTACAATGCCTCATGGGACGTGTTATTCCGCAACAGCTGGAGGGCTGTAGTTTGTAGATCCCTGCTTTAAGCTAAAGGCCTCTGTTCTTTTATGGCTAGTTTACACCAGATGCAGTCCACTGAGTTCTTATTCTACATTGCAAATGCATAGACAGTGTATAATAGGGATTCCAAGGGCCCTGCTTCACACCAGTGCAGTGTTCCAGTGCAGTCAAAAACAAGTAGAACATGTAGCATTTTTTTTCTGTATGGAACACATCTGGAATGTGGCAGGACATATAAAAAATGCAGGAAAATGCATATTTCTGCAACTGAGATGAAGAAAAAAAGAGGGAAAAAACACATCAGAGCACATGGAAAATGCATCCAGAATGCAGAAATTGTGATGTGAACTTGACCTCATTAAACCTTTAGAGTAGCACCAAACTACAAAAGAAGAGTTTTCCTCTGCGCACAGGGAGCTCTTTTCCTACAAAGTCCCACAGGAGGAAAACTCTTCTTTTGTAGCTTGTCTGATACAGGGATGTGGGCATAAACTCCCATCCTATAAACATATAGCATCATTTCAAAATTTTAGAGTAACACCATTGAAAATTATTTTCATTAAAGTGTACTTGTGCCAAGATTATGGACATTAAAGCTTTTTTTTTTTTTTTTTTTACACATCTTAACAAGTAGCAAAAACTGCCATCAGAGATACTCAAAGATCACTACAGAGATTCTAAAGTGTATTTCAATTGGTATCTAACTTCTAGCACCAGGTGTTTGATTTTAGTAGAGGGCTAGCAGGTTGCCAAAATGTTGTTCTTCATAGAAAGAAAGTTGAAAGGAAGTTGGTTCCAGTGTCTATCATGAATGCTGAAGATGAGTTCCTCAATGCCTATACATACAGAGGTAAGTGAGGGTTTGTTTGAAAGTGATTTTACGCTTTACTCAGAATATGTAAATATGTTGATGTGCATAGGGAGGCAACAATATCTTGTGTCACAAATTTTGATTTCTAAGTGAACAAGAATATAAAGATATTTACTCCTTTCCATCCTCAATTGGTCTTACTACTTTTCAGGTTGATAGATGCCTCCTAAGTTGTTGAAGCCCATCTTGTATCTTTGTCTTAAAGGGAAATTGTAATCAATGAACTGGACTTAGTCCAAAGAGTTTCTCCTTTGATATATCATTCTATTTTTGTTCCCTGTTGAGGCACGTTACGTAGTGTTTTACACAGTATATCACTATTAACTGAGCACCTGGATCAAAGCAGTAGGGGAAGACATGCCAACTCTAGGCCGCATCCCTTTGTCATTTTATCCCTGAGTTTTAGTGGTGCAAGGCATACATGGCAACCACTGTGTAGGCAACATTGCTACAAATACAGGCACTACTGTAGAGTAAGATGCGTGTCTTTCTCTAAAGTGCTTTACAATTTGACAAGCTTAATTTCAAAGCAGATTGAACCTGGAGCCTAGACTGAACAGATCTGTTTTAGGTAATTTTGAAAGACATGCAGAAAAGACTTCTCAAAAGTGAGCAGTAGATGGAAGCTTAGAATTCACAAACTTTTAGTAAATTCCTCAGTTTTCCTGTGGTTTATGACAAGAGGATGCCCATGGGCTGAATAAGGGTTTGTAATCTTTAATATGCAGTATAGGTCACTAATTATGATGATGAAGTCGATAATGTGGTTATCACAGCTACATTTTTGCTGTGCGTATGTTCTACACAACAGATGTCCGCAGCCATATTGTGTAAAAAGTTGTCAATGTAATCAGAGTATTTGTTAATATTGAGGATTCTCCCCCATTTTGAGCCTCTGCATAGCTTGCTAGGTGATAATCAAAGTAGAATTGATACAAAATTAACCATAAGTGATTTGAATAATTGGGAATTTATACATGATCTATAATGACCAATGAAAAAATATTTTGATTATCTTGCTTTTTAATTTTTTTTATTCTGGTTGGCTGTTAGACATTACTGGCACATTACAATTACTTTTTACATTACCTTAGTCAAAAGCCCAATTAAAAAGTCCCAAACATTAGGTACTAAAGTATTGCACTTAGCAGCCAGTAAAGGTCCAGCTGCCATTTTTTCAGCAGGCCCAAATTTATTTTTTTGTTCAGTTCTGTTAGAAAACTTCTTGCAGTTGTAAGCACTTCCTTCAATTTTATCAATTCATTATATTAGTTTAAGAAGGAACTTACATATCTGGAAGTAGAAGTAGCTACAGCTAACAGAAAAAAAAATGTAGATTCAAGTTTTCATCTCATGTTCTCTGCAAACTTTTTCCTTTCCTATGGGCCTTTATCTAGTGGAGCCCATTCCTTCATGTTCTCAACTGAAGTTTCATAGCTGTAACTTTATTCCTTTTGGGGAAGGTAAAATGCAGGTAGAAAAACTTGTTTGTACAATGAAAAAACAATAGATAATTGCTATGAACCATTATGCATTTCTGTTAAAAGGAATCAACAAAAGTAGCGCTTACCTGCAAAAAAGGGGGGGAAATGCAAAAGATCAATGAGTCAGTAACACAACACCAAACAGTGAAAGCACACATCAAACAATAAACACTCATTGTCTGGGAAATGTGAAAGAAATTCTCAAGTAATTCCTTAAAATGCCTTACAAATATACACACTTCAATGAATACTTAGAGGCCTGCACAGAAATGTGAGAGGATTTCATGACAGTTTCTACTATTTTAAAGAAATAACTTTTTACAAGCAAGTTTTTTATTAGTTTTAAATCAGATTTATTTTCAAGGGAACACGGGTGAAGCATATTCGAGGGGCTTTCCTAATAGGTAAAGAGCCAGTTGAAGCCATTTTGTGTTCAACTACTTTTATTGATTCAGTATATTGTGTGGTTCTGGGAGACATTTGTGGCTATATGGTTGGGCTTGATATGCTCTTAATAGTGACCCAGCACCAAGCAGTAGTGTTTGAAGTGGCCGGTAAATCTGACAGGAGCATGTGAATGGTGCAGCTTTTCATTTGGTTCAGTAACACAATGATATACAAAGATCCAGTCTGCAGGCACGCATAACAGCAGATAAAATATAGCGATGGATGTAAAATGAAGTCAACGTCTAAGGATCTGACCATACAAGTAGTTTTCCCGATCAAACAATAACATAAGAGGGGACTTCATGAAAGAGTTGGTTTTGAACAATCAGCTTTCACTTGTAGGATGGACAGGGGTATCAGGTGTGGAGGATTGGGGGCAAGTGAGGTAAAGACCTATTTTACGGCCTATTCTGTAGTAACGTACCATATATCCCAGGGGAATGAATGAATGAATGAATGAATGATTTGTATAGCGCTACAACTGCGAACTGAATCGCCTCAAGGCGCTTGTCTGCTCTTGTTGTGATGCCATGTTTAGAAGAGGTGGGTCTTGAGTTTTTTCCTGAAGGCCTGATGGTTTTCTTCCATGCGGATGTTGTTTGGTAGAGCATTCCATAGCCGGGGTCCCTGTACTGCGAATCTTCGTTCTCCCTTCGATTTGTAGCGGGCTTTGGGGATGAGAAGGCGATTTTGGTTTGTTGATCGAAGGCTGCGATTTGGTATGTATTTTTCTATTTTCTCACAAAGGTATTGAGGCGCATTTCCTTGTGTACATTTGTGGGTGAGGCAGAGGGTCTTGAATGTGATCCTGTTTTTTACCTTGAGCCAATGGAGGATACTTAGGGAAGGGGAGATGAATTCCCAGGGTTTCTTTCCGGTGACTAATCTTGCTGCTGTGTTTTGGACAATTTGAAGGCGCGCAATCTGGTAATCCGGTAATCCTATGTAGAGGGAGTTTGCATAGTCGAGACGCGAATTGATGATCGTTCCTACTACTACCGCTTTTTCCTTTTCCGGGATGAAGGGGATGAGTCTGCGTAGCATGCAAAGGAGATGGTGGGATCCGCTGATTACTATATCCTATTTGTGCCTCCATGGTCATCTCTGAATCAAAGATTACTCCGAGGCTTTTGGCTTTGTTGCTTGGAAGGATGGTCTGTCCCAGGATGGTTGGTGGTGTCCAAGGGGTCTTCGTCTTTTTCCTTTGGTTTGCGTCGAGGAGCAGTAGTTCTGTTTTTGATCCATTTAGTTTGAGGGAGCTAGTTGTCATCCAGTCATCTATCAATGTGAGACATGTTCCTAGTTCCTGGTACTGGTCTTTTTGTCCGGTGATCCGGAAATACAGTTGAGTGTCGTCCGTGTATGAGTGGAAGCACAGATCCAATTTGCTAATAATTTTGAAGAGTGGCCGGATGTAAATGTTGAACAGTACTGGTGACAATGGTGATCCTTGAGGGACTCCATAAGTGATTGCCCGGGTTTCCGATGTGAAGGCTCCTAGCTTCACTGTCTGTGACCGGTTTCCTAAGAAGGAAGCGAACCATGGAAGATCTACATCTGTAACTCCTGCCACTTCCTTGAGGTGGCTGAGAAGAGTGTTGTGGTCCACTGTGTCGAACGCCGCACTAGGTGTCATAGAATTTGTGAAGATACCAGTTTGTTGACCTCTGCAAACCATTCCACTAATGTTGGGTGTACATTAGTGGAATGGCTGCAAATAGTAATCCTGTTACAGCTAGCATTGAGGAGGGAGGGGGTCTAGGTTGCTTGCGTCAAAATATTCTAGATTACAGGTGAGAGGGGAGTTACCAGTAAGTATACCAAGGACTGAATTGATTTGAGTTATTGCAGAATCCTAGTACTGTACTAGTTTTGGACATCTCCATAGAAGATGTGCAAGGTTGCCTGGAGCTGCTCCACGTTTAATGCAAGAAGGATTATCTCTGGCCCTAATTTAGATTGCAGTTGCTGGAACAATTTAAGTTGTCCTTCGGAACACCTGAAGATAACATCATTAAAAGTAAGTACTTAGGCCGGCCATTCATGGTTTGAATTTGGTTCGCTGAATTGGCCGAGATTCTAACCATTAATGCGCAGGGTTGATTGATCAACTTGGGTAAAACCAGCCTGCCAGATTCATTTGGGATTATCGCAAGTGGCAGTTAAAGCTAGAGAAAATCACAGTCTTCTCCCAGAGGGGGGGGGGGGTTACCCCCTCTGGGAGAAGACAATTGATCTGCAGAAGGGATTAACCTGTTAACACTGTCTGTGTTGATAGGGAAATCATTCAAATTTCTTTTCTGCAACCTGTGGCTGCAGGAAACAAATTTGCACCGTCTATGGCCTGCCTTACCTGGGCAATATTTACAAGACGCTTCACAATTAGATACATTTATTCGAATTTATTTAGTAACTAAAATAGGAATGTTTATAAAAAGCATCACATTATAGGACCCTACAAACACAGTTGTAACAACTGCTCTCATTTGCCTTAATCGTGGTGTTAATTCTCTGTAAGAGTGATTAAAGTTTATTATATATTTTAATTCCTGATTCTGCAAATTCTCTAAAGAAAGTTGAGAACATGAACGATATTATGAAAAAATGTGACAGCTACCAAAGTTTGGGTCCAATCTAATCCGTGATGCAGGAAGATGAGTGAAGAGAACATGGAAAATATATTTCTCCGGAAGCAGTGGTATATTGGCTCAGAAAATTGAGTGTTTCAACTTTTCAGCTCTGCTTGGCTATAATTTGTAAAAATAATTGCTGTTATGGCAAATAATGATCAGTTTCAATTTGTTAATTTAGCCTTTTGTCTTTTTGATAAAGGTCAACAAAAAGGGACTAAATGATTTAAATCCACATCTCTACATAAGATAAAGGTCCACACTGATATTCTAAAGGTAGAATTTAACTGTCAGTTAAATCTTTTCCATTTACAAACATGAGTGTTGAATAGTTATAAGCTACAATAGTGATGAATTCCATAAGATCCATGAATATGGATCTTCTTTTAAACTGAGCTCATTCCCCTGAAGAATCACTTGGCTGGGAAAAGAATCGCACCTTCAACAAATATTTGGCCTCCAGTTCTTAAGAAAAAAAACATTCCCATTTGGTGCTTAGCGAGTGAAAGCTTACACTGACTTCATGAAAAAACAACAGAAGCAAACTCGCAAATTAACATCTGGACTGCTGAAGGGGGTTAGGGTGAAAAATGACTCACCCAGCATCAAGAAAATAGTGGATCAAAGTAAATTCCACGTTTCTCAATGAAATTTGAAGGCAAAATTGTTTCAAATGCAGTACAGTACATGTAAAGCTATGCTGATGCATAAAGACACTTCTGCAATGAGTGGTTCGAGCATCTAAACTAAATGAACTCCCAATTTGGGACATATACATCTACAGTATATACACTGAGCAAAATTATAAACGCAACACTTTTCTGTTTGCCCCTATTTATCATGAGCTGAACTCAAAGATCTATGACTTTTTCTATGTACACAAAAAACGGAAAATTGTATACTTACCTTTCCGTAATTTTCCTTTCCTGTCGCATCTTCATGGCAGCATACACTCTGGGGTTGTGACTCCGCCTCCACAACCTGATAGGACCACATAACTATAAGATGAAGACACGGCCCCCGCCCCAGCATTCTCCATATATATATTAATCACCTTCTATGGGTGGGTTTATTGTATGCTGCCATGAAGATGCGACAGGAAAGGAAAATTACGGAAAGGTAAGTATACAATTTTCCGTTTTCCTGTCGCATCATGGCAGCATACACTCTGGGGAGTAACTCGCAGACTGGGTGGGAATGCAAGAAAAATAAATTTATTAACAAGAAACAGGAGTTGGCCTGAATTATGGCCCTTCCCAAATCTACTGTTGAAAGTTGTGCAGAATCCACCCTATAATGTGACATAAAGGGGTTTCTGGAAGACCAGGTAGCCGCCTTACAAATAGTCTCTGCCGAGACCCTACAATAGGTTGCCCAAGAAGTTGCCACCGCCCTGGTGAAATGTGCCTCTAAGCCCCCCGGAATCTGTTTCTCACTCAGTGAGTATGCCTTTTTGATAGTCTTCACCAGCCATGAAGCGATGGTGTGAGCCGAGGCCGCCTGACCTTTTCTATGGCCGTATGGGATGACTAAGAGGTTCTCCGATCTCCTGATCAATTCTGTTGCTGAGAGGTACTTCAGGATGTTGCCCCTGACATCCAGAGGATGAGGATCACCTTGATCTGTGATAAGGGCTGGAAGGTTGATCTCCTGATTAAAGTGAAATGAGGATACCTTAGGTACGAAACGATCTGAATGTTTAATACCATCCTGTCCGGGTAGACGACTAGATACGGTTCTTTGGCCATCAAGGCTTGCATCTCTGAGACCCTCTTTTCTGAAGTGATAGCAATCAGAAATGAGATTTTAAGCGTCAGGTTCCAAAAGGGAAATGTTGTCGAGTGGAGAGAATGGATCATTGGACAGTATTTCCAGGACGACTGAGAGGTCCCATGCTGGGAATGATGGTTTCCTAGGTGGCCTTAGTTTAAGACAGGCCCTCTGAAATTGGATAACCAGAGGATCATGTGCCCATTTGACCCCGATCGAAGACCCTTCTCTAGGCCTGACTGCAGATATTCAAGGATTTGAGGAGCTGTCAGAGAAGATATGTCCCAACCTTGTTGTTGAGAGAAGGCGGTAAACTTCTCCCAGATCCTTCTGTAGGTGTTGTTGGTAGTCTTGCTTCCTAGCCTGGAGTAATGTTTCCACTACCCTCTGAGAACAGCCCTGTTCTAGGTACCTAGACCTCTCAGCCTCCAGGCCATCAGATGTAGCCTCTCCAGGTTCGGATGTTGGTCCTGAGAGAGCATATCTGCTGACAGCGGAAGAGGGAGAGGATCCGTTGCGTTCAACTGAAGGAGAGTAGTGAACCAAGGCCTCCTCGGCCAGAAAGGGATCACCGCCACTACTAGTGCCGTCGACCTCTTGAGCCTCAGAAGGAACCTCGCTATGAGGGGAGTCGGAGGGAAAATGTACCGGAGGTTGAAGCTCCAGGGATGTTGTAGACAATCTACTCCCTCCGCTGACGGAAAGGGGATTCTTGATAGGAACCTTTGCATTGGCTGGTGTGGCCGCCAGGTCTATGTCTGGTGAGCCCCAGGTCTGAATTATTATCGCAAATGCTAGGAGATTCTCGACCCCTGGGATATAGGTCGCTCTCAGGTCCAATAGGTTCGATTGTGCCCACTCCATCACGGGGCGAACTTCCTACATCAGGGAGGAGCTTCTGGTGCCTCCCTGCCTGTTGATGTAGGCAACGGCCACCCTGTTGTCCATCTTCAGGAGGACTTGCTTCCCCCTCAGGTAAGTACTGAAGGCCAGGAGTGCCTGAAAGGCTGCTTTCATCTCCAGCACATTGGAGACTGCGTCCTGGATCCTGAATGGCCAGCGCCCTTGGGCCGCGTAGTGCAGGTAGTGTGCCCCCCATCCCTCCAAACTGGCATCTGAGGTTACCGTTTCCTGAGGAGGGGGGAACTATGTGCTTGCATCTCCTCAGATTGCAGGGACGAGTCCACCACTGCAAGGATCGCTTGACCTCCTCCGAGATGTAGATCGGTTGGGTCATGGATAAGCTGTCCCATTGGCGCAGAAAAAGGACGTTTGAAGGGGTCTTGCGTTCCATTGGGCCCACTGGACCATAGGAATGGTCGCAGACAGAGAGCCTAGGAGACTGAGACATGCTCTGGCTGGAAGGGATGTTGCTGAGATTGCTCTTCTCACCCTCTGAATCAGTGGGGAAATCTTTTCTGCCGGTAGTTCCACCGTGTTTGTCCGGGTATCCAGTTCCGCACCCAGGAAGATCAGCCTCTGGGTGGGATGAGCATTGCTTTTTTTCCAGTTTATCAACCAGCCCAGTCTTTGTAGTGTGGAAACTAGGACCTCCCGATGTTGGACAAGGGACTCCTGGTTGCTTGAAAGGAGGAGGATGTCGTCCAGGTAGTGATGGACTCTCAACCCTTTCTCCCTTAAGGATGCGATTACTGGTAGTAGTACCTTGGTGAAATTTCTGGGGGCAGTAGAGATCCCGAACGGGAGACCCTGAAACTGGAAGTGGCCCTGATTCACCGAGAACCGAAGGAACTTCAGGAAAGCAACATGGATCGGGACGTGAAGATATGCGTCCTGGAGGTCTATGGAGAGCATCCAGTCTCCCAGATTTATGGCCTGGAGGATTGATTGTAAACTCTCCATCTTGAACGACTCCACTCGAATGGAGCGATTGAGGTTCTTTTAGAACCAAGACTGGCTGAAGGTCCCCAGATTTTTTCTTGACCAGAAATAATGGGGAGTAGAATCCCTGACCCCTCTGTGATGCAGGCACCTCTATTATCGCCTTCTTCTGGAGAAGCTCTTGGATGTAACTGGTCAACAGTAACCGTTTATCCCCTGAAGGTGGAAGTCTGGTGGGACAAAAATGATCCCCTGGGGGACGTCTCTTGAAGGGCCATCTGTGCCCGAAATGGACAGTAGCCACTGTCCAAGGGTCCTTTATTGCTTCCGCCCAAACCAGCTTGAATTTAGAAAGCCTTGCCCCCACTAATGCTGACTGGGCTTTTGGTCACTGGAAGCGGGAGTCTTGGGCTTCTGAAACTTCATAAAAGGATGTCTGGGGGTTCTTCCAGCCCCTCCTGTATTATTATCCTGGCCTATAGGATTTAGCATCCCTGTATCTGTCTGGCAGATTATGTCTGAAGGGAGGAGGCCTCTGCTGTTTCGGTTTTCTGTCCGATGGAATCAGTCCCGACTTCCCACCGGTCACCTTTGAAATTGCTGAGTCCAGCTTTGCACCGAAAAGGTTCTCGCCGTCATATGGAATGCGGCACCAATTTGATTTGGAGACAGGATCCGCTGACCAGGGTTTCAGCCACAGTGCCCGCCTGGCCATTACGGAGGCCAACATGGCCCTTGATGACGATTTAATCGCATCCACCGAAGCCTCTGCCACAAAAGTCCCCGCGAGACTTAACTCCTGTAGAGCTTTTATTATGCTCTCCTGGTCCACGCCTACTGAGACCAACCTCTCAGTGTTTGATGACAAGCTGGAAATATCCCTGCCTACAGCTGCAAGTGCCACAGCCAGTCTGCTGCAAGGTAGGCCCTCTTCATATCAGTGTCGATCCTCCTATCCAAGATATGTCATTGCATCTTCGATTGGCAATGTCACATGCCTGACTAACCGCATGAGAGATGCGTCTAAAATGGGAGGAGAGACAAGAGGATTCACTTTAGGTTCCTTCAAGGGATGTAATTTGGAAAGCCTGTTATTCAGACTCGATCTCTTCTCGGGTCCTTGCCATTCCTCTTTACTTAAATCATCCAATTCCTCAATGAACGGAAAGGCCTCTGAGTCCCATTTAAGGTTTGGGAAGTATTTTTTCCGCTTTGGTTGGACTTCCTGGGGTTCCTTCCATCCGATCGCTTCCTTGACCGATTTGACACGGTTCAATTAGCAAAAATCAAACCCTGCAGTTGCTTCCAACCCCTCATTGTCAGACGGGGAATCCTGTGCTGGGATGAGCAGGTGAGGCACTTCGCGTTGATAACTCTGTCTCCGGAGTAAGAATCTGTGGAGCTACAGGCTCTCTAAACTGCGATTCTTTTTCCCTAGTAGCCTCCTCAAAGCATCTACGGCAGGCTAATTATCGGGAAGGGCTGCGGCCCCGCATATCCAACATGCGTTTCCAGAGGGTCGCACTGGTGATCACTGTCTATGGACAGAAGATCCTCTATGATAGGAGCGGCTGTGTCTGGAGTAAGAACTGGAGCGACTTCTCCTGCGACTCCCTCTGTGGCCTGAGCGACTTCTCCTGCGACTCCCTCTGTGGCCTGCGACTCCCTCTGTGGCCTGAGCGACTTCTCCTGCGACTCCCTCTGTGGCCTGAGCGACTTCTCCTGCGACTGGAGCGGCTCCGTCTGTGGCCAGAATGGCTTCTCCTGCGTGAAGTCTCTCTGTGCCTTGAATCAGAAGATTTTGCGGACCTGGTAGGGCTAACCATTTAGGCAGCGTTGGGATTGCTCTCTTTTTTTCAATCTTCAATACTTACCAAAAATCCTCCCCCCTTACCTAATAGCTGGTGGTGATCTGCTAGGGCAGTGGTCTCCATAGCAAGGAATAAGGCAAGCCTAAGGAGATACTAATTGACACATACTAATTGACATAGGAAGCACAGGTGAGGTAAAACACAGCAGCTTATGCAGGAAGTAGATGCAGAGAAAAAAACAGGCTTTTACCTCAGTAGGATGAAATAGGAGCTTTGTTGTAAGACAGGCAAACAAACTGCAGCAATTCAGCGATCTCTGGTTCAAGATACAAGGAACAGCCTAGGACGCTCGGCGCAGAGGGGGAGCGGTGGAGAGGGACTACAGGACCCAGCAGTGCTGTGAATACACAGCTATACAGAAAAAAACAGGAGGGGGAGACCACTGCATAACGGTAAGCCTATTTAAGGCTTAAATGTACCTTGAAGATGTGTGTTTGCCCTGTCACACTGTATAATGAAATGGTGTTTTAAGCCTGTTTAAGGCTTTCCACCGAGGTCAGGAGTATGGTGGTGCTTTGAACCTGTTTAAGGTTCTACACAGGGGCAATCATCATAGTGCTTTAAACCTATTTAAGGTTTTACACAGCGGTGGTCATCATGTTTAAGGTTTTACACAGCGGCGGTCATCATGGTGCTTTAAACCTGTTTAAGGTTTTACACAGCGGCAGTCATCATGGTGCTTTAAACCTGTTTAAGGTTTTACACAGCGGCAGTCATCATGGTGCTTTAAACCTGTTTAAGGTTCCACACAAAGGCAGTAGGTAATAATAACTGAGAAAGATACGATACCCCTGAGATCACCAGAGTGGGGTTCCTTCCATTTAGCTTCCTTTAGAGGCTGTACCGGCAAGGACTTCCAAACCAGGAGAGGCTAGAACCTGGCTGGGGCGAAGCGGTAAGGGGGTGATGTTCAGTGCGTCCCAACAGGTTGTGGAGGCGGAGTCACAACCCCATAGGTTGTGGAGGCGGAGTCACAACCCCAGAGTGTATGCTGCCATGATGCGACAGGAAAGCCTATTTCTCTCAAATATTGTTCACAAATCTTTCTAAATCTGTGTTAGTGAGCACTTCTCCTTTGCCAAGATAATCCACCCACCTCACAGATGTGGCATATCAAGATGCTGATTAGACAGCGTGATTATTGCACAGGTGTGCCTTAGGCTGGCCACAATAAAAGGCCACAAATGTTCAGTTTTATCACACAGCACAATGCCACAGGTGTCGCAAGTTTTGAGGGAGTGTGCAATTGGCATGCTGACTGCAGGAATGTCCACCAGATCTGTTGCCCTCAAATTAAATGTTCATTTCTCTACAATAAGCTGTCTCCAAAGGTGTTTTAGAGAATTTGGCAGTACATCCAACTGGCCTCACAACCGCAGACCACACTAGCCCAGGACCTCCACATCTAGCATCTTCAACTCCAAGATCGTCTGAGACCAGCCACCTGGACAGCTGCTGCAACAATCGGTTTGCATAACCAAAGAATTTCTGCACAAACTGTCAGAAACCTTCTCAGGGAAGCTCATCTGCATGCTCGTCGTCCTCGTCGGGGTCTCAACCTGACTGCAGTTTGTCGTCGTAACCGACTTGAGTGGGCAAATGCTCACATTCGATGGCGTCTGGCACTTTGGAGAGGTGTTCTCTTCATGGATGAATCCCGGTTTTCACTGTACAAGGCAGTTGGCAGACAGCATGTATGGCGTTGTGTGGGTGAGCGGTTTTCTGATGTCAACGTTGTGGATCTGGTGGCAGTGGGGTTATGGTATGGGCAGGCGTATGCTATGGACAATGAACACAGTGCATTTTATTGATGGAATTTTGAATTCACAGAGATATTGTAATGAGATCCTGAGGCCCATTGTTGTGCCATTCATCCTCGACTATCACCCCATCACCCTCATGATGATGCATGGCCCCATGTTGCAAGGATCTGTATGCAATTCCTAGAAGCTGAAAACATCCCAGTTCTTGCATGGCCAGCATACTCACCGAACATGTCACCCATTGAGCATTTTTGGGATGCTCTGGATCAGCGTATACGACATCATGTTCCAGTTCCTGACAATATCCAGCAACTTTGCACAGCCATTGAAGAGGAATGGACCAACATTTCGCAGGCCACAATCAACAACCTGATCAACTCTATGCGAAGGAGATGTGCTGCACTGCGTGATGTAAATGGTGGTCATACTAGAAACTGACTGGTTTTCGGACCCCCCCGGTACAGTAAAACTGCACATTTTAGAGTGGCCTTTTATTGTGGCCATCCTAAAGCACACCTGTGCAATAATCATGCTGTCTAATCGGCATCTTTATATGCCACACATGTGAGGTGGATGGATTATCTCGGCAAAGGAGAAGTGCTCACTAACACAGATGTAGACAGATTTGTGAACAATATTTGAGAGAAATAGGCCTTTTGTGTACATAGAAAAAGTCATAGATCTTTGAGTTCAGCTCATGATAAATAGGGGCAAACACAAAAGTGTTGCGTTTATAATTTTGTTCAGTGTATATTAATAAATAAATTGAGAGTAAACAGAAGGTAGCCCTAATTCCCTTAATGGTACATCAACCCATACCAAAAACCCAGTTTTGCTTAAAGTGTATGTCTATTTTAGCAGTCACATTGGGAAAACCCCACTAAATCGTTATGCATTCCTTTCACACAGCATACCTATTTTTTCTGTTTCAATCGTTTTTATTAAATTATCTTTCCAAGTAAAAGAGGGAAATTACAAAGCATATCAACAAAACAACTGTTACATAACTCTGCACACATGGTAAAGTAGGTAAACAAGAAGATCATAGTAGTGGGGTCGGACCATCCAGTGGGTCCAGTCTGGTTGCATAAAAGAAGTAAAACAAACTATGTAAGAATTGATCAAAACTGTGCATCAGAGTCCATCAGCATGGTAATGAATAGACCAGTCTCTATAAAAAAAACAGCAGCTTGTTAGTGACCGTAATTATATTTCAGTTAGGAGATCAGATGGTAGAATCAGACTGGCTCTCACCACCTTAATGATGGAAGAGGCCCATCTAGAAGAATTACCTAACAGATCCAGCTATAAAATATGTAAGGCCCATGAGGCCTAAGGCACCATCAATTTATAGTATCTGAGAGGTGACCTGTAGAGTAGTAATTCACATACCTTGTGTTATAAAAAAATCAAAAACCCATTGTCAACCATCCTCTCAAACTTTTTTCAGGGTCAAATAGCACCTCAACTAGTACCAAAATTAACATTAAAAAAGGGGGGATAGAAGGGGGGGAAACATAAAGAAGACTAAAGGAGAAGAGAAAAAAGAAGAGAGAAGAATGAGAGGGAGGGGAAAATAGAACTAGGAAAGAAGGAAGTGGGTCCAACCAGGAATCCATCACTCACAAACCTAGAAGTCAGCTCCGTGTGGCTGGGACCTGCAAGTAGGTAAGCCAGGGGGGAAAAAAAATGTCAAATTGTTTATCCCGCAAGACACTCACAATCTTTTCATTCAGCATGATCCAGGTAAGTTTACATTACATGAGGGGCATACCTATTTTTTCTAATATGTCTTACCTTTTAGGCTTTTTTTAAGAGAAGGTGTCTTGGCAGACTGCAAGCATTTCTGAACAAGTTCAGAGTGAGTCTGTTCCGATAGTGGGATTTTTCAGTGCTTGAGTTCTAAGAAAAGAGCATATAAAATTATAAGCTGCAATTTTTGCTGTGCTAAGTTATGTTATGTGAATGAGAACATGTAACATTAGTGTTCTCCCAATTTGACTACAAATACACTTTAACCACTTCATCCCCGGAAGTTTTGGCTGCTCAATGACCAGGCCATTTTTTGCGATACGGCACTGCGTCGCTTTAACTGACAATTGCATGGTCGTGCGATGCTGTACCCAATTAAAATTGACGTCCTTTTTTTCCCACAAATAGAGCTTTCTTTTGGTGGTATTTGATCACCTCTGCGGTTTTTATTTTTTGCGCTATAAACAAAAAAAGAGTGACAATTTTGAAAGAAAACACAATATTTTGTACTTTTTGCTATAATAAATATCCCCATTTTTTTTAAAAAAAAAGCTATTTTTTTTTTTTCTCAGTTTAGGCCGATATGTATTCTTCTATATATTTTTGGTAACAAAAATCGCAATAAGTGTATATTGGTTAGTTTGCGCAAAAGTTATAGCATCTACAAAATTGGGGATAGATTTATGGCATTTTTTTATTATTATTTTTTTTTTTACCAGTAATGGCGGTGATCTGCAATTTTTATCATGACTGCGACATTATGGCGGACATATCAGACACTTTTGACACATTTTTGGGTCGATTGACAATTATACATCGATCAGTGATATAAAAATGCACTGATTACTGTATAAATGTCACTGGCAGGGAAGGGGTTAACACTAGGGGGCGATCAAGGGGTTGTGCGTGTTCTAACTGTAGGGGGAGGGGACTAACTAAAGGAGATGACAGATCGTGGTTCCTAGCTATTAGGAACTCCTGATCTGCATCTCCTCTACTCACAGAACGGGGATTTTTGTGTTTACAGACACATGTCCCTGTTCTGCCTCTCGTGCCCACGATCTCGCATGGCCGGCGGTCATCGTGACCGCCGGTCACAAGCATCGGCACCCCCGCAGTGAAGCCTGCTATCCTGCTTAAAGGAGCCAATGTACAGATACGATGGTTCACGGGATCGCGCCGACCTGCCGCAGTATAATGAGGGCAGCTGGTCGGCAAGTGATTAAAGTGATTCTAAAGCCTAATCATTTTTTACCTTCATGCATTCCTTGACGTTTAAATGAAAAAAGTTTAGGCATCAGTATTGGTCCCTCACCCCCCCCCCTTTTACTTACCTGAGCCCTCATTTGATCCAACACTGTGCATGTCCGCAGCTCTTCTTTCCCCTCACTTCTGTGTCTCACTGGCTTTGCCTGGGAGCCATTGATTTTCACTGCTGTCAATCAAAGCCAGTGACAAGGGACACATCTGGTGTGTGTCTGCACCAATCCAACAAAGCAAAAAATAAAATCATAGTCTCTCAGATGAATTTATAACTAGCACAGGGCAGTACTTTAACCGCCTAATGACCGCCCACCATAGATATACTGTGGCGGGGCAGCCGTTCTGCGCCAGGTCACGTACCTGGTAAGTGAACCACGTGCCGGGGTAGAGAGCGCGCTCACGCTCCACCGCCTGTGCTGTGATTGGCTGCAGCATCAAGGAGTCAGTGGCTTCCGCCTCCAGAGATTACCAAACAGAGCCCTGTGTAGGTAAACAAACACAGGACTCTCTTCCGACAGCAGCAATGTGTGTGCAAAGCAGGAAGTAAAAAAACACACATTGCTTGGTAAAATCAGCACACAGCACACACAGTAAAACATGTTGGGCACACATTTAACCCCTTGATCGCCCTAGATGTTAACCCCTTCCCTGCCAGTGTCATTAGTGCAGTGACAGAGCATATTTTTTAGCACTGATCACTGTATAAGTGTCACTGGTTCCCCAAAAAGTTTCAAAAGTGTCAGTTAGGTGTCTGATTTGTCCGCCTCAATATCGCAGTCCAACTATAAGTCACTGCTTGCTGCAATTATTAGTAAATAAATAAATAAATAAAAGTTCCATAAATCTATCCGATAGTTTGTGACGCTATAACTTTTGTGCAAACCAATCAATATACGCCCTTTTGGTATTTTTTTTACCAAAAATATGTAGCAGAATATATTTTGGCATAAATTGATGAAGAAATTTGAATTTTTTTTTATTATTTTGGGTATGTTTTATAGCAGAAAGTAAAGCATATTGTTTTTTTTCTCAAAATTGTCGGTCTTTTTTTTGTTTATAGCGCAAAAAAAAATAAATACTGCAGATGTGATCAAATACCACCAAAAGAAATCTCTATTTGTGGAAAAAAAGGACATCAATTTTATTTGGGTACAGAGTCGCACAAGTTAAAATAATACAGTGCCGTATCACAAAAAATGGCCTGGTCATGAAGTGGGATAAACCTTCCGGAGCTGAAGTGGTTAAACACTAAAATTCACAAACATGCAAAAAGTCCAAAAAGTTTTTACATACAATTGCAAGGACATATGGAGCCACACTGCCTGCTCAAGGCACCCCTGAATTTTAAACTATCCAAACTCCCAACCTGGGACAGATACAGTATATAGCTTATAATATATTTAAAAACATGTTTCAACTAGAAATTAGGCTTGCGCTTTGTAGCAAAGAGGGGGAGGAATACACATCTGGGAATCAAGGCCCAACAGTATTATGAATATGATAAAGTTGCATTTTATCAAATATTTCTACTTGCTGGTTATGTCTTGCAAAAATAATGTATGCACTAAAGTTCCACTTTCAAGGTTTTTCTTCCCTCCTTCCAATGCATACAGTTACTAATAGCAGACAGTTTGAAATCCAGAATCAGATATAATCTTTAATGACAATAGAGCTTCTGAAAGTAGAACACCGTCTTCCCAGGATTTCTCCTGGTTTAACTTTAGACAAATGAAACAGCTGAATAACAAATCACTGCACTTAACACAGCGAAAGTAAGAAATACAGGCTGCAGTGCTTTATTAAAAATTTTCTACCTATTATAATGCCCTGATATCTTTTATTTGGATTGTAGCACATCGCTGCTTAAGAATCATCTCCAAAAATCAGTAGCTTTTAATCTGCCAGCCACTTCAAAATCCTTTATCTTGTTTGCCCACGCACACCAAGACAGGTCATTTTCTGATGTGCACCATATATTAAACTCTAACAATTAATTTAGTAAGAATTTTAAGAAAGTTCAAATTTTAGGTCATAGTTATACTAATTCAGTGCAACTCATTTTATGCTAAACAACATGTATTTAAAGTCCACCCCCAGCCAAACAGTTAACCATACAGTTGACCTATTTACCTACTATACGAATTACAATTGTAATACAAGATGTGTTGTCCAGCATCTGGTGATTTACAAATCCCTGCCATGAGGTTTAGCCAGTTAATGACCTTAATTTTCTCTGTTGCAGATAATTAACAGAGGTTTGTTACTTCCCCACCCTTAGCTAATGACTGCACAATAAATAAGCAGCAGCCAACTCATCAGGAAATATGGTTGCATATCCTGTAAGCAAGCTTTCAGTGTTAGATTGTCAAGGATTAATTTTTCCAAAGGAAAAAAGAGGGAAATGGACTTTATAGGCACATGTTTGAAATTTTTATACAATATTTATTGAAAATATATCACAAAACGGATATTACATAAGAAAAAACACAAATATTGACAAAAACAATACTTGAAAACATTAAAAGGAAAAGACCCGGGAACATCCCCCTAAGGGTTTTCAGCACCACTACGTTTTCCGCTAATTGTGGGGTTGATGTGTATAAAACCTGCACCATAAGACACTCCCACTTGGATATGGACTGGCCCGAAAGGGATGGTCGTCGGTCCCGCAGATTAAAAGAAACTTGTGCTCAACATGTTTCGCGACTGAGATGTCACTTCCTCAGGAGCTTTTGTTCTAATTGAAGAAACATTTTGTTACTAAATACAGCATTGATACAGATGTAGTATCTATACATTTTTCACAATTGTTTGTATAAGAACTTACTACTGCAGTGCCCAACAACAACTCTCCGATCTCTTTCACGTAATCGGACTCCGTCAAAACTCCATATGTGAGCCTAATAGGGCTATAGGTGGAAATGTCAAACGGCCGGTCCTCCCCACAGATGCCCCAGGGGAGCGACGGCCGAGTACTGTTCTGGAAGCCGCACTATCCCTTCATCAACCAGCAGTTCCAGGAATTTGGACCGCCATCTTAAGGTATTTGATCCAGCACCTCTCTTGCTTAGTACTTCCCTGGAAACACTCCAGGGAATCTAACTATTAGGCATTATTTATCTTTTAGATCAGGATCTGGGGTATTGTTTGGCGCCTGCATCTTACATATTTTCCAATACATATGTTATACCAGCGTCCGATATATATCAACGAACGCTCTAGTAAATGTAAATCGGTGTATTGTATAACTCATTATGAGTTGAAGACACCTAAGCCCAAATTGTTGCAGGCCTCTCAAATCATGCCCATGTATTCCTGTTTTCTCTATATAACTTTACATCAGGTATATACTATATATACACTGAATGGTTATGCGGCACTAGTCTTCAGACCAGATGGCCATATGCCAGTTTCAAACATCCTATTCCTTTATATTCTTTTGTATATTTTCCATAGTGCGGATCTTAATTAAGCCATATGGTCAGCGTTCCATACCATACGAGGTGCCGACTCTTTCGACTACGTATGATATCCTCCACTTTAGTAAGTAACATGGCAGGTCTTTCTACTGTGACAATATCAGTTTCAAATAATTTGCTTTTGGGCGCTAATATAGTATCATATTCATTAATACATTTATTTTTTTATTTATCTTTAGTTATCCTCTATGTCCTCATAACCCATCCTGCACATCAGTGTCCTGCCCCTAGGGCCTCATCTACAGTGAGAATTCCCATTAGGGGTTGTGATACTATATTTGGGGTTCTAGTGGGACACTTCCACCTATAGCCCTATTAGGCTCACATATGGAGTTTTGACGGAGTCCGATTACGTGAAAGAGATCGGAGAGTTGTTGTGGGGCACTGCAGTAGTAAGTTCTTATACAAACAATTGTGAAAAATGTATAGATACTACATCTGTATCAATGCTGTATTTAGTAACAAAATGTTTCTTCAATTAGAACAAAAGCTCCTGAGGAAGCGACATCTCAGTTGCGAAACATGTTGAGCACAAGTTTCTTTTAATCGGCGGGACCGACGACCATCCCTTTCGGGCCAGTCCATATCCAAGTGGGAGTGTCTTATGGTGCAAGTTTTATACACATCAACCCCACAATTAGCGGAAAACGTAGTGGTGCTGAAAACCCTTAGAGGGATGTTCCCGGGTCTTTTCCTTTTAATGTTTTCAAGTATTGTTTTTGTCAATATTTGTGTTTTTTCTTATGTAATAATCGTTTTGTGATATATTTTCAATAAATATTGTATAAAAATTTCAAACATGTGCCTATAAAGTCCATTTCCCTCTTTTTTCCTTTGGAAAAATTAATCCTTGACATATATATGTAGGATGTGGCACTCCAACAACTTTAGGTGTTTCTTGATTGCCACCTTAGGACTCAGCAATCTTTTTCTCTGTATTTCAGTGTTAGATTGCCAGCACTGTGTGATGCAACAGAATTGTATTGGCTTAGGCCAGCCATAGAGACAAATGTATTTCCTGCAACCATGGTTGATAGTGTTGATGGAATCCCTCCCGTGGAGCCATTGTGTTTTCTTGGGAAGGGAAAGCCGTCCCTGCTGAGAGAACACAGTGATTATTGCTAGTGCTAGCCACTAGCAATAATCACATGTAAAATCTGGCAGGCTGGTTTATTGATCAACTTGGGTACATTCAGCCTGCCCATGCATGGTTCGAATCTCGGACGGCCCCTGCTGAACTGGTCAAGTTTTGAACCCTCTATGGCTGGCTCAACAATGCTATCCCTCCCTCTTGGTCTGAGTCTGGTGTGCGGAAAAATTTGGAAAGACATATTTCAGGTGTATTTACTACAGTATGTACATTTAATGCTTAATAATATATATTGTGGCTTATCACATTTGCTTGATATCTAACTTGAATTTGCAACTACACTGATTTGTGTAGACGTTTGAAACTACAATATTTATTTTAGGGCCTAAAAAAAATCAGAAATCACAAGCATTAGCCCAATGCAAAAATCTAAAACTAAATATAAAGAATAGCACCCTTCCCTTTAAACATGGCACATATTTTGTGTCTATTGGAATAAAAAAAAAGTGTAGATCTATCACATTTTGCAGTTGGCTTGCGTACATGTTTCATAGGATAGCCACTTTTTACAAGTTCCCTGGCACGCCTGTTTTTACCCTTTTTTTGATGTTAAAAATATAGCAAAAAGGTCTAGTTCAAGCATACCATGTTTTTTCTCCTTAAAAGATTGCACATGTTTCCAGGGTAATGGATCTCACAGCTGCATCATCATGTCAGCTGCTCTAGATGTAAACTGACCAGCATGAATAGAGATTTGTTCTGGTCAATTAAGCTTCTCAATGAACTACTCCTCAGTGGCAAAGTTTTGGGCGTGAAGTTTGATTGTTGTTGTTAGCAGATATTTTGCTTTGTTAGCTCAGTAACAGGTTGTAGTAATACCAACTATTACCTCTTCCCCATGGATGCAAACATCCAGCAGGCTTCACATGGACACTACCTTCACATAAGCACTACCTTGGCTTATTGGCAGATTTACTAAATGCAAATAGGCTGTTCACCTACAAGGGAATTTTCTCCAGACCTTAGAATAAGGTGAAGCTACACTTCCATAAACCAATCATGTGCCATAATTTTTTATTCTCTTTGCATGTGATTGACTTTTTATGAACGTAACAAATATGAATGTAGCCAAGGGTTTGCTACTATAGTTATTATAGATGAATAGTTTGTTGTTGTTTGAAATAAGTTAGGCTCCCTCTAGTGGCTGCTGGGCACTTTGAGAAGGAATGCAGCAAAGTATTGTGGGAGATGTAGTTTGGAGCCGGAGTGACTCTGTTAGATGGATCAGCCCTGAACTACATGACAGACGATGAAAAGCGTGCAGCACTGCCTCCTGAGAAGAGTGATAAAAGGAGAGGCGCGGCCTGTTTTCAGCCTCTCTGGACACCATTCATCACTTGCCAAGCAGGAGGTCTGTGTGTGACCAGGAGTGAGAGACTGCGCCCTATACAGCGAAGAGCCAGATTGCCCGCCTCTAAGGGATCTCGGAGTACAGCCTTGCCATCCTACCAAGTGGAATGGACTGTGCTTCAGAGCAACTGGAAGCCCCTGCATTTCAGCCCATCGGGAGTTGCAGCACGGCGCAGCAGTGCCATCTTCACCAGACGGAGACACCAGGAGGGGTTTCCAGGTGGAGTCTCATAGCCATTGGAGTCCATTGTGGTGAGAGGGCACATGCCCATTCCAGTAGAGAGTACAGAACTACTGAGTGAGTTCTTTCTACAGACTGCTGGTGAGACTTGTAGTTCCACAGAGGTGAATCTACTTATTCACAGACATCATACAGCTGTACTTCGGGGCCTTGTCTTTTGGTCAGTACTGTATTGCACTCACATGTAAGGAGGGATCTACAGGTGGTGATATTTCTTCAGTTTAACAGCCATCAGCATATCTATTGCTCTACAGTCATTTATTTTCCTTTGTTCTTGTGTATTACAAATACTGCAGTTTAAACATCAGGCTAGCTGAAGATATCCGGAGTTGAAAGAACTTTCATCATCTTCCTCTTTTACCAAGCATTGCTGCTACACTCATAAGTTGAACTCTGAATTACAACCTAGGGGGGCCATTGAGTATATGCTAGATTATACACTGTGTTCTTGAATGTAAAGAATATATATATATACTGCATTTTGGTCTGTGTGTTAAGGCCTCAGTGGGAAGGTATTTAATATATGTTTTGAAGATATTGAGTACCTATTCTGTGCACCTGTTCACATATACTCCTTAACCGATTGCCGACCGGTGCACGATGATGTACGTCGACAGAATGCCACGGACAGGCATAAGGGCGTACAGGTACGTCCCCTTTAAGATGCCGCCGTGCCAATGGGCACGCGCCTCCAGCGGCGCACGCTCGCGCCAGTCGGGACCCCTGAGGCCGGTCGCGGGTCCCACGGACTTGATTGCCGCGGGGATACCCGCGATCGTCTCACGGGAAGGCTGAACGGGGAAATGCGGAAATAAACAGTATCTCCCCGTTCTGCCTAGCAACTAGTGACGCCCAGCAGTCACTAGCTGACAGCCACGCCCCCCCACAGTTAGAAACACGCCTCTAGGCACATGTAACCCCTACACTGCCACCTAGTGGTTAACCCCTTCACTGCCAGTGTCATTTACACAGGAATCAATGCATTTAAATAGCATTGATTGCTGTATAAATGACAATGGTCCCAAAAATGTGTCAAAAGTGTTCGATGTGTCTGCCATAATGTTGCAGTCACAATAAAAATCGCTGATCGCCACCATTACTAGTTAAAAAAAATTATTAATAAAAATGCTATAAAACTATCCCTTATCTTGTAAACGCTATAACTTCTGCGCAAACCAATTAATAATCGCTTATTGCGTTTTTTTTTACCAAAAATATGTAGAAGAATACGTATCGGCCTAAACTGAGGAAAAAAATTTTTTATATATTTTTGGGGGATATTTATTATAGCAAATAATAAAAAAGAATGCGTTTTTTTTTCGAAATTGTCAAATTTTTTGTTTATCTTTTTTGTTTATAGCGCAAAAAATAAAAACCGCAGGGGCGATCAAATACCACCAAAAGAAAGCTCTATTTGTGGGAAAAAAGAACGTCAATTTTGTTTGGGAGCCACGTCGCACGACTGTGCAATTTGTCAGTTAAAGCGACGCAGTGCCAAATCGCAAAAAAGGGCCTGGTCCTTTGGCTGCAAATTGGTCCGGTCTGAAAGTGGTTAAAGTGATTATAAGGTTATACATTCTGTATTAATGTGCATTAGGTGATAACACTTGCCAATCATAATTTGTGTTCATTCATGCCCTTCATTGTGTTTCATTACATATTTTAGTAAACTTTTCTAAGTGGTTCAGTGACATTGTGTGAGTTTCTCATTGCTAACGTCACATTGCAGAATGGAACCCAAGGTGTCAGAGGTAAGAGAGGATCTACAGAGTAGGGGTAGCCAGTGGTGTATTAAGTCAATCAGCAGCCCTCACAGGGGTACCGCTGCACAAATTTATACAAAGTTACAAATTATCCAAAATAACGAATGCTGTCTCTAAATGAATAGAACATAAGGAATTAATAATAATAAATAATAATAATAATAAGAAGTTTTTATTATTAATATGTATATTATTAATTAGTTATGTTCTATTCATTTAGATGCGGCATTCGTTATTTCGGATAATTCGTAGGTTCGGATAAATTTGTATTCGTTACATTCACTAACAGCCACATTTTAAAGAAAATTCCAATACCTATAATTTAATAGTTAGTAATAGTTAGGATTATTAGTTAGTTAGTTAGTTATTATTTCGGATTTTCACATTTTCGGGTTTTTGAATTTTGGGATTTTCGTTCTTATTTTCACATTTTCGTTCTTTGGAATTTTCGGATTTTCATTCTTATTTTTAGGTTTTTCGAATTTCGTATTTTCACATTTTTGGATTTACGAATGTTTGGAAAATTTTGTTAATTCAAATTTGTTTTTCGACAAAATTCGACAAATGAGTTCATTCGTAAATACGAATTAACTCATTTGTCGAATTTTGTCAAAAAACTAATTGCACATGTCTAGTGTTTATGGCACATGATATAGCACCACTATTTACCATGTATACATATGGTTCTATTTGCTTTACTATGGCAGATGTGTTGTTATTCAATTGTATTTAAAGTGTCAGCTTCATTGAGTTATATCTTTTTTTACACTCCTTGGCGCAGTGGTGGGATCAATAGTGTAGGTGGGCTTTGAGTTTAGATCCTGTGTTTTATAATGTCGATGTAAATAAAGCCTGCTGGATAGTTGCATCCTTGAGGAAGAGGTAATAGTTGCAATTACTACAACCTGTTACTGAGCTAACAATGAAAATTATCTGGTAAGCCACCAACAATCAAACCTTACAAGATCTTGTTTTTCTTTTAGTTCTTCCACGCTATCTGGTAATGACTGCTAAATCAATTCACACACTGCAACATGAAAGCACTGTGACTAATCCGAGGACTACTTGTGTTAAGGAGACTGAACCCATTTTCTGGTTTGTCTTTCTTCATTCTTGCTTTACCCTCTATAGTGGACGGATGTCTTTGGCTCGATCCCTAAAGATTTTAACTGCAAATGATGCACATCAGCAATGAATCTGGTTTTATAATACGGTGTGAAAGCTGTCACAGCAGATATAAAATTGCTCTGTGCTTTGTCAGCATGCACTTGTCATATGTCAGATTTTTATGGATCTGGCCTATCATGGTTTGGCCAAGGTGCCTCGGCGGCTATTACTGGGGTCATTTGTGACAAGCTGCGATGGCAATTAAAGCTAAAACAGCATTTTTATTTCACTGCAGTTTTTGTTCCCATCCATGACAGTATGTATATGAGTAATGACTATGTAAATTTCTATGTAGTATTCTGTATGGGTTGTGGGTCAGGGACGTGCGATGAGGTCAGTGGCTGGTGAGGCACTGGCTAGTATCAGAGCCAGATACACACAGGTTACACACGCCGCAAATGTTAGAGCGAGAGCAATAATTCTAACACTAGAACTCCTCTGTAACTCTAAACATGTAACCTGCAATTTTTTTATAGCGTCTCCTATGGAGATTTATAAGTACTGAAGTTAGTGCGTGTTTGCAATTTTAAAGCGTGACATGTTAGGTATCTATTTTTTTTTATTCATGAAATAGTCTCCCCCCAAAAAAAACACATTTAAAAAAATTGCTGCGCAAATACCCTGTGACATAAAAATTTACAACGACCACCATTTTATTCCCTAGGGTGTCTGCTAAAACAATGTTTAATGTATAATGTTTGGGGGGTTCTGAGTAATTTTCTTGCAAAAAAATTATGATTATTACATGTAGGAGAGAAGTGTCAGAATTTGCCTGGGTGGCAAGGTGGCTCGGGGAGGAGTGAGAACTGAGCCATCGGCGGTGTTCGGTAGCTCGGTTCTCAGTGCAGTCTGACGCTCCATCAACCAAGGATACTGCGGAGTGCTCTGTGTCTCTTACAAAACAAAGAACTGGATCTGTTGGGGATCGTCCTCCTCGCCCTACATTGCTGGAACAAGTGTTAAACCAGAAAAGACTTGGACCCCATGTGAACAAGTGTCTCCTTATACCCATGCTATTTGGAAAATCGATTGTTGCCCTAAAGAAACAGGAGGAATCGCATCCTTTGGTCGTCCAACGTACTAGCTGAGCCTTCTTACCTCGGCTCTTCGGTAAGCAGCCACTTTATAAGGGTGTCGGGCACTGTGTTCAACACTATCGCCATTTCCAAGTCACCGGGTGCCTCTTCTGTTTACCTCTGAACATCAGGATCATCTCCTCCACCATTATTTCTTTACGTCTTCTCCTGGACATTGGGGAATAGTTTGCCTTTGTCCCTATCTCTATGCTTAGGACTTTGTGCTACTAGAGACTGTCAGTCCAAGGGGACATTAGTGTTTCTGAGGATAGTACAAGTTTTCATACCATATGGTGATTAGTGTATGCTTCTTTTTTGGCGCAGCTTTTTTTCTCTTTATGGTTAATTACAATAAGTAAGTAATATACAAATAATTATTATATATTGTTTTAAGGTCCCTTTCACACCGAAGCGTTTTTCAGGCGCTACAGCGCTAAAAATAGCACCTGTACAGCGCCTGAAAAAAGCGGGTCCTTTCACTCCAGTGTAAAAGCCGGAGGACTTTCACACTGGAGCGGTGCGCTAGCAGGACGGTAAAAAAAAAGTCCTGCTAGCAGCATCTTTGGAGCCGCGAAGGAGCGATCTATTCACCGCTCCTATAACGCTCCTATAACGCTCCTACCCATTGAAATCAATGGGACAGCGTGGCAATGCCGCAGCAATACCGCCGGCAAAGCACCGCTGCAGCAGCGCTTTGCGGGGGGTTTTAAACCCTTTTTCGGCCACTAGTGGGGGTTAAAACAGCCCCGCTAGCAGCCAAATACCATGGCTAAACAACGGTAAAGCAGCGCTAAATATAGCGCTGCTTTACCGCCGAAGCCCGCACTGCTCCAGTGTGAAAGGGGCCTAAGGTAATTTACTATATTTTCTAAATATGTACTCAAGCAGGTGGCTTAACGGACAAATTACTGAAGTTTGAAGTTATAACTTCCAACCAGTGATTTCACAGTAAATAGATAAATAATAAATTATTATCTTATAACATATAGCATAATAATATATGATTTAGCTCGTACCCTTTCAGTAGGCAGCAGATTCTCATTCTCGCTCTTAACTGTGTGAGAAAAACATGGGATTGTTGGTAAATCTTATACACATAAACAAGTTTTTTCCTTGTTAACCTCTTGCTTACTGGGCACTTAAATCCCACTTCCTGCCCAGACCAATCTTCAGCTTTCAACGCTGTCACACTTTGAATGAGAATTGCGCGATCATTCTACACTGTACTCAAATGAAATTTTTATAATTTTTTTCACACAAATGGAGCTTTCTTTTGGTGGTATTAAATCACAGCTGGGGTTTTTATTTTTTGCTAAACAAACAAAAAAAGACAGAAATGTTATAAAAAAACATGTTTCATAGTTTGTTATAAAATTTAGCAAACGGGTAATTGTTCTCTTTCATTGATATTCGCTGATGAGGCTGCATGGATGGGCACTGATGAGCACAGATAAGGCGACACTGATAGGCACAGATAAGACGACACTGATGGGCACTGATAAGACTGCACTGATAAGACGGCACTGATGGGTGGCACTGGTGGGTGGCACTGATGGGTGGCACTGATGGGCACTGATAGGTGGCACTGATGGGCACTGGTAGGTGGCACTGGTAGGTGGTATTGATAGGCAGCACTGGTGATGACACACTGATTGGCAATTTATAGGTGGCACTGTGGGCACTGATAGGTGGCACTGTGGGCACTGATGGGTGACACTGTGGGCACTGGTAGGTGGCGCTGGTGGGCACTGGTAGGTGGCGCTGGTGGCCACTGGTAGGTGACGCTGTTGGGTGTTGGGCACAGAAGCCTCAGCACGATTGGGGCTGATGTCCCATTCTATGCATTAAGATCAAAAAACCTGTGTGCAGCAGCCCCACTCAGGCCCCCTAATACTTACCTGAGCCCCATCTCGATCCAGAGATGTTGCATAAGAGTCTTGGCTGTCCGGGACTCTCCCTCTTCATTGGCTGAGACAGCAGCGGGGTGCCATTGGCTCTCGCTGCTATCAATCATTGTCATTGAGCCAATGGAGAGGGAGTGGGGCCGAGCCATGGCTCCATGTCTGAATGGACACACAGAGCAGCGGCTCAGCTCGGGTGCCCCCACAGCAAGCTGCTTCCTGTGGGGGCACTCAGCAGGAGGGAGGGACCAGAAGTACCGGTGAAGGACCCAAGAAGAGGAGGATATGGGTTGCTCTGTGTAAAACCACTGCACAGAGCAGGCAAGTATAACATGTTTGTTATTTGTAACCAAAAAAAAAAAACATGACTTTAACCGCATGCCGACTAGCCGCCGCAGTTGTACTGCGGCAACATGGCTCGGCTGTGCGAATTGCCGTTATGTTATGTCAATACCATAAACGGCCACTAGGGAGCGCCCCCTCCGCTCGCTCCCCAGGCTCCCGCGATCGCTCTGGGCACACGGAGAACCGCGGTGCTGTGTGTGTAAACACACAGTTTTCGGTTCTCTGAAGAGTGAACTGACAAATCGTCTGTTCATACAGAGTATAAACAGCGATCTGTTAGTTTCCCTACACAGTCCCACCCCCCATTCAGTTAGAACACAAACTAGGAACGCATTAACCCCTTCACTGCACCCTAGTGTTTTTTTACAGTAATCAATGCAATTGTAATCGCACTGATCACTGTATTAATGCCAATGGTCCCAAAAATGTGTCAAAATTGTCTGACGTGTCTGCCATAATGTCGCAGTCATGATAAAAATCGATGATCGCCGCCATTACTAATAAAAAATAATAATAAAAATACCATAAAACTATTCCCTATTTTGTAGACGCTATAACTTTTGCGCAAACCAATGAATAAACGCTTATTGCGATTTTTTTTTAACAAAAATGTGTAGAAGAATACGTATCGGCCTAAACTGAGGAAAAATAATGTTTTTTTATATATTTTTTGGGGATATTTAGTATAGCAAAAAGTAAAAAAATATTTTTTTTTTTTTAAATTTGTCGCTCTTCTTTTGTTTATTGCGCAAAAAATAAAAAACGCAGAGGTGATCAAATACCACCAAAAGAAAGCTATATTTGTGGGAAAAAAATCATAATAATTTAATTTGGGTACAGTGTCGTATGACCGCGCAATTGTCATTCAAAGTGCGTCAGCGCTGAAAGCTGAAAAATGGCTTGGTCAGGAAGGGGGTGAAAATGCACTGTACTGAGGTGGTTAAAGTTCATGTGCGTGTAAAAGCAGATGTCCCAATACTTTTGACAATAATATATATATATATATATATATATATATATATATATATATATACACACACACACACACACACAGTATTTTTTTTGATGCTCAAAGCAAAAAGAAAAACACGAGTAGCATGTATATCGAACAAGAGTGTGCACTTTATAAGATCAGCTGAGGGATTTCATTCAATCTTCCACACAATCATGCCTGTGATCTTCATACAGATCTCTCTTTGCTCTTGTGCATTTCTGTTTAGCAAATTAAGCCCAAGACATATGTTTCTTTATAAGGGTCATAGGAAACAAGAGCGTCTAGCAGGGTTTTAATCGTAAGAGTACAGTAGTATCCTCAGACATTTCAGCATTAAACAGGATAAAAGCTGAAGTGGGTATTGAAAAGAGAGGGTAAAACCTTTTTGTACAAGGACTCTTTGAAGTTGTAATGTAATTAAAGTAGTTATATTCCAAACAGATGACATGTTTAATTTTCAAACATGTCCCTTAATTAAAGCTGAACTCTAGATAAAAAGGGCACACATTTATGCAGCTGTATAATCAACAACGCATCACTAAACATATATACACGAGGGCTTTACCAAAAGTAATGTAAAAGTGGGCATAACTTTTTTTATTAACTTACTACATTTAATTTCATGTGTTGGTAGAGTAACACTCCTTCTATATTCACTTTTCTTCTCCTTTTTCAGGTGAAAAAAAGATTCTGAGCAGAAGCAACATGCCATCACTGAGTTCTTGGTGAAGGCGGGGTGAAGGCTGTCCAACATCCACAGAAGGCTACAGAATGTTTACGGTGATGACACCATTGACAAGAGCAATTTCTTATCAATGGTGTTATCTCCGTAAACATTTTGTAAACATTCTGTAGCCTTCTGTGGATGTCAGACATCCTGCACTCCTCCTTCATCAAGAACTCAAGGGTGGCATGTTGCTTCTGCTTGGAATCCATTATTTACTCTCTCTATATATATTATATATATATATTTTTTTTTTTTGGGTGGTTCAGCGTCAAGTGGAGAGCTCACAGAGAGGTAATCTAGCCGTGTGAAGGGTCAAAGTGTAAGTCCAGGCAACAACTAACTAACTCTAATGCACACGAGCGGAATTTCTGTCGGAAAAATCTTGGATGGTTTTTCCGACGGAATTCCGCTCAAGCTTGGCTTGCATACACACGGTCACACAAAAGTTCTCTGAACTTTCGACCGTCAAGAACGCAGTGACATACAACACTACGACGAGATGAGAAAATTAAGTTCAATGCTTCCGAGCATGCATCGAATTGTTTCCGAGCATGCGTAGCAATTTTGCGTGTCAGAGTTTGGAAAGACGATCAGAACTTTTTCCGACCGAAAAATTGAGAACATGCTCTCAATCTTTTGCTGGCTGGAATTCCGCTAGGCAAAAGTCCGATGGAGCATACACACGTAAAGAATGAGTGTAACCACTAATGCCTGCTCCTAGGTACACCCCTCCGCGCTGATTGGATATATTTCTTCTCAATAAGTTGGATAAATAAAATAAAAATAAATAAATATACCAATATATAAGAATATATAAAAAATATAAATATATAAAATTAGTATAAATATTAAACACCACAGTCGGTAATAGCAGCCGCTTAAAATGTGCAAAGTATGAAAATATGGCAATTTTATAAAAACAGTCCTTCCTATATAAAGTCTCTATAATATTGCAGCAGCGCTTATGTCCTTATTCGCACCGAGGACTGTACGGTAAATCACAGATGAAAGAAGATGAGTGAATATTTCAATCGCTACTGTAAAAGTTCTTTCCGTGCAAAATAATCAGTATCCACCGAGAATTCCACCAGGTATTCACCACGTGCGATATAAATTCCCCGCATGGGGATGCACTCACCAGACCCAAGTTAAAAATACGCCCATCAAATAGGTTTATCCAGCATCAGCGTTTCTCCACTCCTTATCTCCTTATGCAGCAGACATAGCAGGAACATACACCAATTCCCCTCATATAAAAAGAAGGTTGCATATAGTGTGATACTGTATAAAAGATTTTATTGGGTATAAAACTTCCCCCCCTTAGTACATAAATGCGTACCCTGCATCAATAAAATCAAGCGTTGTATTAGTACTGTGCCTGTTAAGGTGCTTTAGCCCCGCCGGAACTGGTGTTATCACTCGGCTGTATAGAACAGCGCTCAGCTTCCTGCTGCCTAGTCCCTGGAGCGCACGTTTGAGGCGCAGAGCGTCACTTCCGGTCGTCGGTCACTGCCCTGACGTTTCGTCACATCCGGACTTCTTCTGAGGGTGCCCTCAATACCTGGTGGAATTCTCGGTGGATACTGATTATTTTGCACGGAAAGAACTTTTACAGTAGCGATTGAAATATTCACTCATCTTCTTTCATCTGTGATTTACCGTACAGTCCTCGGTGCGAATAAGGACATAAGCGCTGCTGCAATATTATAGAGACTTTATATAGGAAGGACTGTTTTTATAAAATTGCCATATGAGCATACACACGGTTGCATTTTTGGACTAAAAGCTCTCATCTGACTTTTGCTGGCGGAATTTCCGCTCCTGTGTACGGGGCATAAGCCTGCTCTCTGCCACATTCTAAACCAAATCTATCTAACCCTATAAGGCAAAAATCGATATACGTACCTTTTCTGCAACTGATCCGGTCCGGTTTCCAGCGGCAGAAGCTGTGTGCAGGAGGGGTACAACAATGGCTGTGAAATGGCTGGAAAGTGACATCACCCATAGACTTACTATGGGGCTTTCGTTGTCGACTGCCTCTTCTGCACCTGCAGGGATGTGGCAGAGAGCAGGTTTAGTGTTAGTTAGGTTAGGTTTTGCCTGAACTTCCAGTTTAACCACTAGCCGACCAGCCGCCGTCATTATACTGCAGTAGGTCGGCTTGTTCCCGCAAGTCGCCATAGCTGTACGTCGGCTCCTTTAGGAGCCATAGCAGGCGCATGTGCGTGCCCACGGCACGGCGGGGAACCCCATGCGAGTGGCCAGCAGCCGCAATGTCTGCCGGCCACCCACAATCGTGAGAAGGAGAGCCAGAACGGGGATCTGTCAATGAAAAAAGACATATCCCCATTCTGACGGGGGGAGAGAGAGATCTTCTGTTCCTAATGATTAGTTAGAACCCCCTCCCAGGGAACACATTTTTTTTGTAATTCCTTTGTTTTCCAAAAGAAAGTTACAGTCAACAGCCAGGGTATGCATTGATAACAATATCACATTCAGATGGTACAGAAAGGATCTCATGAGTAGAGTTAGAGAAAAAAACATGTCCAGCGCTGCATAATATAGTCCAGGAAACACATTTAACCCCTTGATTGCCCCCTAGTGTTAACCCCTTCTCTGCCAGTGACATTTATACAGTAATCAGTGCATTTTTATAGCACAAATCGCTGTATAAATGTCAATGGTCCCCAAAAAGTGTCAAACGTGTCTATTCTGTCCGCTGCAGTGTCGCAGTCCCGCTAAAACATCTACGTCAGCAGAATGGCACGGCTGAGCAAATCAACGTACAGGTACGTTGCCCTTTAAGAGCCCAGCCGTGGGTCGCGCGCCGCCGGCGGCGCGCTCGCGACCCGGTCCTGAGCTCCGTGACCGCGACATGGCCCTGTCCATTGGCCACTCAATGTGGCAAAGTTGGCCTGTACCTTTAGCAAAGAAACAGCCCCAAAGCATAATGTTTCCACCTCTGTGCTTGACTGTAGGGATGGTGTTCTTAGGGTCATAGTCAGCTTTTTTCTTCCTCCAAACACGGCAAGTCGAGTTAATGCCACAGAGCTCAATTTTGGTCTCACCTCACTACAGCACTTTCTCCCAATCCTTCTCTGAATCATTTAGATGTTCATTGGCAAACTTCAGCTGGGACTGTACATGTGCCTTCTTGAGGAGGGGTACCTTGCGGGCGCTGCAGAATTTCAATCCATGGCGGCGTATTGTGTTACCAATGGTTTGTTTGGTGACTGTGGTCCCAACTGCCTTGAGATCATTCACAAGCTCCTCCCGTGTAGTTCTGAGCTGACCCCTCACTTTTCTCATGATCAGCCTTACCCCATGAGGCAAAATCTTGCATTCAGCTCCAGACAGAGGGCGATTGATGGATATTTTGTATTTCTTCCATTTGCGTATAATCACTCCAACAGTTGTCTCCTTCTCACCAAGCTTCTTGCTGATGGTCTTATAACCCATTCCAGCCTTGTGCAAGCCTAAAATCTTGTCCCTGACATTTTTTTGACAGCTCTTTGGTCTTGCCCATGATGGTGAGGTTTGAATGTAACAAATAGATTCTGTGGACAGGTGTCTTTTATACACATAACGAGCTGTCATTAGGAGCACCTTCTTAAATTGGTAGAACTAATCTGTGTACCACATGAGCACATACTGTATCCAGTCTGTGGGAGCCAGAATTATTGTTGGTTGGTAGGGGATCAAATACTACTCACTGAACTGCAATTCAATTGATAACATTTGTTTCATTGTGTGGTGCAGTTTATAGAGTTTTCCCTGTATACATATTTTTACAGGGCTATTTAATGCCGGTTCACACATATGCAATGACAGGCATCGCTTGCAATGTTTGTGCGATGCGAGTTTCACCTTGCATTCGCAAGTGTGAACCGCTGGCGGGAACCCACACTGGAATCTCACTGGTTCTCACATCGCATATGTGTTTACCGAGCCTAGGAGGCAGCTATCCAGGCAGATAGAGTATGCAAAATAATTTTCAAACCCGAAAACCCATGTAGACTTGTTTCACATGGCTTCAGCTAGTATAAGAGCAGTGTGAACAGCAAGTTTTTATGAAACTTTAAGCAAGGTTTTTCAAAGCTTTTAGCAAGTTCTTCAAGCCTTTTAATCACCCTTCTGCTCCTGTTTGTAGTTGTTACACACAGATCTTAATCTGAGTGCTGAATGTCTCTTTAAACAAACTTCTAGCAGACTTCAGCAGGCTTTAAACAAGCTTTAAGTAGTCCAGGGGTGTGGCCGGATGTGAGTGGGTGAAGATACTCTGCTGAGAGCTCCGGTCCCTTTGCTTACCTATTATGCCTAATCCTTCATCCAGGTCAGCAAACCCCAGCATCCAGGTCGGGGATCTCCCCCGTCCCATCTATGCAACCAAAGGGCTGTTTCAGCAAGAAACAGCCGCCTCCCAAGCATCGTAACTCTCCGTCCGGGACACGTGCGGCCGCCATCTTGCCCCAATCTCCAGGAGTTGGGCCGACAGTGGCAGTCCAGTCAGATCTGCGGCTGTTGCTGGCCATGGATCCTGATGGTGAGGGATCCGTACAGCTTGTGGCTTCTGCCCAGACAGTAGTGGATTCCTCTACCTCAGCCATCCTGCAATTGAGGCCAGCAAGACCATGCTGATGGGCCAGATTGACTCCCTGGCACTCGAGTGTGGCCTCACTCGGCAGGATTTGGACAGGTTCAAAGGCCGTCTCTCCAGGCCGCATCTCTGAGGTAGAAGACACTGCTGTCACCACTCACCATAATGTAACAGACCTGCAGCAGACTGTGAAACTCCTGATGGCCCGGTCAGAGGACGCGGAAAACAGGCTCCGCTGCAATAATGTGTGGGTGGTGGGGCTACCCGAGGGCTCTGAGGGTGCTCAACCCCTGAACTTTGTAGAATCCCTTTTTAAGGAAATCCTCAGCTTGACACAAGTATCATCTGCCTATAGTGTGGAGAGAGCCCACAGGGTTCCGACCGGGTCCAGACCACAGGGGTCCCCTACTAGACCATTTTTGGTCCGATTCCATAATTACAGAGATCCAGATCTCATACTAGCTGAAACCAGGAAACATCCTCAGCACCGGTATGAAAATACCACCCTCCATTTTTTCCCGGATTTCTCTCCTGAGTTGCAGAGGCACCGGCGTTCCTTTGTGGATGTCTGAAAATGGCTTTGTGTGAATGGGCTTACCTATGGTATGCTTTACCATAGCTATGCAAGCTACGTGTGGATAATCTTGGATTGATCAAATTCTTTGAATCTCCGTCAGATGCCTTAGAATGGCTGGATACTCTGGCATAATCAGTTTGTGAGTTATTCAAGAAAATGGGTTGCTTCAGCTGCCATTTCAAAGCTACAAGAGGGGTTTACAGTTCGGGGAGCGACTTCCAGCATTACCTGCCTCTATGAGTCATGCCCACATTGTTTTAATTTATAAACCTCCTAAGGATCCAATTTTGTGTGCCTCTTACTGACCCATTGCCTTATTGAATAATGATGTTAAGATTCTGACCAAACTCCTTACTTAACGACTACAGAAACTACTCCCTACAGTCATTGATCCAGACCAAACTGGCTTTATGACGAATAAGTCGGCGGATATAAATCTCCATAGGCTGTTCACAAATATCCATGCACAACACACCAATCAGGGTTCTAGGGTAGTAGCCTCTTTGGACAGGCCTTTGACTCAGACGAGGGGCCTTTTCTGTGGGAGGTCCTCAGGAGGAAGGGTTTTCCCTTACGCTTCATAGAGTGGCTCAAAATATTGTATAATAATCCAACTGCCTCAGTTAGACTGGATGGTGGTCTCTCATCTTTCTTCCTTCTACACAGAGGCACTCGTCAGGGTTGCCCTCTATCTCTCCGGCCGCTTTTGCCATTGCAATAGAACCAGTGGCGGAAGCACTTCACACTTCTCCACACATCAAGGGTCTTTGTGTGGGTTGGTTGGAGGAGAGGGTAGCCCTGTATGCTGATGACCTATTGTTGTTCCTAAATGATGCAGGGTCCTCCTTACAGGGAGCATTACAAGTATTAGTATCCTATTCAATCCTTACAGGGCTTAAAGTTAATTGGTCTAAGTCCCTACTATTCCCCATCAAACTCGAGGCCCAGGCCTCTGCCCCTTTAAATCTCCCACTGCGGTGGGTGGACCACTTAAATACCTAGGAGTATGGGCTTCTCTGAGTATGTCTCTTTAAACGTATTCCCGGTTGTACACGATACTAGGCATCGGTTGAAGGCGTGGGTGTCGCTACCATTCCCCCTATTGGTATGGGTTAATTTGCTAAAAATTAAAGTGTTACCCAAATTTACCTACCTCTTCTGACACTCTCCATATTGGATCCCTAAATCTTTTTTACCCATCTGCATCAAATTTTCTCCACCTTTCTATGGGGCCCTCACCTTCCAAGATACAAATTATCCACACTTATGAGACTTTCCTCTCAAGGGGGCATGGCTCTCCCGGACTCCCACAAATATTTTCTGGCCACCCAATTGGTTACTGCCGCTTGGTGGCTTTCTCCAGACTAATTCATCTACAATGCTAGAGGCAGCCATTGCTGGATCCCTAGTGGCTCTACATGCTCTCATATTTAGTGGCACCAAGGCTCTGTACTCAAAAACTCCATCTATGTCCACTACTACTACTGTTTAAAGCACTTGTTTCTTACGTGACAGATTAATCTAGTACAAAATAGTACATATAGCTTATTTCACCCCTTCTAAGCTCCATATAATGAATCCTTCCCATTCCTCGGAATGTTGGATGTATGGCTATTCCCAAGGGGACTATTCCCACATGTTTTGGTCATGCTCTGTAATCACAAGATTCTGGTTGGAGGTGCTATCCAGCATCAACACTTACAAATCAGTACCAGTCCGTCAAGCCATTTAAATCTGTCTCTTAGGCCTTGTTGACAATCTTCTTTCCACCAGGGTAGAAAAAACTCTTGTCAGCCTTCTTTCTTTTTTATGCAAGAAAGACTATTACCTTGCATTGGAAGAAGCAGGTTCCCCCTTCCATTTCCTTCTGAAAAAAATTGACTACCAACAATCTCCCACTATACAAAGATACTTACGCGAACAGGGGATGCCCTACTAAATATGATAAAGTATGGGCCAAATGGTTGGCAGACCCTGCCACGGCTTCCTAGATAAGAAACAACAAAAGGCCTGGAGACTCCTGACTACATTTTTATTAGCTTTGTGTTGAGTGCGAATAATTGGGTCGAAATATCTCCATGTAATTGAAACTGCCACCTGATGGCGAAAGTTGCAGTGTCACACCATTGCCACCCTGGTGTTGATCACGCCGACAACATTTGTAACATGTATTTTGAATTTAAGATCCCTGCGTGGGCAACATTACTTTATTGTTTTAGTGTTGTTCTTCTCGTACTTGTTTTGTACATAAAAATTCGAATAAAAAGTATTTGAAAAAAAAAAAGCTTTAAGTAGTCCAACATATAAATTGAGTATACAGTGCCTTGAAAAAGTATTCATAACCCTTAAAATTTTCCACATTTTGTCATGTTACAACCAAAAACATAAATGTATTTCATTGGGACTTTATGTGATAGACAAACACAAATTGGCACATAATTGTGAAGTGGAAGGAAAATGATAAATGATTTTCAAAGTTTTTTACAAATAAAAATTTGAAAAGTGTGGCTTGCATTTGTATTCAGCCCCCTTTATTCTGATACCCCTAACTAAAATATAGTGGAATAAAATGCATTCAGAAGTTACCTAATTAGTAGAGTCCACTTGTGTGTAATTTAATTTCAGTATAAACACAGCTGTTCTGTGAAGCCCCCAGAGGTTTGTTAGAGAACCTTAGTGAACAAACAGCATCATAAAGGCCAAGGAACACACCAGACAGGTCAGAGATAAAGTTGTGGAGAAGTTTACAGCAGGGTTAGGTTATAAAAAAATATCCCAAGCCTTTAAAATCTCCCAGAGCACTGTTCAATCCATCATCTGAAAATGGAAAGAGTATGGCAAAACTACAAACCTTCCAAGACATGGCTGTCCACCTAAACTGACAGGCCGGGCAAGGAGAGTATTAATGTAACATGACAAAATGTGGAAAATTTCAAGGGGTATGAATACTTTTTCGAGGCATTGTATGGGTAGTTGGTGAACAACAGACTAGCGCAACATCCCAATTAGCAAAAAGCAAACAAACAAACAAACGGACAAACGGACAGCTGGCCACTCTGGAATACCTTCTGAAGTTTATTGAAATATGGTTCAGTAAAAGCAAACTGCTAACATGTTTTGGTAACTCTAGCCTTTATCACAGCTGAGGGTCAGTGGTGACACGGTCCCTCCATCAGTATAGAGTGCTACTCTCACAATTTCTTCTCTCCAGTCCTGCCCAGCCAGGCACACTCCCTGATGTTATCTTCTCTCAGGTTGTCTGTTCCCACACGTAAGAGGACCCTTACTCAGGCTCCAAGGCCATACGCACCAAGCTACCTGACCCACACAGGAAGGTGGCAGTTCTGACTAAGAAAGTTTTGAAAAAGGACTCAGTTCTGACATCTATACATGTTTCTGCATAGAGACTGTCTATCCCTGACTCCAGTTAGTCCCCATGTGTTCTGTACCGCTCTTCCTGGATGTTCAGCCCTGCCAAGGGCTCTTTATGGCAGCTACAACTCAGGATTAAATGTTGATACATCAGAATTATCTAGCTCCCACAGCTTGCATTATATGGGCAGTAGGCGCTAACTCCTCCAATGAGATTCCTACAGGAGAGATTTCTCTAAAAGGGAAGCTACCACCTGCTTATGATCTTCCCTTTACCACGCCATAATAGCAACAGAGCCACCTACTGGTAGGTAGGGTAACTGCAGGTGCCTACACACTGCTCTTATAGAAGCTGGTATGAAACTTGTTGTCAAAGAGCTTGCTCACTGTGCTTTCACAAATCATAATGTACAAAGGAGCAGCATCCAAATTAATAAAAAAATCTATTACATCTGGTCACATGAAATTTAGGGATGTGCAAAGCAGGCTTTAAATAGTTTCAAAAGATTAGAACTTTATGAAATGATATGTATGCAATCATTTGTATTGCAATTCAGATTTCGCTCATTACGGAAAGATATTACTATTTTTTTCATAACGTGCCTGGGTACAAGCAATAATATTCCTAATAATTTAGTCAAAAGTATGTCAATAAGAGAGAAACATCAGAATGAATGCGTTTTGATTGCTTTTGCATAACGTTTGACCCCCAAACCCCCAGTACCACCATTATTCCTGTAGTGAATAAAACATTTTTTTTACTCCCTGTGACATCATCACAGGCTTGTAAAATTCTTGCAGGGCAGCTGCTGGGAACTCAGGTCCTGCTGACGTAGGCACACCTCAGGACTACATTTTCCAAGAGCCCTTTTGCTACACACAAGAGGATGGCTCTAGGAAATCAAGACCACAGTATTGTTTTGCTGGAAAATAAATCAATGCATGCATGTGTGGTGGGATGAAGAGGTGAGGGGAATAGGTGAAGGATAGGTGGAGTTTTGTAGTCCAGCAGGCAGAACTGACAACATTGGCAGGGATTTCAGTGCATAAAAGAAACCGCGTTGTCAGCTCAAACAGGAAGTTAGGAGCACACCAGAATTTATGGCAGATCAACAGGTATTTTTCCTCTAATGAACCATTTTAAAGGGATAAAATATGGGGAAATATGATTTATTGGAGGGATTTAATGAATATTTGTTTTTATTAAAGTGCCTTGACATACACTTTAAGTGGACCGTTAGGTTGCTAAGATGTTACGTAAATTTTCTTCCTCTGGAATCAGTGGAACAGTTGTTGATTGCTTTGAGCTGTTCTGAGTCTCACAGGCTGCAGGTTTGATTGCTCTCCCCTGCTTTCTAGAGACTTCTGGACTATAGGAGCAAGGCAAATGGGCAACCTGTATATTTATTGTACTTCAGCCAATGCCTGGGCAGATGTGCTCTGTAGTTGGCTGGAGAGCACATAAATAGTCTGGGGCTTGGAGCAGCCAGTTTTTTGTCCTACCGGAGAAGTCCCCAACCTGAGGGGCTCTGCCTAAAATCTTGTGGTGTGAAGTAATCTTTATGGAATTTGTTAATGATAACAAGCAATAAAATAGACCCCCAGCAAGAATAGACCCCCCCCCCCCCCCCCCCCAGAAAAAAACCCCTGTAACAAAATACCACCCCAGTAACAGTAGACCCCCAGCAGAAACAACAGATCTCCAAGCAGCCAGCATCAATAGACTCCCCCCTCAACAGTAGACCCGCTCTTGCAACAGTGACTCCCCAGCATCATAAGTACCCCCCCCCCCCCCGGGCACCAATAGACCACACAAAAATAGATCTCCTCCAGGAATAATAGACCGCCCAGCAGCCAGCCTCAGTAGACCCTCCAGCACACCCCAGCACCCTTTGCCATTACCTACATTAAGTAATGTAGGTGCCAGAACTGAATTCCTCCACGTTTCAGCTGAAAAAAGCCCTGCCCCAGACTGATTATTGAGCCTGAGAATTTGGGGAAATGGGTTTATTCTTTCTATTCTATTGCTTTTTTAATTGTATTCTTTTTCTATTTGTTTATTCTATTTTATTCTATTATTTTCTCTTCTATTATTTAATTTTTTATTCTATTCTATTCTTTTTTATTCAAATTTATTCTATTCAAAATTAAAATTTTTGAAGATGGTTATATTTCTTTTTATTCTATTCTGTTGTTTTTTTCTATACTATTCTGTTATTTTCTATTCTATTCTATTCTTTTATATTCTATTCAAATTGATTCTATTAGAACTTGGGGAAAAAGTTATATTCTTTCTATTCTATTGTTTTTTTTTATTCTTTTCTTTTCTATTCTATTATAGTCTATTCTATTCTTTTTTATTTTATTCAAATTTAAATTTATTATAATTGAAATTCAAATTTCAGAAGATGTTTATATCTGTTCTATGTTATTCTATTCTATTCTATTCTAGTCTATTCTGTTCTTTTATTTTCTATTCTATTATTTTTTTTCTATTTAATTCCTTTATTTTCTATTCTATTTTTTTCTCTTTGGAACACTATTCGAATTCGAAAACGATTCAAATTCGAAAACTATTTGAATTCGAAAATTATTCGAATTTCGTCTGAATTTTTTTGTTTCAATATGTTTTATTTTTCAAGAAAAGAAAGAAACAGCAGTGCATAGCAATGTATCGGAACAGTATGGGCCAACAGCCCAAAAAATGACAGTAACAGATACTAGTTAAACATATGTAGAACAATCGAATTAGACCATTGGAAAGAGAAACAAGGAACATAACCAGGGAGCTGTATGATCCGTAATGTTGGGCCGTGAGCGGATTCCCTTAGTCCCTTACTCGAGAGTTGTGGCCTGTGGAGGGGAACAACGACAGAGTGAGAGGAACCCCGCCACCGCGGTAGGGATCATGCTGTGGCGAGGCTTCTCAAGCCCCAACGCCTCCCTTCTAAAATCAGTAAACCTGAATTAAAATAGAGACAACAAAAGAGAAAGAGAGAATAAAAAATAGAAAAAAAAAAAAAAACAACACGGTCCTTGATGAGCACTCTAGCGGGAGAGTGCTCAGGAAGGCTCAAAGATCCGAGGGCCATGCCTGGACCATGACTAGACTAGCGTACAACCCTAGCGGTGGTTAAATTAGTCATCTGCTGATACTAGGCCTAAATTCTAGTAAACATGCAAGTTAGAATCAAAAAGAAGAAACAGAATACCAGAAAAAAGAGGGTAAAAGGTAAGTGGGAGGGAGAAAGAGAGACGGAATGAGAAAGGAGGGTAGGAGTAGAGAAGCAGAGAAGTCGACTGGGGTGGAGTGGGCGTGCTGCAAGTGCTCTTGAGGTCAATGATGTAGAGTGACTCCAGTGAACGTCGCCCAGGGTTCCCAGGTTTGTATAAAAGCATCGGAGCGATCTAGGATCACACCAGCAATCTTCTCCTGGTTCATAATCCAGGAGATTTTCCGTTTAGCTAGGAGGGTGGAGACAGAGGGTTGTTTCCAGGCTTTAGCCAGAGTGAGCTTAGCCCCTAAAATGATGAAAAAAATGAGGCGTTGAGTAAATTTGGAGGCTTCCTTCACTGGGAAATTGAGGAGAGCAGTGAGGGGGGACGGTTGGATTGACAATGAGGTCGTTTTGCGTATCCAAGAGAAGATTTTATTCCAAAAATTGCGAATCCTGGGACACGTCCACCAGGAATGAAGCATGTCACCCCTCAAGTTGCAGCCCCTAAAACAGAGAGGTGAGGTTGCTGGGAAGATGATCGCTAACTTCGAGGGGACCAAGTACCATCTAGTAAGTACTTTGATGCTGGCTTCTATGAGACCTGTATTAATAATACCTTTGAAAGAGTGGGAGAAATTCCTGTGCCAGGTTTCTAATTTCCAGTGTTGGGACAGGTCTTCCTCCCAGGCCAGCATGTAAGGTGTCTTATGCCGCGTACACACGAAGGGACAATCCCGCGGGATTATCCTCTGGACTGAAGTCCAGCGGATAATCCCCTCGTGTGTGGGCGCCGGCGGACTTTTTGGCGCCAAAGTCCGGCGGACCAAAGTTTTAAGTTTGGTTTTAAAATTATCCGCTGGACTTGGCAGTCCGGCGGACAATCCCGCCGTTAGTGGGCAAGTCCGCGGGACTTTTGAAATGAACGGACTTGCCGCTCATCGGCAAGTCCGTTCATTTAGCACGTGACTTCAAGTTACGTAGCTAGCGTAGGCAGTTACTGCCGCCGCGCTAGCTCCGTGACCTGGCATGGATTTAAAGGGACTCCCCACGCCGAAAAAAACGGCGTGGGGGTTCCCCCCAAATCCATGTCAGACCCTCATCCGAGCACGCAGCCTGGCAGGCCAGGAAAGGGGTGGGGACGAACGAGCGCCCCCCCCCTCCTGAGCCGTACCAGGCCGCGTGCCCTCAACATGGGGGGTGCCCTGGGGAAAGGGGGGCCGTGCGGCCCCCCCACCCCAAAGCACCTTGTCCCCATGTTGATGAGGACAAGGGCCTCTTCCCGACAACCCTGGCCGTTGGTTGTCGGGGTCTGCGGGCGGGGGCTTATCGGAATCTGGGAGCCCCCTTTAATAAGGGGGCCCCCAGATCCCGGCCCCCCACCCTATGTGAATGAGTATGGGGTACGATGTACCCCTACCCATTCACCTAAGGTGTAAAATGTAAAGTACAAAAACACACACACTTTTGAAAAAATATTTTATTGCACTGCTCCGGGGGTCTTCTTCCGTCTTGGGGGTCTTCTCGCCGGACTCCTCCGCTCTCTTCTGCTCTTTTACCTAGCTCTTTCACGAACGGAGGAGTCCGGCTACCTTCTTCGTCATCGCCGCCGTCGTCGTCTGGGGGTCTCGATCCGCCTTCGGGGGTCTTCCGGGGGTCTCTTCTGTTCATGCGGCGGTCGTCGTCTTCCGCGCCGCCGGCGCCTTCTTCTTCTTCTTGTCCTTCTTCTTGTTCTTCTTCTTCCGATGTTGACCCGTCGCTGTCTCTGCCCGGAATGCCTGTGCCGCTCTGCGCTTGGACTTATATAGGGGCATGGGGACAGGGTCACATGCACATGTCACATGGTGACCCCGCCCCCTTGTGTTGTCACAGTCCCGGAGGATGCTGGGACTGTGACATCGCAAGGGGGCGGGGTCACCATGTGACATGAACATGTGACCCTGTCCCCCATGTCCCTATATAAGTCTCAGCGCAGAGCGGCACAGGCATTCCGGGCAGAGACAGCGACGGGTCAACATCGGAAGAAGAAGAACAAGAAGAAGGACAAGAAGATGAAGAAGGCGCCGGCGGCGCGGAAGACGACGACCGCCGCAAGAACAGAAGAGACCACCGGAAGACCCCCGAAGGCGGATCGAGACCCCCAGATGACGGCGGCGGCGACGACGAAGAAGGTAGCCGGACTCCCCCGCTCGTGAAAGAGCTAGGTAAAAGAGCAGAAGAGAGTGGAGGAGTCCGGCGAGAAGACCCCCAAGACGGAAGAAGACCCCCGGAGCAGTGCAATAAAATATTTTTTCAAAAGTGTGTGTGTTTTTGTACTTTACATTTTACACCTTAGGTGAATGGGTAGGGGTACATCGTACCCCATACTCATTCACATAGGGTGGGGGGCCGGGATCTGGGGGCCCCCTTATTAAAGGGGGCTCCCAGATTCCGATAAGCCCCCGCCCGCAGACCCCGACAACCAACGGCCAGGGTTGTCGGGAAGAGGCCCTTGTCCTCATCAACATGGGGACAAGGTGCTTTGGGGTGGGGGGGCCGCACGGCCCCCCTTTCCCCAGGGCACCCCCCATGTTGAGGGCACGCGGCCTGGTACGGCTCAGGAGGGGGGGGCGCTCGTTCGTCCCCACCCCTTTCCTGGCCTGCCAGGCTGCGTGCTCTGGTGAGGGTCTGACTTGGATTTGGGGGGAACCCCCACGCCGTTTTTTCGGCGTGGGGATTCCCTTTAAATCCATGCCAGCTTGCAGAGCTAGCGCGGCGGCATTTACTGCTTACGCTAGCTACGTAACCTGAAGTTACGTTCGAAATGAACGGACTGCTCCGTGTGTGGGCAAGTCCGTTCATTTTCAAAAGTCCCGCGGACTTTTGGCCGGCGGATTATCCGCTGGAGAAGTCCGTGCGTGTGTGGGCTAGTCCACACGCTCGGAAAGTCCAGCGGACCTAGCTGGAAAGTCCCGCGGGATTGTCCGCTGGACTAGGTCCGCCGGCAAAAGTCCGCACGTGTGTACGCGGCATTAGACTGCACTGACGATAGTGCCTTGTAGATCAACGAGATTCCTCCCCTCTGCTCAACGGCCTGTCCACGCCAACGTTCATATGGAGTAATTTGAGGGCCATTCGGGAGTTTTTTGCAACGTTTGTGTAGGAAATTGGAGATCTGGGTGAATCTGAAGAATTCAGATTCAGGCATGCCTAGGTTACTTACACAGAAAGCTTTAGATAGGGGGCCTAGGGGCCTAAGGAAGTGGCCTATTCTGTAGAGTCCCTTATCTAGCCACCACTTGAATGCTTTTATGTCAAGACCTGGTTGGAATGCGGGGTTTTGGAAAAGGTGTTGTAAAGGTTCTATAGGGGAGGACAGTTGGCTGTTGTGTTTCAGAGAGTCCCAGAGGGCAAAGGAGTGTGATAGAGTTGGGGATACGATTGAAGGCCTTAGCTTTTTAGGGCTCCAGAGAAGGTAGTTTAGAGTGTGGAGGGGAACCGCCTGTCTCTCAATGTGGACCCAGTCGGGCTGTTCCCACCTCGAGTAAACCGTGGATAATTGTGCCAGTTGAGCGGCATGGAAATACCAGAGCAAGTTGGGCAGACCGAGCCCCCCTTCCATCCTGGATCTAAATAGGACTGACTTTGAAATTCTGTGCCCTCCCTTGCCCCAAATGAATTCGTTGATTCTGGCTTGGAAGAGTTTTAGGCGAGTTTTGTCTACCGGGATTGGGAGTGCTCTAAAGTAATACAGTATGCGGGGAAGCATGGTCATCTTGATCGTATTGATCCTGCCCAGCCAGGACAGGGAAAGCCGAGACCACCGGGAGAGGTCCTCCTCTAGCTTCTTGTACAGAGGCGGATCATTTTTTTGGTGGAGGAGTTCAACCCTGGGAGTTAGTTTAATCCCTAAGTACGTAATCGCATGGTCATTCCAGGTGAATCGGAAGCTTTCCCTGAGCCTGATCAGGAGGGAATTGGGAATGTTAATGTTAAGAGCTTGGGATTTGTCGAAGTTGACCTTTAGCCCCGAGACCGTTCCAAACTTGTCTAATAGGTGGCAAATATTAGGGAGGGTTGTCAGCGGGGAGGAGACAAATAATAAAATGTCACCAGCAATTAATGCGCATTTATGGTGTCTGGAGCCGCATCGAATGCCTTGGATGTTTGGGTCGGTTCTGATGGAAATCGCCAGGGATTCGATTGCTATGGCAAAAATTAAGGGGGAAAGGGGGCAACCCTGTTTAGTGCCCCTTGATATAGTAAAAGATTCCGAGTAAAATCCCTGCAGACGCACCTGAGCCGAGGGAGAGGAATAAAGTGCATACATAATATTGAGAAACGATTCTCCGAAACCCCAGCGTTTTAAAGTAGAGAAAATGTATGTCCAGTGGACGGAATCAAATGCTTTCTGGAGGTCCAGGGAAAGCAAGCAACCCTGCCTAGGAGAGCCAGAGTCCCAGTTAGAATTGATGAGAGAAATTAAATCAATAGCACGTCTGGTTTGATCGGGTCCCTGCCTCCCTGGGATAAAGCCTACTTGGTCCTTGTCTATGTATAAGCTAATGAAGGAGGCCAGGCGGTCTGCAAGGATTTTAGTCAGAATCTTCAAATCATTATTGATGAGAGATATCGGTCTATAATTGCCAACAGAGCTGGTGTCCTTGTCCGGCTTGGGTAAAACCGTGATATATGCTGAGTTGATGGAAGAATCTAGAGTACCTCCCTGCCTAAGAGCATTAAAAAAGCGGGCCATGTAGGGAGCTAGCGTGGAGGAGAACGATTTATAGTAAGGTATAGAAAATCCATCCGGGCCCGGTGCCGAATGGGATTTTTAAAATTTTTAATAACCCTGCAAACCTCCTCAGTGGAGATAGGGGCGTCAAGTTTCAGACGGTGAGAGTCTTTCAAGACGGGACACTGTATAGAGTTGAGGAACCGGTCAATCGAAGATTGAGTAGGACCATTAGGGTTGCTGTATAGGGATTTGTAAAAGTCCTGAAATTCCCCCATGATACGTTGGGGGTTCTGTGACAGGGTTCCACCTTGGATTCTAAGTTTCGGGAATACCGTGGTTCTAAATTTTGGGGTAAGTCTGCCTGCCAGCATGGAGCCGATCCTATCTCCTTGACAATAAAATCTGGAGCTATTCCATCGCAGCCATTTCTCAGCCCTAGTCGTTAGAGCCAAGTCGTCTGAATTTTTTTTCCGCTATTTCAGATTTGTTTAAATTTGGTACTATTGTAATTCTTAAATTTGGATACATCAGAATTTCTTGAAAAAGGAAAATTTGTTTGAATATTAATTTGGAATGAAACGAACCGAACATGTCTAGTTGCTGACTGTGTGCCTGGGTGCGTCTGCACTGATCTTGGGAAAGAACCAGATACAATACAGTGGCTCCTTTGGGAGTAGCGCTACATCACTTTTTCCAAAAACTAGAGAAATAAACAAAATGTATCATTGTTACAAAAGATTTTTAAACTTACACACACACACACACACACAATAGTTCAGCCTAAGTGCAATAAGCTGGACTGGAGTTTTATACGCTGCCTTATATAGCTGTTTAGAAACCTGCTTAAGTTCAGATTTATTGATGTTATTGGGAAGAAAGAGATCTGCCCAGCATCACAAGAGGCGTTATAGAAAAGCAATGCTTAGTAAATGTGGACCCACCTACAATAAGAGTGTGTGACAGATGGCGGTTTTCCTGGGATTTACATAAACATACTTACAAAGACTCTGACTCACGCGGCAGTCACACACAATTATACTTTGCATCAGACATATACTATAATCACACATTTAGGTACTGCGCAATGACTGCTATGACAAAGAAAGAAGTGGAGCAATCCTTTATGCTTTCTAAAAGTCACAGAATGTGTTCACGTCCGTTTGGGTCATGTTACAACATATAGCTCACATTTTATTTTTTTCATTCTTTTCTGATGTCTTTTTCCACACTTGTTAAATTCTAAAGACATGGCCTTTATCTGACACTATATAACAGGTGACTGAGTCACGCACAAATACTCCCATTCATACAAGCCTCAAATCCTTCATTCTGAGCATGTCCGGGCACCCTAGTGAGGTATAATAAGCATGCACAAATAAACGCCTGTTAAGACAAGCACAGATTTTGAAATATTTTGGAAAATCTCTGCAACACCAAAAGCAGTCCTTTCCCTGTGCATGCACCAGAGTTTTTTTTAGATATTTTCCCTTAGGGGGAGCCTTAATAAGTGTGCAAAATTGCAGATAGATATTTTGTATGTGCAAGCCTGGCCAGACTTTAGCCCAGCCCACTGGCACCAGATCTGGAGAAGAATAAGAGGGGCCGCAGCCATTTTGTTGGAGACCAGAAGAGACTGGGATTGGCTACTTTTATAAGGTGGGACTTTAGCCATGCCCATTGGTCTAAGTGGGAGCGTCCATACTTATGATTGGAGAGGGGACCACAAGGTTGCAGAACCGAGAGAACAGGACTGATGTGTGGTGCTGAAAGAGAACTACATTGCACAGAGCCTGCAGAAAGGTGCAGAGTGATAAGTTTTGCAAGTAATGGAGAGAACCAAATAGGTCTCGCCTGTAACTTGAGCTAAGGGAGAAAGTACAGGTTACAAAGGGGACCCTCTTAAGCCCCATACACACGGTCGGAAATTCCGACCACCAAATCCATCGGATTTGGTCCGACGGATTTAGTCCGACACTGGTGTTGCATACACACGGTCGGACAAAGTTGTCGGAAAATCCGATCATTCTGAACGTGGTGACGTTCTACGTAATGACGGGATTACGTAGAGGCTAGTAGCCAATAGCTTTGGTCTTGTAATGTGATCTGAGCATGCGTAGCACTTTGTCCGTCGGAATTCGCTCCACACGATCGGATTTGGTGTGATCGGACTTTGTTGTCAAAAAATCTATCCAGCAGGAGATAGGACTTTGTCCGTCAGACAATCCAATGGAAACTGTCCGATGGTGCCTACACATGGTCGGAATTTCCGACAACATTGTCCGATAGGACAGAATCCATCGGAAAATCCGACTGTGTGTATGGGGCTTAAGTGTGGCTTACCTCTGACTGGATATGGGCTGACAACCGACCTAAGAACACTTATCTAGTATCGGACCAAGCTTATGTAGTTCCATCTTGTTGCCTTTGTGGGGATGTGAATACTGGCAGCAGAGGTAATTTAACCACTTCAGCCCCAGGTCAATTTGCAGCCCAGGCCCCTTTTTGCGATTCGGCACTGCATCGCTTTAACTGACAATTGCGCGGTCGTGCGACGTGGCTCCTAAACAAAATTGGCGTCCTTTTTTTCCCACAAATAGAGCTTTCTTTTGGTGGTATTTGATCGCCCCTGCGGTTTTTATTTTTTGCGCTATAAACAAAAATAGAGAGACAATTTTGAAAAAAATGCAATATTTTTAACTTTTTGCTATAATAAATATCCCCAAAAAATGTATAAGAAATATATTTTTTCCTCATTTTAGGCCGATACGTATTCTTCTACATATGTTTGGTAAAAAAAAATCACAATTATCGATTATTGATTGGTTTGCGCAAAAGTTATAGCGTTTACAAAATAGGGGATAGTTTTATAGCATTTTTATTAATATTTTTTTTTTTACTAGTAATGGCGGCGATCAGCGATTTTTATTGTGACTGCGACATTATGGCAGACACATCGGACATTTTTGACACATTTTTGGGACCATTGTCATTTATACAGCAATCAATGCTATTTAAATGCATTGATTCCTGTATAAATGACACTGGCAGTGAAAGAGTTAACCACTAGGGGGCAGGGAGTGGTTATGGTCTGTGACGTGTGTTTTTTATTTTACATTAGGGGGCGGGGCTGACGTCTGACATCATTGATCGGCTTTCCCGATGACAGGGAACAGCCGATCAATGACAGGCAGTGTAGGAAGCGCTGGGAGAGGTTTGTTTACACAGACCTCTCCCCGTTCTTCAGCTCTGTGACCCAATCGCAAGACACCAGCGGCGATCGGGTTGGCTGGTCCCGCGGCCGTGGTCACGGAGCTCCCGACCGGTCATGAGTGTGCCGCCAGCAGCGCGCCCGCGACCCCACAGCTAGGCAATTAAAGGGGACGTGCCTGTAGGTGCTTTTGCCTAGCCGTGCCATTCTGCCGACGTATATGTGCAGGAGGCGGTCGGGAAGCGGTTAAGAAAACTACAGTACTCATCTCATTAGAGTGGATTGCAAATACTAACCTTCTGAAAATGAGCATTATTGTGAGAGTTGAGGTGCCCACTGCCGACACGCTCATACTTCTACTGGCCAGTGGTTTAGTTGTGGCCTTAAAACTGTAGAAAGGCCAAACTGTTGATTTATTTCCCCTAAGGTTCCCTTTAAGAGCCACTTGCTTTACTGTATTGATGGCTGTTTTGTATTGCTTGTATCAGTGTCTGATTTATTGTTGTTATTGTTGCTATTGTTTGGACTAAAGTTCCATTACCGGGCTTTCTTCTCATTTTAAAATTAAAACCACCTAACACTACTGATGTGTCAGTGAGTTTCAGGCCCGGTTCAGGGCAGGTTGTCACTGGAGACAGGGGAAGGAACCAACAATTCAGCAGCTCTTTAGGGATTAAGAGCTACATATTGTGAGCTTTAGTCTCCAGCTGTATCTTATTATGAAAGCTCCTGATTCTGGTGGAATTGCCTAGGCAATTCCCTAAAGTAGGAGCGGGCACCTGCCAAAGCTAGGTACCCCCCCCCCCCTATAAAAATAAAGTACAAAAATTTGTAGGGAGGGGGGCATAATAAGAATGAAGTTCCTACACTCGAGAAGGGCTCTGTGAAGGGAGAAGCTGGCCAAGGTCACTTGGGGTGGGGTGCAGAGCATACATTAGAACACTGACCAGTTGCATTCCAGCCATGTCAGAATCGAGACATCCTTTTTTGTGACACCCTGTTCAAGTGTCTTGTATAAAGAAAAATGCAAGCGAGTTTGGATCAGCGGTATGCGATAAGTGCATCAGAAACTTTTGAAATGGTGAGGAAAGCTTATGGAGAAGCTGTGCTAACATCTGCATGTGTACAGATGGCACAAGGAAGAATAAGAAAGTGTTGAAGATGAACAACAATCAGGACGCCCCTCTTCGTCAAAAACTGTGGATGCTCACTATCAGAATGATTGCAGAGGAAACGTGAATTACCAAGTCAATTGTTTATGAAATTGTGACTCAGGATTTGGTGAGAAAAGTGTGTGCAAAACGTATGACCTTTTCAGAAGGAATGCCCTCAACTCGTTTGCCAAGACCTGTTGTCCTGTTTGGAAAGACAGCCCAATTTTTTGAGTCGAGTGATCACAGGAGATGAATCCTGGGTTTTTGAGTAGGACCCCGAGATGAAGAAACAAAAGTCAGAATGGCACACGCCCATGTCACCTTGCCCCAAGAAGGCTCAAATGAGCAAATCAAAATTCAAACTACGCAGGCTCTGAATGCCATCCCACTTGAAGATTCCAGGGATGTGATGAAGAATGGAAAAATCGCTGGGAGCATTGTGTACACTCCCAAGGTTAATACTTTGAAGGAGACAATGTTCAATTGTACATTTTTCAATAAATACATTTTTAAAATATCATTCTCATTACTTTCTGGACACACCTCGTATACTTACCTTTCCTCTCATTTGCTCATGACCATGTTTAGCACTAAGAGCTAAAATACGCAATACTTCTAGGTATGGAAGTGAATTACTCCATTAGACAGCTGCCGCAGTCTTGTCTGCAGATTTCTGTTTGTGCATTTCTTACCTCCTTGCTGCAGTGGTTCTGCTAGATATCATTCACACATACGTGGGGTCACCTGCTCTACTGTGGATTTATATCCTTTTCCCTCCTATTACTTCCTGGGTCGCCTCCTTGTTTGCTTCCCTATGTACAGTATCTCACAAAAGTTAGTACACCCCTCACATTTTTGTAAATATTTTATTATAACTTTTCATGTGACAACACTGAAGAAATGACACTTTGCTACAATGTAAAGTAGTGAGTGCATAGCTTGTATAACTGTGTAAATTTTCTGTCCTCTAAAAATAACTCAACACACAGCCATTAATGTTTAAACCTCTGGCAACAAAAGTGAGTACACCCCTAAGTGAAAATGTCCAAATTGGGCCCAAAGTGTCAATATTTTGTGTGGCCACCATTATTTTCCAGCACTGCCTTAACCCTCTTGGGCATGGAGTTCACCAGAGCTTTACAGGTTGCCACTGGAGTCCTCTTGCACTCCTCCATGACGACATGATGGAGCTGGTGGATGTTATAGACCTTGTGCTCCTCCACCTTCCCTTTGAGGATTCCCCACAGATGCTCAATAGGGTTTAGGTCTGGAGACATGCTTGGCCAGTCCACCATCTTTAACCTCAGCTTCTTTAGCAAGGCAGTGGTCATCTTGGAGGTGTGTTTGGGGTCTATATCATGTCAGAATACTACCCTGTGGCCCAGTCCCTGAAGGGAGGGGATCAGGCTCTGCTTCAGTATGTCACAGTACATTTTGGTATTCATGGTTCCCTCAATGAACTATAGCTCCCAGTGCCAGCAGCACTCATGCAGCCCCAGACCATGACACTCCCACCACCATGATTGACTGTAGGCAAGACACACTTGTCTTTGTACTCCTCACCTGCCACACAAGCTTGACACCATCTGAAACTAATACGTTTATCTTGGTCTCATCGGACCACAGGACTTGGTTCCAGTAATCCATGTCCTTAGTCTGCTTGTCTTCAGCAAACAGTTTGCAGGCTTTCTTGTACATCATCTTTAGAAGAGGCTTCCTTCTGGGATGACAGCCATGCAGACCAATTTGATGCAGTTTCTGGCGTATGGTCTGAGCACTGACAGGCTGACCCCCCCCCCCCACCCCTTCAACCTCTGCAGCAATGCTGGCACCACTCATGTGTCTATTTCCCCAAAACAACCTCTGGATATGACGCTGAGCACGTGCACTCAACTTCTTTGGTCGACCATGGCAAGACCTGTTCTGAGTGGAACCTGTCTTGTTAAATCGCTTTAGGGTCTTGGTCACCATGCTGCAGCTTAGTTTCTGGGTCTTGCCAATCTTCTTATAGCCTAGGCCATCTTTATGTAGAGCAACAATTCTTTTTTCAGATCTTCAGAGAGTTTTTTACCATAAGGTGCCACGTTGAACTGCCAGTGACCAGTATGAGAGAGTGCGAGGGATAACACCAAATTTAACAAACCTGCTACCCTTTCACACCTTAGACCTTGTAACACTAATGAGTCACATGACACCGGGGAGGAAAAATGGCTAATTGGGCCCAATTTGGACATTTTCACTTAGGGGTATACTCACTTTGTTGCCAGCAGTTTAGACATTAATGGCTGTGTGTTGAGTTATTTTGAGGGGACAGCAAATTTACACAGTAATACAAGCTGTACACTCACTACTTTACATTGTAGCAAAGTGTAATTTCTTCATTGTTGTCACATGAAAAGATAGAATAAAATATTTACAAAGATGTGAGGGCTCACTTTTGTGAGATACTGTATACCCATATACACTGTTCAATGCAGTGCTCCTTGCCTGAACAACATCACAGTTCTCTGAGCTTCTGGTTGCTACTACTCATGAATCCTGTTTCTGACTACCCGTGTACCGATCACGGCTTCATCTACCGCCTGTGATTGTTGGCTGCCTGTCCTGACCTTGGCTTGTCTCCTCATTTCCGTTTGTCTCCTGCTGTTCTACTCTGCACAGGCAAGTGGTCTCCACATCCTCAGCTTGATGTACCTGGGGGCCCCCACCTGGTTCCAGCTTGCTGTAAGGCCATTCCCACCTTTAGGGTCCCCGGTGAAGAAGCAGGCTGGGGCTTAGACTCTGTGCCTTGGCGAACCCTGAGTTGGCAATCCATAAGGCTCACCACCACAGACCCTTGACAATAGCACTGGGCCAGTTAGTACAGAAGTCGATAGCCTCATGTACGACTTGACTCCAGTGACTTGCAGCTCACACAGAGCTGTCTGAAATAATCAGCTGATCAGAAAAGTAAGAAAGTGAAAGGGAGGTATGCATCCATGGAGGTCTGCACTAAAGTGAACATTCTGTGTTTCCCTTCATGGGCAGAGCACAGATTCAGTTAAAGTGGACCTAGTGTCAGATATAATTTTATATTAAGTGCATGCATGTTAAGTAAAGAGTAAATGTAGCACTTGCAGGTGCTAATTAACTCTCAAAGAGAAACAATATTTCCCCCACCATTCCACCCTCAGGACTCCGATTACATGCAAGAAAACCAACAGGGGTTCCCGCAATTAGCTGTGAGCGGCAACCCCATTAAAAGCAATAGGAGGCTTCCAGCCTACGCAGCTAATTGTGGCCATTCACATGCAATCTCTCATGCAGCGAAGTGATTGGCCCTGGACTTAGGCAGTTGGTGTCCAGGGCCAATCACTCCTTGTTCACACACATGCATGTGATTGCTCCATAAGAGATTACATGCGAGTGGCCGCTATTAGTGGTATGAGTCGGCAGCCTCCTATTGCTTTCCATGCGGCTGCATCTTACAAGATCAGTTCTTGCATCTATTCGGAGTGCGGGTGTAAATATACCCTAAATTTGTGTTTTATTCCAAAAGGATGGAACAATCTTTATTCAGGCATTATTCAAAGTCAACGTCTACTTCCAAAAACTGAGATGATGTCTCAAGGTCAGGATGACACCATCATGCAAATCCTGATGCTTGTGCAGCTAATAGCTGTATTCACAAATATTTGACATAAATCAGTCCCCGTTGCTGCCTCTCACTTTCTACAAATCTATAATGTTAATCTCTGATCCCTGAGGTTAATGAGTCTGAGGAATTGCTTCCACTTACCCGTAGACTAGAAAAATATCTAAGTGGAGTTCAAGGACTGCCTTTTAAAATACAAGGTAGAGGATTTTACTGAAAAAGTGTGATGTTGCTGTATATTGTGACATGTCAGTAATTAATCCACACTAATCTCTAAAATTACTGAAAAGTTTAAACTCTAATCTGATTTTGTCCATTTAGTTCAAGTACTTTTAACTATCCATGCCAGATTTTGTAAGAAACTCCCCTCTGTGCATGGAGGATATTTAAGTGGAATGTTATTTTGTTCAGTCAGCTATAATTAAGTCTGAATGTGGCTGAAACGACTAAAAGTGGTGGCTATTATGCTCTGCACGTCGTTTGAATAAAGTATTCCAGACAGAGGACCTTGGTGTGCGCTGGCATTTTTGACGACAAGCACACTTTCAATAGGAGAGTGCTGCCATGCACTAACTCCATCAGCAGTCTGGATTAATAAGAATGTAAAGTGATGTGTTTATTTACAATCTATAGAAACTGTTAGATATTACAAGATATAACATGAAAGCAACAGAATTTGACCAGTAAAGTATCTCATCATGAGCTAATGACAATGGGACAAAACCAGGTTGCACCCTCCATTGTCATCTGCTGCTACCCACCTCTTCTTTATACATTATAAACCAAAGTGCATACATCTTACAACATCATAGTATGTAATGTGAATGGGTGTGCTAGCTGCACATTGATCTGTTGGCCATGATACTTTTAAAGCCGATGACCCCAAACAATTATGCAGATTAGAAGTTCTAACTTCAGTTGCTACTTGCTCCGGGTCATTGACTTGGGAAGTACCAAAGTCACTGGATCAACATGGCAGGCAACTAAACCGGCATCTGAGAAATTCAAATATCGTATTGTCATTAGAAGAGCATTGTGCTTATCTTCACTCTAAATATGAAAGGCCATGGCATTGTTTGATAAAGCTACACTCCAGAGAGATATAAAAGACACTAATGAATTCAGCTCTGTATTCATTAATTCATCTTTAAATTTAAGTTTTTTAATGCAAGCAGTGTAACTACCTGAATTAAAAGCAGAACTGCACAGCATCTGAACATACAATGGTTATGGGGGTCCGGGTATTGCTCTGGGGGACATGTATCAATGAAAAAAAGCTTGCAAAAAACATCATTTTTAAATGAGCAGTGATTTATTGATGCTTAACCACTTCCCACCCGGCTACAGCATATATACGGCCGGGTGGGCGCTCTCTACTTCTGAGTGGATGTTCAGGAACGTCCCACAGAAGGAGCGGGATCGCGCGCACGCGTTCCTGCACAGCGGCACGATCCTGATGTGCTCGTGTCACCCGGACACGGCGCATCTTAGATCGGCAGGAGGGCTCTGTGATTGGCCCTCCTGATCACATGACGGCCGTCATGTGATGTAAACAGCCAGTTTCATAGGCGATCGGCTCTCCTCTCCTTACACGGAAGTTGTCGCTGAGGAGAGGAGAGCAGATCTCTGCAGACGGCTAGTGATCAGTAAGTATGAGCTGTTTTTTACAGCTTTTTACTCACTGATCACCAGTCTAGTGTCACCACAGTAAAAACACACAAAGTAAACACACAAAGTAAACACACATGTCCCCAAAACACATGTCCCCACATAGTAATGATCCCCAAAACACATGTCCCCACATATATAACAGTAAAATCACATGTCCCAATGATCATTTGCACACATATGTCCGTGATCACCTGCGCACATCTGTACATGATTATTTGCGTACATATGTCCATGATCACGCAAACCAATTATTATACACTTAACTGGATTTTTTTACCAAGAACATATAGCAGAATACATTTTGGCTTAAATGTATGACAAAATTTGATTTTATTGCATTTATTGCAAGAAAATATATTTTTTTTTCCAAATTTCCGCTCTTTTTTCGCTTATATCGCAAAAAAAAAAAAAAAAACAGAGTCGTGAATAAATACCACCAAAAGAAAGCTCTATTTGTGCGAACAAAATGATAAAAAGTTAATTTGGGTACAGCATTGCATGACCGTGCAATTCTTATTGAAAATGCGAGAGCGCTGAAAGCTGAAAATGGGTCTGGGAAGGAAGGGGACGAAAGTACCCAGTATTGATGTGGTTGTCACAAATCAGGCGGTTTACGGGCAGGGGAAATTCCCACTGATTTCAGCCAACCAAGCACTGGCTGTGTATGATTGCCTAAAATGGCTACACACTCTTCTGGCCTGTTTTAGTAGATCTTCCAACCATGGGTACCTATTTAGGAAACGCGGCTCCACCAAAATTGAGGAAATGTGCCAGGCATAGCACATGTATCAACTTTCCCTGTCTAAGGGCGGACAGGAGGTTTGTGTCATTATCATACACCACCATTCCTGGCTCCAGCTGGTGTGGCATGAACCACCTCCAGGCCTGTCCCTGCAGAGCTGAAAGAATCTCTGCTCAGGTGTGGTTCCTGTCCCCTAGACACACCAGCTGAAGCACTACATGGCACCTTTTAGCCTGACTCATTGAATAGCCTTTTGAACGCTTAGGGGGTTCTTGAGGTTCATAGGACAATTTAGCAGAGGAGGGCATGGAGGAGGAGGAAGAGCTGATGAATCTGGCATCATCACCAGCTGTATAAAGACGTGGGGACACAACAAGCTGCAGCACTGAGCCCTGTCCTGCATCCTTTCGAGTTGCAAGCAGAGTTACCCAGTGTTCTGTGAACAAAATATATCGCCCTGCCCATGCTTGCTGGACCACGTGTCAGCAGTAACATGGACTTTGCGGCTGACTGCCTTGCCTAACGATGCCACAACATTGCCTTCCACATGAAAAGAAATAGCAACTGGGAACCTGCCATTGTGGTACAGCACATTCTGAAAATTCACGGAAGGGGGCAGAATCCACCAGGCAGAAAGGCAGAAGTTGTAGAGCCAGCAGCTTTGACAAACTTGCCTTTAGACACTGGGCATTTTTTCCACTGCAGCAGATGTGGCAGAGCAATTTTCCGGCTATAGTCTACAGCTGGTGGTGTGCTGCTGGCAGATGTGCTGCAAGGACCTGGGACACCCCATGCTATACCATCATCCCTGTCAGTGGAGGCTGCTGACAGGTCATGAGGTATAGCAGGGACAGACTGAGGTGAGTAAGGAGGAGGGACAGATGTGTGCCCCTTTTGTGTGGCTTTTAGGTGCTCTTGCCAATGGGTTGAGTGGTGGGAGGTTAAATGCCTTGTTAAGCATGTGGTACCCAAATGGTTGCTGTTTTTACCACGCTTGATGTGCTTGAGACAAAGTTTGCAAATAACAACAGTGCGATCAGCTGCACATGTACTAAAGAAGACCCAAACAGTTGAGCTGTGGGAAGTTGGCCTGGGAGATAACAGCGCCGCAATGTGGTGGAATAGGGTGGCTGCTTTCTACTCTTCCATGATGGCTACCTCGTTGAGGTTGAGCCTCACTCTCACTTTCCTCCTCTGCTCTATCTGGCACCCAAGTTGAGTCAGTGACCTCATTGTCATCATCTTCTCCATCCTCATTACCACTGGAGACAACTTGGCAATACGCTGTGACTGGGGGAACATGACTGCCAATTTGTGTACCAATGTCGTTAAACTTGCAGTAACTCAATGAAATATACAGCGTTAAACTTGCAGTAAGGCAATGAAATACACAGCATTAAACTTGCAGTAACACAATTAAATATATGGCATTAAACTTGCAGTAACGCAATAAAAAATATGGCGTTAAACATGCAGTAATGCAAAGAATTATACAGCGTTAAACTTGCAGTAACACAATGAAAAATATGGTTTTAAACTTGCAGTAATGCACAGAACTATACGGCATTAAACTTGCAGTAACGCAATGAAATATATGGCCTTAAACTTGCAGTAACGCAATGAAATATACGGCGCTAAACTTGCAGTAACACACAGAAGTATATGGCGTTAAACTTGCAGTAACGCTATGAAATATACAGCGTTAAACTTGCAGTAAGGCAATGAAATTTCTGGTGTTAAATTTGCAGTAACACAATGAAATATACAGCATTAAACTTGCAGTAACGCAATGAAATATACAGCGCTAAACTTGCAGTAACGCACAGAACTATATGGTGCTAAAATTGCAGTAACGCACAGAGCTATATGGTGTTAAAATTGCACTAACGCTATGAAATATATGGCATTATACTTGCAGTAACACACAGGACTATATGGCGTTAAACTTGCAGTGACGCAATAAAATCAACACAGAGGACAAGGTGGCACTCTTTACGTCTAGAGGAAAAGAGATTTCATCTCCAAATACGGAAAGGTTTCCTCACAGTAAGAGCTGTGAAAATGTGGACTAGACTCCCTCCAGAGGTGGTTCTGGCTAACTCAGTAGATTGCTTTAAGAAAGGCCTGGATACTTTCCTAAATGTACATAATATAACTGGGTACTAACATTTATAGGTAAAGTTGATCCAGGGAAAATCCGATTGCCTCTAGGGGGATCAGGAAGGGATTTTTTTTCCCCTGCTGTAGCAGATTGGAGCATGCTCTTCTGGGTTTTTTTTTTTGCCTTCCTCTGGATCAACTGTGGGTATAGAATTGGGTATATTGGATTGTACGATATTTTTTATTTTTATTTATTATTTTTTTTTTTTGTGGTTGAACTAGATGGACTTGTGTCTTTTTTCGGCCTAGCTAGCTATGTAACTATGTAAAATATACTGTGTTAAACAGTCACTACACTCATACTCACTGAACTATCCCTACATTCACACTAATGTAAAGATGAATGGTGGTCACTACACTCACAATGACTGAACTATCCCTACATTGACACGAATGTAAATATGAATGGTGGTCGCACTACACTCACAATGACTGAACTATCCCTACATTCACACTAATGTAAAGATGAATAGTCACACTACACTCACACTGAACTATCCCTAGATGCACACTAAACTGATATTCTACACCAGGGTTTCTCAACCAGGGTTCCTCCAGAGGTTACTAGGGGTTCCTTGAGCATTGAACAAGTTCTTCCTCTCAGATAAGTTCCCACTGACACCTCTAATCTTTTTAGATATCTGTAAGAGGGTAACTCTTTCCAATGACCACAAGTGTAAGAAGCATTCTTCCCACTGTCCATCACACTAATGTATCCTGAGTTGTAGATATAGTCATTTTTGGCAGGGGTTCCTTCAGACTGAAAATGTATTTCAACGGTTCCTCTGTGTTGAAAAGGTTGACAAAGGCTGTTCTACACTAGCAATAGAATCATAATAGCACACTATAGCACACTAACTGTCTAATAGCACTGAACAGAGCCCTGTTCTATCTCTCTTCACGCCGCTATCACGCTACAAATGGCCACTATGGAAAGAATACATTTATGGTGTGGGGCAGAATTAAGAGCAATGAGCCATGATTGGATAGTCATCATGACAACATCTAATCATGGCTCTGACAGTGCTCTGTGCCCTGATTGGGCGAAGCTTTCATTGCTTCAGCCAATCAGGGCTTCCAATGCACTGTGCAGTGTTTTTTTTCCACAAAGTTGTCATTTTAGCATGTTTTGTCTCACACACAGCATAGGCATACTTGGAATTACACCCCAAAGCACATTCTGCTATGCCTCCCGAGTATAGGAACAGCATATGTTTGAGGCTTTTTTACAGCCTAGCCACAAAGAGTAGCCCAAAATCCAAAAAAGCTCTTTCAGGCCTTCTAAGGGCCTTAATTTACGCATCTAATTTCCTGACTACCTATCACATTTTTGGAGGCCCTGGAGCACCAGGACAGTGGAAACACCCATAAAACTACCACATTTTGGAAAGCAAACACCCCAATTTATAGGGATGCATGGAGAGTATTTTGAAGACTTCATTTGTTTTGCCACAAGTTTTTGGAAACTGTGGAATGAAAATGAAATGTTTTTCAAAAGTTGTCAATTTAATAAGATACTTCTCACATACAGCATGGACATACCTAGAATTACAACCCAAAATACATTCTGCTACTTCTCCTGAGTATGGCTATACCCCATGTGTGAAATTTTTCCATTGTCTGGACTAATTATGTGCCAGCCATTATATCTTGTGTATCATACAAACCAACCAATTGTATCAAAACCAATGTACTGTAATTGTCGCCTCTATACAAGTTTTCAGGTAATATAGCTTAGTTCAGGGGTGCCCAACCAGTGGCCCGCGGAGCCCTCTGGTATGGCCCTCGACCTCCAGCTCTGAGATGGCAGGTTGGCAAGCCCAGATCACGGGTTGCCGACCCGCCATCGCAGAGCAGCAGTTTTGTGAATGAAGTCACTGGTAGTGGAAGCAAGTGGCTGCGGAACAGAGCCACATAAGCCAATGCTTCCTGTATAGTGCCCGCTCCTGTCACAGGCGGAGTGATACCAAATGCACTCCACCTGGGACAGCAACAGCCAGCGATACCAAAATGGAAGACAGATATTAAAGGTAAGTTTACTACTAAATTCACAGTATATATATATGGATATATCTGTTTTGCAATGGTTACTGGGCTGCTTTCAAACTGATCCGCAGGTGCAGAACAGCTGCGGGTTACCTGCATTGAGCCATAGACTTCTGTTATTACCTGCGGGTTTGTTGCACCTTCAGAAAGTGTGCCACAAGTGCAGGATATAATAGAAGTTTATGGCAAAGTGCAGCTAACCTGCAGAAAATCCACAGGTTCACTGCGCTGCACCAGAGGTTTGGGCAAATTGCAGCGCATCAGTGTGAAAGCAGCCTTAGGCCCCTTTCACATGATTGGTCCGAACCAATTGGACTTACTTTTCACCTCTATGGAGCAGCAAATGTAAACGGACTTGTCTGTTTACATCCCCCTACCTAAAAAAAATAGAAAGGGATCTGCCCCTTCCATCTGGGTGAATCGGATTGGATCAGAGGGCCCATAGAGTAGAGTAGGCTGTGTCTGTGGACACGGACCTGTCATCCTCCCAGAACTCCGTCTGACTGTTTAGATGTTGAATTTTAAAAGCAGCGGCAAGCCTGCTGATCTCATAGGTTTGCTAATCTGACAGAAGCTGACTGTCTGCTTTTAAAATTCAACATCTAAACAGTCAGATGGAGTTCTAAGTACTGTATTTCACTATATAACCCCAATTTACTGTTAAAAATAAGTGTAAAATGCAAAACTCCGGTGGGTGTAACAATATGTCCGCTTGCCCTTCTCACTGTTTTCTTACTGTGGACAGGTGCGGGGTGTAGTAAGATGGCGGCGACGAAACGTCACTTCCGTTACACATTCTGACGGGTCGCCTAATCTGATGGAACACCGGCTCCATACCATTGCCGAGCGGAAGCGACGTCAAAATGTCACTTCCGCACATAGCTCTTGAAGCAAGATTTTATTAGATTTTTTTTTTAATGACATTTTATTTGATTTTTTTTATTGCATTTTAGTGTAAATATGAGATGTGAGGTATTTTTGTCATGCTTTTTTTCTATTACAAGGGATGTTTACATGTGTAACAGTGTAAAAAAAAAAGTAAAATAGATAAGACTTTTTTTTTTTTTTTTAAATGCGATTTGTCCCGCTGAGCTCGCATGCAGAAGCGAATGCATATGTGAGTAGCGCCCACATATAAAAACGGTGTTCAAACCACACATGTGAGGTATCGCAGCGATCAGTAGAGCGAGAGCAATAATTCTAGCCTTAGACCTCCTCTGTAACTCAAAACATGCAACCTGTAGAATTTTTTAAACGTCGCAAATGGAGATTTTTAAGGGTAAAAGTTTGTCGCCATTCCACAAGCGGGCGCAAGTTTGAAGCGTGACATGTTAGTTATCAATTTACTCGGCGTAACATCATCTTTCACAATATAAAAAAACAAAATTTGGCTAACTTTACTGTTGTCTTATTTTTTTTAATTGAAAAAAAGTGTATTTTTTTAAAAAAAATGTGCGCTTGTAAGACCGCTGTGCAAATACGGTATGAAAGAAAGTGTTGCAACAACCGCCATTTTATTCTCTAGGGTGTTAGATATATATATATATATATATAAAAAAAATTCTATCAATCTATATGTGTATATATATATATATATATATAATGTTTGGGGGTTCTAAGTAATTTTCTAGCAAAAAAAAAAATGACTTTAACTTGTAAACAACAAGTTTAAAAAATAGGCCCGGTCTAAGTGGTTAAATACTATGCATGGATACCCTGCTTAAGGGCAGATGATTCATATAGGATTTACTTCCTTGAATCTATCTGCCCTTAGCTCAGGCATGCAGACAGGAGGGTTTGCTTAGCTAAGAAAACTCCTACTTATCTCCTGAAGACTCCTGGGATATATGACACCATTTGCCTCGGCTTGGAAACCAGGAAGTAACTGAAAAAATGTTACTAATGCTAGAAACATAAGAATTAAAAATAGTTAATATTGGTTGAGAAAGGGAAGTTTTGCATTAACTTAACCACTTGAGGTCAGGAAAGTTTTACCCCCTTCATGACCAGGCCATTTTTTGCTATATAGCACTGCGCTACTTTAACTGGCAATAGCCTAGGTAGTCATGCAACACTGCGCAAATGAAACCTGCAGTATATACTTTTTCCACACAAATAGAGCTTTCTTTCGGTGGTATTTGATCACCACTGGGTTTTTAAAGTTTTTGTTATATAAGCAAAATAAGACCGAAAATGTTGAAAAAAATATATATATATTTTCTACTTTCGGTTATAAAACATATCCAAAAAAAAAATCAAATTTCTTCATATATTTAGGCCAAAATGTATTCTGCTATTCTTATATCAGCCCATTAATATCCCCTGTGCAGCAGAGCCCAGGCTGGGGAAGGAACAAGCAGTACAAGGATCCTGTCAGCTTTGCTGCAATGCTCTTGTGGTAACCGGGGGCATGCTAATAGAAGGGGTTATATCAGGGGTGATCAAAGGGTTAACGGTGTGCCTAGCTGGTGTTTTAGTGTAGTGGGGGAGGTGCTTTTACTAGTGGGAGGCATGGACCAGTGTTTCTGCTGTACAAAAATCCATGCCTTCTGTACTGACAGAACGGCAATCTGTTTATGTAGCACTAACCCCCGAAGGAGCTGCTGGTATTTGATTGGGCTTACCGCTCGGTCCTCTCTCTGAAAAGTCCTCCCCTGGATTCTCCAGTTGCTTGGCTTCTCCCCGCAGGCAAGACAGCACAGGACCACCCCTGGATTGGTAGGCCCCAGGACTTCTGGGCCTACCTTTCAGTAATGGAGCCTCGGGCCAACCGGCCCGAGACAATTTAAATGGCAGCACACCTTAGGCCATGAGGGCCATCAGGTCGGAACACACACCCTATCACGGGGTCTGTCCCTTAAGTACCCTCTCCCAGAATTCACAGTGGGTAGACCACTCCCACTGACTGTTTCCGGGCAAAGAGGCACTCAATACACCCAGCTTGTTGCAATTTCCAACCTTGGCCAACAATGAGGGCGCCACCTCTCGGCCAAGTGGAAAACCACGCCACCCAGCTGAACTGAAATAGAACCAAAATTTTACATAATCAGTCTGAGCTATACTACAGCTCAGCCAAACTAAGTTTCTACTTACAGCGTCTGCTGGTAAAGAAATACCAGTGCTACATTTACATAGGCAGATCGCCATTCTGCCTAGACATCTGGCCGTGGGACCCGCTGATCAGCTCCCGCTGTGTAGAAGCACAGAGGCGGCGAACACTCAGGCCCAATACCCGGAAATGCAGGATCACTTATATATACAGTGCTTTGAAAAAGTATTCATACACCTTGAAATTTTCCATATTTTGTCATGTTACAACCAAAAATGTAAATGTATTTTATTGGGATTTTATGAGATAGACCAACACAATTGTGAAGTGGACGGAAAATGATAAATGGTTTTCAACATTTTTTACAAATAAATGACAGCGTGAGGAGAAAAAAAAAGCCGTCACCGGCGGCTGTGAGAGGGACATCAGTCCCGATCACGGTGAGCTTCAGCCAGATCCTCAGTGCCCACCTGTGCCCCCTGCCAGTGCCACATAGCAATAGGCCGCAGTGCCACCTACCAGTGCCCACCAGTGCCACCCATCAGTGCCCACAGTGCCACCTATTAGTGCCCACAATCAGTGCCTTAACAACAGTGCTGAATATTAGTGCCACCTATCAGTGCCCATCAGTGTCACCTACCAGTGCCCATCAGTGCCCATCAGTGCCATCTATCAGTGGTACCTATCAGTGCCCATCAGTGCCACCCATCAGTGCCACCCATCAGGGCCCATCAGTGCCATCTTATCAGTGGCCATCAGTGCCGCCTTATCTGTGCCCATCAGTACCGCCTTATCTATCCCCATCAGTGCCACCTTATCTGTGCCTATCAGTGTCGCCTTAACTGTGCCTATCAGTGCCCATCAGTGCAGCCTATCAGTGCCCACCAGTGCCGCCCCATCAGCGCATATCAATGTAGGAGAAAAATTACCTGCTTGCAAAATTTTTATAACAAACTATTAACCGCTTCCCGACCTCCCACTGCATATATATGTCAGCAGAATGGCACGGGCAGGCAAAAGCACGTACCTGTACGTGGTCATGCATTTGCCTGCCTGTGGGACGCGCGCTCGCGACCCGGTCGGGAGCTCCATGACCCCGGCCCGCGGGACCAGCGGACCCGATTGCCGCTGGTGTCCCGCGATCGGGTTACGGAGCTGAAGAACGGGGAGAGGTCTGTGTAAACAAACCTCTCCCCGTGCTTCCTACTCTGCCTGTCATTGATTGGCTGTTCCCGGTCATCGGGAAAGCCGATCAATGACGTCAGACGTCAGCCCGCCCCCTAATGTAAAAATAAAACACACGTCACAGCCCATAACCCCTCCCCTCCCCCTAGTGGTTAACCCCTTCACTACAACTGTCATTTATACAGGAAACAATGCATTTAAATAGCATTGATTGCTGTATAAATGACAATGGTCCCAAAAATGTGTAAAAAATGTCCGATGTGTCTGCCATAATGTCGCAGTCACAATAAAAATCGCTGATCGCCGCCATTACTAGTAAAAAAAAAAATATTAATAAAAATGCTATAAAACTATCCCCTATTTTGTAAACGCTATAACTTTTGCGCAAACCAATCAATAATCGCTAATTGCGATTTTTTTTACCAAAAATATGTAGAAGAATACGTATCGGCCTAAACTGAGGAAAAAAAAAGTTTTTTTATATATTTTTTGGGGATATTTATTATAGCAAAAAGCAAAAAATATTGCATTGTTTTAAAAATTGTCGCTCTATTTTTGTTTATAGCGCAAAAAATAAAAACCGCAGGGGCGATCAAATACCACCAAAAGAAAGCTCTATTTGTGGGAAAAAAAGGACGCCAATTTTGTTTTGGAGCCACGTCGCACGACCGCGCAATTGTCAGTTAAAGCGACGCAGTGCCGAATCGCAAAAAGGGGCCTGGTCCTTTGGCTGCCAATTGGTCCGGGGCTGAAGTGGTTAAACGTGGTTTTTTTTTTTTCGAAATTTTCCAACTTTTTTGTTTGTTTAGCACAAAATAAAAATCCCAGCTGTGATTAAATACCACCAAAAGAAAGCTCTATTTGTGGGAAAAAAAAATAATAAAAATGGTCATTTGGGTACAGTGTTGTATGACCGCGCAATTGTCATTCAAAGTGCGTCAGCGGGAGGGGGGTTTAAGTGCCCAGTAAGCAGGTGGTTAAGCAGATACAAAAAAAAGCTCCTATGAATGTATTTCGTGTTTAGATTGAGCTGTTTACTGAGAGTTCTTAAGTGGTTTTCTCTAAAAGTAGGATGACGGCTAGATTTCTGCTTGTCTGTAGTAGGCGGGTAACATTGAACTACAAGGCCAGACTCAGGCTGAGTTTTCCTAGCACATATACTGCATTAGTTCACACACTACTTGCATTTCTGTCCGGGGACACACAATCCCTCCAAGGTCAGGGAAAAGCCTATGAGGCTGGAGGCTGGCATGGGGGTTACATCTGCTCCCAGATGTCCCCAGCTGCATCTTTTCTAGTCAATGCCAACAGCTGTTGGTACATTAAACCCTCTAAAATCTGAAGCCAGCAAGAAGAGGTTAAGATCCTTCCCACAGGTCTCTCTTCCAGTGTCAGGGAATCTTCTCTATTCACAAATTGCAGAGGATTAGCGCAGGATTTAGTGAGACCAGCACAGAGTGCAGGTTTTGTTTTATATGAGCGCAAATACATCATTATAAAAAATGATAATAAAACGCATAGTTCAAAGAGGTTGAACGCAGTTTGAAAGAGTGTAGGTGCAAGTGGATTGCCTCATACAGAGGAGCCATAAATGCCGGTAATGGAAGAACTTGTAGTTTTAATGATGTGCACTAGAGTAATTATGGGTATTTATATGCATTGTGACATCACAGATTCAAAGACAGGAGATTAAAAGGAAGGAAATGAGTGTTATACTTCAGAGATGTCATTCGTAACGTTTCTTCTTAGGCTATTGACGTGGCATGAAAGACTTGTGGCAGATAATTTGATGCCATTAAGTTCTGCTTTCTTGTTACTTCAACATCAGTAGACTCCAAATATGTTGCTGCATCACATCATCAAAGTTATAGCAAGGAACTTTTTAGTTGGAGAAAATAAAATCAGACCACTAGGTGGCGATCAATGTGATTCTGAACTTGCTGTGCATGCAGACAGGTCAAGGAATTACAATATGAAAGGTATGATTTAAATGTACATAATGTACTTCGTTGTATTAGTTAACCACCTCAATACAGGGCATTTTCACCCCCTTCCTGCCCAAGCCATTTTTCAGCTTTCATCGCTGATACACTTTGAATGACAAATGCGCGGTCATGCTACACTGTACCCAAATGAAATTGTTATGTAATTTTGTCCCCACAAATAGAGCTTTCTTTTGGTGGTATTTGATCACATCTGCGTTTTTTATTTTTTGTGCTAGAAATAAAAGAAGAGGGACAAGTTTGAAAAAAAAAACTATACTTTTTTACTTTTTGCTATAATAAATATCTAATTATTTTTTTTTTTTTCAAATCAAATTTTTTTTTTTTTTAGTTTGCACAAAAGTTATAGCGTCTATAAAATAGGGGATAGATTTATAGCATTTTTATTATTATTTTTTTTTTACTAGTAATGGCGGCGATCTGCAATTCTTTTTCATGACTGGGATATTGTGGCGGACATATTGGACACTTTTGATACATTTTTGGAACCATTCACATTTATACAGCGATCCGTGCTATAAAAATGCATTGAATACTGTATAAATGTGACTTGCAGGGAAGGGGTTAACACTAGGGGGTGATCAAGGGGTTAATATGTTCCCTGGGAGTGATTCTAACTGTAGGGGAAGGGGATTCACAAGGGGAGGAGACCGATTAGTGTTTCTCTGTACTGGGAACACACCATCGGTCTCCTCTCCTCTGACAGTACCGTGGATCTGTGTGTTTACATACATAGATCTACGGTCCTGCTGTGTTACCGGGCAATCGCGGGTGCCCGGCGGATATCGCAGCCGCCAGGCACGCGCACGGAGTCCCCAGTGACATGCGCACGCCCCCTGGTGGCCCAGGAAGGGGAGGACGTCATATGACGCCCTCCTGCAACGGAAGCTGCGCCGCCTTGCCGTTGATTGACAGCCGCGCTCGGCAAGCAGTTAAAGTAGCTTTATTATAATGTCTTTGAAATGTTATAGATGAGCAACTCCTATACTAATATTGATTAGTGCTTCCAAATTATTAACTACTGAAGTAGGGAACAGACACAAAAAGATACACCTGCAACCTTCCAAATAACTGTTCTGTTTATTTGGCACCTTTGAGGTTTTTTTTGCAACTTTGGAGTTTTTCTTTTTTTCTTTTGCCATCTTTGAGGGTTTTTTTTGGTACCTTTGAGTTTTTTAGGGGTTTTTTTTGGCACCTTTGAGTTTTTTGGGAATTTTTTGGCACCTTTGAGTTTTTTTTTTTTTTTCACCTTTGAGTTTGTTTCTTTTTTGACACTCTTGAGGAGGGTTTTTTGTCACTTTTGAGGGTTTTTTTCTTTTTTTTTGCACCTTTGATTTTTTTTTTGTTTTGGCACCTTTAAGTTTTTTCTTGTTTTGGCACCTTTGAGTTTTTTCTTGTTTTGGCACCTTTGAGTTTTTTTCTTCTTTTTTATAAACATTATAAAGGCACAAACAAAGAACAAAGGATGCATTAAGGTGAAAAAACGTGAACCTTTACAACCCCTTTAATACTTGATACATCATATGGTACACTGATCAGCCATAACTTTATGACCACACAACCTAATATTGAATAGGTCCCCATTTTGCCACCATAACAGCAATGACTTGTTGAAGCACGGACACCACTAGACATCTGAAGGTACACTGTGGCATTTGGCACCAAGCTGTCAGTAATAGATCCTTTAAATCCTGTAAGATGTGAGGTGAGGCCTCCATGGATTTGACTTGTTTCTCCAGAACATCCCACAGATCCACGATTGGATTGAGATCTGGAGAATTTGTCGGCCAAATCAACACCTCGTGTTCCTCAAACCATTCTTGAACCATTTTTGCAGTGTGGCAGGGTGCATTATCTGAGAATACCATAACCATGAAGGGGTTTACTTGGTCAGTAATAATATTTAGGTAGGTGGCACATGTCAAAGTAACATCCACATGATAAGCAGGACTCAATGTTTCCCAGTAGAACATTGCCCAAAGCATCACATCTCCTCCCCCAGCTTGCCTTCTTCCCATACCGAATCCTGGTGCCATGTCTTCCTCAGGTAAGCAACGCACACACACACACACACACACAGCAATCCATATGATGTAAAAGAAAACGTGATTCATCAGACCAGGCCAAGTTCTTCTATTGCTCCATTGTCCAATTCTTATGCTCACGCGCCCATTGTAGGGGCTTTTTGGTTGTGGACAGCGGTCAGTATGAGTACCCTGACCGCTCTACACAACAAACTGCAATGCCCATTTTTTCGCTTTGAACACATAACTTCGGGGACTACGTGTTCTTCTGCTGCCTACATATCCCACCCACTTTCAGATGCCATTGTAATGAGATAATCGGTGCTATTCACTTCATTTGTCAGTAGTCATAAAGTTGTGGCTGATTGGTGAATACCACCACTAAATGAAAAATATTTGGAGGCTTAACATGTAAATAATGCATTCTGTGCATCATGTGGGAATCCAATTCAGTAGACAGTCAATGGTTAATTCATATGACACGTATGATTTTAATTATGTTTTCTGCTCAAAGGGTGTTGGGACAAGATCATCTAGTGCTTAGGGCAAAGCTGTCAAATTGTGCCGCCTTCCCATCCCCCCACCCCCTGGGTTCATTACAAATAAGTCAGTGTCTTTTCACGACAAGAATATATATAAAACATTTTGAAATATAATAGGTTTGACCAAAACAGAATTCACTCCCAGCTGCCCCCCCCACCCCCCCCATGTTCCAGCCCTGGGTAAATACATATATTACATAAACAGGAGTATTTTCCCATGTACCTTGTTGTTGTGTGTACATGTTTATGAAAGCCATTCCTGTGTTACATGCGTAGAATACTTAGCTCGCTCTTGCCCTTGGTTCACACCTATGCATTTCTTTAGTGCATTTTGAAGAAACGCACTGCAGTCCATTTAACAGGGTTTCCTATAGATCTAGTTCTGTGCGTTTTGAGCCAGAGTGTTTTTGGAAAGGGTCAGGGACATTTTTTCCTGCAGCAGATTGAGTTTTGCTTGTAATAGACTTCAATGGACCTGCATCATTTTTATATGCCTTTTGCCTTTTTTTTTATTAATGCATTTTGCGGAGGGGGGGGGGGGGGTTGGCTAATAGGAAAGTGTTCTCTTGACTTCATGAAGTGTGACTTTGATGCGACTTTACACTCTCTGGCATTCAGCTTGCATTCAAAGTCACATCAAAGTAGTGCAGGAACCTTTATGTGTCTAAAGTTGCATGTTATGGTTAAGGGCTAGGGTTAAATGTTAGGGTTAGAGTTACGGTTAATGGTGATCATTAGGATTAGAGTTAAGGGTCATTTTTAGGGTTAGCAGTAATTGTTAGGGTAGGGTAGGACACTAACCCTAAGTCTGGGTTCACACTTATGCAATGCGAATGGGTGCGATTCTCATGGGGACTTTTGCTGGGGTTCAGTGTGATTTTTGCATTGCAATTTGTGCTAAAGACAGTGTGATTGTAAGGCAAATGCAATGCGTTTTTCGATGGCATTGGGCACAGCTGCAATTTCTGCAAGGGGGGAAATATGTAAAAATCTACACAGAAAAAGCAGTATCCGCACACATCTGAACACAAGATGCGATTTCATGTCTGTTTCCATTAATGTCTATGAAAAAGAAAATCGCACCGCAATGCAGTAGCACAGGACCCTTTTTGTTGCTGCATCGGATTCACATAGCAATCTCAATGCATAGATGTAAACGACTGTCACTGAATACAATGTATTTTTGGATGACATGCGAATCTAGGTTTTTTTGTAAGGCATCAAATTCACAACAAATTCACATTGGTGTGACTCCAACTCCAACTCCAACACCCTAACCCTTAACCCTAACATGTGACTTTGGACACAAAGGTTCCAGCACTACTTTGATGCGACGTAAGTGCCAGAGAGTGTAAAGTCACATCAAAGTCGCACTCCACAAACAGAACTGTCATACTGTCCTATTAGCCAAAAAATAGCACAAAACATGTCAAAAACACATCTCCTCTCAAGAGTGTAGGATTGCTGTTTGATTAAATTGTTTTCATTTTAGGCTGTTTTCATCGATTTAAGCACAATTCTTTCTTCCTTCTTCTGTTTTTATTTGAGAGTTTTTATTTTAACCAATGGAAAACACTAGGGGGAGGAGACATCGGTGGAGAACTGCTGTTTGGACAGAAAACTAGCAACAAATTGCTTGTAAAATGCTCATGTAGAGCATTTTTCATGCTTTCCTATTGAAGTCCATGGGGCCAAATACCCTCCAATCTGCCTAAAAGAAGCTCATGTACTTTTTTGAGCTACAGGTGTTTTGCTACTGGCAATTAAACACTTAGATGTGAACAAAAGCCCTTGAAATGAATGGGCATTCACTTGTTCAGCATCTTGGAGCTTCAAACTTCAAGCAGAAAATCACTTAGGTGTGAATGCCAGGGTCGGGACAAGGGGTGGGCAGAAGGGACGGCTGCCCTGGGCACTGTGGTATCATGTGAGGTGGGGGCACCATGAGCAGTTTGGGGGGGGGGGGGTTGTGCTGAGTGGGGGATTGGGGGGACAGCAGGGAGTAAGAATTGTTCTACGAGGGAAAATTTCGGGGTGGGGGGGGGGGGGTTTGCTAGGAATTTTTTTTTTCTCAGGAATTTGTATTGATGGGGGAAGGAGGATTTGTGCTAGAAGGGGTGATTAGGAGTGTTTGCACTGAAAGAGGTGACATGGCAGAGAAGGGAGAGGATTGGTGCTAGGAGGGGAAACTTTTTTGGAGGGGGGGGGGGGATTTGTGCTAGTAGGGATGATCGGGGCATATTTGTGCTAGGAGGGAAAATGTGGGAGGGGGAAGATTTGTGCTAGGAGGGGGGATTTGGGGGGGGGGGGGTTGAGCTGGGAGGGGGGTTTGGAGTGGGAGGGGAGGATATGTACTCAAAAGGTGAAATTTGAGGGGTAGGAAGAGTTACTTTTTAGTGGGGGGGGGCATGGTGCTGGCGGAGATATGAAGATAGAGAGGACTTGAGCTGGGAAGGGTGATGGAGGGCCAAGATTTGTGCTGCAAGAGGGGAATTCAGCAGTGGGGGTGGATTTGTACTTGGAGGGGATGGAATTTATGCTTAAGGGGTTAGCATGCTGACACATAAATCGCAGTCTGGCATGTCCGCCCTGGGCTTTAGGTGACCTTGTCCCGGAACTAATGGGGCCTAAAATGCATTTGCTCGGCATACGTCCAGTGTGTCGCATTGTGCTGCCCTATCTTTACATGAGTTGCAGTGTGTTTCAGCCTATTCATTTTTAACCGGGTGTTCAGAGCAAAACAACGTGTGTAAACACACAACACACACAATGCAACGCACAGCGTTGTGTTAATGGGTCCTGAAAGCTTAACACAGCAGAGATTTAGGTAGCTCAATGTTAACTTCCATTTTTTTTCTTAGTGCTGTGAAACAGTAAAATTATTTAGGGCATTTTCTTTTTACTTTTTAAAAATAAGGATATTATTCCTAACAAGCTGCCTTGTGCTTCTTAGACATTGGATATCTGTAGAAAAGCTTGTCGTGAGCTCATCACGCCATGCATAAAACAATAGCTCTTCTTTCCTAATTATGACAGTATTGTCTCAGGAAGTAAAAGGGTTATTTAAAAATTAAACATCTGGTAATATGAATTAGAAAGTGAAACAACTTATTTAGGAAAGAAAGTTAATGAACTTGGATCTCTGATTCATCAGCATCTGCTGCCTATGTCATACAATTGTCATTGTTCAAGCATTCAATCACAGACTTCCGGTCGGGTTTGGGGTGATAAGCAGCTGTTACAAATCAAAAATAATAAGAATAAATGTAACTTTTTAAATGTCAGCCCTCCTTACAGCTGAATACATGGATGAAATGTAGTCAAGTAAAATTCACAGATCTTGTCCTTCTCTCAGCCTGTGACTGGACAATGAAAGCAGATCGATGGGCTCATTGATCTGACAATCTGCTCTCTCCTCCTATCAGCATGTAAGAGGGGGTTGTTTCCTTTTTTCTGGACTAGTCTTGCTTTCCCCTTGCTCAGGTTATTCACCGATCAACCAAAGCATTATCACCACTGACAGGTAAAGGGAATAACTTTGACTATACTGTTACAATGGCATTATGTGACATAATGTATATCACGCAGTAAGTGAGCATGTAGTCCCTGAAAAAATTTAGTACAAAAAACCCTGCGCTATTACACTCCCATAAAAAATATACTAAATTGAAGACATATCACCCCAATTTAGTGATATGCTTTGGTGGTAAACACGTGCAAGTCGTTTCGGTCCAAATGTGAATTTGGATGAATTTTTGTTTTTTATTTTTTTTATTTATATATATATATATATATATATATATATATATATATATATATATATATATATATATACAGTATGTAGCAAGTCCTGGGGCCCCTGAAGCCCAATGGTGACCTCCAGAGTTAGGGACAGCCGAAATCCTTCAGTGTAGAGTGGGTCACAAGGCATGGTGGGTGTAATGCACGATGAACAAGTGGGCGCCAGACACTTTTTGAATGCAAAAGAGATTTATTGTCTCTTAAACAGAACTGTGGGAGAGAGGATTAGGGCCAGGACACCCTTAGGTAGATGCAAAGTTAATTGTCAGACTCCGAGACTTCTATAAGGAAAACAGCTATACAGGTGAAGGCCTCCAGCCGGACACCACTTCTGTATAGGTAGGACTGCTGTCTCCTATGGCAACAATCTTGTAGCCTTTACTAACGGTTAAGGCTATCGGCAACATGAACAGTTCTCTTTACCCCACACTAACTCACTTTGGTTCTTCAATCAACGAGCTCCCAGTCTCTCTCTCACTAGACTTCAGATCCACTAGCCACTAGATCCCCTGAGCTCTTTCACTGTAGCACTCAGTATCTTCAGTATCTTCCTCAAGCGTCACCCAGGCTTCACTGCTGGGTCTCTGGCTTGGTACTCACAGATACTCCAAAAGCTTCACCCCTGCTGACACGTTAGGTCCTTGGCACTCCACAAGTGTCACCTCTGCTGTTCCGCTGGGTCCCTGACTGGGCACTTGCTGATGCTTTCCCACTTCTTCACCGTCCCTGGCTGGCGAGAAGTCTGCTCTGGTACTGGCCTCAGCTCACTAACTGTGGTCTCCGGTAGAAAGGTGGATGGTCCCTTTATGTTAAAAGCTTCCCTTCTACCTCCGACCACAACTGGTTCCCGGCCGGCAGAACGTTACTTCTGGTTGGACTACAAGTCCGCAGTCCCAGTCCTGCACTACTTCTGAAAAGAGAGAAGCAGCGAAATCAATTGACCTCCTAACAATTGGCAAATAAATTTAATAGCAACCCTGCCTAAACATCAGGGTGCTACATCTATCTATCTATCTATCTATCTATCTATCTATCTATCTATATATATATATATATATATATATATATATATATATATATATATATATATATATATATATATATACACATCCAAATGAAATAGTAACACATTTTGTTGAAATTTGTTTTGTTTATTCGTTTTCTAACAAATTCCAAATTTTCTGCACGATTCGAATTTAGGATCGGTCAAAAAGTTATCAACTGCTTTGAATTCTGTGTGAAGAATATCTGGTTGTTAAGGAGCGGGCGTGAAGCCGACCACCAGGTCCTTAACAACCTATGACTCATCGGCTGGCAACGGGCTTCCCTGCTGAGAGCTGAAATGTAAATAAAAGAATGCCGGCAATAGAAAAGTCAGAAAAAAACAGCACGGGTCCCCCCCAATCCATACCAGGCCCTTCGGGTCTGGTATAGATTCTAAGGGGAACTCCACACCAGAATAAAAAAAAAATGGTGTGCCCCCCCCCCAAAAAAAAAACTCCGGCCTCATTGAAAGCTCCCTGCCGTCTGCGTGCTCCTCTGTCTGTCATGTCTTAAATAGGGGAGGAGTTGGTCTCTGATGTCATCAGTTGACTCCGCCCCTTTGTGACGTCATCAACCCAGCATGCCCCGATCGGTGACATCACAAGGGGCGGGGTCCCCCACTGACGTCAGAAGATGATTCCACCCCTTACCTATTTAAGAAATGTCCGATGGAGGAGCAGGCAGTCGGCGGGGGGTCCTTCAATGAGGCTGAAGGTTTTTATTTTTGGGTGCATAGGTAGGAGTCCATGCTCATTCACATGGGGGGCAGGAGCTGGGGGCCCACTTGTTAAAGGGGGCTTTCAGATTCTGATAAGCCCCCTGCCCTTAGACCCCCATAACCCCAGCCCAGGGTTGTGGGGAAGAGACACCCCAAGGCACTTTGGGGTGGGGCAGAGCCCCCCTGTCCCAAAGCACCCCCCATGTTGAGGGCATGCGACCTTGTATGGTTCAGGAGGAGGGGGGGCTAATTTGTCCCCCCATTTCCTGACCAGCCAGACTGCATGCTCAGATGAGTCTCTGGTATGGATTCTGGGGGGAATGTTGTTTTCTTTTTCATGTTGGTGTGGGGTTCCCCTTAGAATCCATACCAGACCCTGAGGGCCTGGTAAGAATTGGGGGGGGACCCACACTGTTTTTTTTCCAGACTTTTCTATTGCCTGCATTTCTTGTTTACATTTCAGCTCTCAACAGGGAAGCCTGCTGACAGCTGATGAGTCATTTAAATAATTTTTAGACGGATTCGAATTTAAATCGCTCAGAAAATTTGTGATTGGTTAGAAAATTAATAAACGAAACAAAAGTAAACAAGACTAAATTAAACTAAACAAATTCCGAAAACTAATCAATGAAACAAGATTAGTAACATAACAAATCTATCCGAAAATAAATGAAACTAACTTTTCCATTTTGCACATGTCTATTTGGTAGTACTCCATGGTGTTAAATTTCAAATACGGTGGGAGATTTACCCTTATTGGAGGCACATGAACTGTGGTGGCTTTTTTTTTCTGGATACTTTTTCACTGGACACTCCAACCAAATTGGATCATACTATTTTCACGTTTTTTATTTTTTCATTTATTTACTGCACATGATATATGATGATTGTATAATTTATGAGCATTATTGTGTATATGCACATTCTGAGTCAGCACTTACTAAATTTTTATGATGGAGGGCTTCACTGTTTTTGGGTATACATGCTGTCCCTGAAGTTGTTGTGTTAAAAGGCTAAAAAAAAAAAAAAAAAGCGCAAGCTTAAGGCTAGATGACTGGGTCAGAGCAACTCCAACACTGCAGCCCTTTTGGGATGTCCCCAGTTTATAGTGGTCAGAACCTACCAAAAGTGGTCCATGTAAAAAAAAACAGGTGACTGGCGCCCAAGTGCTGCTTCTATGCTATACATTCAAATACCTGTGTTCTTTCTAATAAAACAATGTGCAACCTCATATATATCTTTGTGCATAAACACCAAACAATAAGTAAACATATAATATAAAATAAACATGCCAGCGCAACAATCCTAAATCATATAGTCCATTAGTGCAAAGTGCAAGTGCTGTTAAGTTCTTCAAGTGAATTTCCATGGTGCCATGCTTCTTGCCTGTATTCCCCTGTACTCATCGACTAGTGTAAGATACTTCCACCCTTTCTCTCAGTAATGGCCAATTTCTCACATGTGCGCATTCATTATTTGCAGTACAAGTAGTAGCAGTACAAGTAGTACAAGTAGTGCAAACAGCAAGTGATCGTCTCTCCTCTCTGCTTGTCCCATGATCAGCACCTATGTTTACAGCCCCAAGTCACAGGTTAGAAAGATTATAAAAACAGCCCTATGTACAATGTTTAGTACTTATTTCAATGAAGCATAGCGCACCCCCTAAGAAGACGTAAGCGATTGGGATCCCCCACCCTGCCCAGCCAGGCACACCGAATCGTCACAGGCACACTTAAGGCAGAGAACAGCCCGTGACTTTGTTGTTGTTTTTTGTTTATTGTGGGATAATAACTTGGATAGGGATGGAAGATTATGGGATGCTTACTTGACTTAAGAACAAATTTCAGGGACAACTCTTCATATATACAGTCTCTATATACAGCTCCTCTTCTTTCTCCAGCACTGACCTGCTTACAGAACCCATCTGGAACACTGAATTATCCAAAAGTCACTCAGTCAGATGAAGCAATAGCCCATTTCAGGCAGAAACCCAAGGCCCCTTGGTTGTGTAGCAAAGCTCAGTGTCCAGCTTCTTTCAGTCCTGTGACTTCTGATCCCAGCACCACCTATTAAGGCACTGCCAACCCACCTGGCTGCAGCTGCCCCTTTGACTAGCCCTCCAGCCCTTCACTAACCCCTCCTAACTTCTCCCCACAGTCCTCAAAACTGCCACTCACCAGACCACCCGGCTGACTCTTAGTAGATCTCCCAGGCGTGCTGACCTGCTCCCGCTGTCCTCTCTCCTTGCTCCCATGCCTCCAGGAAGGGTTTCCTCCGTGTGTTTTAGGGGGAATCTTCCAGCACCCGAGCCCCAGGCCCATGGTAATCCCCCCTCCCCCTAGACTAGGGGGCACCTTCAAGGGTCACTGACAGCCTTCTTAGCACTCCATCTGCATCTTCCACCCGACTCCCCTGCTGGCATGGTTCATGTCTATTAATCACTTCCGGACCAGCCGCCGCAGTCTTACTGCGGCAGGTTGGCTCTGCTGGGAAAATCGACGTTACCTTACGCCGCTTTTCCTTTTGGCCACTAGGGGCATGCGCCCGCCTCCGGAGGCACGCACGCGCATGCAGCGTGTGCCCAGAGCCAATGCAAGTGCCCAGCAGGTGCGATGACAGCCGGGTACCCGCGATCGCTTGTGACAGAGCGATAATCGGAATCTGTGTGTGTAATCACACAAACCCCGGTTATTTCAGGGGAGTAGAGACAGATGGTGTATTCATACTAAGTATGAACACCGATCTCTCTCTCTCTCTCCTCCTAGACAGTCCCATCCTCCCTACAGTTAGTACACAGTGAGGGAACACAGTTAACCCCTTGATCACCCCCTAGTGTTAACCCCTTCCCTGCCAGTGACATTTATACAGTAATCAGTGCATTTTTATAGCACTGATCATTGTATAATTGTCAGTGGTCCCAAAAATGTGTAAAAAGTGTCCAGTTTGTCCGCCGCAATATCACAGTTCCAATAAAAATTGCAGATCACCACCATTACTAGTAAAAAAAAATAATAATAAAAATGTCATAAATCTATCCACTATTTTGTAGACGCTATAACTTTTGCTCAAACCAATCAATATACGCTTATTGCAATTTTTTTAACAAAAATATGTAGAAGAATACATATCGGCCTAAACTGAGGAAAAAAAAATTTTTTGTTTTTTTTTAAATGTGGGATATTTACAAAAGGCAAATCCACTTTGCACTGCAAGTGCACTTGACAGTGCACTTGGAAGTGCAGTCACTCTAAATCTGAGGGATAGATCTGAAATGAGGGGAAGCTTTGCTGATTTTATCATCCAATCATGTGCAAGCTAAAATGCTGTTTTTTATTTTCCTTGAATGTCCCCCTCGGATCTACAGCGACTTTACTTCCAAGTGCACTTTCAGTGCACTTTTAAGTGCACTTGCAGTGCAAAGTGGATTTTCCTTTCGTAAATAACCCCCATTGTGTTTTTTTCAAAATTGTCGCTGTTCTTTTGTTTATATCGCAAAAAATAAAAACTACAGAGGTGATCAAATACCACCAAAAGCTCTATTTGTGGGGAAAAAGGACATCAACTTTGTTTGGGTACAGCGTCGCATGACTGCGCACTTGTCAGTTAAAGCAACGCAGTGCCGTATCGCAAAAAATGGCCTGGTCATTGAGCAGCCAAATCTTCCGGGGCTGAAGCTCTGCCTCCTGCCAGCCTAAAGTTCTGGAGATGGAGTGGGCATGGATGTTGCATTGCTGGAGGATGGAACTTTACAAAGAAAGTGTGCCATAATGTGCAAATATACTGTGCATTTCCCGTGAGGTCAAAAAGGTCATTTTCACTTTAAGGTGACCTCCAACCCCTGACACTCTGGCTAAAATAAAAGTAAATAGTGATGTACTGCTCCCTTAAATAAATGCCATTCCAATGTGCAAATGCCATAAGTATGCAAATATGCCAAAGTAATAATAAATGCACTGTGCCTTTAAAGACATTACATAAATTGTACAAAATATTTAAAATGTGCAAATATGCGAATAAATAACTAAAAACAAATAGTCATTTATCGATATTAAATTCATAACTTGTCTTCAAATAGAATATATAATATTTGAAGACACGTTATGAACGTTACATTAAATTACTGTTTGTTTTTAGTTATTTATTTGCATATCTTTTATTTTTTTGCACATTTTATGTAATTTATTTAAAGGCACGGTGCATTTATTATTACCTACTATTATTACTTGTGCATAATTGCACATTTATGCCATTTGTATATTGGAATGGTATTTATTTAAAGGAGCAGTGCAACAATATTTCATTTTTACTGAGTATTATAACATTTTGGATTTGACTGTGTTGTTGAGTGCAGATGAAACTAGTTTCTTTAACGTACATCACGGGACACAGAGCAGCATAGTAATAACTATGTGGGTATATAGACCACCTTCAGGTGATGGACACTGGCACACCCAAGACAGGAAGTTCACTCCCTATATAACCCCTCCCATTACCGGGAGTACCTCCGTTTTTTCCCCAGTGTCTAAGGTGTTGGTGACGTTTGAAGATGTGTTCTACAGAGCTCCACTGGAAAAATCCTTACCAGATTAACCACTTCAGCCCCGGACCAATTGGCAGCCAAAGGACCAGGCCCCTTTTTGCGATTCGGCACTGCGTCGCTTTAACTGACAATTGCGCGGTCGTACGACGTGGCTCCCAAACAAAATTGGCGTCCTTTTTTTCCCACAAATAGAGCTTTCTTTTGGTGGTATTTGATCGCCCCTGCGGTTTTTATTTTTTGCGCTATAAACAAAAATAGAGCGACAATTTTGAAAAAAATGCAATATTTTTTACTTTTTGCTATAATAACTATCCCCAAAAAATATATATAAAAAAACATTTTTTTTTCGCAGTTTAGGTCGATACGTATTCTTCTACATATTTTTGGTAAAAAAAAATCGCAATTAGCGATTATTGATTAGTTTGCGCAAAAGTTATAGCGTTTACAAAATAGGGGATAGTTTTATAGCATTTTTATTAATATTTTTTTTTTTACTAGTAATGGCGGCGATCAGCGATTTTTATTGTGACTGCGACATTATGGCGGACACATCGGACATTTTTGACACATTTTTGGGACATTTGTCATTTATACAGAAATCAGTGCTATTTAAATAGCACTGATTCCTATGTAAATGACAGTGGCAGTGAAGGAGTTAACCACTAGGGGGCGGGGAGGAGTCAGTGTGACGTGTTGTGTTTTTTTATAGTAGGGGGCGTGGCTGTACGTCTGACGTCATTGATCGGCTTTCCCGATGACAGGGAACAGCCGATCAATGACAGGCAGTGTAGGAAGCGCGGGGAGAGGTTTGTTTACACAAACCTCTCCCCGTTCTTCAGCTCCGTAACCCGATCGCGGGATACCAGCGGCGATCGGGTCCGCTGGTCCCGCGGCCGTGGTCACGGAGCTCCCGACCGCGCGCGACCCACGGGCAGGCAATTTAAAGGGGACGTACCCGTACGTGCTTTTGCCTGCCCGTGCCATTCTGTAGACGTATATCTACATGAGGCGGTCGGGAAGCGGTTAAAACAGCTTCTACAGACCGGATCCATCCAAAGTGCCACTGAGGCCAAAGTGGATAGTACCAGGGCCTTGTATAAGAAGAACGAGGTTTTGCCTGTAACGCCTCTCCTTGGAGGGCTGGACCCCGGGACCCAGTGCTTTGGTCATGCTCACATTACCATAAAGTTTTCCTGGCAGGGTGCTATACAGGTCCAAGGCAGTGGAACCCCGATAAATGATTTTTCTTCCTTGAGTAAAATGTTGTCATGCCTTAAGTTCTACACTAGAGGGAGTAAATGCACATACCTTTTTTACGTTGCCTCTCAGTTAAGCTCTGTGTCACAGCTAACAGCATGTGTGTGGGATCTCGGCCAGCAGCATTTTTCAGGAAGGAAAAAAGTGCCAATACTGCATTTAGTAGTTTGTACTGCCCCCAACCCCCCCCCCCCTCCTCCCTCGGGGGTGGGGAAGCTTTCCCTATGTGATTTTATGCTTGCCATTTGATCCGGCCTCCCCTCCCCTCTCGCTGGTTCTGCCGACTGGCAGGGACTGCTTGGAATTTTAAACAAAAGGAGGGGCAGGTTGATGAACGGGGGGCGTGGCTTAAGTGCGGCACCGTGTGTGGTACGTATCATCCATGAGGACACACTGCACAGGCACTGGGGCCACCGAGTCCAGAAAACATACTCTCCTCAGCTGGAAGCTCGAGAGTGCAGCTGTCTGATCACACAGGACACAGGAGTGGTGGGGGCACGTAAGGCACTGCATACAGGCCTTCCCATTTAGGAGAAAATACATTTTACTCAGCACCAGGCTGAACTTTACTAGCAGAATTTTATTGCTGGACTATAGGTCAGCAAATTGTGCATTTGTTTAAGTGCCTATGCTTTTGTGTTTAGGACTATGCCTCCCAAAAAAGTTGGTACGAATACTGTAAAAAAGGCACCTAAAGCATCACCCACAGGCGCTGAGGAATTTAGCCATGCCTCCACCATGCCATCTTCACCTGAAGTACCAGAAGTGGCTAGCCAGGGTGAGCCATTGGGTCCAATGGGTGTTGCAGCTGCTTCTAAGATCTCAGCCCCTGTTTACGTGACTGAAGATGCCTTTTCCTCCAACCTGCTGGGGCTAGAGGAGAGATTAGCGGCTTTAATCACATCTTCCATCCAGAGAGATTGGAAGCGTGGTAGATCCCCCTCCCCCACCTCTGGCCTTTCATCAAGGGAACAAGGAGCGGAGGATGAGGTGTAACCCTCAGGGGATCAGGAGGAAAGACTTTTCAATGATTCATCTTCTGAGGAATCAACGGTGGAAGAGCCCTTTTTAGCCTCGCAATCTGAGAAATTGCTGGTGCAATCCCTTACAGAGATGGTCCGTTCCAATTTCAAGCTGCCCTTAACTGAGTCAGACGAATGTTCCATGTCTTCCTTGGGTTCCATAAAGCCTCCTCAGATTTTGAATAGGTTTCCTGTCCATGCATTATTGAAAGAGCTCATTTATCCTGAATGGGATCAGCCAGATAAGCATTTTCTCCCTCCAAAAAGATTTTCAGTACTTTATCCCATGGAGGAAAAATTCACCAAAAGATGGAATGTACCAGCAGTTGACGCTGCTATTTCTTGTGTGAATAAAAGTCTAATGTGTCCAGTAGACAATGCTCAAATGCTTAGGGATCCAACAGATAAAAGATTGTAATTCCTCTTAAAATCCTCTCTTTATTTGGCAGGTGCAGTTACTCAGCCGGCAATCGCTGCAATAGGCATCTGTCAGTCCCAATTTAAACAGGCCCTTAAGGAGATTCCTGTGCAACAGGCCCATGATGTAGCCGAACTGTCAAGGGCATTATATTTTGCCATTGATGCCATTAAGGATTCTATTCTATTCGGGCTGGCTACAGCACCCCGGGTATTTACAAAAGTTCTGGCTCCACCTCTAGCCAGACTAAGGGCACACAGCATAACAGTCCTGACATAACTGGACGATCTATTGCTGATAGATCGGTCGGTTGTCCACTCCGAACAAAGCGTGCGCAGCAGAGTCAAGTACCTGGAGAGCCTGGGTTGGATTCTCAACCTAGAAAAAGCTTCCTTAAAACCACTAAAAAGGCTGGAGTACTTAGGTCTGATCATAGACAGGGCCCAGAAAAGGGAGTTTTTGCCCCAGGCAAAAATCAGTGCCATAAGGGAGCTGGTGCAGGTGGTCAGGTCGAAAAGAAATCCTTCCATTCGCCTTTGCATGAGGTTTCTAGGAAAGATGGTGGCTTCATTCAAAGTGGTCC